>CAWUFW010003009.1:0-654676 GCA_963921515.1 Calotriton arnoldi | reverse complement strand
TAGGTTTCCCTATCTCCAGGGCAGTGCGATCCCTCACCACAGATCGAGCACGTCTCTCTCTGGGCGGCCGGGGAGCTGCCGCCAATGCCTCTGCTGTCCACCACTCCAGTGTCCGAACTATACCCTTCAGATCACCTCTTGTATGTACCAGCAATGTCCTCGATGCCGCTGGCGTCGTTCCGGGGCAGACCTACCAGTTGCTACATGCATGGAACCTCAGGTCGTCCTTCATGAACACATCCACCCAGTGCCCAAGTTTGGGCACGCCCCTGCTGCAGGATGCTCCAACTATATGAAGTTCATACGTCTTCCGCCCGGTGGCACCGAAGTGTCAAAACCATCAATCCAGCAGCCAGAAAGAAACCCATGTCATGGGGGGGGGGCAAGTGGTGGCAATTCCTCGTCTGGTACACAGTTAGTTCTACAGCGGTATTATGTCTGTGTTTGAAGCAGTGAAGGTGGTGGAGTGATTCAATCTGGGAGTATACGTAGCTTCCACCACCCCGTCGGGCAAAGATGCATTCGTGCCTGCTGGCCGGTCCGCAGCTCGCGCAGGCGGCGCGTGGAGCAAGCAGCTGACCTGCAATGACCTCCCGGGCTGAATAGGGGCCCGAGGAGCGTGTAGCTTCCGTTACACCAGTGCTCAGAGCAGGCAGCCCAATCAAACACTCGGCTTCGTTTCGGTGGGCCGGGGTGATCTCACACTTCACATCCACTGCTTCAGCTGTAGCGACCCACTCACCGGCTGCGCGGGGGCAGGGGGATCTCCGATAGGCCCAGTCTCTGCCAGGGGGTCACTAGATATAGCCTGCAGTCTCGCTGGTCGCATTTGCCCCCATTCGCCCGCCGTCAATCACTCCCGTAGGCAATGACGTACCTGGCCTCTTCCGCCTGATCACAGCTAACGCGGCTGACACCGGGAGCAAACCTCGGGCAATAAGGCCGTTGCAGGTCGAGATACAGCCCAAGCAGCCATGCAGCATCCGCAACATTAACCTCCCGATCGGCTACTGCCAGACCCGCAGCATATTCCGCTCACTAGAGTCTCAGCTTCTTCCACGGAGGCAGGTCACCCCACAGGTCAGGGCTGCGGCCGAGCACCGGATCCGGCTCCGCTGTCCTGATTTTCACGAGGCGGATCTTCGGAGCCTGGGCAACGTCTCCGAGGCACTGGGCACAAGGTCCGGTCCCGGTATGTGAGCCAGGTCCGATCCCGAGAGTCGAGCCAGGCCCTCTCCTCCGTCTGTTCCCCAGCTCACCGCTCCTCCTTAGGCCGCCATCTTGTTGCAGCCACGCCCGACTCGCATCTCTTCTTCGGCAGTTTCCAGCCGTATTTTGGGTTTCCAGGGAGAATAACAGAAACCCCAATATCTCTCGTGGGTCAGGCCCCCCGGTGCGCGCCCCCAGGCACGGGCAGATTCACTGATTATCAGGATAAATAGCTTGGCTGGTGCGGAGCTCTCAGCTCACGCGTCCGCCATCCACGGCACTTGAGCCACGCCCCTCCAAACTCATCATATGCTTGGAGGTGCTGCAGCGGTATCGCCAAGCATATTGCGGCCTCAAGACCGCCACAACACTGCCGGGATCTCTGATCCCAGACGGTTGTGGTGGTCCCATGCCGGTCCAATCACCCAACTTGTAAGAAGGCAGTTGGACCACTGGTGCGGCGGTGCCCACACCGCCTCCGTGGCTACAGCTGTGTCATAATTAGGCCCTAACTCAATAAGACCACTAACTGTATCCTTTTATCAAAGAATCCAACTGCTCCCATGTTAGCTCCAGTATTTTTCAAAGAAATTGGCTGGTTAGATGAATTTCAAATTATCTTCATTACAAATTAGAGATCTCAGTTTATAGCCAGGTTTTAGAAGGCATCACTCAAACAATTTAGGGGTCATACACATTTTGTCCACAGGTTATCATCCCCACACAGATGGATAATTGAATCAGACCCTCGAACAAAATCTATGAAGTTTGTTTGGTGCACAATTCCGAGGACTGGGTAAACTAGATCTCTGTTGCAGACTTTTTGTGTAGCAACAACCTCAACACTTCATTAGGGTGTTTTTTTTCTACAGCTCCTCTGGCTTTCACCCACATAATCAGCCGCCTTTTATTTTGTTCTTCACCAGTTCCTTCTGTACAAACATCACTTAAAGACCACTGTAGAATTTACAAATCAGTCCTCATACATTTATGCTTTGCTAAAGCCGCATGTAGGAAATTTGCAGATAGAAGATGCAGCCCTAGTCAGTGTTCAAAGTAGGAGATAAGGTATGGCTATCCATACTGTTTATCTATTAGAGGACCACATCCAAAGTTTTTCCACAGATTTGTGGGCCCATTAGACCTCTGCCACCAGGCATAAAGCAAATATCTTGATAGTGTGAAGACAAGTCACCTTGTCGTATCTGATCTCAATACACGTAGTGCATCTGCGGGACGTGAGAACGACAGCAACTGACATGCCAGGTTAATTCATATTTTTCTCGAGGTAGCATAGAGAGGACAGAAGAAGAAAAAATGTTCTATAGTTTCTGAGCTAGAGCTACACGATGGACACAACGGAGTTACAGTAGCATTCGCCCAGATACTTTTCATAGCATTCAGTGTGAGAACCCCAATCCTAAATTGTATATAAAGTGCTCGTGCCTGAGGGGGTTCAACATCATCCATTTAAGAATCAAACTTAAAACAACTTTTAACATTTAAAAATCTGGTGGTTAAAGTGCCAAGTGACCTGGTATCAGTGCAAGAAGAGTCAATAAAATCCCAGTACCTCTTTTTAAGCTGGGGAACCATTTTTTTTGTAATAGACTGCAGATCATCCCACATAATCCTCAACCCCAATTTAAAAAACAACTGCCTGACCTTTTTAAAGCAAACCAATCCCCCTGTCTGTCTTTCAAGAATTTGTATTTCCTCCACTGCGTCCTTTACTGGGATCTGAGTATTACTGGTCCAAAGTCTTATCCAGAACATAAGCACCTTAAGAACAGCTGTGTGGGTAATAGACTTTAGGCCAGGATCAAGGCGTAATGGTAGTAATGGCGTGTTCATTGGGAGATTAAGGATCGATCTTAAGGAATTTATTTTCTGCAACTTCTAACTGGTTCAGATGCTCCAGCCCCTACAATTCGGCCCCATAAAGGACCCCACCCAACCCTTTGGCCCGATGTATTTCTAGAATGGGAGAAATTGGGCTGAAGGCTGATTGTTTAACTCTCTTTACTATTGCACATTCCACATGCTGAAGTGTGAGCACGCTCTTCTGGATTTGGGGAGTCCATGCCATGTTCTCGTTAATTCCCAAATAATCGAAGACCTTGCCCTGCTCTAATAGTTGGACACCCAACCTCAGTTTCCCCTTGGTGGATTTATAGGGATTAAAAACCACAAACTTTGTTTAGAGCAGTTTATTTCAAGGCCCCGGTCTTTGCATGCTGTTGCAAACTTAGTTAAAACTTTCTGAATGCCCATTGGGGTTTTAGAGATGAGCAGCGTGTCATCTGCAAATAAGAGCGAGGGGATTAGTTTGCCAACTAATTTTGGCGGGTCACCTCCACAGTCATAAAGATCATTAATCAGCCCGTTCACATACAAGGTAAACAGGGTTGGGGCCAAAACACAACCCTGGCGCACCCCCTTTGAAACAAGAATATTATCGGTTAGACTGCCGTCGGAGTTCCACCTGACTTTGGCATAATGACCTTGATGTAAACGGACCAAGAGTTGTAGCAGGCCACAAAGGAGCCCAAGATCCCTAAGGGCAGCCCAGAGCCTGGTGCGATCTATAGAATCAAATGCCATTTTGAGATCAACAAACACGACATACAGGTGGCCCCTCTTGATCGTGACTTCCTTCCAAATAAGCAAAAGGAAGCAGAACACCTGATCTAAAGTGCTCGTGGAGGCCCTAAAACCAGCCTGCAGGTGGGAGAGTATGCTGTTTTCCTCTATCCAACAGTAGAGTTGTGACAAAATCATTTTACTAAAGACTTTCTGGGATACGTCTATGAGGCTAATAGGCCTGTAATTTGAGGGGTTCCGTTTATCCACTTTTTTAAATATGGGGATTATTTCGGCACCCTTCCAGGTCGCGGGAATATCCCCCCCCTCGTGTGATGGCAGTAAAAACTGTATGGAGCAGAGGACCCCATATATTGGGCTCGGATCGATACAGATCTCCAGGTAGTCTATCTAACCCTGGTGTTTTCCCGGTCTGAAGTGAACTAATTGCATTCACAGTTTCCTCTAGGGAAAAGCTGATTACATCTTCCACTACAGGCTCTGTGTTACAATCCCTGCCTGTTATTACTACCTCACCCTCGGGCTTGCGGTCCTCTCCAGAATATAATTTCTGAAACTACTCTTCCCAAACATGTGGCTGTATATAAAAGCCATCTTCATTGACCAGCTGGATTACCCCTTTAGAAAGTAGATGCCAGAATAGCTGACAATCCTTCAATCTGGATGCTTCAACTAGTGATACCAGTTCTCTACCTTCCAGCTCCTTTTTGCTTCGTCCTGTGTTCTCTTGTAAACTCTTCTTCTGGTTATTATGTCGGTCGTTATTATGTCGGTCCCAGGAACAAAATCTTTGTTCCTGGGACTGCAGAGACTACGGGGCCGATTCCGATCTCGGCCGGTAGGGCTCCGAATCGGATTCGGCTTAACCGGATCCGATTCGGAGCCCTATTTCCCGAACGATCCGTACGCGTGTCCGGACGAGCGAGTTCAATGCGAAATCGCCGACCGACTCGTTCGGGCGTCCCAACCACTCCGACCGACTCGTTCCCGGGTCGAACCGCACCGACCAACTCGCTCGGACACGACTCGCACCGCGCAATGGAGACGTTCCCCGGCCGGGTAAGTACGATGCGCGCCGCAAGCAGTCCGACCGACACGCGCCGTCCGGCTCGAAAGATCAGTCAGAGCCGTACTTCGGGGGTCCGTGTCAGACCCCCGTGTATGCGTAGCCGCGCGAGTCGCACACAGGCGGGACCCATGGGTCCCCCCTACCTGTGCGTGTACGGCGCAAGTCGCTTCGCCGCGTACCCGCTGTAGGGGGCGCCCTTGTTCGCCTCGCACCCATTGAGGCAATGGGAGCCCGCGTACGCGTTGTACGACCGGCTCCCATTGACTTCAATGGGAGTCCGACCGACTCGAGTACGATAGCATACGGACGCATCGTACTCGTTCGGTCGGGCTGCACGGGTCCGATTCGGTCGGAAATCTCTCCGGGTCCGGCTCGGTCGGAGAGATTTCTGGCCCGAATCGGAATCGGCCCCTAGGTCGCGCTTTACTTTCCGGATTTAGGACAGCTAATTGGACATTCTGCCTTGAGAAAGCCCTCGGCCAACTGGCCATCGGGCGAAACACGTGTCGGCTGTTTTTCTTGTGTGACTTCACTTTTGGAACAAGTTATTAAAAAAGACATACTCTGTCAACAAAAGAATATGAGTCTTGGAAATCATTCCTCTCGCAACACCTAAATAAGAAGGCACAGACCTCTATCCACAACTTAAGCTATCGTATCCCTAATGGCTCTTGGGTGTAGTAATTTGTGAGGCGCGTGCCACCACAATATTGGGCCCTGACCATTGTAGCGTGAAGCCTAGACTCATCCACCCATCTCAGTAACCTCCATTTTAAAGAAAGTGTTGGACACTAAAGGGGTGGCATTTGTTAGGAGGGGTGAATACGATGTCGATGTATACCATGATATATGCAGGCCCGACCACAGCAATACCAATAAATGCAATGTCAATGTATGCCATAAACTATGCCCACATAACAATGTCAATACCAATAAGTGCAATGTCAATGCATGTCGTAAACTATGCCTGCATCACAGTGTCAATACCAGTAGGAACAATGTCAATGTATGCCATAATCTATGCACACATAACAGTGTCGACACCAGTAGAAACAATGTCAATGTACACTATGATCTAGGCACACACAATAAGGTCAATATCAGTACAGAAATTATCGATGTATGCTATGACAACTGTAAGCCCAATACTGAGGATGTCGGTATAAATTATATCAATGACTGCCGCATAATTTGTGGAAGATCTAACAAACTTGTATCACTGCTATTGGATTCACCCAAGCTGACCTCCCCATCAACCCTGAGTCAGAGATACGTGGTCAGACAGGCCCTGCGAACCCAACCCATGGCTTTCGAGTGAAAGGTCACAGGTGGGGCTGCACTTAGTCCAAAGAAAAAAGCGCACCCTGGTAAAACCCTGACCGATCCCACAGATAGGTAGGCACATCAGAAACAGGACCTAGGAGATTGGCTCCAATTAAACACATTTGGCCAAAGGTGCGCGTTCCCAAAATACCACAGACGTTAGATGCCAATATAGTTAGGAACACTGAGCCAACCAGGATACGACATGCCCACTGCACGGGGAAATCACGCGCTCCTCACACCAGACATCTCGACACAAACACACTGACCCACACTAGCTCTCCCCGAGGTCGAGAGCCATCTGTATTCCTTATCAGATGCCCAAACTTGTTATTTATGACTATGATGCCTTTCAAGGAATGTCACATTGTTTTATTGTACCCACAAAATGTATATATGTGCGTCCGCAACTTCTGGACTTTGAGACTGTCTTCAGACGCGCCTCTGTCGATACTCTCCCAGCCGCTGCATTTAATTAAACCAACTTGTTTCTGTTTTGCCAAACGCCTCTTGTTTTTTCATTTATTTAAGGTAAAATCATATTCGAGCAACACATTTGCTATTCCCACTTCAATGTAAATGAAATTGGGGAAGGCGTTGGACACTAAAGGAGTGATATTTACTATCTCCACTCCAATCTACACCAATTTAGGGAAAGTGTTCGAGACAAAAGGGGTGACATTTACTATTTCCCGTCCAACCTAAACCAATTTGGGGAAGGTGTTAGGCACTAAAAGGGAGATACTTCTCAATCCAATCTAAGCCAAGTTGGAGGAGTTGTTGGACACCAAAGGGGTGAAATTTACTATTCTCACTTCAATCTAAACCAATTTGGGAAAGGTGTTTGACACTAAAGATGTGACGTTTACTATTCCCACTCCAATCTAAAACTATTTAAGCAAGGTCATGGTCACTAAAGAAATGACATTTACCATCCCTACTCCAATCTATACCAATTTAGGAAAGGTGTTGGACACTAAAGGGGTGCCATTTACTATTTCCACTACAATCTAAAACAATTTATGCAAGGTGCTGGAAAATACAACCTTTATGTACACAATCAATATTCCATATTCACACATAATTTTTGATCTATAAAATAAAATACAAATGACTTAAAACACAATAAACCAAACAAAAACCTAAATATTAAAAGTTAAACATTAGGATATATTTACCCCTATGAATAATTCATATATTTGTATTATTATTTACTAATATTCCTAAACTTTGAAACATAACATAAACAAATTCATACTCCAAAAATTAAAACTTAAAAGTTAAAATACATATAAAACTTGTTTTCAATTTAAATATTAAAATCTTTTTACATTAAAATTTATAAATTTGAAAAAATATATTCCCAACAACAGAGCTTATTCCAATAATAAACATATTAAAAATTTCATGAATAAAATGTTGTTTAATAGATTTTTCATACATAAACCTATAGCATATAAATATACAACAAAATATAAATGTATACATCATATGTATTTATTCAATTTTCATAATTTAATTCGACAACATTTCAAAATGTTTTAAAATGAAGGTAAATATAATTATTAAAAATTGTTCCAACACTTTATTCAAATGTCATTAAACTTTTTAACATTTAACAAAAGCCCTTAAAATATGTAAACATTTAAAAAGAATTTAATTTAAAAACAAATTCTAAATAATTTTTTACCATAATAAATGGACAGAAATTTACATTATTTCATTTATTTTTTATATTCTAAATTTCACCAAAGAATCTATAATTTTTTTTTTTAAATATTTACAATAAAAAAATCATTTAGTATTATTTATATATACATTTAAAATAATTATAAACTATTATTTAGAAAAATTATCAATGTAACAAAATAAATGTATACATTTTAAAATATTAATTTGCATGCCATTATAATAACTAACATTAACTTTAAATTAAAATATTCACTTTTTAAAATTCTCCCCACCGTAATCCCCTAAATACCCAATATCCAGCTACAAAAAAATGAAATATACATTATTTCTGTACTTCACCAGTCTCACCAAATCCCCGGCCCTGATGGCAGTGTTGCGCAGTCGGCGCGAGTGCCAAAAATAACATCAAAGTCCACAGGCCCCACAGCGGGGGGGAACCATGAATGGTGCAAAATTATGCAAAGTGGTGGAATGGAGTAATTTCTGGAACTATGCATAACAAGCATAACGTGAAATTGTCGAAATAACGCAGATTACACCAGCATAATTGAAATTTTGCAAAAGCCTACTAAATACCACTTGTACCTTAACTGCACATTACATATACCTATCATAATTAATTATGCTTGAGGATGCTTTTGGGGGGCAAGAACGGTCAGTTTACAAGTCCATGATTACAGACTATAAGGGAGCTCTTATAGAAGAAAAAATCCAAATACTGTATTGCACTAACTGAAGCCACAAATTCTTCTACAGAACTCTTCAATACAGTGCAGCAGCTTTCCACACCTCTGGCCCCCACTGCAACAGATGGGTCACCAGAGCTATGCAATCAGCTTGCGGAATTCTTCCAAGCAAAGATTGTGAACATCAATAAGGAGCTCGAATCATCTATACAAGGAGCGGACAGCTCGCTGCCCTTAAGTAGACAGGGGCAATCATCTCCTCTGATCCCGCTGAAGTAACGGCAACGAGGCTCACGGTATTTCCTTCTCTTATGCCTGAACTCGTGGGAGCAGTTTCTTCTGATCAGTAAGTCAGACTCTCCCTTAGAACCATGTGCCCCTAAGATCCTAGACATGATGGCGAGCATGGTAGTGCACTCCTCTCATCCATAATGAATGAAGCCATCTCCTCTGGGCACCACACTTGAGTGTGGAAGGAGGTGGTAGTGAAGCCCCTTCTCAAGAAACCTAACCTAAACCCAACAACCTTAAAAACCTCCGACCTACTACTCTTCTCCCAGTTCCTGCTAAGATCCTGGAAAGACATCTCAATATACCATCTGATGGTGTTCGGGGAAGAGCAGAATTGGTTCGACGTGTCGCTGTGCGGATTCTGGAAAGATCACAGAACCAAAACTGCATTGGTGTTGGCTACGAACAGTATCAGGCGACTTGTGGTTGCGGGGCAAGGTGTGGCACTGATCCTGCGGATCTGTCCTCTGCCTCTGACACCATCTCTCCATCCCTTCTGATTGATCGCCTATACGAACTTGGTGTCTCAGGCAGAGCGCTGAAACTACTTTCATCTTTTCTCAATGATAGATCTCAGAGGGTGGCAGTGAATCACTATCTATCAGACCCTTTTTCTTTGTCACGTGGGGTGCTGCAGGGCTCTTCACTAAGCCCTACACTTTTTAATTTGTATGTCTCCTCCCTTGGCAAGATTATTCGTTCATTTGGGCTTCAGATGAAATCCTATGCCAATGACATCCAGCTTATGGAGTCAATTACAAAAGACACAGTAGCTACTGCAGTCAGTTTCAACCACTGCATGAGAGCAGTAGCTGGGTGGATGGGGAGGAACTACCTGAAGCTCAATTGGGGAAAAGTCTGAGGTGCTGCTTTTTGGAATGTAAGCCTCCATTTGTAATCACAGTGGGTGGCCTGAGACACTATGCCTACTGGGAAGGCTAAGAACCTGGGGGTCATGCTAGACTGTCAGCCCTCCCTAGACGTCCAAGCCAATCAGGTGGTGTTAGAAATGGGGTTTCTGGTTAGCTAGGGTATGCACCTAAGCCAGGCAGAACCCACCACTCTACTCAGAGTAAGGGAGTTGCACACCCAAGATAACCCCTGCTCACCCCCTTGGTAGCTTGGCACGAGCAGTCAGACTTATCCCAGAGGCAATGTGTAAAGCGTATGTGCAACACACACACATCAGTGACACACTACACACACCACAATAAGAAACTCCACAACAGGTTAAATAAAAATATCTCATATATTGTATATAAAACACATTAGACCACCATCACATAAATCACTTTGCCAACTAGGCAACTGTCATAACATCACATTTAGTACACTAAAGTAAATACTCATAAGTAGCACACGTTAGAAAACATCATGAAAACATTAGGTACAGCAACACCTTACACCGTCACAGTACATATTATGCATTTCCTTAAAATAATGCTTGTTATCCTATTATGTCCAGGTGTAAAATGTCATAACATTAGGGCATCAGATTGTAGTTAGGGTACACATAAGTCACCACATATCACTGTACATAACCAGGTAACTCCTGAACATGAGGCAGTGGGATAATGCACACACCCAGATAAATCACCTGATTAGGGCATAAAATTACATCAACTTCCCATCAGGACATAAAAATGCAGACGAAAAAAAATGCAGACCATAGTATGTAGGGCTCAAGCACCATAACCTTTTAATCTTGCGAAGGCTGCAGGGACGCCTGTGTGCCTATTACCAGCAATACAGTAATGCTGGCAGGGTGACGAGCCAAGTGGTACCTCTATGGAGGATTCCCTTTCCGCTCTGATGAGTAGGACCTACTATGCACAGAAGGCACGTAATAAGGCAGCTGCCCACGATTGCACTGAGGGGCAGCTGCTGCAGGACAGCACAGCCTCAGCCAGTTAGGAGACCTCGCCAGGTGTCCCCCTTTGTAGCTGCTCGCGGTACTCAGACTCTCCCCACTCCGGGCAGGTTGGAATCTTTCTTGCTGCCCTGGACCCCTGGGGGGCAAATTCATGGCCTTTGCAATTTCCCAGCACAGCTCCTCCAGGCTGCGTCACCTGTGTTCCTCCGCTCTGGGCTTAGGTCTCCCTCAGGGAAGTACCTGCTGGTGAGGTCAGCGGCCTCTCCCACGATGCCCAACAGCTGTACAGGCCCCAAGCCAGCTTCCGCGCTCTCCGGGGGATCGGGTGGGGCTGCACTCCATGCCGAAGGTTGCTAGGCAATCTGTCACTTGCCGGGCTGATGTGACTCCTTCTCCCCAGGCTTCTCTCAGCTGCCCTCACATAGCGCTCTGCATGCACTACTGGTGATCCACGAGGGAAATGGCCCCAAGACAGAGCTACACATGCTGGGAGGCAGTCAACTCCCAAAGCTCTCTGCACCCGCTGGTTAGGAAATCTCTGAAACGTGTTTCTTTATAAGAAAAGGGTGAAGGACAGTCAAGCCCTTCTTCTGCTCCAGGCAGAAGCAGCCACTGCAGGCCATCCTACCCCACATACATCAGGGGCAGCGCTCCTCACACAGCTTCTCCAGCTCTCCTCCCAGGCAGGTCCTGTTAAGATCCAGCCAGGATCTTTTCATTAAGTCTTTTATCTCCCTGAGACTTCCAACAGGAGGCCAGCACACACAAGCCCTTGGATATTCTCCCCAAGCAGGATAACACAGCAGGGCAAAAAGAGAAAGTCCTTTTCCTCCACCATAGACAGAATCAGCAACTGCAGGCCAACCCACCACTCACACAGAAAAGGCAGTGCTCCTCACACAGTTCTTCTTTTTGGCAGGGTCCTCTTGTTTCTTGAAGTATTCTAAAGTCCTGGGCTTTTAAATCTCATATTTTACCACATTTTGTCATTGTTCTCTTGGCTTCAGAGTCTTTGAGCTCAGGCCAAACCAGTTCTGTCCACCCTGGCCCAACTTGACCACAGGGGGTGGAGACAGCATTTTGCAAAGGAGACACAGCCTATTCAGGTGCTAGCGAAACTCCTCCCACCACTCTAAATGCATACCAGGTCTATTCAGCCCAGTGATGAGTCACACAGGCAAGGCAGGACACATCTCAACCGACCTTGTGACTGCCTACAGTGAATGCACATCCCCAGTTCCTGCCACTCCAAAACCAGATGCTGAATATACAAACAAGCAGAGGCACACAGAATGGCACACAGAATGGTGAAGTAAGAAAATGCCCACTTTCTAAAAGTGCCATTTTCAAATGCACAATTTAAAAACCACCTTTACTAAAAGGTGTGTTATTAAATTCTGAGTTCAGAGAGCCTAAACTTCATTTTTCTATCTTGTCCCAACTGAAATTCACACATGTAAAATGTTATAGTGCAGCTCCAATGCCTATTGGACAGACTGCTTTTCAACAGTGAAAAATGAAAAACACTGCATTTCACTATCAGGGCTATCCTTATCACTGCGACTATAACGCCTTGACGCCTCTGGGGCATTTGCTGCGCTCTATAAATCCCCCTAAAATCAAATGCTTGTTGCTAGAATGCTTTCTGCTCCTTCACAAAGGAACTCAAAGTTCAAAATAATCCAATTAGTCCCAACTTCTCTGACAACTAAAGTCTATGTTCAAAAAACTGTTGAAAGTTTGTTTCACCATGTAACTTGATTTCCAGAATATTTATTTGTAACAAGAATTACTTTTCCGCACACACTGAAGTAATACATTGTTAATACAACAATAATTAGGAATCTATGAAGCAATGGCCTTTCCTGCAGCAACATTGTAGCTCGATTGCCTAGCAAGGGCACCATGAAATATGAGGTAAATCATACTTGACAATCCAGGAAGGCAACTCCCCTCTCCAAACCACATGAAAGTTCAGGGATTTCTGTGAAAAGTAGTTCGATGTCGAGCGGTGTCACGAGTTGCAACCTCCATGACTGCAAAGTATTTTGCCATGCTGTGCTGACACTTCGTACACACCATCAGTATTTCAACCCTTGAATTGTACTCAGTGCACTCAGGTGTGAGTACAGTGCCCCTGTACCCACTGAGCAGATAGTGGTAAGCTGTGCCTCTGTATATGACTTCTGACAGTTGATGAAAGCAGCTACTACCTTATTGTATTGTATAGTTAAGCCTCTCATTTTCCGTTTTTTTTAACAAGTGAAGTGTGCAAATACATATTCAAATTGTAAATTCTGTTTTAAAAAAGCCTGCTCAGTCCATCAGCGAGTCCAGGTATGACAGGTGTAGATGACTGTGGTGTACGCCATCAAACAACAATATAAACGAATGGACAATTTTGAAAACAACCAAAGCCAGAGTTAAGGAAAAGGGACAGCAGACTGGGGTCACATATCCCCGATGCTACCAATAAAATGTTAACGTTCAGGCAAGGTTTAACATTCCCAACTATTTTTTAGCAAAAGCCATAAAGTAAGTCCAAATTCTTTCAAATGTTCTTACTTTATCTTTAATTGTAGCTGACAGTCTCTCTATCACATATATGTTCAATTTCTCACGCCATCAAACCGCAATCAATGACATTTCCAGTTGCTTCCATTTATGAGTTTTTGGTAGAGGTACTGCCAGGAGAAAATGAGTTATTAATTTGCTTATGATGGAAGATAGTGAATAATAATGATCTTCATCTACATTGTCCATCATCATCGATTTACTGGGAGTACCAAACCTCGAATCTCCTTAAGTAAAGGCAAAAAGCCTTCCAGAGCATACTGATGGTGCTGCAAGGCTACCACATGCGACAAATCACGCCTAGGGACCCATACCATGTCCAAAAGAGGTTAGAGCTGCCAACATAGCTTTTAACCATGTGGGATTACAGTACCATCTTAAGTTGATTTATTAGGCTTTTTCATTAAATTGCGAACATATAGCAGTCAATGCTGCCCATGACCAGATACTAAACCAAGGGTCGTCCAATCTCTTCCTATCCATTCCCATGCTGAGTCTCTCATTTCCAAGGCATGTGAATTTGATGATGTTGTACTTTCCCTGTAATTAAAATGCATTCCATTATTGAGGTAATGGACTCTGGGGCTTCTTACAGAGGGATTATTTTGAAACATGGTCAATTCTTTCCTCCTTTTTGACTTATTATCTATTACAAGTTTTATATGAGGCAACAGCGGCTGTGGGTCAGGCACAAGGCAGTTTATTGCGTCTTGATATGTTTTCACTTTCGTTGGTGATAAACTTCAGGTATCTTTTTGTGGTCTCAGGAACTAGGACCTCTCTCATGATAATAAGCATGAAAGAAACAATGGGCAAATCTCAAAATATGAACAACCCCACAGGCTACCTGCATGAAGGTTTCTATTCGGGGTACCTGGCTTCCACTCTGACGTTGGTCACCTGCTGACTCCTATGTCTTCCTCAACATCTCAAATCACTCTGACTTTGTTTAACCTCAGCATCAGCTCTAACATGCCTATGACAACATCACAGGTGCTTCAGCTGCTCTGACTGGCATTGGAATATTATTATTCTTCACAACAGCACACACCGAATTGCAATCTCTAGTCAGTAAACAAACCAATGGTCTTGTGAATCTTTCAATAACTAACACTGTTGTCCTCATAGGTAATACAGTAATGTCAAAACTAACAAGCATTAGCTTATTATAAATGTACTTTACATTTAGTAATACCATTGGCATGGCTGCAAAGTGGCTCTATGTCATGTGTAACACTTTCTGCCAATCCAGACATTTTAGTAAACAATATGTTGCATTTTGGTATTTGTAGACTGTTTTTGTAAGTATTTCCTGAAAAATCTCAAAATGCGTAGTGTTGACTGGCAAACAAGCCAGACCAGGTTGGACTAGTCACCCATGACATTGGGCAGTTTGTCAGCTATATAACATGCCAGAATAAAGTATCTCTTCAGTTCTGGTTTAATCTTTGCATACTGCTATCCTTGTAACAACAAAAAACACAAGTGCCCGAATAAAACAAAAAGCAGGACCAGGTGAACAACTCGCACCTGACATGGAGAGAAGGTAAACTGAGATCTCTGTTCTTCAGGACTCCTTATTATATTCCAACAGGTAAACATCCAAATGTGTCCTTGTTAAAGCCAGAAACCTGAAGCATACACATAGGTCTCTAGCAAATGCTGTCCTAGCAAGAGGTTAGAAGGTGTTCAAAAAGACTTGTCACTTTCATGTGGATGAGGCTTAAACTTGTAATTTATTTAGGCTATGTGCACTCAGTCGGGGGCCAAAGGGTCAGTGTTAAGACCGGGGGCCGCATTGAAGGCCAGCATAGGGGTGGGGTGGGGGTGGGGTAAAGTGGGAAAATGGGTGGGTGTTAAACAAGGGAGAACCTATACATGTACTCCATAAACTATAAAAGTAGGGGCTTTTTTCTACTCCTCCTTCCCACATCTCAATTAGCAGCAGTCAATGAAGCTTCTGTATCAGCCTACTGGAAACGGATTATCATTCCCAAACTGCTTCCAGTGGGCTGGTAAGGTAATTTCATTATCTGCTTTTAAAGTGAGATTAGTGAACACAGCAGGTAGATATGGGGACTTCTTCAAATGGAAATTTGAGATGTGGGGATGAGATGAAGGAAGAGGAGTGGAGGCTGGAGAAGACAAGATTGGTAGCAGCCTAATATGCCACCTGGCCAGTATTTTGCAGGCATAGCTGGTATGAAAATTTGAAAATACCAGAAAAGTCAGATTTGTTACCCTTTGAAAATGTAATCGTACAACTTCAAATACAATACAAAATCATTTGGAAAGTAGTTTAAATTTGCAAGTTATGTGGATGTCTACACACAGAACACTAAAACCATACCTTTCAATTGAACCTCATTAAGAGGGTGTTCCCCTCCATGAACTCAGCTTCATCCTCCAAACAAGTAAAATACCTCCTATATACTACAATGTAAGCCCTCAACCTGAAAACCTTACTCACCCTACAAACAAGCATTGGGAAAACCAATAGGTCTCTTCTATGTGAGAACTATTGGCTTTGGCAATGTGTTTTAGCCATGTTGTACACCAGTGTGGCTGCTGCTCAGCATGGCTAAAAGTGAGTGGGGTGGGGTGGGGTAGGGTAGAGTAGAGTGAGGTAGATTGGGGTGGGGTAGATTGGAGTGTGGTAGATTGGGGCATGTAGACTGGGGTACATTGGGATGTGTAGATTGGAGCAGATTTTGCGGGTCGATTGAGGTGGGGAATATTGGGGCGGGGTGTATCAGGGTAGATTAGGGTGGGCATATTGCAGTGGGGGAGATTGGGGTGGGCAGACTGGGGTGGTGTAGATTGGGGCTGATTGGGGTAGGTAGATTGGGCCAGGTTGGGGTAGATTGGGGCAGGGTAGATTGTGGTGGGTAGATTGGAGTGAGGGACATCGGAGAGGGGTAGATCGAGTGGGGTAGATTGGAGTGGGATAAATTAGAGTGGGGTAGGTTGTTATAGATTGGAGTGCAGTACGTTGAGTAGATTGGCGTAGTTGGAATGGTGTAGATTGCGGTGGTTGGAGTACGTTGGAGTGGGGTAGATTGGGGTACATTAGAGTGGGGTGGATTATAGTGGACTAGATTGTCGTGCAGTAGATTGGAGTGGGGTATATTGGGGTAGGTTGGGTTGGTAGATTGGAATGCGGTAGATTGGGACTTATTGAAGTTGGGTGGAGTAGGGGCGATTGGAGTGGGGTGGAGAGCGATGCAATGAAGAAGGGGAACAGTAGCATGTGGAGGAAAGAGAAGAAGCATGCCATGAAGATGGAGGAGCAGTAGTGTGATAAAGAGGGAGGGGTAGCGGTGCCATGATGAAGTGGGAGCCTTATCACGGGGACATGCACGTTCCTCTCTATTATCAATAGATGTGTATGCAATTTGTTTTGAAAAGTGAAAAAAATACTTTTCCCCCAGGACACACTTATACCATTGCGGGTACATAAAGAAAAACCCAACTACCCAGTTTCAAATGCTTGGAGGCTGTAGGCATTTTGTCAATAAAACTTTTTAATTTTGTGTAATTTTTTGTCTACATATAGTTTGTGTTGGTCCAGGCGAACAACTGCAATATAGACAAATTCTGTTTCACTGCATATCAGTTTCATTTCTTACTAGTCCGTAACTACATTGTCACGATAGCTGTTCCAGGGTTCATTTGCATGCCCATAATGCCATGGGCTCTAATTGCAGACTTAAGCCACACCAACAATATGTTTGAAAGATGCCAGGAGACAGCTCAGAGTGCATGGGCAGTGGGACCTCGTTTTCAAAACCATTCTCACTTTAAAATCTTTTCAGATTAGGGCTTTATATACTGTTCTGCCTACAAAGCACTGCACCCACTGTAGTATCATACAGGACATGTCATGCAGCAGCTCCTCGTGAGAGACGTGTCCCCAGAGAGGCCCTCAAGTAGGAGGAATGGGCTTGCATTGCAGCTCATGGTATGGAAGGGCACTGGAACCGCCTGCACAGTAGAGAGTGGTCCAGCAGCACTTGAGCATCGGGGCCACAAGAGAGAGCCCCTTACCCAAGTCACGGTGTCGTTAGGAGCATTTTCCTGCAGGAAGGAGAGAGGCCATGATGAAGAGAGAACAGTGTTTGTCCCCAGGTGGCCACCTGCCTGCCATCACTGCCTGGCGGGGAGAAACCACTTGCTCCCGTGGCAACCCTGCAGCACCAGCCGAAAAATCGCTGGCTGTGAGGAGGACATGAGAGGTGCATGCTAGTGAGAAGCTAGTGCAGTGCGCCTGCACGACACACAGCAACCTGGCTCTATCAGCCAGTCACAGGAAGAGGAACAAGGCACACAGACTCACCTCACAGAATGTCCATGAGCCAACCGTGTTCAGTCAGAGAGGTAGCACGATGCTCACACCCAGCCACTAGAGGCCGCCCTCAGGACACAATGCGGAGCGTGCGTAGTTTGCGCTACTACGCGCTACACGAATCGCACGTAGCACAGTGCAAAACCGTGTAGCGGGCATTTTTTGCTCACTCGGGGTCCTCAACGTCAAGTTGGCGACCGCGAGCGAGCAAAATCAACATCCCGGCGAGACTTTTTCCTCGTTCGCGATCGGCAACATCAAGTTGCCGCTCGCGATGAGAAACTACCAGTCCACGTTGAGAAAGCTGCCGCTCGAGTACAAATCTACTCGAGCGGCAGAAAACGACTGCTTGCACTGTGCAAGATGCCATCCGCAATGATTGCACAGTGCGGACAAGCATCCGGCACTGTGCAATCATTGTGAACAGCATTTCCCTACCGCACTATGCAGTTCGCGTAGCTACGCGTAGCGTGCGTAGTGCGAAGTGCACTTCGCGTAGCTACACGTAGCGCTACTACGTGAACTATGCCCAGGGTTAACCAGTACACTGCCAGCCTCTTTGGAAAGAGGAGCCTGACGGAGTTCTAAAACAGTGAGACACTTGCCCCTGAGGAGTGCCGCGTGCCCCCTCGTGGCAGCCTGTCATAACCGCAGGAAAGGGGAAGACTATTTTAGCCTCCTACGCCAACCCCGTAGCACTAACGGTGCCGCTCATTCCCTACGAACGGGAAGAATGAAGTGCCTGGGCTACCACACAATAGGAGAAGAGAGTTGCTAGAGGAGGCCCACAATATGAAACGGGCTCAGATGGGGGCTGCTGCGGTGAGAGGATGAGAGAGAGGCCCCATGGTACCCACAAAACTCATCCAGTGCATGCTGCAGCAGCAGGAGTAACTTTCAGCTTCCTGTGCTGCAACAGTCACTGAGGTGGTGAAGCAAAGCCAGGACGGTTGTGGAGAGCATACTGTGTGGCCTCTGGTGGTGGCATACTGTGAGTTCAGACAGAGGAGAGGCAGTACCAGCCTCCTGCCAGTGGCGGCTCGCATAGGGCGTGCTGCGGGGCGGTGGGGCGGGGCGGGGGAGGGGCAGGGTGGGGGGGTAGTAAACTCGGACATACGACGGAACGGAGGAAAGTAATAATTACTATCCTCCGTTCCATCGTATGTCCGAGTTTACTATCCCCCACCCTGCCCCTTCCCGCCCCGCCTCACCGCCCGCAGCACGCCCCATGCGAGCCGCCACTGTCCTGCACAGAGCACATACTCTTGTGGTCACCTGCTGGCAATGGAGGGAGAGGAAAAGACTGCTTGCCTCCCACTGTAATGGCCTTCAAGTACTGACATGGAGGATGGTCAGGCAAACAGCGCCTGGACTAATATCACAAAGAAAAGAAGATACAAGGTATTTGCCTCAGGATCCAGTCCCCAGAGACACTGCTGGTCCCAGAAAGAGAGGCCCTACACAGCATTGCAGCAACAGCACGGCAAGAGTGCACACAGACATATAGTTGGCTGCATCCCTTGGATGCCGTGCCATTGAACTACCACAGCAAGTGGGTACCAAACCACCACTGGTACAGCCACACAAGGGCCCAGCTAAGACACCAAGGGAGTACAAGCGGAAGGGCACAAAGCTGCATTTCCCCACCCATCTCAATAACGCAGCAGGGCAAAAGAGCCAAGCGTGGGTGCGACACAAAAGCAGAGATGTGTGCACTGGATGGTGAGCAGTCAAAATATCGAAAATAAAATATCGACATACACTAATATCGAAGTCACAATATCGAAGGGACAGAATATCGATGTTAAGAATATCGATGGACAGAATATCGACCCTAAGGTAAGTAATATCGAATTTTTTATATCGATGTAAGTAATATCGAAGTTAGTAATATCGAAATCAAATATATCGATGTTACTAATATTGATGTTACTAATATCGATATTTGTATTATTGTTATGTATTTTGTTATGTTTTTAATATGTATGTGTTATATGTGTTTTTATTAAGTGTTCTACTTGTCTAAAAATATATGTATACAATTTTTATATGTTAATAATGTTTTTTTTAAGTTATTTGTTTTTCTTTGTACCGTAGCGGGTTGTGGGTTTATAGGGGAATAGGGTGGGAAGTAATTTAATTGTAATTAAGTTATAATTTATTTTAATTAATTGGTATTGATAATTATATTATTGTTAATTAATTAATAATTGGTAATTAATTTTTATTAATTGGTTATTAATTTTTATTAATTGATTAATTGATCATTATGTTAAGTGTATTATTTTATGATTGGAGTGTGTTGTGCGTTTATAGGGGAATACTTTTGGAAGTAATTGAAATCTAATTAAGTAATTATTAAATTTATTTTTGGGTATTGATAATTAATTTATTGGACATTAATTATGAATTGGTAATTTTTTTTAATTAGAATTTTTTGGTTCTAAAAATAAATTTATTGTTGTTTTATCATTAATTGGTAATTACATATTATTAAATATTATTTATTGATACATTTAATTAATATATTAAGAAGTAATTATTAATTGATAATTAATGTTTAATTATTATTATTATTGGTATAAAAAGCATTTAATTGTTCAATATTAGTTAATTGGTAATTAAGTTTTAATAATTTATATCTTTTTTGTTATTAAAAATATTTTATTGTTCAATATTTATTATTTAGTAATTAATATTTATTAATTATTATTTATTATTAATTTATTGTTAATACATTTTCTATTGGTAATTATGTTTTTAATAATTATTTATTGGTATTGGTAAATAGTTTAGAGTTATTAAATAATTCATTAATTATTTTAAAAAATTATTTTATTTATAAGTATGTTATTTGTAACTTCTACGCTATCCAACACTTTCCCTACTGTTGCACTCTCTGGAGTTGGAATAGTAATTTTTACCCCTACGCTATCCAACACTTTCCCTACTGTTGCACTCACTGGAGTGGGAATAGTAATTTTTACCCTCACGCTATCCAACGCTTTCCCTACTGTTGCACTCCCTGGAGTGGGAATAGTAATTTCTACCCCTTCGCTATCCAACACTTTCCCTACTGTTGCACTCTCTGGAGTTGGAATAGTAATTTTTACCCCTACGCTATCCAACACTTTCCCTACTGTTGCACTCACTGGAGTGGGAATATTCATTTTTACCCTCCCGCTATCCAACGCTTTCCCTACTGTTGCACTCCCTGGAGTGGGAATAGTAATTTTTACCCCTACGCTATCCAACACTTTCCCTACTGTTGCACTCACTGGAGTGGGAATAGTAATTTTTACCCTTACGCTATCCAACGCTTTCCCTACGGTTGCACTCACTGGAGTGGGAATATTTATTTTTACCCTCTCGCTATCCAACGTTTTCCCTACTGTTGCACTACCTGGAGTGGGAATAGTAATTTTTACCCCTACGCTATCCAATACTTTCTCTACTGTTGCACTCTAGAGTGGGAATAGTAATTATAACCTCTACGCTATCCAACATTTTGTTTTTTTGGGAGTTGCAATAGTAGTTTTATTCCCTCCGCTATTTAATATTTTTTGTATTATTTTAGTTAATGTAGTATATAATTAATTTTAAAATTATTAAAAGTAAATTTAATTTTTTTAATTTCTTATACATAATTATTTAGGGGCACATTACGATACCCGGCGTAAAAAAATCCGCCAGGCATGGAAGCGGCAAAAATCCGCCCGCACACACCGCCTGAACACCGACCACGCCATTATGAGTACACAAACTGAAAACCGCCATCGGCGGAAAAATCATACAAAATACCGCCCGCCATCGTCCGAGTCGGAGTCAAACCGCCCGCCACGGACGGAAACACGCACGACAACACAAAACCGCCCGCCCACACGGCCGACACACCGCACGTGAAATTACGATCGCACCGCCATGAGCGCGGAAAAACAACAAAAATACCGCCCGCCAGCGCAAACAACGCCGATGAGAATCGACACGGCAGAAGCCATGGCGCCCACGTACCTGCACAGAAACCATCCGCACACAAAACCAATAGCACACAACATGGCCAACAAGTCCACACAGCAAGGCACGCACAAATACACAAGCACAGTACACATCCCGAAAACACCCCCCGGACAAACAAAAAATACAAAGGCCAGAACCCCAGACACAACACACCTGAAAACAACAGACCATGAGGACACACCCACATAGGTGAGTACAAAAGCAGCACTCCCACAGACCACAACCCCTTGCTACATCGCAAACCAGAGAGGAGAGGAGAGGACACAGTGACACAGCAAGGACAGCAGCACACCACAGAAACGCACACATCACAACCACCACCACCAAACACCACCACCACCAAACACCACCACCACAAACCCCCTGCACATTACACAACACACACCGCACCAGCACCACAAACACCATGGCACCACAAAGGATGCCCAAGTTCACGCCCATGGAGCTGACGGTCATGGTCGACGAGATCATCAAGGTGTACCCACAAATCTATGGGAACATGGTCCAGCACACACCACTAGCCACCAGAAACAGAATGTGGACCCGGATCGTAGACCAGGTCAATGCAGTCGGGACCCTGCCCAGGAACAGAGGTGAAATAAACAAACGTTGGAATGACGTAAAGAGCCTGGTCAAGAAGAAGGAGGGCAAAAACAGAGAGCTGGCTGCCGTCACTGGCGGAGGGAATCCCGCGCTCTTTAAGACCTTCAAAGCGTGGGAGGAGAAGGTGCGAGTCGTAATCCATCCGGAGATCCTCGCCGGATTAGCAGGGGGAGTGGAGGCTGGTAAGTACAAACTAATGTATACTAGCACACCGCTATGTACTCACATGCGCAACCACCATGCCACAGCTCCCAGGGACAAACACCCCCATGTCCAGCACACAATACACAACACATCACACACACATGCAACAGACACCACCACACACAGCCCAAACCGAACAACTGCAAGATGCGTGGGGACATGTGTACACTAAGCCAGCCACGTAACCACCAACAGGTCCCCAAATATGCTAGAAGCGCCACAACGAGCACCCACCACACCCATGTGTCCGCCACAGCTGCACCAACTGACAAGTAACAGGTAAGTGGCAGGAACACAAAGTGCAGTGGGTCGGAGGGGGGACAGCTGAAGTACAACACCCACCAGGCCCCCACTCCCACAGACCAGCAAGGTGGAGCACTCCCCACACCCATGTGTCAGGCACAGCTGCACCAACCGACAAGTAACAGGTAAGTGGCAGGAACACAAAGTGCAGTGGGTGGGACGGTGGACAGCCCAAGTACAACACACACCAGGCCCCAGTCCCACAGCACAGCAAGGAGGAGCATCCCCCACACCCCACACCCACGTGTCAGCCACCGCAGTGCACAACGACAGCCGAAAGGCAGACATCACGGTCCACAGCAATCGGTGTCAGTGGGTGTACAGCCACCCCCACGACCCACTACACCCCCCACCCCCACAGACCTGCAACATGGAGCACCCCCGCTAAGAGCCATGTGGCATCCAGTACAGTGCACGCACGAACAACTTGCAGGTGGGAAACTGGACAGGGCTGGATTACTGGAGGCATGAGGACCATAACACCACCAACACATGGGACATGTCACGTAGCACACGAACACGCAGCACCGCCCACCGTCACGAACAAGTGAACAATGTGCACACGGACATGAACAGCAGACTCACACCCCACATGACCCATCACAGACATAGCAACACCCAAGGAGCCACGTCTGCATGCACAAGCCACACTGAACATAGTCCCACACGGCAGCCACTGTGCAACTCATCACACACAACCGAAACACCATTGAAGTCCTGTCCATGTAGCCCCTACTGCCTGTCAACCACACACCCCACAACTACGCCTATGTAAGACAAACAACACTAGACGCAACAGAGCGGAACAACAGAAATGCACACGAACACCACTGAACCCATCAAACACACAGACACACCATGCACATACAACATACCATCCATCCCATCCGTCAGCCCCAGTCTCATGAAAGGCATGTCATCCGCACAGCTGCCACACATACAGCAGTCACGCTAAGACACATGCCCATGACCAACCATGTGCCAGAAGTCAATTAAGCGCACGACACACTGTGAGCAACAACACACAACATGGGCCACACCCCCCGAGCACTGCAGTGATGCACATGGCACAGGGCAGCACGCACACCAAGGAGATGGGACAACTGCAATACGTTGGCTGGCACACAACTATCACTCACTCATAACGATGCGTCCAATGCCATGTCCAGTAACCACAACAGACAGCAAATATGCAGGGCATGTCAGGCATGCACACACCTCAGACCATGCACTGTCATGCTGCCACAACACATGTCACGTTCGGCACCCATGGCTCACAGCATGTACCCCAAAAGCATATACCCTCCCAAATGCGAATCTGGGGCATGGCCCCCATGTTGCCATATGCGTTCCTAAGCGTTCCATTTGAACCCCAAAAGCATATTCCATCCCAAATGCGAATCTGGGGCATGGCCCCCATGTTGCCATATGCGTTCCTAAGCGTTCCATTTGAACCCCAAAAGCATATTCCATCCCAAATGCGAATCTGGGGCATGGCCCCCATGTTGCCATATGCGTTCCTAAGCGTTCCATTTGAACCCCAAAAGCATATTCCATCCCAAATGCGAATCTGGGGCATGGCCCCCATGTTGCCATATGCGTTCCTAAGCGTTCCATTTGAACCCCAAAAGCATATTCCATCCCAAATGCGAATCTGGGGCATGGCCCCCATGTTGCCATATGCGTTCCTAAGCGTTCCATTTGAACCCCAAAAGCAAAGTACAAACCAGACCCAGGATGGGCCAGGAGCCCGCATACACCAGAGTCACAATGAGTAGGGGCAAAGCAACACACCCATCGGCATGGCCAATCCGTCCCATGCCACATGTGCACAGCACACAGTCCCATTGCCTAGCACACACACCTACAGATGCCACAGCCACACACTCGCCTCCGGGAAACCCATGTACGAGATTGCACGAACTGCCAATGTCAGACGACTAATACATACTTCGCCAGGTGCAACACAATAACAAATCTCATTCTCTCCACAGGTGACGAACTGCTGGACGCTGGGGATGGAGACAGCAGCCAGCACAGCCAGCCTACAAGCCCCCAACGAGGACACACGGATCTGGAGGATCTGTCCACCTCTTCGGACACGGACCACCAAGCTGGCCCATCTGGCGTGGCAGGGCCCAGCCGCTCCCCAGGACCCCTCCTACCCACCAACCCATCATCCAGGGATGCTGAACAGTCCCAGTCCCCTGCTGCCACTGTCGTTGCGGCCACACCCACGGTCATTGCGGCCACTACCACTGCCGCAACCGCCACCATCGCCGCACCGACCACCACCGCCTCCACCACCACCACGTCTTTGCTGGCACCAGCCCCAGCGCAGGTGGTGGCCCGGACCACTGGATCCACCCTGGGAGCCACAGCGAGGACCGTGGTGAGCAATGTGGCTAGTGGGCAGGCCGGTGGCAGCAGGACTGGTAGGAGGAGCAGGGTCAGGGAAACGCCAGCCTCCCCTGGGAGCCATGCCCTGCCTCAAATGGCCAGAGTCCTTGGGGCCTATGAAGAGGCCCAAGGACAATGGGCCAGGTCTGCTACTGACACGCGGGAGGTGCTGGGGGTGCTGAGGTCCATGGACGCCCATATGGGCCAATTCGTGTCCCGTATGGACCAACTCGTGGACCTCATGGGCCAGCTGGTGGTGGCGGTGGGGTCACAGGCAAGGCCAGCAACACCACCTCCGCCACCACCTGCTAGGGCGCAGGCTCGGGCAGCAGTGTCCACTTCCCCTGCGTCCACAGCCAGTGAGCACACCTCACCCACCACCAGCAGGTCGCCACCACACTCCCCCCTCCCAAACGTGGAAGGGGCCGTCCGAAGAGGAAACAGATCTCCCGGGAGGACTTCGCACGCTCCAGTCGCAAGTGAGGCAGCCAGCCAGCCTTCCGCCAGCCTTCCTTGACCAGCCACTGCATTGACTTGCTCTACGATCCCACTCCACACAGCCATCTGGATGGCATGTGTGTGTTGGACTATGGACATAGAACCAGTGGGTACACCCTGATCATCACGCAGCCATGACCGACAGCTCATTGTCACTGCACGCACCACTTTTGTCATCACCTTACACACAATCACATGTCACAGTTTGTAATAAATGCACCTTTTTCACTAACTGCTGTTTGTGCCCTGTGTCTTTATTGTACGGAATACAACGGCCACCTTGGGCGGAAAGGCACCTGATGCGTGGCATGGAAATGGAATCCGGAGGGCCTGTAGGGACCTAGGGGTGGGAGACAGAACAGGAGCACATTCAATGAGTGTGTCACACACCCATCACACAGTACATGTCAACAACTACAAGCAATGTACACACATCGCACAGAGCAATAGGGCACAATGCCACAGTCACCAACAGTGGCATACTACCCTGGCCATGGAGCGTTGACACACTGCACGCAGTGAACATACGGCCACCCTGACACAGCACACACACACCTGCATAGATACAGACACATCATCCGTCGTACATGGACACTCACCGTCAAGTGAAGTAGCGGGCGATGAGCTGCTGGCGCACATTCCCAGCTTCCTCCTCTCCGCTGTCCACCTCACTCGAGCTGTCCTGGTCTGCGGGCTGGGGCCCTGGTTGATCTCCGTCATCCACAATGAGGGGGATCTGCTTCCGAATGGCCAGATTGTGCAGCATGCAGCACGCCACCACTATCTGGCACACCTTCTGTGGGGAGTACGCCAGTGCACCCCCGGTGCGGTCCAGGCACCTGAAACTGGACTTGAGGAGGCCAAAGGTACGCTCGACCACACGTCTGGTCCTCCCATGTGCCTCATTGTATCGATCGTCTGCTGGGGTGCGAGGATTCCTCAATGGACTGAGCAGCCATGCCCCATTTGGATACGCAGAGTCACCTGGGTGTGAGGGACACAGAGAACCGTTGCTATTCCAACTGGACAGGGGACAGCATCGCACAACCAGCACGCTACACCACTCCACATACTCACCGACAATACAGCCACGATCCTGTTGCAGATTGGCCATCAGTCGTGGCAAGATGCTGTTGCGCATTATGTGTGCGTCATGGGCCGAGCCTGGAAACTTTGCACACACGTGGGTGATCACCATGTCCGCAAGGCACACCACTTGCACATTCAGGGAGTGCGTGTGCTTCCTGTTGCGGTACAGGTGCTCAGTGGCCTGTGGTGGAACAAGGCCAACATGAGTGCAGTCAATGGCTCCCACGACGTGTGGGATTCTGCCAAGGGCATAGAATGCACCCTTCACTGCCGCCAATTCACGAGCCCTGGGGAATCTGATGTACCTGTTCCGGTACAGCATCATGGCTGCCAGTACATCCCTCAGCACCTTGCTGAACATGGGCTGGGACATCCCTCCTCCACTGCCCACTGTGTGCTGGAATGACCCAGTGGCGAAGAAATGCATGGCGGCCATCACCTTAGCCGTGGGGGTGACAGCAGTCGGATACACCCTGCGGGGACGGAGATGGGGCTCTAACATGGCACACAGTCGATGCAGAGTTGGCCTGTCCAGCCGAAACTTCCTGATTACCTCTGTATCGTCCATGTCCGCCAGCAATTGGTATGGGCGGTCAATGTTCGGTCTCCGCCTGGGTTAAATGGCAGAGGACACATGTCAAAGCAACACGGCACATAGCAATTTCGCATACACATCACTGACATGACTGAGCAAGCACATGAGCCACAGCCCAGCTGTCAAGCTGGGACGGCACGGCCACAATACACTTACACAGGTCTCCCAACAATGGCAATGGCAAGTGAGACATACCACTGCTATGTGCATGCACATGGGGATCTAGGCCCCAATGACTTGCGGGGCGTGCTGATGGGGACTGACTGCATATTCGTCAAGCGGCAACGCCACGGCAACATGAGTGTCTGCTGAGCATGGTACTGCTTCCGAGGCTGGATGAGTATGGCACACGACGACGACGATGTGGGCACGGGCTGAGCGGCCAATACAAGTGGGACCTGTGGCACGAGGGGATATGAGACAGTAGTAGGTGTCAGCACTGCACCCTATGTACAGCACTGTACGGATCACAGCTCCCGAAACATTGACTGGTGTCCACATTGACAGCCCCATGCCAAGACGGCTGTGTGCTTGCAGTCACACGTCACAGGTGAGAGGTTACATTGCACGTGCCAGGTGGCAGTCGTACATAGTGGGAGCTGGCATGTGTGTGCATGTGTCTCCTGTTCAGGATCCACCAGATGGGCGCTGACTCTGTACTGACCATTGGACACAGCATGTTCCGTGGAAGGCTTGTGTGTGTGGGATGGTGGCACTGGATGTGCCTCCGTTGGGTGGGGGGCCATGCACAGGGCGGGTACGTCGATGATTGCGCATTGTTGGTCACGGTGGGTGCACCAGCTAAGATGTGTTGCCCTGTGTTCAATTCCTATGTCCGCATGATGATGGACTGTGGATGTGGGCAGACTACACATTGGTCGATGTGCTGTCTATATGCATGTGCCTTCACACCAGGCACAGCTGCCCCTGCACATGTGACCCCTGCTGGACTCGCTGCTGGGTCTGTGGAGCTGATGCACCTTCTGCGCGTGGGGCGGACAGCTCTCCTCACTTCCCTCATTGCGCATGTCATGTCTTTGCCGCAGGTGACATGGATCATGGAGGGCCCACATGTACGCGTGGGTAGGCTACACATGATTGTTCACTGGTCGCCACCCCCAGTCAGTGTTTCGAATGGGAAGGTTGTCGTGCTGGTGGTATGTTCGATGTGGCGGATGGGCGGGCCTAGGTGCGGGCTTACATTCCGGACATGGGGGGTAGTTGGATTGGCGACTAGTTGCAGTACACACGGGACACGTCTCTTCCTTTCCACATCTGGGTCATCCCTTGTACTAACTGACAGTGATACAGTCATCTTCGCCCCAGCCCTCATGTCCTCCCCTCGCCCCCCAATATGCATGCTCACCTGCGAGGCTAGCGCTTGCACAGGCAGCCCCAAGCTCGCACCAGAGAGGGCAAGGAGTGTATGTGTGGGTCCAGTTGCACGAGTGGGCTGTCTCAGGGTATGATGTGTGGCGGGACGCCGTCCACCTGCGTGGTGCCCCAAATGGAGACCCGGCCTGCATGGACTATGCATCACAGTCTTCGCCTTCCGGATCCGCCACCTGCGACACCCAGTGGCTGTGGCTGCCCTTGCGGCCATGCCGCGTCCGTCTGTGGCTGATGGCCCACACATTCACTCTTTGGCCTCTCTGGGGAGGGCTCAGGGGTGGTGGCGCACGCGCTTGCACTTAGTCGCAATGGCATGTGGCGTGGTTGGTATGATGGGCAATGGATGGGATGGTGCGAGCCACCTCCCGTGACGTCAGTGCTGCTCGTGCTGTGGTGCGTCCCCCTACACTTCCATTTGACTTTTTGCCATGCTGGACGTTGAGGTTCTATTGCCTGCGTGATATGACCAGGAGGAGCGCGAGGAGACCTCTCACACACCATGCTCCACTGCCATCCCGTGCCCTGTATCGCCTGTGCGGATTGACTATGTTGGGGTTACACCTGGTCGACTGGGGCTGTGTGTGCCTTGTCAAGGGGCATGGCGGGCGCACAACAGGATCCAGCTTGTCCACAGAGGGTGGGCTGAGGTGCGCCTGGTACCGCTTTGTACGTGTGCCCGGCTGCTGTGCACACACGTGTTCACTCCCCCGACAGGTGTCCTCTCACAATGCCCAGGGAAGCGGTGGTGTACTGTTCATGAGCCCTCCCAACACGGCGTGCTCCAACTTGGCATGTGCGCATCTACCCGTCGCACCCACCCACCTGAGCACTGCGTCCATACGACTTCACACGACACATGTGTGTCTTCCACAGTAGTGCTACTCATTTGCGTTGACATCCAATACCAGTGGACTACATGGTCATGTCACGACTGCTGTGTACTTCACATACTCTCATCCTCTCTCATTCGTACTTGTGAAATGAGTCAGCGGAGACAGTTCTGGTTTCAAACATTATATTGAGTCTTCTGTCCTCTGTGATGCAGTATAGTGGACACTACTGGCAGCGGAATACATGTTGAGGATATACTGAGCATGATTACAAATGGGATAGGGTGTGGGGTTACATCTGCTTGGCCAAGGCTGTGCTAATGTACATTTACGTATAGCTGCGGAGCTGCGGACTTTGACACAGACGGTATACATGTAGCCTACCAGACCGCTCGGCATCATGGGCACAGTCCATCTCAGTTCCATGTGACAGGTTTGCTGCGGTTGTTCCTCATGCACGCGTGCATGTGAGATGACATCAGGGCATGTGCTTGCGTGCATGCAGCGGCGTGCCACTTGTTGTTGCACTGTGGTGGTTACTGGACATGTCACAGTCACTGGGGTCGTGTTGTTGTTGTATGCACTTGTCGTCCATGCAAAGGTCCTGGTATGGGATTCCCGGGGCGGGGGTGGGAGGGGTGCAGCACCCACAGACTCCAGGCGACCTATTCATGTCCACTGAGCGGTGTGTGTGTCCATGTGCGCTGGATCCATGTCGTGTCCTGGTTGTTCGTGCAGTTCCGTCCATGTGGGTGCGATGCACAGAGCCCATGCCACTGCCTCCCACGATGCATGCGGTGTTCCTGGATGTGATGGGGAACAGTGTGCATGTCCCGGTCATATCCGATGTCATGGCGATGTCGTTGATGGTGTGGTTACAGTTGCCGGTCGTTTGGTATGGCTGTTGTGGTGGTGACTGGCCAGTCCGTGCGGAAGCTGAGCATGGGTGCGGGGTTGGACTTCATAGGTCACTCGGGGAACCTGCGTTGTGGTCCGACGTATTTACAGGTTGACAGGTATGCGATGCCGTCCAGCAGGGCTTCCATGTCATTGGTGGTGTACATGTTTGCCAGCCAATGAAGCGGATGGTGGCTGTCAAGGTGTTGTTCGTAGGTTGTCCCTTGGAGGACCATGATGGGGCATGCTGGGTGACATTCGATGTAGCTGTTCTCGATGATCCGTCGTGTGGAGGCACAGTGGTTCCATTTCAGTGCGCGTGCGATGTTGGCCACATACGCCATGCCCCCATAGGCAGAGCAGGCCCTGTCGTGTGCGTCCAGAGGGAGGAGTAGTGGTAGCAGGTCCGCCTTCAGACATGCCGGGTTGGAGAGGCATATCTCGACTGGATGCTGGTAGGGACACCTCCGACAGTAGAAGACGGGCATGACGCAGCTGAACAATGTGATGCGGTAAGTCAGTCGGTAACTTACGTTCAGCAGGGACAGGAGATCGCATCCCAATGTATGTATCGTGCTGGTTTGGTACAGCTTGAGCTCTTCGGCGTAGTTGGGTAGGTGTGTTGCGGTTGCCATTTCGCAGCGGTTTGTAGAGGTGGCGTGCTCCGGCTGTGTGTGCAGTCTGCAATGTGCACGCTCCGGGGTTGCTGTGAGCTCTGTGTTGTCGTGGGGAGACAGGACTTGTGTTCTGTTGGCTTGTTTGGAGGACACGGGCCCTCTTCCCACATGCTTCTCAGACAGTTCAAGGTCGGTGCTGTGTGACTCCTTCCAATTAACTTGCATGTGGCCGACATGGGGGAGTGTTTTCTTCTTTCTTCCCCGTCCGTTGTGTGCTTCTGTGATATGCGCTATCTGCCGTGTGGTCGGTCTCCTCGGCATGCCTGTGTTGGTCTATTCTTGGACAATGGCTGTATTCACCGGCTTCTGTCGTAGGGCTGTGGTTTCGGTGTTGGAATGGAAGGTCATTCAGTGCTGTCTGCTCTCCCTTGTGTGGGCGGCAGGCTGCCTTTCCGCTCTGCGTTGGGCCTTGTGTGTGGATGTAATTCTTGGGCCACCTGTTGTCGGTCCCCGGGTTCTTTGGTGTTCCGTTTCATGTGTCTTGTTCATATGTGCAGGGTGGTATGGGTTTTTCAGTGTGGTACTGGCGTTCCTCTTCCCGAAGGGGCCCTGCTTCTCCTAGTTGGTGTTGCCGCCGCTGTGTGCTTCGCCATGTTTGTTACACTGGGGTGTGTCCTGCTGTTGCGTGACTTCACTGACATGTGTGCGTCGTTTGTGTGGTGTTGGGTGTTGTCCGTGAATTGGGCGTTGGGGACATGTCTGTGGCCGGCCTGTCACGTGTCATGTGCGTTTGGGGTGGGGCTGGTGTGTGTGCTGCTTGGTTGTGTCCCTGTGTCTGTGTGCGACGCATGCATGGCGCTGCGGTTGGCCTCTGCGTTGTGCGCATGTGTGGCGGCGTCATCGGCGCTTTGGGGCCGTGACGGGGTGGTTGGTTCCTAGTCCCAGGTGGTGTGTACACATGTGTTCCGCGATGTTAGGATTTGGCCTGTGTGTCATATGTGGATGCAATGGTGGATGTGTAGTGTGCACGCGCTGGTGGGGGTTGTCCGCTTTTTCCGCCCTTGCACTGTGTGCGCTGTTTGCGTGCACTTGTTGTGTGTGTGCCTACCTGCGTCTCCGCGGTACGTTGCGTCCTTGGTGGTGCATCAGCAGAAGCATGGGAAGGGCCTGCAGTGCTGGATTCATGCCCGGGGTGCCGCTTCTTCGTTGTCCGTGCTCTGCGTCCGTGTTTCCGCCTCTCTTTCACGTGCGGTGTCTCTTTGCCGTGGGAGCCGTTTGTTTGCGGCATCGTAATTTATGCGCCGGGCGGGACGTGTTTCGTCGGACGGTGTGTGTCAGTTGTGCTGCGCCGCTACGTGTGCGGGCGCACTTTGATGGCGGACGGTGTTGCTGGCTTGCCGGCGGTGTTTGGCCTGCTTTTCGCATCGTAATTGGGCGGGCGTGTGGACTGCTGCGTGCCGGCGGTAACTGGTGGTTTTTGCATCCGCCAGCACGGCGGTAGTGCTTCCGCCCGCCATCGTAATGGGCCCCTTAATTTTTATTTATGTTATTGTTTTATGTGTATAGATGTATTTGTAATTTATAATATTTTTTAATAATTTATAATTTATTAAAATAATTATTAAAACTGATTATTAAGTAAGTATATATATTATATATATATGTTTAATTAATGTTTTATTAAATTATATATGTTACTTATTAATTTTAAACATTATAAAATATTTTTAACTATGTTTATTTTATTTAGAAGTATTATTGAGTTTATTTTACATATTTTGTTTAACAAAAAAAAAACGATATTTTTGATAACGATATTTTTGACATCGATATTTTTTTCCAATATTTTTGTACTTACCATGTTGTAGATAGGATATCGATATTGTTGACATCGATATTCTTGCTCCGATATTTTTGTAGGTCGATTTTTTGACCTTCGATATTTTGTCAGTGATCCGCACCGGATACTACATGCTGATAACCTCACAGGCACAGCAGTGGTAAACGTTCAAAGCAAAGGGCACCAATCCTGACACAGAACAATGCAGGACACACCCAAGAGAATATATACTGCCCAAAGCCCACAACCAGACCGTATGACACAATCCATTAAGGCAAGCAGCATCATCGTCAAATGCAAGCCATCGCCTGTCAATACTGCCAAAGAAAAACAGGTCAAGCCAATCGGGGGGCAAGGCCTATAAAGCCATCCCAGCCAAGAGCCGACAGCAGCGATCAGCTACAGAGACACTCAGGTACTGCCTGAGGAGCTGTAAAGAGAGACCGCTACTGCATTGTGGCATCGCCAGAGAGCCGGTTCCAGAGACGAAGCGGACAGGAGCCTATTGCCCCAATGAGGATTGGAGGAGCTGAGAAGCAAAAGGGAGGTGAGTGTTCTGACACTGCCTCAGCAGGCCAGAGATGTGTAAGCATCCCAGAAAGGCACCAAGATAATGAGGTGCAACCCACCTAGTGCCACTCACTAAAGAAACTGAGAATCCCAGAGACTTCACATTGTTTGTCTAAGACTGCCAGATGGACACAGCCCCAAGCAGAAGAAGGTCCAATGAAATCAAGGCCGGATCAGAAGGTGGATAGAAGCACACAACACCATGACTGTGGTCAGGACACTAGGACCACATTGTCCTGTACCTTCAAGCACACTGTGCCACACCCCACCAACCCTGCCTGATGGCAGCAAGTGTCTCAATGCAAAAGCCATGCGCCACCCAGAAAGAGGAGACAGAAACACAGCTCCCTACTGCCCACAGAAGAAGGCCACTGGGAAGGGAGCATGTGACACTGTCACATGGCCCATAGGGGCATTGTCCTTTTTCACTAACTTGGCATGAGCTCGTTGCAGCTTGCCTGCTGCTTTGCACACGTTACTACACGTCTTTATTTTTTGCAATATTTTCAAAGACTGCTTTCACATGAGAACACATTGCTGTGTTTGCTCTCTGCATTTTCCTGGGATTTTGACTGAACATTATGTGCAAGGTCAAACAACAATGCCCCTTGTTATTTTGTTCTGGCCAGTGCTTAGCCCTTAGACAGAACATACTGATGCAGGTGTTGTTTGGACAGCGTACTTGGGTTTTTAGTGGGGTGCACGAATAGGTAACACACACTTGGAGAGGGATCTTTCCAGGGAGACGAACGCCCATGATGTAGATCTACCATCTATAGGCTAAGGTATGGGGTCTGCTGACAAAGCCCAGAGATCTTCTATTATATAATACTACTTCTTCTTAGCAAGGGGAGGGAGGTTAGGCACTATAGTCCTTTCTCCATTGTCTTTTTATGATGACATCTCACTTCATGATTTATGGACTGACTGCTATGCTGACAATATTTGTACTATGCATTTTTCTGCTTGTTGTGGCACGTATACTGCATGTTAGGGCACGTTAGTTAAAATAAATATTTTAAACTGTTTCGTGTCTCCGTCAGATCTTATTGTGGACGAGTACAAGAGAGTGAGTGAAAAGGTGTGTCTTGTTACCGCGATTCCTGAGAGAACTGGGAGTGTTGTGTTCTGGGGTGTCTAACCATTTGTTTCTCTGTGAGTGAGTAGGAGAGCAAGTGTGACACTATAGCTAGTCGGTCCTGGGTTTGTGGGTACTAAGGTGGTGGGAAGACTCAGTCCCTATACACCAAGGTCCCATTTCCTGCGCATAGTTCTGTATTTGTGCAGAATCCCTGCAACATGGCGCCACCAACGATTGGTCTGGTACTTATTCACTAGACCCCTGAGTAGTGCTTGTGCTTGTCCACAATTCCCTCTCACTGGTTTCCGGAGACATCCGTGGTGTGAGGGCTTAGCCTCCTATATTTATGTTTTATAGGTTTTTCAAGCTTGAATTTTAAAAGGTTCTTCTTTCTTCCTTGACCCACTTTTGTGCTATCATCCTATTGATTTGTTATTCTGCTTTTATTATGGCAGTCGCTATTGCGGTGCATAACCACGCTGCGGTTACGGCCCACTTGACAAAACATGGAGTCCCCAATGCGGAAGCTGGTATTATCTTGTTGTCGAGGCAGATGCAGCTCACCCCTTCGAAGTTTTCTATACTTGGATTACATTTCCAGCTGTGAATGGGAATGATAATTTGCTTCATCAATATACTGAGGCTGCGGCTCCGTGGAATTATCGCCCTTATAGATTACTTGAAGTTCCGTTGACAGCCTGGGAGCATACCATATGGTTTAATGGCGCCCTTCCTCGCCCTGTTTCTGTGGTCCGTTTAGGCTCCTTATCAGTTTATGGGGCCACATGGCCCGTTTTGGCTGGTTTTACACCACATCCAAATTATCTTAATGTTCCGGTCGCAGAGCTACGTCAATTACATACAATATTGATTCATATACATAGAGCTGTCATTCAGTTCGCGCTTCATAACATTCAAGTGGCTCCGGCTGTAGCCACTGCTCAACCACCGAGACATGGTGGTGGTCTTGTCAGAAGTCCCATCATGATAAATTCAGTGATGGGCAAGCGTCCTCAGAATAGGGATGATTTCCCTTACTGGCTTGCAGAAAGATTTGAGCAACTCAAAGATGTTTTTCCCCATACTACACCTGTTGAGAAACACAGGATCCTTACAATGAGTTTACCGAGTGGTATTGTTCCGCTTTAGCTGATTGCACCACCTGGGGCACGGTGTTTGCTGCAGTGTACACTGTTCTTTGGCACCCCCTCCTTGAGCGTTCTCCCGAGCATTCTAAAGAAGGTTCAAGATGAACACGGGGCTGGTCCAGCCCTGGAATTGGGGATGAGATTAGTGGGTATGTTCCCTATTGTCTCTGATATGATTCTGGCCAATGTTAAAGGTGAAGCAGTTAGCTTACAAGTACGGAGGGGAAACAGCCTCTACAACGCTGGCGTTTCCATGCATAACCTGAACCACGCATGCATTACAACGCATGCGTGGTTACCACGCATAGCCTTTACCACGCATTCCTTTACTACGAGATACGTAGTAAAGGCATGTGTGTTAAAGGTACAATTAAAAAAGGAGGTTTGGGGGGGTCTCCCCCCCAAAAACAAAACGCACCTGTTTCCGTCGTTTTCTGTTTGTTATTGAAAGATGTGGAGGCATTCGGCGTCGTTAGAGGAAACGGAAAGACACTTCCGCTTCCTCTTTACGACGTGCAATGCACCAAGGAAGAGCTTGAAGAGAAGAGGACGTGGAGAGGTAAGGGGGATTTAAAATTAAAAAAATAAATAAATAAAGGAATGAGGGGTGGTGTCGCGCAGGGGTACATTTTTAGGGTTCAGGGGAGGGGTATTTGATAGAAGGGTTTGTGGGTGGGGGAATCGCGAAGGGCAAGATTTTAAGTGTTTCGGGCAGGGGTATTTCTTAGAAGGAATGGGGCGGAGGGTCGCACAAGGGTACAGGGAAGGGGTATTATAAAAAAAAAAGAGAGAGCTGGATGGGGGAGGGTGCAGGGGAGCAGTGAAAGGAATTGGGGCAGGGATCGGAGATAACCTTTACCATGAAGATGCCATTATCATGCATGGTTTTACAACGAAAATCGTTGTAAAGGTATGTGTGGTAAAGGCATTTCCTGGTAAATTTTATGCGTGGCAATGGCATTTGCGTTGTAACGCATGCGTGGTAAAGGCATGCGTTGCAACGGAATGCGTTGTAACGTCATACAACCCGTGTACATCAATGCCTTTCAGTGTTGGCGGACGTTGATCGGCAGCGGCAGTTACCGATCATTATTGCGGATGTATATACATCGTTGGGTCGCAGTGGTTTGGGAGTGAGACCTTGCACTCAGGTGCAAAGTAGACCCCCTCCGGACAAGGAGGGTCGCCTGGTCTTTCCTGGGAGGGCATGGAGTGAAATTCGGTGACAGCAACAGCAGAAGCCTGATTCTCGTGCTGGGTCACCAACACCGGACGCTTCTGACCTTAGACATGATTTGCGTGACCGCTCTGGGGTTGAAACACCAGAGAGGTTTCAGGTCCCTGATCCTCGTTCTCCTCGTTCCTTTCAGGAATCATCGGATCAGCAGTTCAGAGGGGGAGAGCGTCAGGATCGCAGACATTGCGAGTCCACGCAGACACGACGTGACCCGCAGCGCCAGTTTGATGTAAAAACCAAACAGTACCATGCCTCTTTTCAAAAGAAGAAAGTTGCTGCACTGACTGCAAAGTATGCCTCAGACGGTGAGAACCCTGCTCCTTTATAGGAGATGGGCGGTAACACTCCTCGACAGCGCGGCTGAAGTTACCATAGTGCGGGAGACACTCCACCAGTGTCTGGAGGCGAAAGCGGTCTTTTGGGACAACCTTACGTCTTCCTATGATATTTTGTTGGCGGAGGTTGATTGGACTTCCCCATTTGTTCTAGCTTCTTCTAGAGGGGAGGATGTTATTCTCCCGAGCTTCTCGAGTTATGTCTTGGAGGAGGCTAAACAAGCATACGCAGCAGAATGGGTGCTAGCGCTTGCCCCGGCTGTGTATTGTAATCAGGTGGGTTGGGATATGGAGTCCCCAGCACATGAGATTCGTTTGCAATCAATGCCACAATCACAATATTCAATTAAATGTGAAGCAAAAGCTTCCGTCAGTGATACCTTGGCCCATTTGGAATATCAGGGTGTAATTGAACCCTGTGTTTCATCCATGAATAATCCCCTTTTTCCGATATTGAAACCGGACGGTTAATATTGTATAGTTTTGGATTACCATAATTTGAACAGTCATGTTCGTACCTTTGCGGTACAGAACACCCACAGCTCTGCGTTAGTCGATACCATTATTCGTAAAAAATATAAAACGACTCTTGATATCTCCAATGGATTTTACAGTCACAATTTGGCTTCTGAAAACCGTGACTGGACCGCATTCAGTGCCCTTGGCAATCACAAAAGGTATACTCGTTTGCCTATGGGGTATAAGAATACTCCTGGCGCTTTTGCGGTACGCATAGTATCTCTTTTGCATGACATTGACCCTGATGCGTTCTCTTACGTCGATAACATTTATTTGATGGATGATGAATTGATACTGCATCTTGTACGTGGATCGCATCATAATGTCTTTTGCTGACTTGGGATACAAATTCAACTTTGCCAAGTCGCATTTTGCCTGTTTGGCAGTTCTTTTCCTGGGTTACGAACTCACCAATGAAGGTAGGGGGTTGGACCCCCACTTTCTGGAGAAATGTGCTCAATTGCAACGTCCTTCTTCTTTGCTGGGTTTTCTGAATCTTGGGAGGACATACGTTCCTGATTATGCCCAGCATATCAAACCGCTTTACTCTTTGATACAACCTTCTTTCTCTGCTTCCTGTTGGCTTCCGGAACATACTGCGATTCTTCGGTCTCTGCAGTCTGACCTGCTCGCAACCAACTTCTTGTTAACATGTGACAATTCTACAAATATGGTCATAAGGATTGTATCAGGCGCGTTAGGTTTCACTTATTTGATGTTTAATGAGGGGGACACGGTCCCCATTGCATATAAATCTCATTTGTGCACTGCTGCCGAGATGCATTTCTCTCCTACAGAAAAAATGCTGGTGGCTGTCCAGATGGCGATTCCCGAAAGAACGTGCTCTGGTTCAGGGTAAACGCATTTTCATGGTCTCTCCAGTACCTGCTTTAGAGGCAGTTATGAAAGCTAGTGTCCCAAACTCTAAAGCCTTGCATCCACGTTGGATAAAATGGGCTAGTTCTTTCACGTCGGCTGATGTCAATTTTATCTTTGACCCGTCTTTACAGATACAGGAGTTTTTACAATATGAACATGTTCACCCACCTCCTCTGTCATTACTTCCTCTTGATCAGTACCAATGCATTGTTTACACTGATAGATCTGCGCAGCCAGCCGTTGGTTCTAAACATGCTTATTCGGCAGCGTGCGCAATAGTGGCAGGAAAGATTGTAGATGGGGATTTTAAATCCTCTTTGGTTCACACACAGTCCCTTGGTGGCTGCACGGCTCAATTGGCGGAGCTACGTGCTTTTGTTTTGGCTCTTGAATTTGCTGATCCAGAAATTCCGACACTTATAATGTGTGATTCGTTTTACTGTGCACAATCCTTCAATGACAACTTATTCTTTTGGTACAAAATGATTTCCGTGATTCTAAAGGTAGCGCAATTAAGCATAAACGCTTTGGGTTTGGGTGTCTGCTCTTAAGGAACCTTTGCCACTCACACATGTTATCCATACTTTGGGCCATCAATGTGTGGGAGCACACGCTGTTGGTAATTCACTGGCTGATGAGGCAGCCAAATCTGCAGTAGCCACTTGTTCTGTAGCAGCAGTCACTAGGTCCATAACTAAAATTGATGATGATATTTTAGCAGCTATTGCTGCTACGAAGGAGGGAACAGAGTTTTCCCAAGGTTTTCCTTCATGTTATACACACCACTTGTCAACAGATCAAATTCCATTTGCTACTATTCCGTCCATTCGGAATCGGCTGATTCCCAACGAGGACCGCAGACTTTCTTTGATCATCGCCGCACATGAAGACGTTGCTTCTGCACATGCTGGTGTGAATGCGACTGTTTCTCTGCTACAGCAGCATTTTTGGTGACGTGGTTTATATCAACAGGCACATAAATATGTTCTTTCTTGTGACATTTGTCAACAAAATAAGCCTTCTACTGTTGCACGTCCACCACATCCTCAGCTTTACATCGTTTGGCTGTATTTATTTTGATCACTGCGGTCCGTTGACTACTGACACTGCATTTAAACACATCTTGGTTGCAGTGGATTTATGCACTAGATTCCTTTGGGTTTGGCCTCAACGTAGTGCTGACGCGCGAACTGTCATTAAAGATTTGCGTGTCTTTGTCGGGACGTTTGCTTGTGGCACCTTCCATTCTGACCAAGGTCCTGCGTTTGCCTCTAAGGCTTACCGGGAGGCGATGAAGTCTCTGGAGGTGCAGGTGCAATATTCCTCTCCATACCTGCCCGAGGGCAATTCAGTTGTGGAGCGGATAAACCGTGACTTAAAGCAATCTTTGACAGCTAGAGTCTTAGGTACTGGCAGGGATTGGCAGACTTATTTGTATGGAGTCCAACGTGCACTAAATAATCTCCCTAGAAAATCTCTGGGTGGTCGGACCCCATACAAAATGCTCTGCGCCAGACCTTGATGGTCTAGATGTTGTGGCGGATGCCGCAACCTTTCATGTAGATAATCGTTGTGCTATGTTACAGGATCTACAAAAAGCTAGTGATTCACAAGCAAGAGCCCAGTTGCCTTCTTCTGCAGATACAGCGGTGCTGATTCCTGTTTCTGGCTGGCTTCCAAAAGTTGGATATCTGGTCCGTGAAAAGTTGGAGAACAAAAAAGAATTTGGTCCATCCTACCATGCACCGGTCAGAGTCCTTGGCTTGAAAGGCACCCGTACTGTGATCCTGCCTCATTTACCTAGTCGTAAGGAGAATCGTTACATTTCAATCGAACATGTCAAGTTACACCATATGGCCGATACTGAATAGTATGCCTCAAAGTATTGCACATCGAGAACTTTCGCTGAACCCGATGGTTTCTATATCTTCGACGACTCCTCAGCAATTACAAGGGGAGATGGAAACCTCAATTGAATTATTACCAGTTTTTCCTTCTACATCCACTCCTGCGGATATTGAGTATGATTCTCCTCCAGTTGAAGTCATAATTGACATTCCTGAGAGTACCATACCTGAAACATCTGATGCAGCACATCCACCGTTGTTTCAACTGGGGTCCAGTGGTTATTATATGGATCGTAATAGCTTCTCCTCTGACACATCTACCTCGTCATCTTCTGTGCGGGAGATCCCTACCCGTAACAGTGTCTTCATCTCCTGGTTCAAAAAGACTTACTTGGTCCCACCCTGGAAATATATCTGGATGGTGCTTACGATGATATTCCTCTTCATGTGGATCAGATTTGTGACTGTGTTTTTTCTACTCATTAATGGCCATTATTTACCTGAACGCTCTGCTGTGAACTTTGTGAACGGAGTTCTGGCCCCTCACACATCGTCCCACATAATGAAAAGAGACCAAGCCCTTGTCAATATATCAGCATTCCCTGTTGTTGATGGTATCGTCTGGGATAAAGTTGCTTTCGATATCCATGGCCTGACGGAAATTTTGAACATTCCATACGTTTTCCCCATTTCTTTGGGAGATGTGGTCTTGCCCGACATCCATTCTGATGACTGGGATGTTCATGTCGTTCATTCGTTATTCTCTGATTTAAAATATTATGCTGCATTTGATACTGAAGATTTGTATTTAAATTCGGCAAATTACACAGATTTGTTTTGTTATCAACATTATGGCCATCTTACACAAAATTAAAACACAGAGACCCTGTTTTAATTATACCCAATGGGAGCATTGCCCAACACCATTACTGGGAAGTTCGAAGACCCAACAAAGTAAATTTGTATATTTTTCTGATTACAATCTATCCGACCCACAGCCCTATTTTTATAAATTGAAGATGCCGCCCCAATCTAAATTTATGTTAACCCAAACTAAACTAGTTTACTCTATGTCCTTCAGGAAGGATTTGTCCGTGAAGGGTTATGAGCATTGGAAGGACACAATTGATTTAAAATCTATTTGGGGTACTAAAGATTGACAATTGCAGGGCACTGAAGCTTTGCATTGTGCTTGTTTGATACCGTCTCAAATTTTATTTTTGAATGACACCGTACAACAGACTACTTGTTTTGGTTTAGCAATTACCAAAAATCTAAATGTACCCTCCATTCCATCATTAGCTACGTATGATACATGGTAAAAACATACCAACTATACAATTGAAGACTTAGAGGTCTTATTTCAAAACGGCACACTAAACTCTTCTGATATTGATCCCTTTGGATGGTTAGTGTGGCCAACAACTTCAAATACATGTCAATTACGTTTTCTGAATACTACAAAGGGTTTTACACAGAGTAGACCTGATCCACGTTTCCCACATTCGCATACAGTTACCACATATTCTGTGGGTAAATTATGTCAGCAATGGTTGGAACATTCCACACTGTAGAAAGTGAAACAACACCTTTCTCATCTATCAGGTGACATTGATTTAAATGATTTTCTTTTAGGTCCGAAGGCCCCTCGAACAAATCATTTTATTTATTCAGCATATAATGAACTTTGGAAACTGTCTCAGATTGAAGCTGCATTGCGCCTCCTTCAAATGGACCAGGCTAATTTGGAAAAAGTCCTTGCAGTTGTCGATAACAGTATTAATACACTGTCTTCCCGTATATATACTTTAGATAATATTGTTTCTTCTGTCATTGACATTGTCCAACATGAAGTGTCTGTTTTATATCATGGTCAAAATCAGTTACGTTCTGTGATGCAGTTTGCTTGGACGTTGCAAACTCTCAAAAGTGGAAAAGTACCATGGGATTATTTGAATGCTTCTTAGCTGTTTTTACCATTTAATTTGACTGATAAACAGAAATTAATGTCCATGAAAGATGCCACATACACGTCGTTACATATTGAACAATTAGAAAAGTTACCGTTTTCGGTGGCCGAGACTGAGTCAGCTGTGTGGTTAGTACATGGGGTTATTTCACTGCCTATCTCACTTTTTCAGTTCACAGCATGCATGAAACATTACCCGATTGGTAGATATGAGCCCCTTGGCAATAATTTTATTAACGAATTGTGGCCTTTACCTTTCGCATACAGATGTCAACACGCAGAAAAGGAGGTTTTCCTTACAGGGGAGGACTGTGATTCCACAGTAGGACATTCCCTAGTCTGTAAACAGTTCAAGATACACAGAGCCTGTAACATCTCGGCCCCTAATCTAGCTTGTTTTTTTAAAGGTACCCCTGTCCCGGCTATTATTCCCATATTAACTTTGCTTTCTAACGGGAGTTATCTTATTTTGAATAACCACGATTGCTGCGGCTTGAGAGGTGGCATCGCGTATATAGTCACAGTTTCCCAAAGAGTTACGTGTTGCAGCAATGTCCTATTTCCACCCCCGCATGGGATTGTAGATAGTTCTCTTTGGCCTTCCATTCCGACTTTGAAAACAGATTTCAATAAACTAAGCAGCCTCAAAGCGCTATTGTTTCAACAAGAAGTCGCTCTCACATCGGTTCGAGAGACCTTCGAATTGCAGGTGGCAAGAACCGCAAGCGAGATAAACTCGCTGCTAAATACAAATCTCCCACTTCATTTTGGGGAATTAATACACCAAATATTTAATGCGTCTAATACGGAAGGCCTTGCTCACTTTTTTAAACTTGTGGGATCCGGCCTTGTTTCTTCCTTTCAGACTATTTTTGGAGTAATTCTGGCTTTTATTCATTCTATTTTTTCCAGCGCCTTCGGAAGGTTTCCCCTGGTGCTCCTGTTTGTCTGCGGCATGCTGGTTCTCCTATTATTGCTTCGCAATGGATGCTCGATCTGTGGTGCTCCCAAACCCGGTCCAGTTGCAACTGTACCTTGATTGTATGTGGCAGCTCTTTGGTTCTATGCCAGTGGAATATTTTGCCATCGATTACTGGCTGACCTTCTGCTATGCCTACTTCACCTGCATGCAACCTGTGTTTCACTGCCTCCGATGCCCTTTTAAATGGGCAATGGATGTCTGCTTGTCCAATACCACACATGCTGCCCTGGATTACTATCTGCTAATGGGTCCACTAAAGGCCCATGACTGGGTATGTGCCAGGGGTATGCGTTTGGTGTGCAAACCTCTGCTCGGACCTATGGCAGACTTGAGTATCTGTGCTCTCGCGCAGCGCCTCATTGACCGCAGTTTCATCGAGGTTAACGCAGGTTGCCCTGAGATGCTCCTAACGGCTTCTGGATATGAGGAGCATGTGTGTTCGTTCGACCTACTAAACTGGATGGCATGCATTTTTTCGATGGAAGGAATGGACAACATCCTGGAGTTCATGGCATTCTGCTTTACCAGCAGCATTTTTGAAGTTGATGACTAACTATGAAAGGTTAGCAATTTTTGAGCGCCCAATTGGCAACATTTTGGAACATTATACCCTGGCAGTACGAAAACGTTTTTTTTTGCCCCCAAAATTACACAAATTGGCCTGCAACAAAGACGCTTTGCCTCTGCTTACCTCTGATTTTTGTTTCTTGCGTATGGCTAACGCCCTGGCCAAGGGAGGGTGTCACGTGGCCCATAGGGACATTGTCGTTTTTCACTAACCTAGCATGAGCTCGTTGCAGCTTGCCTGCTGCTCTGCACACGTAACTACACGTCTTAAATTTTTGCAATATTTTCAAAGACTGCTTTCACATGAGAACTCATTTCTGTGTTCGATCTCTGCATGTTCCTGGGATTTTGACTGAACATTATGTGCAAGGTCTGACAACAATGCCCCTTGTTATTTTGTTCTGGCCAGTCCTTAGCCCTTAGACAAAACATACCGATGCAGCTGTTGTTTGGACAGCGTACTTGTGTCATGATTCGTTCCCTACATTCTCATGCCCACCACCAGGGGACTGAATTGTGGGGCTCTCCAGTGTTCTAATAAGCTTCCAGACCCTCCCCTTCATGCATATACTGACTTCCAGTCATTTGGATTCTACTTGCAAATTGTCATCCATTCCTAATCCATGCCGGGTTTTGTGAAAGCCAGCCTGCTCATGTTTGACACTCCATTACCTAGAATTCCCTGCTCACTGCTTCGTCTCCACCCCTGCAGCCCAAGAATGGGTGGAGGAATTCAGCTCACCTGTGGCTGGCTGCTGCTAGCCTGCTCACACCTGATGCATGTGATTACTGTGAGCTCTTTTAAGCCCCAGCTCCCTTCAGTCCAGTGTTGGTCATTGTAGCTGTGTTCCGGTGAGACCGATCCTTGTTTCCTGAGCTTTTGATGTTCCTTGATTCCTGAGCTCTAGCTATTCCTTGTGCCTGAATTAGCACTGCCTGCAGTGCTACCTTGTTTCCTGGGTTCCTGAGCTATAGTTATTCTATGTTCCTGTTCCTGGGCTTCAGCTATTTCTTATTCCTGATTTGCACTGCTTGCAGTGCTCTCTTGACTCCTTGTTTCCTGAGCTGTAGCTATTTCCTGTTTCCTTGAACTAGCACTGCCTGTAGTGCTACCTTGATTCCTGAAGCTTTAGTAATTCTCTGTCCCTGAACCAGCACTGCCTGCAGTGCTACCTTGACTCCTGAGCTTTAGTAATTCCCTGTTTCTGAACTAGCACTGCCTGCAGTACTACCTTGACTCCTGAGCCTTAGCTCAATTCTTGTTCCTGCCCCAGCACTGCTTTCAATGTTACTTTGTTTTCTTGATTCCTGAACCTGCACTATTCTAGTATACCCTTGTAGCCTCCCCTTCTGTATATCCTTTTCCAGTCCCTGCCTTTCTTTCCTTTTCCTTGGTTCCAGTTCCTAGTTTGCTGTCTTTCTATTCCTGCTGTCTTGCTTCTAATTACCTTGTATGTTTGTTACTTGCTTTCTGCCAAGTGTGTCCTGTGATTTCCTTCCTTTCCTATTAAGCGCGCCTCCTTGCTAGCTCCTTGTCTATCGTGCTTGTGTTTAGTTCTACCCCCTTGCTGTTACTGCCTTGCGTGTTCCTATTTGATCGCCAGGATCCGTGGGCACAGCTGACAACTTAGGTGATGTTTCTTGTTCACTGTGAGTATTGTCTTTGAGTTACATTTATAACATCACCATAGGTATCAGCTCCACAGACTCTGCCTTTGCATGCATATCCTATATGTGGGTATTTGTAGACAGTATCTGTAACAGCAATTGTGGGTGAGGAACTTACTGAGCTTCACTCTTACCGTGTGGAGCTCCCGAGTGCTTTACCCCACATTCCCTTTATTGTTAATGTTGTTTTATATATATGTCTTGCATATCCGTCCTGTGTGTAGTTTTTTCTGAATGCTAAATCACCTCTGAGGGCCTGTCCTTTCTGAGCCTTAACTCTCTTATTCTCTTGTACAGAACTTCCTCTTAGGATTCCCTTTCTCCTTTGACTCGCTGTGTGATCTTGGGCAGCTCTGTACCCAGTATTCTGCCTACTTTGTCTTCCCTGGCACCAGTCACTGCCAGAGTCCCTGACACATGACAGTGTCCCGGACTGAGTCCTGACAACTTGGGTTTTTAGTGGGGTGCACGAATAGGTAACACACACTTGGAGAGGGATCTTTCCAGGGAGACGTGCGCCCATGATGTAGGTCTACCATCTATAGGCTAAGGTATGGGGTCTGCTGACAAAGCCCAGAGATCTTCAATTATATAATAATACTTCTTCTTAGCATGGGGAGGGAGGTTAGGCACTATAGTCCTTTCTTCATTGTCTTTTTATGATGACATCTCCCTTCATGATTTGTTGACTGACTGCTATACTGACAATATTTGTACAATGCATTTTCCTGCTTGTTGTGGCACGTATACTGCATGTTAGCGCACGTTAGTTAAAATAAACATTTTAAACTGTTTCGTGTCTCCGTTAAATCTTATTGTGGACAAGTACAAGAGAGTGAGCGAAAAGGTGTGTCTTGTTACTGCGATTCCTGAGAGAACTGGGAGTGTTGTGTTCTGGAGTGTCGAATCATTTGTTTCTCTGTGAGTGAGTAGGAGAGCAAGTGTGACACTATAGCTAGTCGGTCCTGGGTTCGTGGGTACTAAGGTGGTGGGATGACTCAGTCCCTATACACCAAGGTCGCATTTCCTGCGCATAGTTCTGTATTTGTGCAGAATCCCTGCAACAACATGTGGCATGACACCCACCAACCTAGAGAAGGAGTGTCAGGCAGCAGAGAGACCCTCACGGCAGAGGGCCAGCCACACACATCTACCCCCAGAGTGGGAGCTACAAGAAGGTCCGGGAAGAGGGAACATGCAACACGTGGCCAGACGCACCACAGCACCAACAGAAACAAGTAGAATTGGATCAGTTACTGCCCTGATCATCACCAAGCTGGAGCTCTACATCAGAGGTCAGTGGCCGAACTACAGCGACAGTCAACCATGGAGAGGCCTTGTTGGCTGACATCTGAGGAAGGTGCATGCTACTGCACCCAGAATAAGAGACTTGCAATGAGACCTCTCAACTGCAAGAAAGAAGGTGCATGCCGAAGCACCAAGGAAAAAAAGGAGAAGGAAGTGTGACCTGTGGGTTCACATTGTGAAACCTGGTGACCAACCAAGCCCAGAAGGAGGGAAGATCAAGAGTGGCCATGCCTAAAAGGCACGCTTTAGAGGACTCGAGCCACAGACGAAAGGCATCTATCCACATGAAGAAGCCACCGAGATGAATCAAGGAAGGTCTGGCGAAAGCACAGCGGGAGAACCAGCACTAATCTGCAAGCATGCGCAAACTGAGACTCTGTCCCAAGCGCAGTGGGAGAACCGGGAGTAAGCAGTGAGCATGCGCAAACCGAGTCTCAGCCCCAACCCCAGCGGGTTACCTGGGAAAAAGCCACAAGCATGCGTGAACCGAGTCTCTGCCCCACAATTCCCAGCATAACTGTCCAGCCACTGTAACCAGGGGCTCAGCAACACAGAATATCCAGACTGAAGGATACAGGTGCCTCCACAAAGAAAGAACGTAAGCACCTGTTCACCATCACTCCGAGTTGTTGACGACTAATGAAAGAATGCCCATGACCATCAAGGCAAGTCGTCCCCACCTGTCATACAGGTTCACCACATGACAGGAAGCCCCATCATGCCAGCCTCTGTCTTGTGCATCATCACAGCCAACCCTGGAGTATTGAACACCCAGAGTAGAGTCCAACACCGCCATCAGAACTACAGACAAGAAGCACCAGTGACACTCAGAAGAGTCAGTCAACCATAAACTACCTCCTCACCCTGCCTGCACCCTGATCCCGGTGGTGAGAGCGAGTCTTGACTATGGCACATCTAGTCCTACGGCTGCGCGAGTGACTAGGCAGTGGCAGCGGCCCAAATGCGGCGCATATGCAGTCCAGGCGCAGACCACATGCAGTCCCCTGGCAACCTACCCAAGGGGCCTCTACCAGCACAAGAGATGGACTTGACACTGCCCCACCGTCAGATACCATGAGGTGATATGGCCTTGCAATGGGGACCTTAATAGGTTGCAGACGTGTTCAACGAGCCAAGCAACATCACCAAAGCATGCTTCCTGATGGACGTTTCGCTGTGGACTCCGACAATGCTCCTGACTATCCCTGTCTTTGATCTGTTGACACTAATCATGAATCATCTGGAGCATCAGCAGAGTGGGCCAACTCCACACAAGGGACCTTACTTCAAATGGCATGCAGCTGGAAGGTCCCTGATGTCTCTGAGTCAGCGTTCGTGTCCTGAACTACTCGGGTTAAATTATGAATGCGAGCAGAGATATCCTGTTGCAGCACGTGTCATCAGCCCATATGTCCACTGCAGTCCTGCTGATTGACTCTAGAGACTGAAGGCCCACCTGGTGTCCAGTCTATTGTTGTTTTGTTTCCACAGGTTGGACTTGTTGATTTTCTTTTGGATTTTGGGAGGAATGTAGTGTCCTGCAGGATTTGACATGCTGCAGCTCATCCCTAGGGGCAGTCCTACCACTCACCCCACACCATACAACACAAACGTCACCTGTCAGGTGATCCTGTTAATAAAATGGTGCACGTGCTTATGTCCAGTTATGCACCTATACCAATAGTGTCTGTGTCATTCTTTATCCATCATGTAGGCCTAGAGCCCATAACATTACAGCTACTCCGGCTTCCAAGTGTGAAGGGTAAGCAACAACAGCTATTGAGAACAAGCATTGGCATAGCCAATAGGTCTCGCTTTTGGGACCTCATAAGTATTTAGTTATGCAGCACAATATCCTTGGTGCAACAACATCTACTGCTGCATGGCTAAACACTTATATGGTCCCAAAGGCAAGACCTATTGGCTATGCCAATGCTTGTTTATTTTAATGTTTGTACAAGTTAATTTCTGTCCTTTTCAATGGCAATGCCATTATGTAAATGTTGTGGTCTGCATCTTATGCAACAGACCCTGGAATATGTATGCTCAGTTCGTCCTTTAAATAAAAAAGTAACATTAAACCTTTCCCCGCGCAGCCTTTCGCAATGTAAAAATATTTATATTAGCTTGTTTTAGAGGCCTTTCAATAAGGAATAGTGGAAAATGGCCTGCATTGCCACGGAACACTTCTTTCTACAGCATTAAACTTTCGAGACGAAAACGCTGTCATTTTTGGCGCCCTCCACTCTCTTCTGACCTTCTTTGTATATTATGTACACGATGTACACTTCGTAGTTCATGCAAGTCTATATTCAGTACGTATGACATTTTCCGGCATCTTTCATGTAACTTTGACACATGTAAAGCCCTCTGCTACTAAATAGATTTGGACCACCCCCCAAAAAAAAAAACACAAAGTAAAACGGCATAGTAATTTTGGGGCGGAGCCTCGGAGCAGAAGGAATGAATGAGGGAATGGGAGTGCGAGGGAGAGAGGAAAAGGAGGCGAGGTGAGGGAGGGGGGAGAGGGCGTCAAGGAGTGGGAGGGTAGGAAGGGGCCGGTGGAAGGGGGCAGGGTGATTAAAGAAAATCAAGAAGTAGATCCCGAGAAAGAGAAAGACGCATGGGGGCAGGAAAGAAAGAGTGAGTGAGAAAGAGGGAGAGATAAGGAAAGAGAAAGTGCCGAGTGGTGTAGGAAGGAAACCAGAGAGGGGCAGTGAAGACAAGGTGATGGATGAATAGTGGGGAGGAAGGAATGAATTCGAGAAAGAACCGGAGGAGCGAACGAGATGGGGAAGCCAGAGAAAAGAGGCTGATGGGTGACAGAGAAAGGGTTGCATGATAGGACAAGGGAAGCCATTGCCTCCTCCTGACAGGAGACTGCTTTGGAGGTCAGAAAAAACAAACAGAACAAACCGCCGCCGCCGCCCGGAGCAGCTGTTTTGAAGCACACTCGTGCTTGCGTCAGTACTGTCCTGGGAGCGTGCGTGAGAGTCGAGAGAGAGGGGGAGCAGGAGGTGAGCCCGGGAGTGGTGCGCGCGCAGTCTGCTCTTTTTGGAAGCACATACTCGTGCTTGTGGTGCGCCGCTGCGCACTCCCGCAAGGTTATGCCGCCACAAGCACGAGTATGTGCTTTGAAAAAGAGCTACACGACGGCTAAAGGTCTCCTATGCAGCGCATGCGCGCTGCGTAGGCGAGGCGCATGCGCGCTGCGTAGGCGAGACCTAAAAAGGGTGTGGGGGAAGCAACATGGAATACATAGTTAAAGGCATTTTCTTGTTTGTTATAGTAAAAGAAATAGGAATGGAATCTAAGTAGCAAGCACTCACATTTAGTGCTTGAACACAATTAAAGGGTGGTGGTGGTGGGGGATGTAAAGAAAAGACAGTCGGGCCAGCAGGAAGCCACACAATTGGGGAAAGGAGCGAGTGAAAACACAAAGCACTTGTTTGGAGTGCGTAACCACAATTTAAAAAGTAGCTCCAAAACATGGGAGTACCGGATGGACACAAGTACTTGGTCCATGCTCCAACTCTGTATTCAAGTGGCATAATTGTTTCTAGCAATAGGCGTTTTTAAAGTCAGCACAGCTTGCAGGAGCAGGGCATTTGTTATTATATAGGGCACCATCTTTTTTCAACTTTCCTGTGAACAGGCTGTCCTGCTCAAAGAACAAGCTGAACTGTTGTTAAAAAAAGCTGATCCCTGGAAAAAATGTAGGTACTTGAAAATAAGATAAAGACAGGACATCCAAATAAATATTGCAGTACACATTTTAATATAAAATACCATCTTTTGTTAAGCACGCCCTTCCTCCTTACAAAGTCACTTACATTATTGAGATGTGTGCTATAAATCCTGACTGAAATATGAATGCATCTCACTGAACTTTTCTTGTCTACATGCTCCTTTTTAACCATTTAATGATTTATATATATTAATCCTATCAAACAAAATACTAAGGGCCTAATAATTACAAGTGGATCTGTGTATTCTGACCCGTGCATAAACTCCTGTTTGCACACAGGTTGGAATTATACGTTGGAAGGTATTTAACACATCAAATAATTATCTGATGTATTAAATACATCAGCCTTTGTTAAATTTCGGCAGGTCAAACAATAGTTACTTCATCACCGAGATGTACTCACAACTCCTCTTCGGTTTTTCACCCACCAGGGATCTTGGTATCTAAGTCAATTATATATCTGGACTCATTTTATCTAAGCAATTATGCTTTATTGCCACCCCAGATGCCTTGTGCAATTTGTTTGAAAGCAAAGTAATATAGCTAATTCCTATCACTGTAATGACATTCCTGAAAATGCCTGGCCATGGGGTTGTGGTGATCACAGTTGTCAATGGATCTCATGTGTTTGAGAATTTTCTTTTTCCCTGGATGAATAGTGCTGCCTACGTATTGCTTGTTGCAAAGTTATTCCAAGATATAAACCACAAATTGGGAATTCCAAATGAGAAATTGGGTAATCGTATTAGTCTCTTTGCCGAATTGCACTGAGAACTCCTTTTTGCTTTTACTGTTCCTACATGCCTTGCATTTTCCACAGGCATAAAACGTCCATGAGGTTATTGGTCATGGCATTGTTAAAGTTAACATCTGTACATACCGGAAGGTCCCTGAAGGAAGGGCCCTTTCTGTATGTGATACTCAGCTTATCATCCAGTAAACAACAAATGGGGAGATCACATTTCAAAATACCCCAATTCCTACGCACAACCTTGGTAATTTCTCTGGAACCACTACTGAAGATAGTGACCAGGCTAGTTGTTTCACGCTCATCATGGGAAGTGATGAACATGTTGTGGAAAAGGATGGTCTCCCAGGATATGTTTTTGATACATGCTGTGGCCTTACCTAAGACCCACTCCGGATAACCTCTACTCTAAATATGGGTATCATATTGTTCTCCCTCCTGCAGTATATACCCTAATTATTGCTGTTTCCTTTAGCCCTCAGTAGTTCTCCACAGGGGATACTCCACTTCAGGGTTTCCGGGTGACTGCTTAGAGCATGGAGGATACTGTTACTGGCTGTGGGCTTTCTGTATAGAATGATCTGCAACTTATCTCCTTTTACCTCAATTAGAATGTCAAGAAACTCCAACCTCTCTTTACAAATAGTATAAATGAAATCCAGATTGAGATCGTTGGCTTTGAGTTTGTGTACAAACTCTCTAGCTGATTTCACAATTTCTTTTCAAATGATGAACAGGTCATCAATATAACGGAGCCACATAATGGCCTTCTCCAGTTCCTTTTCTGTTCAGGGCGTGATGGACACCTATTCCTCTGGACTCACAAATGCAAAGATTTATACGGTCAGGTTAAAAATGTTTATTTCATTTTGTTTTCACTCCGATCTTTTGAGGAATTGAAAATGGAACGAAGAGGGTATTTATATTTTGTTTAGCAGAGGGGCGAGGCACATATTTCTTTAAGGTTCATGGTTTGAACCGATGTTGAGTTACGTGGGTGAGCCACACCTCCACGGTAGTTTGAAATAGAGGGTTTTCACGTGTATTGTGCCTGTTGGCAAAATCAAGGTGAAGGAGCAAGTTGGTGGTTACAGGGTGCGTGGAGGAGGTGATTATGTTGCCGGTCACGGCTTGAAAGATACAGTTTTATAGGGTTTATGTTGTTGGTTACGGGGTCAGGATTAAGTAAACACACATTGATTTTAATTTTAATTAATCTTATTTTGTGTATGATAGTTTATGTAAATGGGTGGGGGAATATGAGAATTAATTTATGTCAGAATTAGTTTGGTTAAAACACAGTGATTTATCCGACAGTACGTTTTTTTGATGTTATTTTGATGAGTCCAGTTTTATGGTAACCTCCGGTCCAGGCCAGCACTCTCCCCAGAAGCTCCGCTCTCAGCGCCGCATCGGATAAACACTAGAGCCCTCCCGTCTCAGTATTCGCGCCAGCAGCCCGACGCAACCCAGAGGCAATCGAGTTCCAGCCCGCCTGGTGCCCCCTTCACCACCTGCTCACGTACTTCGCCTGAGCATTATTTCATTCTCTCCTGGTTCCTCCTGATTGCCATTCATTCTACTTTTGGGCTTTTTAATTTAATTGCAGCTTTTCCTGCTGCTGCTGCCCCTGCGGCCCGCCCCCCGGCACAGCCCCCGCTCCCGCCTCCCTGCCTCCAGTCCCGTCCCCCTCCCCTACTTAATGGCAGCCGCTGCGGGGGAGCGCGTGTGAAACCTAGACCTCCGGTCCAGGCCAGCACTCTCCCCAGCAGCTCCGCTCTCAGCGCTGCATCGGATCAACACTAGAGCCCTCCCGTCTCAGTGTTCGCGCCAGCAGCCCGACGCAACCCAGAGGCGATCGAGTTCCAGCCTGCCTGGTGCTCCCTTCGCCACTTGCTCACGTTCTTCGCCTGAGCATTATTTAATTCTCTCCTGGTTCCTCCTGATTGCCATTCATTCTACTTTTGGGCTTTTTAATTTAATTGCAGATTTTCCCACCACTGCTGCCCCTGCGGCCCCGCCCCCTGACACAGCCCCCGCTGCCGCCTCCCTACCTCCAGTCCCGCCCCCACTTAATGGCAGCCGCTGCAGGGGAGCGCGTGTGAAACCTAGACCTCCGGTCCAGGCCAGCACTCTCCCCAGCAGCTCCGCTCTCAGCGCCGCATCGGATCAACACTAGAGCCCTCCCGTCTCAGTGTTCGCGCCAGCAGCCCGACGCAACCCAGAGGTGATCGAGTTCCAGCCCGCCTGGTGCCCCCTTCGCCACCTGCTCACGTACTTCGCCTGATCATTATTGAATTCTCTCCTGGTTCCTCCTGATTGCCATTCATTCTACTTTTGAGCTTTTTAATTTAATTGCAGCTTTTCCCGCCGCTGCTGCCCCTGCAGCCCCGCCCCCGTCACAGCCCCGCTCCTGCCTCCTTACCTCCCGTCCGCCCCTCCCCTACTTAATGGCGGCCGCTGCGCGGTCACGCCGCTGGCGCACCTAAGGCAAGCCCATCTGCGCCCGTCCGTGACCCGACCACGACCAGCGCCAGGAACCCTGGATCCACGACCTTCCACCGCTACGATACCACAACCCTCCTCGCACTCAACCCCAGAAGACACGCAGACTGCAAACTGGCCTCACCGAACACGACCCACGGCCACTTCTCTTGCCGCCGCTGCCGCCGGACCTTCACCACAACTCCGACCCCCAACACCACCAGCACCAACACCGACGACACCCTCAGCTGCATCCTCCTCAACGTGCGGTCCGTACACAAGCACGCCATGGAAATCTGGAACCTACTCGACTCTCTATCACCCGACATCGCCTTCCTCACAGAGACCTGGACCAACGCCGCCTCCGCCCCCGACATCAACACCGCCATCCCGGATGGCTACAAGATCCAGAGGAAGGACCGCCCCAACCACCCGGGAGGAGGCCTCGCCATAGTCCATAAAAACACCCTCCACCTCACCACCTCTAGCGAGAACCTCCCCTCCGCCGAACACCTGCACTTCCAAATCAAGACCAGCCCCAAGACCACACTCTGTGGAACACTCATCTACAGACCCCTTCGGCCCCCGGACACCCTTCGCCACCACCATCACCGACTTCATCGCACCCCACGCCATCGCGTCAACGAACTACATACTCATTGGAGACCTCAACTTCCACCTCGACAACCCCAGCGACCCCAACTCCACCATCCTCCGCGACAACCTCGCCAACATCGGACTCAACCAACTCGTCAACTCACCAACACATAGGGAAGGGCACACCCTCGACCCCATCTTCGCTGCAGGAAACAGCGTCCGCTTCAGCCACACAACGCAACCACCTTGGACCGACCACCACTGCGTCCATTTCACCATCGAGAAACCCAAAGCACCTAAACCAGCCCCTCGACCGCCACGCAGGAACTGGAGCAAGATCACCGACGAGCAATTGAACTCCACCCTCTCCCGAGACAACCACACCTGGGCATCCAATGCAAACACCCCAGCCAGAGAACTCCACACGTGGATCGCCAACTGCGCAGACGAGCTCGCCCGCTACGCAACCCTGGCAAACAATGCCCCAGAAAAGCAGCCTGGTTCACCACCACCCTCCAAGAAGCCAGACGCACCTGCAGACGCCTGGAAAAGAACTGGAGGAATACCAAGACAGCCGACAGCTACTCCACCTACAAGAATGCCAAGACGGACTACCACAGCCAAATCAGAACAACTAAAAGGAACTTCATCCACAACAAAATCCTCACCAACTCCACCATCTCCAAGGAACTCTTGAACGTCATCCAAGAATTCACCAACCCACACAGCGAAACCACAGACATCACCCCTTCCCAGCACCTCTGCGACAAGCTCAGAACCTTCTTCCACCTCAAGATCAGAACACTCTACGACAACTTCACCGACCATCCACAAGACACCTCAGCCAGCCCCTCACCTCGCCAAGACACCAGCCAGCCCACCATCTCCAACTGGACACCAATCACGACCATGGACACCGCCGCGGCCATGAAAGGCATCCACTCGGGGGCCCCCACCGACCCCTGCCCCCCTCACATCTACCACAGAGCCGTGGACACCATCGCACCCCAACTGCAACACACCATCAACACCACCTTCAAAACAGGCACCTTCCCAGACGACTGGAAGCGGGCCGAAGTCAGGCCCCTGCTCAAGAAACCCCACCGACCTCAAAAACTACCGGCCCATCTCGCTTCTCCCCTTCGCAGCCAAAGTGGCAGAGAAAGCAGTCAACAGGGAACTGACACGATTCATAGAAGAACACGCCGTCCTCGACCCGTCCCAATCCAGATTCCGAGCTAACCACAGCACCGAGACCGCCCTACTCGCTGCCACAGACGACATCCGCACCCTCCTGGACCAGGGCCACTCCGCGGCCCTCATCCTCCTCGACCTGTCTGCAGCCTTTGACACCGTCTCTCATCGCACACTAATCACCAGACTACGCGAGGCCGGCATACAAGGAACTGCCCTAGACTGGATCCGCTCGTTTCTCACCGGAAGAGCCAAAGGATCAGACTACCGCCCTTCCTCTCCGCCCCCACCGACATCACCTGCGGAGTACCACAGGGGTCATCTCTAAGCCCGACCCTCTTCAACGTCTACATGGCCCCCCTCGCAGACATCGTCCGACAACACGGCCTCAACATTGTATCCTACGCCGACGACACCCAGCTCATCCTCTCCCTCACCAAAGACCCCACCACCGCTAAACTCAATTTCCAGAGAGGAATGCAAGACGTGGCAGTCTGGATGACCAACAGCTGCCTAAAACTCAACGCTGAGAAAACAGAAGTCCTCATCCTTGGAACCACCCCTTCAGCATGGGACAACACCTGGTGGCCCACCGCCCTCAGAAGCCCACCTAACCCCTCAGACCACGCCAAGAACCTCGGCATCATACTCGACTCATCACTCACCATGAACCGACAGGCCAACGCCGTCACCTCCAGCTGCTTCAACACCCTCCGCATTCTCCGAAAGACCTTTAAATGGATCTCCCCCGAATCGAGGAAAACAATCACCCACGCACTCATCACCAGCAAACTCGACTATGGCAACACACTCTACGCCGGCATCAACAAGTCCCTACTCCGCAAACGGTACAGAACACCGCGGTCAGACTCGTCCTCGGCATCCCCCGGCACGAACACATCAGCCAACACCTGCGGCGACTCCACTGGCTCCCCGTGGAGAAGAGAGTCACCTTCAAGATCCTCACCCACGCCTACAAGTGCCTGCACAACAACGGACCCAAATACCTCAACGACAGAATAAACTTCCACATACCCAAAAGAAACCTGCGATCATCCAACCTCGCACTGGCCGAAACGCCGCGGATCCACAGAGCCAGATCAGGCGGGAGATCGTTCTCTCACTTCGCAGCCAAGACCTGGAACGAGCTACCGGCAGACATCAGACGCGCCCCCTCCCTGAACACCTTCAGGAAGACCTTCAAGACCTGGCTCTTCGGCTGAACGGAGCGGCATACCCCCCCCCTTCCCCAGCACCTTAAGACCCTCACGGGTGAGTACCGCGCTTACAATCCCCCTGATTGATTGATTGATTGATGGTAACTGAGTAAAATGTTTGATTCCTTTTATTTTAGTGACCCCTGACGAAGGGCTGTAAGAGTCCGAAATGCATTGGGTGATAATATATGAGGCCAACCACGATGAATTGTTAATCCCTACGTGCCACTGATAAGGCCTGGATGGGCATGCCAGTGGCATTTGAAAAAATGTGGAATAACGCTGCCTTTTAAGTGATTGGATAAAATATGGATGAAGCTGAAAATATAAATAAAGATATGGATTAAATTCAGATTACTGGATGAACACTGGTTTATTGTTTAAACAAAGACTTTGCTACAAGGCTGGGCGTCTGATTGGCATGCCATATATACAGTGGACACCTATTCCTCCCACCAGCCCATAAAAAAATCTACAAATCTGTGAGTGAAACAGGTGCCCATTGCAGTTCCGATCAGTTGTCTCTATAATACGCTATCGAACAAAAATATATTATTCGGAAGGCAAGATCGGATCATTTCCAAGAGCAGGGCTGAGGGATGCTGCCTTAAACCTACTAGAGTCCTTTTTAGGGAACAGGACTCTTCCAGTCAGTTACGGGGTTTTTATGGCTAAACGTTTTCAGCTTCCCTGCAGAGTTACGCAGGGTTCTTCCCTCAGCCCTACCTTATTTAACCAGTATGGCGCCCCTCTGGCAAAACTGGTGTGCTTCTTCAGTTTCCAGGTGTTGTCTTATGCTGATGACACCCAAATCATCATCTCCATCTTCGATGACTGGGAAAGGGTGGCAGACAGGTTTTGGTCCTGTATGGCTGCAGTCAGTATTTGGATGACAGAGAACTGGCTTAAAATGAATGGGGAGAAGACCAAGATTTTGGTCTTTGGAGCAGAAAATGTGATTTGGACCGATCATTGGTGGCCTGAAACCTGCAGTATACTACCAGTTCCGGCAGTCGTGGCAAAAAACCTGGGGGTGATCTTTGACAATACTTTGAAATTTGACTCCCAAGTCAATAGAAGTGTGAGTTCTTGCTTTTAGATCATTAAGACCATGAAGAAAATTCTTCCCTTTCTTCCTAAGAAGCTAAGGGGCATATGTATGACCAAACCGTTTTGCGAGTCCTTAATAGCGATTTTTAGCGAATCGCCCTTAAGGACTCGCAAAATGGAATGTATGTAGGAATCGCAATAATAATTGCAGTTCCTTAGTATTCCTTAATTGTGAGTCGCAAATTGCGATTCGCAATTAAGGAATACCTTCCCATTCATTTCTATGGGCCTTGAGGCCCATAAGAATGAATGGGCAGACATTCGCAATTTGCGAGTACCCATTAGGTACTCGCAAATTGCGAATGCATTTCAAGGGTGCAAGGGTGTCAAAAGAACACCCTGTTGCACCCCTGAAATATGTATGTGTGCACATGTGGCGCACATACATGCTCTAAAAGCATGTATGTGTGCCACATGGCACTTTGAAAAATGCAAAAAAGTGCATTTTTCAAAGAAATCGCAAATTACCACCAACTTGAAGTTGGTGGTAATTTGCGATTTCTTAGGGCAAAATCGCACAACTTGGGTGCTTCCTGCATTGCATTTAAGGAATCGCAATTTGCGATTCCTTAAATGCATTTGCAAAATAGGGAATCGCAAATTTTGCGATTCCCTATATTGCGAGGGCCTTTTGGGATGATACATCCCAAAAGGCTTTTTCCCGTTCGCAAACGGGCCGATTCTGAGAATCGGCCGGTTTGCGAACGGGAAAATGGCTTGATACATATGCCCCTAAGATTCTCAGTAGTTATTTTGCTCATTACATCTTGCCTTGACTATTGTAATGCCCTGTATTTAAATGCCAGCCAGTATTCATTAAATAAGCTTCAGGTCATCCAAAATGCAGCTGCTCGGTTGGTCCTGGGTCTGCCTAAACACAACTCAGTTAGGGAGGGCTTGAGATTACTCCATTGGCTGCCAGTGAGGAAGCTGGTGGCTTTTAAAGCCCTGTGCCTGGTACATAAGACTCTTCATCAGCAGGGCTCATGTTAGATTATGGCTGGATGTTATGCTCCTAGCAGACCTCTGAGATAGGCAGGATGGAGAAAGGTGATAGTTACAAGGTTCCAGAAAGCTAGATGGAGAGAAACGTGCTTTTATGGTGGCAGCTGCCAGGTTGTGGTATTCCCTCTCTGGAAATATTCGGAGCCTGAACTCTTACTTGATTTTTCGTAGGCAAGTGAAAACCTTGTTAATTTCATAATTACATTGCCCAGCTGACTTCCTGACTTTATCTCCATCCACTTTGCTTGTTTTGCCCCTCTTCCCTCTGATGCCACACTCGGTGACAGCGCTTTGATGTCTTTTGGTTTTACCCGCTTTATAAATTCAAAATTCTAATTCAAATTCATATACGTATGTGAAAGGAAATGCAAACGTCTGGACCTCAAGAAATGCCTGCACACCTCAATGCATTTTTCATGATCTATGCGGGTGTATCGAGAACAGACATCAAGGGTCATAAGAAGAAAATCATTAGTCTAATCAATGCCCTCTATTTTGCTCAGGAAATTGTTAGTGTCCCATATGTATGAGGTAAGAGCAGTGTAAAATTCCCTCAAAAAGAAGTCTAAATGTCTACATACTTGGAAGTGTTCTCCAACACGCTGTCTCGAGATAAGACAATCGGTCAGCCAGGGTGATTGGCCTTACTCTTGTGAATTTTAGGGAACAGATAAAGACCCGGCATGCTGGGATATTCTGCTATAAGGTAATGATACTCCTCTAATTCAAGAAAACCTTGGTCCTTCCACTCTTCTAGGGTTTCTCAATATCTAGTAACCATTTCAGTGTAGTTGTTTCTGACAATCTTCTAATAACATTTACTGTAATTCAACTGTCGATTGACTTCTTCAATGCACATTTCCTGTGACATGATAACAATGTTACCTCTCTTATCAGCGGGGCGTATCACAATGCTCTGGTCATGGGAAAGGTTTACTATGGCCTTCATTTTCCCTCATGACAAATTCCAGGTCCTATTGGGTTTAGAATCCCTTCATTTTTTTCAGTTCCTGTACAACATTATCATGGAAAGCATCAACCAAATCATAAGGCATTTGAGGCATGAAGGTAGGTTTGGGTTTAAAATTACTGGGTGCTGCACAGCCATGTTACTCAAAATTACTCAACATGACTAGTCATAAAGTTTTAGAGGTCTTGTGGGTACCCTTTTCTTGGGGGTGGGGTAAAGGACTGACCAGGATGTGATTCATGTCTCTTTTGACCCCTTTTTGATTTGCACTGTAGTTGATCTTGGGCACTTGGAGGCAGGATGAACCTGTAATTAATATAGGGACACAGGGTTAATCAGAGCAAGGACTATTTTTCTTTTGCATTTTAGCAGTAACTCCATGACCATGGCAGTAAGCACTGAAAAGTAGAACTGTTAAAGTGGTGTTATAGTTAGGTGTTGGAATGAGACACAAGCTAACTTTAAAAAACCGAAAACCATTGAATATGCCACTTACAGTTTAGTTTAACTTGTGCCCCCATCATTCACAGCTTCAAACCTCACATATTACATCACTCATAACTCACACTTAAATGATGTCATTAATGACATCACTGATTATATTTAAATAACAACATTGCTGAAATTACTAATGAGGTCAGCTAATCAATGTGACAGTGTGCTCTAGGCTTTGTGAACGAGGAGTAACATAACATCCTAAATTGATGGCTAGACTCTTATAAGCTTGTCTGTAAGTTTTTGAAAGATGCAAAAGAAATTGGATATTTCAGAAAGGATGCACTTTTATGGATGTCATTGTCTTTTTACTTGTATTCACCAAAAGGATGGGTGCAGTGGGGAAGGTCACTTGCAGAGAGCTGGCTGCTGAAGGTCATTGAATAATAGACCCTTTGGTCAATCTTTGCTGTGAAGGGCTGATGCCTGAGCAAGTAGGGTGTTAGGTGGTTATGGAGGGGTGGGTTCAAGGTCTGGTCATATGTGGAGGGTTGGGAGCAGGTTCTGGCCATAGGGCAAACCCACTGCCCAATCCCTATTTTATGCTGGATGCTGGGTCTGGTGTGACACCAGGCTTTGCAGACAACATGTTGAAAGTCTGTTCAAAGTCTGTGCATAGTGGGGGTTGGCCACTTGTGGAGGGATGGGGGCAGACCCCAGCCACAGGCTAAGCCCTGTATCAAACTTGTCTTACATGCGGCTGAAGATCAAGATCAGTGGAAGTTTGATGCTTGCAGAGGGTTGGGTGTAGGGCTTTGCCCGAGCCTAGGCACTGAGTCCAAGTCCTGATGCGGATTGGATGCAGGGTCTGGCTGGAGGCCATGACTGAGATGTCATGAGTGATGTCATCACTTACATCATTTAACATGGCATGAGTGATGTAATGTGTGAGTTCATAAGCAGTGCATGATGGGGTAGAAGTTTTAGTTAATTCGGTGAACTATATCTCATGTACTTCAGTGTTTTTGGGAGCTTTTAACGTTAGTAAGTGTCTCATTCCAAAGTCTAACTATAATGTTGTGTTTTGGATTGCTGTGGTACCTAAAAAACAGTACTGTGGAACCCATGAATGACAGAGAAACAGTATCTTATTTGCTAAAATCATTAGTTTAAAATATAGACAGTAAGGTCCTGCACTCAACCCCTGCAGACGGCCAATTCCCTGCCGCGCATGGCCACGCATAGCCACGCATGGCCACGCATAGCCGCGCATGGCCTTCAGTCTGCACAGCGTAAGGTTGGCAGCGGGGTGCCTTCGGCCGTGCATGGTGAGGAATTGACAACAGGGCCAGGCCTGGCCATGCAGGGTCTTCCGCTCTGCATGGTGATGGGTTGGCTGCAGGGACTGGCCTGAAGCCAGGCCCTGTGCCCAACCCCCCTGAGCTGTGGGTTGCCTCAGTTTCTTGCACATTACATCATACTATCTACATGTTGGTACTCCATACATCCCACCATATAGTGTCCTACAGTCGAAGAACATCACCAAATATTTAAACCATTTAACATCACATAAGTAATCGACACTACATATAACAATTCAATTACATACTACCAGTATATCACTATGTCGCCTCATAACATAACATAATACACCAGTATTAAGGTGGACTCGAATGAGACCATCAAAAACACATCTAACCCCTCTTCTTCAGATGATTCAACCTCACGAAACTTCTACTCAGCAGTCAGTTCCAAGCCACCCCATAACAGCCTTGAAGGAATCTGAGTACACATCTCCTTTGAAGAAGATCCACACTGCACATATCATAACATAACAACCTGCCAGCATGCTTCCCATACCACTCCATGCCTTAGAATAATACATTCAAAACAAAAATCTCTACACATCATGCCCTATCTTGATACATAACAATATAACATGCCTACAACACTATCAATGCTGCACACCTTGTTCATGAACCGCCTCATTCCAAACAGTACCACTGTGCGACACAAGACCAACCATAAACCTATAACCACAATGATCCAAGTAAGTCATAATTCTTTAACACAGAAAAACAGTACCACCATAAAAAGGAAATCCCTGACCCCTAAGGATCCTGAAAGTAACCTTTGAGCACACTCTGTCACCTGATGGGCCTCAGATTCAGGGTGACACTTCCCTGGACAGCAAAAAACAACACAGGAGACTTACTCAGTCAATATATATATATATATATATATATATATATATATATATATATATATATATATATATATATATATATATATATGTATATATATATATATATATATATATATATATATATATATATTATCTACTGGCGGTCGCCAGTAGATAGTTATAGTTACAACCTATTATCCATAGGAAATCCGCGACATTCTATTTGAAATAACTCTCTTGCCGGTTGACGTATCTTCGCGAAATTTTCAAACTTCGTGGGGCGCTCCGGTCCGCTCCTACCCTGAAAGTCTCGGGGGATACGTCAGCGGGGGCCGAGAAAAAGGGGGTCCCAAAACGCGTTTTCCCCATGCATTTTTCCATAGGAAACTTTAGACACGGCTACAGCCGGAACTGCTGAACGGAATTACACCAAATTTGGCAAAGAGGTAGTTCTTGGTTCAGAAAGAACCCTTTTTGTTAAATGGTGTAAATCCGTTCAGTAGTTGCTGAGAAAATCAAAAGTAAAAGTACATATATATCTATGGCCGTGTCGGATTCGCGCACCCTCCCGATCACGAGCTGCATGCTAATTGGCTGTCAACACTCCAAATCAGGAAGTGTTGGCAGCCATTTTGTCCTCGGTAGAACCGAGGGACAGAAACAAGTGCGCAAAGAACAAAAGGGGGCAGGGTAGAAACACCCTGACCCCTAGGTCTGCTCAGGGGTCCCACAAGGACCCCTGGGCAAAAATTTATTTTTATTTTTTTAAAATCGGCAGGATGCGCTCAGGGTGCGCGAATCCTGCCGAAAAAATCGAGCGCGGTCTCCCGCGCTCGATGTTAATTGGCCCCGGGTGGCCCAAGTCCCGGGGGCATGGTGGGGGATAATTTAATGTGTGGGGGGACTCAAAGGGCCCCCTAAGCCCCGAGGACCCCCACCCCCGGGGCTTTTTAAAAATTGGTGCGAGAGGGCTCTGAGCCCTCCCGCAGCCCCGGGACCACCACCTCCCCGGGCTTTTTTTAAAACATTAAAAAACCTGTGTGGGGGCTCCAGCCCCCACACGTCCCGGGACCGCCACCTCCCGGGGCACTAAACATTTAAATATGGGGGTCCGTTACGGACCCCAGAGCCCGGGGACCACCACCTCCCCGGGGCTGTGCACACGATGGGAGGGAGGCCGCACGGCCCCCTCCTGGAGCCCTTGATGGCCCTGGGGACCACCACCCCCAGGGCCGGCTCCTGCAGTGTCCCGGGGTGCCTACCCCGGGACACTGCTGTTTGCAATGACAGGACGGGAGCCTCGCGGCTCCCGTCCTGTCATTGCAAACTGCTTTGGATATTGGAAGAGAGGCAGGGAAACCTGCTCTCTCTTCCAATATCCAAAGCACATTGCTTTCCACATGGGGAGCTGCATCTTAGCAGCTCCCCATGTGAGAAGCAATGCCGGCTCCCAAGGGACGAGGGGAGCCGGCAGGACTGTGGGGGATTGGGGACCCCCACAGTCCCCAACGAGAGGGCCAGCCCCGGGGGATGGGGTCCCCGGGGCAAGTAGTGGCCCGGGAGGGGGCCACGCGGCCCCCTCCCCATAAAATTATAAATAATTATTTTAAAAAAAAAGGAAAGGCCGGCCCCGGGGATGGGGTCCCCGGGGCCTTAAATGGCCTGAGGAGGGGGCCACGCAGCCCCCTCCATTGAAAAAAAAAACAAAACGAGGGCATGCCCGGGGGATGGGGTCTCCGGGGCCAATACAGGCCCAGGGAAGGGGGCCACGCGGCCCCCTTCCCGTTTTATTTTGTTAAATTTAATTAAAAAAAGGGGTAAGGCCCTGGGGGATGGGGTCCCCAGGGCATAAGAATTTGAAAAAAGAAGGGGGGCCACAGAGCCCTCCTTCAGGGGGGAACATTTTTTTTTTTTTTTTTTAAACGATCGGGCCCGCAGGCCCCGCCCCTTCCTTCACCACTCTGCAAACGCGCCCCTGGTGCGTTTGCAGAGGGGAAACGATTCCCCTTGAATACTGGGGGTCCCTGGGGCCAACTAGCCCACCAGGAACCTCCAGTATGCGCCAGGGGCTGCGTTGCAGAGAGGTGTACAGAGGCCACGCCCCTTTTACACCTCTCTGCAACGCAGCTCTGCGGCGCTTTTGGAGGTATATGGTGGGCTAGTTGGACTCTGGGGACCCTCAGGATTCAAGGGGACTTAATCCCCCAACTTAAAACGCGCCACGGGCGTGTTTGCACAGTGGTTAAGGAGGGGCGGGGCTTCAGGTGACATGTGTGCAAACAGGCCCCGTGGGGCGTTTTAAGATGGGGGATTAAATCTCCTTCAATGCTGAGGGTCCCTGAGGCCAACTAGCCCAACAGGTACATCCAGAAAGCGCCACAGAGCTGCGTTGCAGAGAGGTGTAAAAGGGGTGTGGCCTCTCTACACGTCTCTGCAACGCAGCCCCTGGCGCATATTGGAGGTTCCTGGTGGGCTAGTTGGCCCCTAGGGACCCTCAGGATTCAAGGGGACTTAATCCCCAACTTAAAACGCACCACGGGCGCGTTTGCACAGATGTCACCTCAGGCACCGCCCCTCACTTCACCATTGTGCAAATATTCTTCAAAAATCATCCGAAATACGAATTACGATTTACTCACCTGTTATAAGGAGAGACCTCAGTGCTGCATCTTTCAGTCCAGTACTGGTCCTGAAAAGTAATTTTAACCGTACTTACCAGTAACTTGAATTTCCTTCCATAGGATATCATTGCCTGCTTTTTGCTGAAAAAGTTTCTAAGTGTTGATTTTTGAAACATACAAATATTCCTCTAAAATCAGCCGAAATACGAATTCCGATTTACTCACCTGTTATAAGGAGAGACCTCAGTGCTGTATCTTTCAGCTCAGTACTGGTCCTGAAAAGTAATTTTAACCGTACTTACCAGTAACTTGAATTTCCTTCCATAGGATATCATTGCCTGCTTTTTGCTGAAAAAGTTTCTAAGTGTTGATTTTTGAAACATACAAATATTCCTCTAAAATCAGCCGAAATACGAATTCCGATTTACTCACCTGTTATAAGGAGAGACCTCAGTGCTGTATCTTTCAGCCCAGTACTTGTCCTGAAAAGTAATTTTAACCGTACTTACCAGTAACTTGAATTTCCTTCCATAGGCTAACATTGACTGGTTTCACTTGGAAATTGTTCTAAGTGTGGAGTTTTGGAACTTTAAAATATTCATCTAAAATAAGCCGAAATACGAATTCCGATTTACTCACCTGTTATAAGGAGAGACCTCAGTGCTGTATCTTTCAGCCCAGTACTGGTCCTGAAAAGTAATTTTAACCGTACTTACCAGTAACTTGAATTTCCTTCCATAGGCTAACATTGACTGGTTTCACTTGGAAATTCTTCTAAGTGTGGAGTTTTGGAACTTTAAAATATTCATCTAAAATCAGCCAAAATACGAATTCCGATTTACTCACCTGTTATCAGGAGAGACCTCAGTGCTGCATCTTTCAGCCCAGTACTAATCCTGAAAAGTAATTTTAACCGTACTTACCAGTAACTTGAATTTCCTTCATAGGCTAACATTGACTGGTTTCAATTGGAAATTCTTCTAAGTGTGGAGTTTTGGAACTTTATAATATTCCTCTAAAATCAACCAAAGTACAAATTCCAATTTACTCACCTGTTATCAGGAGAGAACCCAGTGCTGCATCTTTTAGCCCAGCACTGACCCTGAAAAGTAATTTTAACCGTACTTACCAGTAACTTATATTTTCTTCCATAGGAATCCATTGTCTGGTTTTCAGCAGAAAAGTTTCAAAGTCTCGATTTTCACAAACTACAAATATTCCTAAAAAATCGCCTGTTTGACTTAAACGCATTCTTTCAACTGTTTACAGGAGATGCACCAGTGCTGGATCCAGGATCCAACAGTGAGTAAGAAAAAGTAACGATAACAGTTTTTAACTTCTAAGTGAATTTCCTTCCATAGGATAACATTGGTGATTCTATGAGAAAAAGTTTCTAAGTGTGAACTTTTAAAGTACAATAATATTCCTTAAAAATCACGACTGTAACCAAAACGCTTTTACTCAACTGTTTACATGAGATGTCCCAGTACTGAATCTAGGATCCAGTCCTGTGGTTAGAAAAGTAATCCATAAAGTAACTAATTGCATTTAACTAGAAATTCACATTGAGCTGAATGTTGCATTGTGTTTGAAAATGTGTTGCCCATTGCAACAACTGTAACTACTGTACTTAAAAGTCTATTGCCTATGTGCAAAGTATTTAAACTAAAGTAATTCATTCTGAGAAAGTATTTTTTGTAATGTAATGTATAATGTAATTACAATGTAATTTAAAAAATAAAATATGTAAAAAAAAATTGTTTCTAAAAATGTAGTAAATCAGTATGAAAAAAATTTATATAACAATTAATACATTTAAAAATTGTCATTTACAAAACCTTTGAAATTCACTGAAAAAACCGTAGGTTTCAGACATGTTATAGTTACAAATTAGCATTTAAAAAACCTTTGAAATTCACTGAAAAAACCATAGGTTTCAGGGACGTTATAGTTACAAATTAGCATTTAAAAAACCTTTGAAATTCACTGAAAAAACCATAGGTTTTAGGGACAGTTATAGTTAGTTGGACATTGCACTCGTACAAAACCCGTGAAATTCCCCGTTATAGTTAGTCCAGCTAACTATAACTCTCGCCCCGCAATGCACTGCTGATGACGTCACATATTACATCACTCATGACATGGTCAGTGACATCACTGATGACATCACTGATGACATCTCAAATGACATCACTGATGACATCATCCATGTGATAATTTCATGCATCTTCTCACACCCTAATATAACTTTTGATACACCCACTCTAAATTACAGACTGCCATTCGCAAAACCATAGACACTCCAACACCAAAAACTACATACCAACTCACTGATTCTTAGGTCTACACACACATCCACTCACTCACCTGTACAGTCACTCATACTTACAGTCACTCAGTACAGGACTATCATATGCACTCATACACCTATATAAACACTCACACACCGCCACTCATCCATAGAGGTACTCACACACCTAGTCAGTCATGCAAAAATTAATCACACACCCATTTACTCACCTATACAGTTATACACACACCAGCTCACTTACTCATACAAATACTAGCACATTCTTACGCTCTGATACAATAACTGATACAAGCACACACGCATCCATACAGCCACTCTCACAATAACACACTCTCACTTATAGCCATTTAAATACTCTAACACACATATATACTGCCTTTTACATATGTAGTTACTCGCACATGTACCACTGAGATATACATTCACTCACTAACACACCCATACACACACTCACCCACCCAAGCAGTCCATCACAGATGCACTCTTGAAATCATGCACCCAGTGAATCACCCACTCACACATCTATGTATAGAGTCACACACACCCCACCCACACAAACACTCAGGCAGCCATACAGATACTCAGAGAACCAATCAATAACCCATATAGACACTCATGTAGCTAGTCGCAAATCCATGCATCCACTTACACACCAACAAACAGACGGATACAGACATTCACACAGTTTAGTCACTAACCCATGCATTCAGTAAGATACGTTTAATCACTCACTTGTAGAGTCAGTCACTCACGTACTAAATCATCCATTCAGACACTTATACACCCACTCATTCTTCAATACACCTTTCCCTATATATATTAAACATATTTAAACTTTGCAGAAACACACAGTCACTGGATGATGTCATCAGTGATGTCATTTGAGATGTCATCAGTGATGTCATCAGTGATGTCACTGACCATGTCATGAGTGATGTAATATGTGACGTCATCAGCAGTGCATTGCGGGGTCGCGAGTTATAGTTAGCTGGACTAACTATAACGGGGGAATTTCACGGGTTTTGTACGAGTGCAATGTCCAACTAACTATAACTGTCCCTAAAACCTATGGTTTTTCAGTGAATTTCAAAGGTTTTTTAAATGCTAATTTGTAACTATAACGTCCCTGAAACCTATGGTTTTTTCAGTGAATTTCAAGGTTTTTTAAATGCTAATTTGTAACTATAACATGTCTGAAACCTACGTTTTTTCAGTGAATATATATATATATATATATATAATTCACTGAAAAAACCATAGGTTTCAGGCACGTTATAGTTAGGAATTAGCATTTAAAAAACCTTAGAAATTCACTGAAAAAACCCAGAGGTTTTAGGGACAGTTATAGTTAGTTGGACATTTCACTCGTACAAAACCCGTGAAATTCCCCCGTTATAGTTAGTTCAGCTAACTATAACTCGCGCCCCCGCAATGCACTGCTGATGACGTCACATATTACATCACTCATGACATGGTCAGTGACATCACTGATGACATCACTGATGACATCTCAAATGACATCACTGATGACATCACTGATGACATCATCCAATGACTGTGTGTTTCTCTAAAGTTTAAATATGTTTAATATATATAGGTAAAGGCGTATTGAAGAATGAGTGGGTGTACAAGTGTCTGAATGGATGTTTTACTAGGTGGGTGACTGACTCTATAAGTGAGTGGTTAAACATATGTTAGTGAATGCATGGGTTAGTGACTAAACTGTGTGAATCTCTGTATCCGTCTGTCTGTTGGTGTGTAAGTGACTGCATGGGTTTGTGAATAACTACATAAGTGTGTATATGAGCTATTGATTGGTTGTCTGAGTATCTGTATGGGTGCCTGAGTGTTTGTGTGGGTGGGGTGTGTGTGACTTTGTGCATAGATGTGTGAGTGGGTGATTCACTGGGAGCATAGTTTGAAGTGTGCATCTGTGATGGACTGTATGGGTGGGTGAGTGTGTGTATGGGTGTGTTAGTGAGTGAATGTATATCTTATTTGTACATGTGTAAGTAACTACATATATAAAAGGCAGTATATATGTGTGTTAGAGTATATAAATGTCTATAAGTGAGAGTGTGTGATTGTGAGAGTGGCTGCATGGATCAGTGTTTGCTTGTATCAGTGATTGCATAAGTACGTAAGAATGTGCTAGTATTTGTATGACTAAGTGAGCTGGTGTGTGTATAACTGTCTAGGTGAGTAAAGGGTAGTTTGAATAATTATTTCTATGACTGACTAGGTGTGTGAGTACCTCTATGGATGAGTGGCGGTGTGTGAGTGTCTATATAGGTGTATGAGTGCATATGATAGTCCTGTACTGAGTGACCATAAGTATGAGTGACTGTACGGGTGAGTGAGTGGATGTGTGTGTAGACCTAAGAATCAGTGAGTGGGTATGTAGTTATTGGTGTGATGTAATATGTGACGTCATCAGCAGTGCATTGCGGGCGCGAGTTATAGTTAGCTGAACTAACTATAACGGGGGAATTTCACGGGTTTTGTACGAGTGAAATGTCCAACTAACTATAACTGTCCCTAAAACCTATGGTTTTTTCAGTGAATTTCTAAGGTTTTTTAAATGCTAATTCCTAACTATAACGTGCCTGAAACCTATGGTTTTTTCAGTGAATTTCAATGGTTTTTTAAATGCTAGTTTCTAACTATGCCTACAGAGGTAGGACATGTGAAGAAAGAAGAAAAAACGCACAGAAAGAAAAAAAAAGAAAGGCAGAAAGAAGCAACAGAAGTCCTCAAAGACGAAGAAAAGTGCAGGAAGAATCAAGACATGTGCACAAAGAACCAACAGAGGAGCAGAAAGAGGCCTTGTTACAAAATCATCCTGTGCCCACAACTTTTTCAGACGGGTACTGGTGTTAACTGACTCTGACTAACCAGGCCTAGAGCCAGTGGTATGCTAAAAGACACTTAGAATACAGTGAAAACACCTACATACACTAGGGAACACTATGCGTTGGGGTACCCCTGTGATTAGCATGACCTCCTCTGTAAGCCCCTAGTACATAATAGGGCAGGGGGATTAAAACTACCTCTTAAAATGCGCCACGGGGTGCGTTTGCACACTGATGAAGGGAGGGGGAGAGCCTGAGGTGACGTGTGCAAACACGCCCTGTGGGTGTTTTAAGTTGGGGGATAAAGTCCCCTTGAATCCTCAGGGTCCCTGGGGTCCAACTAGCCCACTAGGTACCTCCAGTAAGTGCCACAGAGCTGCATTGGAGAGAGGTATAAAAAGGGGCACGGCCTAGACCACCTCTCTGCAACGCAGCGCAGTGGCGCTTACTGGAAGCACCTGGTGGACTAGTTGGCCCCCAGGGTCCCTCAGGATTGAAGTGGAATTATTTCCCCAACTTAAAAGGCGCCACAGAGCGTGTTGCACACGTCACCTCAGGCCCCGTCCCCTCCCTTCACCACTGTGTAAACGCGCCCTGTGGCTGTTTTAAGTTGGGAGATTAAGTCCCCTTGAATCCTGAGGGTCCCTAGGGTCCAAGTAGCCCACCAGGTACCTCCAGTAAGCGCCACAGAGCTGCGTTGCAGAGAGATGTAAAAAAGGGCGTGGCCTCTGAACACCTTTCTGCAACGCAGCTCCCTGGCGCATACTGGAGATACCTGTTGGGCTAGTCGGCCCTCAGGGACCCTCAGTATTGAAAGAGAATTAATTCCCCAACTTACAACTCGCCACGGGGCGCGTTTGCACAAGGGTGAAGGAAGGGGGCGTGGCCTGAGGTGACATGTCTACAAACACGCCCTGTGGCGCGTTTTAAGTTGGAGAATTAATTCCTCCTCAATCCTGAGGGTACCTGGGGGCCAACTAGCCCACCAGGTACCTCCAGTATGCGCCACAGAGCTGCATTGCAGAGAGGTATAAAAAGGGGCACGGCCTAGACCACCTCTCTGCAACGCAGCGCAGTGGCGCTTACTGGAGGCACCTGGTGGGCTAGTTGGCCCCCAGGGACCCTCAGGATTAATGAGGTATTAATTCCTCAACTTAAAATTCGCCACAGGGCGTGTTTGCACACATGTCACCTCAGGCCCCGCCCCCTCCCTTCACCACTGTGCAAACGCGCCCCGTGGCGCGTTTTAAGTTGGGGGATTAACTCCCCTTGAATCCTGAGGGTCCCTGGGGTGCAACTAGCCCACCAGCTACCTCCATTAAGCGCCACAGAGCTGCGTTGCAGAGAGGTGTAAAAAGGGGCATGGCCTCAGAACACCTCTCTGCAACGCAGACCCTGGCACATACTGGAGGTTCCTGGTGGGCTAGTTGGCCCCCAGGGACCCCCAGTATTCAAGCGGAATTCGTTCCCCATCTGCAAACGCGCCAGGGGGCGCGTTTGCAGAGTGCTGCAAGGAGGGGGCGTGGCCTCCGGCGCGATGCCGGTCTTTTACTTGTTTGTTTTTTTAAGAAGGGGGGCTGTGCGGCCCCCCTTCTTTTTCTAATTTATTGGCCCTGGGGACCCCATCCCCCAGGGCCTGCCCCCTAATTTTTTTTGTAAAAAACAAAAAATTTGGAAGGGGGCCGCGTGGCCCCCCTCTTGAGGCCTTAATCGGCCCCGGGTAGCCCATCCCCCGGGGCATGGCCTTTTTTTTTTTTTAAATCTTTTGGAGGGGGGCTGCGTTGCCCCCCTCCTCAGGCCACTTATGGCCCCGGGGACCCCTTCCCCCGGGGCCGGCCTTTGTTTTTTTTATTATTATTTTTTTTTTATTTAAATTTTGGGGAAGGGGGCCGCGTGGCCCCCCTCCTGGGCCACTTGTAACCCCGGGGACCCCATCCCCCGGGGCTGGCCCTCTCCGTTGGGGACCGTGGTGGGGTCCCCAATCCCCCCACGGTCCCGCCGGCTCCCCGCGTCCCTCGGGAGCCAGCATTGCTTTTCCACATGGGGAGCTGCTAAGATGCAGCTCCCCGAGTGGAAAAGCAATCGTTTTGGTTTTGGAAGAAAGAGCAGGTTTCCTGCTCTCTCTTCCAAAACCAAGCAGCTAGCATGGCAGGGCGGGAGCCGCGAGGCTCCCGCCCTGCCATAGCAAACTACAGTGTCCCGGGGGTGGGCACCCCGGGACACTGCAGGAGCCGGCCCTGGGGGGTAGTGGTCCCCAGGGCCATCAAGGGCTCCAGGAGGGGGCCGCGCGGCCCCCTCCCACCTGTTGCACAGCCCCGGGGAGGTGGTGGTCCCCGGGGCTCGGAGGTCCGTAACGGACCCCCAAATTTACATTTTAAGTGCCCCGGGAGGTGGCGGTCCCGGGCGTGTGGGGGCTCGAGCCCCCCACACATGTATTTTTTTAAAATGAAGCCCTGGGGGTGTTGGTCCCCGGGTCTGGGGAGCCCGCGCTTCGTTGTTTTTTTTTCTCGGCTGGATCCGCGCACCCTGCGCGGATTTTGCCGATTTAAAAAAAAAAAAAAAAAACATTTTTGGGCCCTGGGGGTCCTTGTGGGACCCCCTAAGCAGGCCTAGGGGGTCTGGGTGTTTCTACCCTGCCCCCTTTTTGCGCACTTGTTTCTCTGATTTCTTGTGCCTCGGTTCTACCGAGGCACAAGATGGCTGCCAACACTTCCTGGTTTGGAGTGTTGACAGCCAATTAGCATACAGCTCGTGATCGGGAGGGTGCGCGGATCCTCCGCGGCCATAGATATATATGTGTTTTTACTTTTGATTTTCTCAGCAACTACTGAACGGATTTACACCATTTAACAAAAAGGGTTCTTTCTGAACCAAGAACTACCTCTTTGCCAAATTTGGTGTAATTCTGTTCAGCAGTTCGGGCTGTAGCCGTGTCCAAAGTTTCCTATGGGAAATTGCATGGGGAAAACACGTTTGGGACCCCCCTTTTTTCTCGGCCCACACTTGACGAATCACCCCGAAACTTTCAAGATAGGAGCGGACCGGAGCGCCCCAAGAGTTTTGAAAATTTCGCGAAGATTCATCAACTGGCGCCAAAGTTATTGGAAATAGAATGTTGTGAACTTCCTATGGAAAATAGGTCCTAACTATAACTATCTACTGGCGACCGCCAGTAGATAAAAAAAAAAAAAAAAAAAAAAATTAAATATATGTGTGTGTGTGTGTGTGTGTATATATATATATATATATACATACACACACATTGGTGCACGAGTCAAGCATAGGGAATGGAAAGAGTTCTGTAGCCCAAAGTAGCCCTCAACATTCCATTTTTATGACTATTGCATCAAGGTTTTGGTTCAACAACCCTGAAATGGCTTGTAAGTGGTATGCACATTTCCTCCTTGCTTTCTGCTCAGAATACAAAACCTGCACCTTCTCCTTTCACTGTTATACCTAAACATGTGTAATCTCTTTCTTCATTTATTTGGCAATATTTTCGCGCATACATAAACATTTAACTTAAACAGCTTGATGTGTTTATGCTTTCTTTTATTAATGTGGTTATAAAGAGATCTTAGTCACTACTTTTGCACAATCATATGAATATGTTAACCTACAGTACATTCTGACTTGAAGAGTCCGAGTCTGAGGTAAGTACATCAAATAATCTTTTTCAGATGTTGGTACATGTTCTAAGATCACTATATTATGCAACAATGTTTTCTGTCTGTTTGCTTAATCATAAACGAATAGTAAACGATTTACAAAAGACAGTTAAAACAGGTCACAGGATGAACAACATTAACATTTTTCGTGTTCTTTCCCTTCAAATAATAATAATTTTATAGTTAGTTCATTTGTTTTCCATTTTGGTACGTCTTGACAAACAAAAACATAAGGAGCAGCCATAGATCTATAAATCTGATTCATACTGTTATGCACTTTGGAAATGGAACTGCACATTATTAAAATAGCTTGAAGATGTGGGGACGAGGAATTCACAAAAATAGGGACGCAGGTATATTTTCTTGACTACACACGTTCCACTCAATAACAGAGTGCAAGCAACGAATCTGGAAGGATTTTGGTGTCATTTGTTCCATTACAGTCGAGGGCTCATTTCCGAAACCCAAAAACCTTGTTTTGCTATAATACGATTTCATAGATTTTTGTTGCACGGTAGGCTGAGCAGCATTCCCGTGTTGTTGTCCCGGTTGGGAATTGTTCGGCGTCATGTCGCACACCGCTGTGCGCCGAGTCGCCATGCTGAGCCGTGAACCGAGCTCATGGCCAGCGGCTGACATCTTGCAGCGGGGAACAAGAGGCTGCCAGCAAGAGGGGGCCACGACGATTCATTGGCTTTCGCCTCGTCCTCCTCCGCCGCGCGCCCTGTCACTGATCCTTTCAAACGTATTCATGAGCTGAGCTGCGGGAGAAAAAAATAATCTGCATGATAGCATTATATTTAAAAGCTATAAATGATGTGTCACTATAAATATTGGTACACGCTAGATGCTGCTGCTCATAAAACCCTTTTTTTTCAAGAAAAACAGTTTTATGCACTCTTTTGGCTTTTTCCTTGCATGCAAGATGTTCTAATTGCCCCAAATCACTGAAAGTTAACAGCTAAATCACGACTCCTTTAGCTATGGTCCCTGTGCAATAAATTGAATTATTTTTTCTTTTAACAATGTAAATGCAAAGTAGAGAGTATAAGCGTCACTTCCATATTTCCTCTGGCTGAGAGCTCTCTGGAAGGATACCTTGTATCAATCACAGGCTCTGGGTGGCAGAGTGATAACTGGTATCTATCTGCAACAGTAGTTCATAGCCTGTCTGGGTGAGAATTCCAGCTGACCACTAACAAATAGTCTCATCTCGATAGATTCAGGATGAGTATCCAAGAATGACTAACTACATAATAGTGTGAAAAGCCCCTTTAATGAAGCAGCACAAACCTCAATATCACAAACCCTGGCTCTACGCCTTACATACAAAAACAATCTGGCCTCACTATACATCTTAATAACTTTCCAAATCCCCTCCCCTAAGCAAATCCTTCCCCTAAAACCAACCAAAATCCAATCACAACTCTCCTCATTCAAACTCCCCGCATCCAACCTCATGCATACAGCACTGTTGCCATCTCCTCCCATTCATAAACTCCCCCCAAACCTTCAACTGGGTCTAAACATGACCATTTCTAAGCAATAACGTTTAAAGTTGTGTACCAAACTGCCAAGCAACTGCTCACAAAGTGACAACAATGACATGCCCCAAAAACAAAGACACTTACTCCCACATGCACCTGCCCCATCAAAGCCCGATATTAGGGTGGGTGGGGAAAATTCTAAAAAGGGGGTGTTCCCTGTCAGCCAGGGTGTACCAAACTAAAATGGCACCTTAACCCTAACTCACATGCCCTATGACCCCATGGAACCCTCCGTGCTCCCATGCTAATCCTGACTCCCCTCACTCATGGACCCTACCACCCACCCCAAAATTCCGGGAGGGTAGGGCATTCTGCCCACCCTGCCAAAACCACATTGGCTCGTGACGTATCCAAGAATGACTGACTACGTAATAGTGTGAAAAAGGCTGCTTTAATGAAACAGGTGCGCAAACCTCAATATTGTAAACCTTGGCTCTACGCCTTACATACTAAAACAATCTGGCCTCAATATACATCTTAATAACTATCCAAATCCCCTCGCCCCTCCCCTAAGCAGCCCCTTCCCCGAAAACCAACTAAAATCCAATCACAACTTTCCTCACTCAAACTCCCTGCATCCAACCTCGTGCATACAGCCTTGTTGCTATCTCCTTCCAATCATAAATTCCTCCCCACCAAACTTCAACTGGGTCTGAACATGACCAACGTTTCTATGCAATAACTTTTAAAGTTGTGTACCAAACCACCACCAGAAAAACCCAGAGTTTTTCTGTCCCCCTGCTACCCCCTCCACTATTGGGCTTACATCCCCACCAGCAGATGCAACATTTCACTAAAACATTCCGTACCTGCATCAGATAAAGCTCAGAGCAGAAAATGGACAGATGTACCCCACCAGAACGAAAACATTCCACCATCTCGTATCGTATATCCGAATGTTCCAAGAATACCATACCCTCCAATTTGCAAAACTTCCTCAATCCCCTGTTACCTATCAATCGCCCCAGGTTTCGTAGCACCCACCAAACTCTTCCTGGCATCAATTCCATCAGAACTACAGTGGTGCCCACCCAGGGCCCCTTTATCTGCAACAAATCAATTGTCATGCTCTTTACCAGCACCAAGCCATTTAGTTTCACCAAATCGTTTTCTCCTAGGTGCACAATGAAAACATCAGGGAGGGGCAGCCCACCAAAAGTGAATTTAGTTTAGGTAACAGTTCGTGCCACTTCATGCCTCCTTTTCCAAACCATTTGATTTGCACCACTGTATCAGGTAGTCCCAACAGGGGACCATCTTTCCTGGTATCAGCCTGCCTCACTGCCCACTTCATGAAGGAGTCACCACAGATTCACACCTCTATGTGCCCTCTGCCAGGGCACGTAATGCAACAGAGGAGAAAAGAATCATGTTAACGCACTTCATGAAAAAGCAAACCCAATTGCAAATAGCACTGATAACAATTGGATTGCCACTGGCCTACATGCTTGATCTCTGCCGCCGTCCAACCTCTGCGCTCTGCCTCCGTCGCCATCCCAATCCTAAAGGAATGAGTCCCAAAATCTCGGGCACCATAATCCAGAACCACCAGCGCTTCCTGCAAGACCCTCAACACCTGTGGTGCCCAGAAAGGCACCCCATCCTCATGGTGAAAAATCTCACCATACCCCTGCTTTTCCAATGTCAACCACCAATTCCGAGGACAAACCTGCGCTTCCGGATAAGCTTTCATGGTCACACAGCTGCCCCTGACTGACTGTGTAGCCACTGGTCAGTCAGTTTTAGACTTGGGAATCCACACTTGTACTGCTCCAGCCAGTGTTCGGACATCCTGCCAATGGATACCCGCCTTTACTTTAGTGTCGACCACCTCCGTAACCCTGAATGCACCAAAAACAACCAAACCATAATTACCGAGAAACGCAAAGCCTCCCAAGCATCCCTGTACACTCGCGGCAGCATGCCAATCACCTGCTTCACTCACACTTCAGTGCCCCTCTCCCTTGACTAGCACTCCGGCATACACTTTCCCATTTCCCCTGCCGACGGTTCGTAACCCCACAGCAGTTTCCCAAAGAAAACCACCCCAGCCAACTTACCAGCTATAGTAACCGCTGACAAACCGTTTCCAATCAGAGACAGAATGAAATGCACCAAGTCATTTTGCCGAGCTCGGCCTCCGTCCGAGCCGCTACGACGTATTGCCCCTGACTGCACAAACTCCTCTCAAGCCAGTCCATATGCCTTACGAGCAGAGTACGACAACGACTCAAAGATAAGCTGCATCACGCACTCCCTCCTACAGGCCACAAGTGATCCGGTATCGCCGTCTTCTTCTCGTCGGCCCATGGTGCAAGCCCATGGAATCTCGTCCACTGAAAATGAGAAAGAGCGTCAGCAATCTCATCGTTGACTCCAGCAACATGTTGCGCTTTGTAGATGACATTCACACACAAACACTCCAACACAAAAACATGCAACAATTTACAAACCTTGTGACCCCAAGCAAATTGACGACAGACACGCTGTTCACATTAAAGAGAACCGTCTTGCTTGCAAATTCTCTCCCCCAGAGGCACACTTCAACCACCAATAAAAGAAGGCCCCCTCTTTTTCATGCTTCTAGCCATTCCTCCGTACACCACCGGCCCTGCCAAAAAATGCCAAAACTGTGTCCGCTCGCTGCATCTGAAATCAGCGCGACTGACCATTCCATCTACTCCCCACCCCAGCCATGGGAATACCATTGCATTCACATAAAAACATTTACCACAAAGGCAAGTCCTCCTTAACCCTCTATTTAAGGCACACCCTGTGGTGTGGTATGGAGGTGCCAGCTCGGGCCCAGCCCAGTCTCCAGGAAAAAGTCCTCCCTGCTCTTACAGGCCTGCGCGCAAAGTTCAAATGCTCGAGCAGACCCTGAATGCCCTTCAGCTGTACTTTCGATTTGTTCAACATTCTGTCCAGCAGTTCAATGCAACACTGCTTCTTTTCCTCAGGCAATCTAATTTCCATTCTGACAGAATCAAGTTTGATGCTCAAAAACGTAAGCACCTGTACCGGCCCTACTGTCTTTTCCGGCATTAAAGGAACACACAGATTCACTATCAAATCCTGAAACAAACTCAAATTCTCCTGGCATTACCTGGACTGTGGCGCTCCCAGCTTGAAAATTGTCCTGGTAGTGGGTCATGACCCCTTTCCCTGCTATGTACGTAAAACTCTTCTGCAAAAAAGTATTAAATGCCTCAAACAAAGAACACATGACACAGAACAACCCATAGGTAAAAACTGGCCCCCAAACTCTATGCCCAACAACTCGTAATCCTCAGGGTGAACGGGCAATAGACGAAATGCTGACTTCACGTCGCATTTTGCCGTCAAAGGCACTTGTCCAGTCATGGCTGGCATTAATCGCGGGTGAGGTAGCGGGGGTCGTGCGGGGAGGAGGGGGGTTTAATTTAAAAATAAATAAAAACGTACCTGTCCGCCAGCCGGGTCCCGTGTTTTCTCGGTGCCAGTCCTGCACGGCTCCTGCTCACCTGCCAGGAACAGGAAGCAGGCAGCCTCCCTCCCCTCCCCTAAGCCAATCACAATGCTGCAATGGCAATGTGATTGGTGGGGATGCCACCCAGCCAGGGACTTACGGGGAGGCCATTTTCTCCATGTAGGCTGCATTGCCCCTGAGGGCCGAACAAACCAGTCATGCGCGCTCAGGAGTGGGCACACCACTCCTCCCCTGCCCAGCCCTGCTCGCAGAGCAGCCCCGCCCACCGGCAACCAAACCCTTCTGTTCTGCTTTCTCGCAGTGCGAGTAGCAGAAACATAAATGGTAGTTATTACTATTTTATGTTTCTGCTTCTCGCACTGCGAGAAAGCAGTGAGGCGACGCTCCTCCGCCCTAGTGGAGGATCCGCCCCTGCACTTGTCCCTCTGCATTCACCAGCTGAACCGCTGTATCCACTGATGTATAATGCACCCTGCTACAGTCCTCTGGAATAAAATTATTCACAGACAAACCCTCCGGCCATGACAAATGGTGAATCAGACAGAACTCACCAGGAATCTTCTTGGGGACTACCCCGATCGGGTACACTCTCAACTGTCCAGAGGCTACTGGAAAAAGGGGCCTTCCATCCTCCCCTCCTGTACTTCCTTAATCAGCTTGCTCTACACCAGTTCCTCATGCCCCTTGACTGACCGCAAGTTATACGCCCATTGCTGCACTCTGGGATCTCCATAGCACAACCAAAAACCAAACTGAAAACCAGGTAACAACAGTTCCTTTTCTTGAGCCGATCCCTACATACCAAGCCAATAGTGCAACCACTCCACCTTAACTTACTTAACGTATGTGCCTTTGCCCATGGAATTCTGACCACCTCTGCCCCTACTGCGATATCCGGTCCCAGACCACTGACTGGCATTTTCACCCTGTTGACTGAATGTACCCCCTTGGGGACCACACTGAGTAAGCATGTGCTTCCCACCGCACTTGGAGCATACTTGGCGATATTTGCAGTAGTTCCGCAAACATTGTCCCCTGTTAAAGGACCAGCAAGTGCCTCCACTCCCCCTTTGTCCCGACCTGCAGTATCCACCTCCGCTGGGATGGGAAACCCTCGAAAGGGCTTGTAAATGACTGGCACCTACTCGCCGTAGAAGTCAATGCGGCAGGCCGCTCAGCTGTCATAGTCTATAACAACAACTAGTTATCCAACTGATCCCAAATACCATCCTCCTCATCTGCGAGGCAAGGCCTGAACTCCTCGTTGTACCGCACCGAGGCCCAACCCCCAAATATGACTAGCGCCTTCCTTACTACATCTCAGTACTTAAACAACGCCACGCACCTTTCTGGGAATTTCTCGCAGGAGGACCTGGCCTGGCAGTTTGGGATGGACTGTTGCCATGGGGAGCAGGGTCAAGGCTGATTTGCACATGGCTGAGTCCAAACTGGAATGGCATGGTGAGTAAAATAACAATGGATTAAACCCAGATCTGTGACTGGGGTGAATGTTTGACAATGTTCAGCATTCCGCCCATCATCTTTTTGTGTTGCATTTTCACCCTAAGTGGGAAGGGTATGCCTAGATGTGGGTCCCGTGCTTGCTACTCCACCAAATTCAAGATAGCCTGGCTGGTGAGGGGTGATACCTTGCAACCGATCCCAGGATGCTTGTTTTCGATCCAGGGAGGATCAGGCCTGCCAGTTTGGGCTGGACTGTTCCCATGGGGAGGAGGGTCAAAGTTGATTTGAATATGGCTGGATCCAATCTGGAATGGCATGGTGAGCAAAATAATGATGGATAAAACCAGATCTGTGAATGGGGGTGAATGTTTGACAATGTTCAGCATTCCGTCCATCATCTTTTTGTATTGCATTTTCACCCGAAGTGGGAAGGGTATGCCCAGACGTGGGCCCCGTGCTCGCTACGCCACTAGTTTCAAGCTAGCTGGCTGATGAGGGGTGATACCCTGAAACTGGTTCCAGGATGCTTGTTTTCCGGTCCAGGGAGGACCTGGCCTGGCAGTTCGGGCTGGACTGTTCCCATGGGGAGCAGGGTCAAGGCTGATTTGCATATGGCTGGGTCCAAACTGCAATGGGGTGGCAAGCATAATAACGATGAATTAAACCCAGATCTGTGACTCGGGGTGAATGTTTGGCTATGTTCTGCATTCCGTCCATCATTTTTTTGTATTGCATTTTCACCCAAAGTGGGAAGAGTATGCCCAGACGTGGGCCCCGTGCTCGCTACGCCACTGGTTGGGAGCTAGGCTGGCTGATGGTGGGTGATACCCTGAAACCAGTTCCAGGATGCTTGTTTTCCGGTCCCGGGAGGACCTGGCCTGGCAGTTCGGACCGGACTGTTCCCATGGGGAGCAGGGTCAAGGCTAATTTGCATATGGCTGAGTCCAAACTGGAATGGTTAGCAAGCAAAATAACTATGGATTAAACCCAGATCGGTGACTGGGGGTGAATGTTTGACAATGATCAGCATTCCATCCGTCATCTTTTTGTGTTGCATAACAGTTACTGCTACACCGCTCACTGACCGCCTCTTCGGCTGCTCCTCCCGGGGCTCACCTGCCTGCTGCAGGGCCCTCTCAGCCAGAAAAATCCAGCCTGCCTGCATTCTGCAAAACTTCCAGGGCCTGGTGAACGTTCTCTGCCAACGCCATCCTAAACTTCACCTAAATATACTACTAGCCTCCATAAGACAACCAACAGAATCTTCAGGGAAAATTCTAAACGTGGGGTTGTCCCTGTCAGCTGGGGTGTACCAAACTACAATGGCACCCTAACCGTAACTCACATGTCCTTAGACCCCATGGAAACCCTGGCCCACGCCCCAAGGCCAATCCCGATGCTCCTCGCTCATGGACCCTACCACCCGCCTGAAAATTCCAGGAGGGTAGGGCATTCTGCCCACCCCGCCAAATCCACATTGTGGCGTTTGTCTTATTGGACATCTAGTGAACCACCAATGAGAAAATTCTAAATGATTTCAAATGATTCTAGTTGAGTTGCGGAACCAGGTATTGGCATAAACATCATACACTGGTTGCCGTCTGTGTTTCTATTCAACCGGTCAAAAATCTATGGAAGTCTTAAACCTAGTGTCTAAAATCCCAAATGCCAGGATTTCATGCAGCGAACCCTCTATGTAACTGGCTGCTGGAATTCCCATCAGGATGTTTGTGCATTCTGCTATAAAGAACAGTGACAGACCAACAGCCAATTTAACAGTGAAGTAGGAGCTTCCTGGGCCAAATTAGATGAAGTAGTAGCTATCTGGCTCGATTTAGTCCTCTTACCAGGTCCTGCCCTTCTAGAATCCAGTGCGGTCTAAGGATCCCAGCCTCATTCTCATGCTGTCACTCTATGCTGTCGCTTTTCGCTTTGCACCCTTTCCCTCTTGCTTGACCCTTTCTCTTGCTTCCGCTCCCTCTTTCACAACTGTTTGCCTTCTTGCCTCTGCTTTAGTTTGCTTTCACTTATGCTGTTTACCGGTCTTTTGTCACTGATCGTGCTGTTTCTTCCTCTGTTTGTATTCTTTTGATTTAATTTTTCCTTTTGTTTGTTCTTTTGCCACTGTTTTTATCTGCTGATTGCTCTTTTTGACTGTGTTTCGCACTCTTAACCCTCTCTCTATTGTTTCCTTTGATCTCTTTGGCTGTTTCCTCCTTTTTGCATTATGCCTGCTTTTGCCCTCTTTTTGCATCCTCTCCCTCTCTCCTTACCTCTTCTGGCACCATGCCACTGCTTCACGACCGCTCTCTGAATCTGCTCTTCCTGACCAAAACATGGCTGCCCCCCTCTTAGGCCCCTGCTAGTGCTGCAGCAATCCCCCCTGGATACAAAATCACCAGACAGGACAGAACACACAGACCCAGAAGCCATCATCTACAAATAATCCATCCATTGCTCCACCACCCTGGAAAGCACCTCCAGCAGCATGGAACACCTGACCTTCCACATCTCATCAATGCTGGCTGCAACTTAAGTGGTACTCTCATCTACCATCTCCCCGGACCATTGCAGATTTCTTCACCATATAGGAAACCACCAAAACCATACCGTCCATCCACTCAGGACCTCGGATTCAGGCCCAACTACAGCACAGAAATGACTCATTTTGCTGCAACACATGAAATCCCCAGGATCAAGGACGGAGGCAACACCGTGGCCCTCATCCTGCTGGACCTCTCTGCGGCTTTCGTCACCATCTCCCACCCCATTCTCATCCAACGACTACATGGAGCCGGAATCCAAGGAACAGAACTTTGCTAGGTCTGCTCCATCCTTACAGACCACACTCAATGAGTCAACCTTTCACACTTCTGCTTAGATGCCCTCAACCTCATCTGCGGAGTCCTACAAGGATCATCGTTGAGCCAAACCCTGCTCAAAGTATACAAGACCCCTCTCCCCAGCATCATCTGTGCTCACTGCATCAACGTCATATCCTATGCCGACGACACCCAGCACATACTCTCCCTCTCTGACAAAACTCTGCACATCCAGCCTACCTTCTCCGCCTGCATGACCAAAGTCGCCAGACGGATGAAAACCAACTGCCTCAAGCTAAACACAGACAAGAAGGAAGTTGTAATTTTCGGTAGGAACACCTTGCTCACCCTCTTCCCAGCTACCCACGCCAAGAACCTCAGAATAGTCATCGACAGCCAACTCACCATGACCAATCAAGTGAATGCAGTCTCTGCATCCTGCTTCCACATGCTCAAGATGCTAAGGATAATCTTCATAGTGCTCCCTACCAGCACTTGAAGAACTGTCCCCTAAGCCCTCATCACCAGCAAACTGGACTACGGCAAAGCTCTCTATGCTGTAATCTACACTCAGCGGACCAGAGAACTCAAGACCATACAGAACCCTACGGCCAGGGTGACCACTTAACCTCCCACCGCACACTTGCATCACCACGCATCTCAAATAGCTTCACTGGCTCCACATTCACAAAGAGCACTCTTTAAACTCCTCACGCACGTTTAAATCCTTACACAACATTGGCCCTGCATACCTCAACAACTGCATGAAGTTCCACAAACCAGCAAGACACCTCCGCTCTGCTGGACCTCTACTAGCACAAATCCCGTGCATGAGCAGAACCAGAACCAGCAGTCGTGTCATGCTTCCCCTTACCTAAATGCTAAAGACTGGAATGACATAACCTTGCACATATGAGCTGCCTCCTCAGGTCTTGCATTCCAAAGACACTGAAGACATGGCTCTTCACTTAGGCCAGGCTTGTTTCGGCTCAGGCTGCTCCTGCTTTTCAGCGCCAGAATACCCTCCAGGGTTAATTGCATTCTTTACAAGTTAACATAGCATAACCGAACATAACATAACATAACATAACTACTATACAGTAAAAAGTATTTTTGCGGTTCGGTTCTGATCTGGAGCTTGCCTGACCTCTAGATCAGTTGCACCTCCCCTGTCTCTTTGAGAACGATTGGGGTAGCTAAGTGATAAGACTGAGGGGCTCTCTTTTGATTCATATCAAAATTGATCTAGCATGGATACAAAACAGAGTATTTGTTGCTCAGAATTCCTTAGAGCATGGCTGTCCAATGTAGATCAAGGAAGACAACATTCTATGTGACTCTTATGTAGCTAGTCAAAAAATCTGTCATGCGACCAACCCTTTTCGGCCTCCGCTGGGCATCCCTAACCAGTAGCGGCCCGTGGTGGGAGTGCTGCCGGGCGGTGACGTGGGGCGGGGGAGGGGCAGGGTAGGGGGTAGGAAACTATGGAATACGGCCGAATAGAGGTAAGTAGACATATAAATAATTAAAACGAATTTCGTTGCGCGCGCTGCATCGTCAAATGCCAAAATATTAAATAATAAAATGAATGTTAACAAAATAAATTCGATTTAATATACATTTTAACAAATATAACAAACTTAATTAAAAAAAGTTACACATTCATAATTAATATATATATATTTACTTTAAAACTATTAATAAACTATTATTTTTAATTTATTTTAAAATTATATACAAATTTACAAATAAAAAAAAATATATACCAATAACATAAAATATAATAAAATAAACATTCTATTATAAATTAAAACATTAAACTAGTTAAAAATATTTAAACTTAAATTTCCCACTACAGTCAGTGCAACAGTAGGGAAAGTGTTGGATAGCGGAGGGGTAAAAATATTATTCCCACTCCAATGAGTGCAACAGGAGGGAAAGTGTTGGATAGCGAAGGGGTACAATTTACTATTTCAACTCCAGTGAGTGCAACAGTAGGGAAAGTGTTGGATAGCCAAGGGATTAAATTTACTATTCCCACTCCAGTCAGTGCAACAGTAGGGAAAGTGTTGGATAGCGGAGGGGTAAAATTTAATATTCCAACTCCAGTGAGTGTAACAGTAGGGGAACTGGTTTATCAGGGCGGGGTAAAAATTACTATTCCGACTCCAGTGAATGTAACAGTAGGGAAAGTGTTGGATAGCGGAGGGGTAAAAATTACTATTCCCACTCCAATGAGTGCAACAGTAGGGAAAGTGTTGGATAGAGGAGGGGTAAAAATTACTATTCCCACTTCAGTGAGTGCAACAGTAGGGAAAGTGTTGGATAGCGGAGGGGTAAACATTACTATTCCCACTGCAGTGAGTGTAACAATAGGGAAAGTGTTGGATAGCAGAGGGGTAAAAATTAATATTCCCACTCCAGTGAGTGTAACAGAAGGGAAAGTGTTGGATAGCGGAGGGGTAAAAATTACTATTCCCACTCCAATGAGTGCAACAGTAGGGAAACTGTTGGATAGCGGAGGGGTAAAAATGACCATTCCCACTCCAGTGAGTGCAACAGTAGGGAAAGTTATGGATAGCGGAGGAATAAAATTTACCATTCCCACTCCAGTCAGTTCAAAATTAAAAGCAAACAAAATATTTAAAAAATCGAAAATATATTTAAAAAACAAAATAAATATCTTTTAAAAATACAAATATATTTATTATTAAAAATAAAAAACATGAAAACATATAATGTTAATTACATATGACAAAAACCTACAAATAATATATTAAACAAAATAAAAAATAAACTTCAAACAAATAAATATTTTTTATTAAAAAATATTTAGAAACAAAAACATTAATTACATACATTTTTTATTTTTATTTTCTACCCTATTACACCACACAAGTCACAACCCACATCTAAATTTGAACAAAAATGTACTTCCATAATTAACATAATTAATTACCAATTAAAGAAATATTATTATTTAAAAAACAAATTAAAACTAATAACAATTAATTAACTTCCCACACTTTACCCCTATAATCCCCACAACCCACAGCTAAAATTAACCTGTAAAAAAATTAATTACACAATTAAAACTTCTTTTCAATTAAAAACTATTACTATTAAACAACTAATTATAAAGCAAGTAAAATCTATTTAATCCCCACTCTTTACCCAAATAAAAGTAAAACCCACGCACAAAAAATAAACAATTACCCTAATTAAATATCAATTAATTCATTAATATTAATTAACAACTAATTATTAATTTATTAAACACAAATTACTTCCCACCCTTTACACATCTAAACCCCACAACAAACAACTAAAACTAATTACACAGTTTCCATATTTAATTTACAATTACTTAATTAATATTAATTAACATCTAATTATTAATTAATTAAACATAAATTACTTCCCACCCTTTACCCCTATAAACCCCATAACCCGCACCTAAAATTAATTACACAATTCCCATAATTAATTTTCAATAAATAAATTAATGTCAATTAACAACTAATTATTAATTAATCAAAAATAAATTACTTCCCAGCCTTTACCCCTATAAACCCTAGTACCCGCACCTAAAATTAATTACATGATTACGATAATTAATTACCAATTAATTAATTAATATTAATTAACAACCAATTATTAGTTAATGAATAATAAATTACTTCACACAATTAACACTATAAAATCTCAATTAAATAAATATTAATAAATAAAACAAATTATTAATTTATTATAATTAAATTACTTCCCACCCTATTCCCCTATAAACCCACAACCTGATACAGAATTAAAAAACGCAAAATTTAAGTAAAATAAAATTAATAACTACTAAAAATGTAACACATATATTAAAAAATATAAACAATTTTTATACAAAAAAATACATCAAATTCATTTAAAATATATACTAAAATACATAACACTAATTAAATAATCGATATTTTAAACAACTATATTTTTGCAAACGATATTAATGACGTCTATATTTTTAAAATCGATATTTCTTACCTTAAATCGATATTCTTGTTCTCGATATTCTTGCTGTCGATATTTCTCACTCATGATGTTTAGGACTCAATATTTCTGTAGGTCGACATTTCCAACTCAATATTTTGTCTGCACACCCTTGTAATTACTACAATGGCTGTTAAGTCTTGTTCCTGGCCCTGCTAAAATTAAAAGGCAACTCATGATGAGGGCCTCAGAAGATTTTTAAATAAGTATGAATATACCTTAAATTCAAGACACTGAGTATGACTGTAACTCAAATTAAGGACACTGTCCCTCATGCAACCATCATCATCACTGTCCAGAGCCCCAAAATCACCATGGTGCACAATGAGGTATATTCATTCACTCCTCTATAACAGCTGATCAATACAAAAATTAAGACCTAATATCACTATATAATATCAAAATTAGTTTGACTTTTTCTTTAAAAAAATTACGTTGTTAGAGGAGAACATGCAAACTTTCTGCACAAAAACTAGACTAGTGCAATTCTCTGACCACAGTGTTGCCAAAACAAAAATCCATCAATCACCGGCAAAAGGTGCAAGACGTTGCTAAATTGGTGTTAGGAGTCAAACAAAGATCTGAAGGCTCTCATATACTGCAGATGCCCGGATAGCCTTCTAAATTCTCACAATGGCTTCAGGAACTCCAACAGCTACACAGGTGTACAATATGGTGGCAGCTTCTCCTGTCACCTAGTGCCAGTTGTACTAAATGAATAGTCATAAAAAATGGTTCCAATATGCGCACCACCTTTTGTGACTAGTCTTTAATTTTGCAATGCAACTTATATACAGTTATGTCACATTGCAAAACCAAAGTTTCAGGGTTTTGCAGAATGACCTGCATAATGAATATTATTTGGGCAGGTCACTATTTGCCCTCCCCTCAATTGGCTACAAACAAAGTGATGGTGGCTAGAAAGGAACAGCAGACCACCATCCCTGTGTTTGAATTCCCAAATGGGAAACTTTTTTTAAAAGCAATCCCTGTTCTGTAAAGGAACTGGTGCTGCTATAAAAGAAGGAAAATAATGGCTTCCACATGGAAAAACATAGTGGGAAGAAGGCAGTGGTCTTCTGGACCACTGTCTACTTCTGCTGAGGCTACAAACATGATTGAAAAAGTGGGAGATGTCGAAAGGGGACACCTTCTGTAGATATAACTCAAGATCATCTGTAGTTGATGTCTGAATGAGCAACAAGTTTGTACCAATAGCAGACTGAGCACTACAAAATACCACAGGATGACATAACATAACTTGAAATCAAAATGAAATTCATCTGAAAAGTCTGAAACTTTTGGACCTTCATTACACAAACTATTCTAGTTCAGTGACCGGGAGGTCCTAGGACATGTGTTGTTTTATACAAAAACACAATACTTGCAAAGGCATATCAACTTGTGCACTGTGACATACAGTAGTACAGTGAGCAACACTTTGGGCCCGATTCTGATGCGGGTTGGAAAAGCTTCCCGACCGAAGGCCTGATTCTGATGCGGTTAGGAAGGCCTCCTAACGGCATTTGCTCCTTCCAAATCGGATCGGGAACGTGTGTTCCCGACCGAGGGCCCAATTCTGATGCGGTTAGGAACAAATGTTCCCATTGAAGTCAATGGGAGTTCAACCAAATCGTATCTGGAAGCATCCGGATGCATCCTACTCCGCAGGTCGGACTTTCCCGATCCGAGTGGGTCGGACACCATTTCCCAACCGATTCGGTCGGGAAGCTTTTCCAACCCGCATCAGAATCGGCCCCTAAATGTTGCTCATCATATATCACTTCCCCGAAAACAGCACCTACCTCAAGTCTCTAGACAGAGGTGTCCAAGCAGGGAGGGAAAGAGACATATGTGTAATCAAGGACCAAAGTGTGAAACAATCATTGGGTTATATCACCACTCTGCATGTGTTGAATTGTACATCTGAAACAGCCATTTCCATATTTCAGAGCAACAGCCTTCTCACAACACCAGCTGCCCCCAAATCACAAAGTACCTGCTACATCATCAGGTGATGACTGCACTGGCATAGCGGCCTGAGCACTCCTGCAAATCTAGCTGCGTAAATCACAGGGTCTGAATCATAAAGTGTTCAAGAACTCCAGAAGGAATCATGCATTCTCCCGCTGGGTGTTTAAATGTGGGCCCTTATTTACTAAGGCGCTTGAGCAGGTCCTAGAAATCTATGACTTTACTACATTTCCAGTACTTTCCTCAATTGCATAAGGCAGTTTGGACATAGGCAGATCCTTTTCTGGTATGCATGACACCGCATCAATAAAAACAATAGAGACATGTACAAATATCATCAAACAAATATATAAAGAATAAATATACTTAAAAAGTAAGCACAGAAATATTGCTGACAAAATATAGTGGAAATAAATATCTAAAAGCAAAGAAAATAAAGAAATAACAAATATCGCCTACACTTTAAAACTGAGGAAACATGATTACGATGGCGGATGGACTCCAGTCTGTCCGCCATCGTCTCGGGGAGTGGAACTGCCCGCCTACAAGGCGGCGGTCCCACAGGTGGTATTAGGATGCGCCAGCCACCGTGGCGGTCGCACTTGCCATACTTTGCATTGCGGTGGGTTAGCACCCGCCACAATGTAAAAACGGCACTGTTTACATTTCCCTGCACCACGTGGCAGGCACCATCCGGTGCCTGCCACGTGGTGCAGGCACCATCCGGTGCCTGCCACGTGGTGCAGGGAAATGTAGGGGGGCACCGTAGGTGCCCCCCAAAACTAAAGTGCCCAGGGGAAAGGGGTCCTGCTACAGGCCCCCAAAGTCCTTCCCCATCAACCTTTCCATGGCGGGAGAACCGCTATGGAAAGGCTGGCGGGATGGACCATCATATTCCCTACGGTGGTGCCTGGTAGGCACCGCCACCATTTCAGGGATAGGGAGGCCCTCCGCCGCACCGGTGGGCTCAAGGAGCCACGGTTCCGCCCGCCATTAAAATCTGGCGGGTGGAAAAGGGCCTCACGATGGCGTTCACTGCCACCGTAATCAGCCCCATAATGCCAATCGAGAAACCAGAAAATCAACATAATTCTAGATAAAACACATAATATTACATCAAATATATATAAACATATACAACTTTGTGCAAATAAAATTAATATACATTAAATAAATAAAAACGCATGAATTAATGTTCACATAAATAATGCCAAAACAAATTTCAAACAACTCTCCAATCAAGCGATCAAATTAAACTTTAAAACAGTTAACAAATAAAAACACTTTCCCTATTACCAAACATTGTAAATAGGCCACAAAAACTACAAAAAATGTTTTTCATTCTTTCTAAACGAATTGCACAGGGCGCAGTCTGATTGCAAACCTACAAAAGAAGAATGCAACACTTCAATGACACACTAAATACTAAAACAAAGTAAATTTGACAATAAATAAATACTAACCAAATTAATATGTAACTATATGTATGTTAAAATAAGAAATAATTAAAACTAAGGGGCCCATTAGGATGGCGGGCGGAAGCACCACCGCCGTGCTGGCGGATGGAAAAACCACCAGTTACCGTCCGCCCGCCGCAGCCCACACACCCGCCCAATTAGGATGTGAAAAGTCAGCCAAACAACACCCGTAAGCCAGCGACGCCGCCCGCCATCAAAGTGCGCCCATTCACGTAGCGGTGCGGCACAATGGAGACACACCGCCCGACGGAATCACGTACCGCCCGGCGTACAAATTACGATGCCACAACCAAACAGCTCCCCCGGCTAAGAGACACCGCACGTGAAAGCAAGGCGGAAACCCGACCGCACAGTACGGATACCAAAGAGGCGGACCCCCGAGCATGAATCCAGCACTGCAGGCCCTCCCCATGCTCTACCTGATGCAGAACCTAGGAGTCAACGCACCGCGGAGACGCAGGTAGGCAGACACACAACAAGGGCACGCAAACACCGCACACAGTGCAAGGGTGGAAGAACTGTACATGGCCCCCCCGACACCCCTGCGTGGACGCGACACATCCACCACTGCACCCACAAATGTCACATTGGGCAAATTGTAACAACTCGCAACAACCGGGGACACACCACCTGGGACCAGGAACTAACGTCCCCGTCACGGCCTCGCAGCGCAGCGGCGACGACGCAGCCACACATGCGCACAACGCATAGGCCAACGGCAGCGCCATGTATGCGCCACACACAAACAACACAGGGTCACAACCAAACACCACACACACCAGCCCCACCCAGAACGCACATGTCACGTGACAGTCCTGGCACAGTCATGTCGCCAACCGGCAATTCACTGTTGCCAACCTGACGTCACACAACTGACCCGAACATGTCAGTGATGTCACGCCAAGTTAGGACACACCCCTGTGTGCAAAACATGGCGAAGCACACAGCGGCGGCAACATCACCCAGCAGAATATGGACCCCGTCGGAAAAAGGTACGCCAGTACCACACAGAAACACCGATACCACCCTGCACCCAATACCAAGACATGCAATACGTAACATCAAAGATCCCGGGGGACCGACAACAGGTGGCTCCAATTACAACACCCACACACAAGGCCCAACGTATAGCGGAAACGCAGCGTGCCGCCCACACACAGGAGAGGAGATAGCACTGAATGGCCTTCCATACCCACACCGAAACCACAGCTCAACTATTCAAGCAGGACAACACAGTCATTATTCCCAAAAAGCCCAACACAGGCATGCAGAGGGAACCGTCCACTGGGCAGATAGCGCATAACACGAAAAGAACATTCCGAAGGGAAAACAAAAATGATACCACTCCCCATGTGGTTCACATGCAAGTTATCGGGAAGGAGTCAGACACCACTGACCTTGACCATTCATAGAAGCATGTGGGATGAGGGCCCGTGTCTTTCGCACAAGCTACTATAACCCAAGCCCTGCCACCCTACGACCATAACAGAATTCCCAGCAACGTCGGAGGTTGCACTCTGCAAACTGCACAGACAGCCGGAGCACGCCATCACATCGCCCTTCAGCAAAATGGCACTTGCACCACACCTACCCAACTACGCCGGACAGATGAAGCTGTACAAACATTACCTGATACAGATATTGGGATGTGAAAATCTGGCCTTGCTGAACGTAAGTTACCGACTAACTTACCGCATCGCATTGTTCAGCTGCGTCATCCCCGTCTTCTACTGTCGGAGGTGTCCTTTCCACTATCCTGTGGATTTATGTCTCTCCAACCCTGCATGTCCAATGGCGGACCTGGTACAACTGTTCAACCCCTGGACGTCCACGACAGGGTCTGTTCAGCCTATGGGGGCATGGCGTATGTGGCTGCAATCGGACCCACACTGCAATGGGACCACTGTGCCTCCACACGACGGATTCTGGATCACAGTTTCATCGAATGTCATCCAACATGTCCCATCATGCTCCTACAAGGGACAACTTACGACCAACACCTTGACAGCCACCATCCGCTACATTGGATGGCATCCATGTTTACCACCAATGCCATGGAAGCCCTGCTGGAAGGTATCGCATTCCTGACAACCTGTCAATTCGTCGGGCCCGACGCAACACCCCCAATTGAACAATGATGTCCCACACCGTACCCATGCCTGGCATCCACATGGACTGAGCAGTTACCAGTACAACAACTATACCACACAACCTGCAACTAACACCACACCATCAACTACACTGCCATGACATCGGATATTTTCGGGACATGCACTCTGTACCTCATCACATCCAGCAACTCTGTACGAACAGGGGGAGGCAGAGGCATGGGATTTGTGTATGGCAACCACATGGACATAACTGCACGTACAACTATGCCATAATATGTATCCTGCACCCGTGAACATATGCACCGGTGAGTGGACAGTAATCGTTCGGCTGTAGTATGTGAGAGCTGTCACCTCACCTCCCTCTGAACTTCCGTGCCGGGACTTTTGCATGGACAACAAGTGCATCCCCCAACAACATGACCCCAGTGACTGTGTCATGTCCAGTAGCCACCACATTGCAACAACAAGTGGGACGCCGTTGCATGCACGTAAGCCCATGCCCTGATGTCACCTCCACGCACGTGTGTATGAGTAACCATAGCAGCAAACCTGTAACATGGAACTGAGATGTACTGTGCCCATGATGTCAAGCGGTCTGGTAGGCGAAATGTATACTGTCTGTGTCAAAGTTAGCAGCTCCACAGTAATTAGCAAATGTACATTAGCACAGCAACGGCTAAGCAGTTGTAACTCTGAAGCACACATCCCACAGTCAACAACTAATGACATGTACCCCTACACCCTATGCTATGTGTAATCATGCTGAGTATATCCTCCACATGCATTTCGCTGCCAGTAGTGTCCACTATACTTAATCACAGAGGACATAAGTCCCAATACATGGCTTGAAGCAAAAATGTGTCTCTGCTGATTCATTTCACAAGTACGAATGAGAGAGGATGAGAGTGTGTAAAGTACACGGCAGTCGTGAGATGACCATGTAGTCCACTGTCATTGGATGTCAACGAAAATGAGTAGCCGCAACAGTGGCCACAGGGAAATACCACAGCTTGTGGAGCAGGACTTGTCACACTCTGAAGTCGCCCGAAAGATCATCACATCAACACTGACGGCCTGCTCACTACAAAGCACAGTCATACACATGTTTACAATGACCCACACAGTCTGACCACACACTCAGAAACAAAAAGTGGGAGCCACGCTAAAGCATGCCACAGCAATGCCTGACAAAACACACACACGACATCAGAGTGGGTGGGCAGCACTGCACAGTGAGCAAGAACTGCTGAAATGCTGACATGCACAATTGGACTAGACACAATCTTGACAGTCACACACCCTGCACACACACAACGTCTGAACCATAACAAGTAGGAGTCAGCCTGAACTGCAAGGACACACCCACACACCGCATACTGTGCAACATACAACACACCCATCACATCATATACAAAGACCTCAGCACGGTAACAAACATCCACCATGTCCCGGGGTGACATATGTGTGCAGTCGACATGGACACGACACACACATACACACCAACGCTACCACAATCACACACCACACACCACCACCTCCCAAATGCACACATTGAAAGTAAGCCATGTGCCCAGTCACAATATCCATCACAGCCACCACTGTCTCAGAAGGAGATTGGTTAGTGTGCCTACCAATCTAACAGGATGCCAGTACGAATCGGTGCTGTGTGTGTGCAACGGGACAGTTGCAGGTCCGGCCCTGAGAGAGTAGCACAACTGTGGATGACACACATGTGTCATGTGAAGCGGGAGTTACGCTTGGCTCAGGTGGGTGGGTGTGATGGGTAGGTGCGCACATGCAATGTTGAAACACGCTGTGTTGGGAGGATTCCGGAACAGTACATTGCTGCTCTCCTGGGAATTTGTAAAGACCACCTGTCTGGGGATGAATGTGAACTCGTGTGTGCACAACAGGCGGGCACACGATCAATGCTGCATCAGGTGTAGACGTCAGCCCACCCTCCGTGGACATGCTGGATACTGCTGTGCGTCCGCCAGGCCCTTGCCAAGGCACTCACATCCCCTGTCGACCAGGTGCATCCCCAACATTGTCCACCTGCACAGGCAATCCAGGGCACGGGATGGCAGTGGAGCATGGTGGGTGAGATGTCATGGCGCGCTCCTCCTGGACACATCACGCAGGCAACACATCCTCAATTAGTAGTATGGCACAAGTCTAATGGAAGTAGTGGGGGGACGCACACATCACGAGCAGGAGTGACATCACGGAAGGTGGCTCGCACCATCTCACTCATTGCCTATATCCCCACACACGTTACATGCCATTGCAACAGAGAAGCCAGCGCGTGCAGAAGCAGCTCCAAGCTTGCCCCCGAGAGGCCAAAGAGTGAATGTGTGGGTCCATGAGCTCCAGTTGGACGCGGCCTGGGCCGCTAGGGCAGCTACAGCCTCTGTGTGTTGCAGGTGGTGTATCCGGACTGCGGAGCCTGTCAAGCATTGTCAATGTTGCCTGGGTCTCGAGTCGGGGCACCACGCAGGTGGACGGCGTCCCGCCACTTATTATGCCGCGAGACAGACCACTTGTTCAACTGGACCCACACATACACTCCTTGGCCTCTCTGGGGCGAGCTTGGAGCTGCTTGTGCATGCGCTGGCTTCCCAGGTGCTAACGCATATATTGGTGAGCGAGGGGAGGCCATGAGGACAGGGTAAAATATGACTGTCTGACTTCCAGTCAGTTCAAGGAATGACCCTGATGTGGTCATGAAAAGACGTGTCTCGTGTGTATTGCAACTAGTAGATAAGCCGATGAACTTCCCATGTCTTGCATGTAGCCCCGCACCTAGCCCCGCCCACTCTACACATTAAAATGAGTACCAGCACCACATCCTTCCCATTCGAAGCACTGACTGGGGGTGATAACCATTGGACAGTCTTGTGTAGTCCACCCACGCGTACATGTGGGCCCTCCATGATCCATGTCACCTGCGGCAAAGTGATGTCATGGGCAATGACGGAAGTGAGGAGAGCTGTCTGCCCCACGCACAGATGGCGCATCAGCTCAACAGACCCAGCACTGAGGGCAGCAGGGGTCACATGTGCACGGGCAGCTGTGCCTGGTGTGAAGGCACATGCATATAGACAGCACATCGACCAATGTGTAGTCTGCCCACATCTACTGTCCATTGTCAGGCGGACTTAGCAAAAGTTCACAAGGCAACACATCTGTGTTGGTGTACCCACTGTGACCAACACTGCGCAACAACCAACGTACTCGCCCTGCGCATGGCCCACCCCGCAACGGTGGTCACATTCAGTGGCACTATCTCACACACACATCCCTTTCATGAGGCATGGTGTGACCAATGTACAGGGCTGAGTTTGCGCTCATCCGGAGAGTGCTGAACAGGTGACACATGTAACCCACTAGTCATTCTGTGTTGTCACCTACTGGCATTGTGCAGTCAATGTGCAGGCCAGGCCTGCTGGGACTGAGAAGGGCAGCATGGCCCCAGCCTGACATGCACACAAGCAACAAGTGCACTGAGACCTGCATTGCCAATTGTCTGTGTCACTGGATGTCTGACATGAAGTTGCCATGTACCACCACTTGGGAGGGACAGACATGTCAAAGCGCCCGAGAGCTCACATACCACTGCCACCTGCAGTCAGCATGGTGAGCAGTGTATGTTTGAACACCACAGGCTCTGACTCATAGTGCTGCGGATCAACAACATGTGTGACCCCCACATGCACTCCCACACACACTGCAGTTGCCTCTCACACACAACTTACGCAAGGAATAGCATGTGCAGTGTGCGTGGAGCTCGGAATCCAGGATCTCCAGCTCCTCGCTGGTGAGTGGACCTGGACATATCCTCAGCATCATCCACGTGTAGGTGGAGAGGTGGCAGCAGCAGGTGTTGTTGAGGGGTGCCAGGCTGCAGTCCCAGGTGGCTGTGGTAATGCCGGTCTCACTCACACACTCACATAGCCCCCTGGGGCAGTTTCAGTGGGTCCAAGCTGCTGCAATTTGTGTACCATGTCTGCCAGCTTCAATTGCAGACGATGGCCTGCTCCCATCTGGCCCGGGACGCTTACCTCCATGGTGGAACACGCAGGGTGCAACCGCGAGGGTCATTGGAGTTGGCCGTAAGGGCCTGGCCCATGGCGGGTACAGTCCGCTGATGCCATGTGCACCACACAGTTTAATGTGCGCAATGCATCTGCAGGTGTGGCCATGATTTGTGTGTGGGTGCAGGTCCACAATGGACGGGGCCACAACATGCTGTGTGCATAGGCAGGGACGGCCAGTGGCCAGCCTCCACATGTCTGTTGGCATATCATCATGTACACATTGGCATGGGAGCATGGGATATGCATATGCACACACATGCCATCTTTCACTATGTACATCTGCCACTTGGCACGTGCGACGTTACGTGTCACTTGTGATGTGTATTTGCAATCACACAGCCGTGTTGGCATGGAGCTGTCAATGTGTACACCTGTCAATGTTTCTGGAGGTGTGATCCGTACAGTGCTGTACATAGGGTGCAGTAGGGACATCAATGACTGTCTCATATCCCCTCGTGCCACAGGTCCCACTTGTTTTGGCCGCTCATCCCGTGTCCATAGCGTTGTTGGTGTGTGCCCTACACACCCAGCCTCGGAAGCAGTGTGATGCACAGCAGCTAGTCATGTTGCCGTGGTGTTGCAGCTTTCCGAATATGCAGTCTGTTTCCATCAGCATGCCTTACAAGTTGTTAAGGCCTAACTCCCCATGTGCATGCTCATAGCAATGGTGTGTGTCACTGCCCATTGCTATTGGTAGGGGACCTGTGTATATGTATTGTGGCTGTGCTGTCCCTACTTGTCAGCTGTTCTGTGATTCAATTGCTTGGTCAGTCAGTTCTGATTTGTGTATGTGTAAATGCCCTGTGGCATGTTGCTTTGACATGTGTCCACTTCCATCTTTCCTAGGAGGAGGCCAAACATACATCGCCCCTACCAATTGCTGTCAAACATGGAGGATGTGGAGGTGATCCGGAAGTTCCGTCTGGACCGACCCACCCTGCATCGCCTATGTGCCTTGTTGGAACCCCACCTCCGTCCTCGCAGGGTGTATCCTACTGCATTTACCCCCACGGCTAAGGTGATGGCTGCACTGCATTTCTTCGCCAGTGGGTCATTCCAACACACAGTGGGCAGTGGAGGTGGGATGTCCCAGCCCATGTTCTGCATGGTGCTGAGGGATGTACTGTCAGCTATGATGCTGTACAGGAACAGGTACATACGATTCCCCAGGGCTCATGAATTGGCGGCAGTGAAGGGTGATTTCTATGCCCTTGGACGGATCCCCACGTTGTTGGTGCAATAGATTGCACCCATGTTGGCCTTGTTGCACCACAGGCCACTGAGCACCTCTACCGCAATAGGAAGCACACCCACTCCCTGAATGTGCAAGTGGTGTGCCTTGCGGACATGGTCATTTCACACGTGTGTGCGAAGTTTCCAGGATCGGCACATGACGCGCACATCATGCGCAACAGCATCCTACCACGTCTGATGACCAATCTGCAATGGGACCGTGCTTGGATTGTTGGTGAGTATGTGGAGTAGTGTAGCGTGCTGGCTGTGCGATGCTGTATTGTGTCCAGTTGGAATTGCAACGATTCTCTGTGTCCCTCACACCCAGGTGACTCTGCTTACCCGAATGGGCCCTGGCTGCTCAGCCCATTACGACATCCTCGTACCCCAGCTGATGTCCGCTACAATGAGGCACATGGGAGAACCAGACGTGTGGTTGAGCGGACCTTTGGCCTCCTCAAGTCCAGGTTCAGATGCCTGGACCGCACAGGGGGCGCACTGGCATACTCCCCACATAAGGTGTGCCAGATAGTAGTGGCTTGCTGCATGCTGCACAATCTGGCTATTCGCAAGCAGATCCCCCTAATTGTGGATGACGGAGATCAACCAGGGTCCCAGCCTGCAGACCAGGACGGGTCGAGTGAAGAGGACAGTGGGGAGGAGGGAGCTGTGAATGTGCGTCAGCAGCTCATCGCCCGCTACTTCACTTGACGGTGAGTGTCCATGTACGACAGCTGATGTAGCTGTAGTTGTGCAGGTGTATGTGTGCTCTGTCACAGAGGCCTTTTGTTCACTGAGTGCTGTGTGTCAATGGTCCATGTCCAGGTTAGTATGCCACTGACAGTGGCTGTTGCATTGTGCCCTGTTGCTGTGTGAGATGTGTGTACATTGCTTGTAGTTTGTGACAAGTACTGTGTGATGAGTGTGTGACACACTCATTGACTGTACTCTTGTTCTGTTTTTCACCACTAGGTCCCTACAGCCTCTCCTGTCCCATCGACATACCACACAGCAGATGCATTTCTGCTCATGGTGGCGATTGCACATCGTTGAATAAACCCAGGACACATAATGCAGATTGTGATCAAGGTGTATTTATTTACAGCGGTGACATGTGATTGTGTGCAAGGTGATGACAAAAGTGGTGCATGCTGTGACAATGATTTGACGGACATGGCTGCGTGATGGTCAAGGTGTACCCATGAAGTTCTATGTCCACAGTCCAACAGACACATGCCATTCACATGGCAGTGTGGGGTAGGATCGTAGTCCAAGTCAGTGCAGTAGGTGGCCAGGGTGGCTGGCTGACTCACTGGCGTTTGGTGCGTGCGAAGTCCTCTCTGGACACCTGTTTCCTCTTCGGACGGCCCCTTCCACGTTTGGTAGGGGGGGGTTGTGTTGGTGGGCTGCTGGTGGTGGCTGAGGACTGCTCACTCACTGTGGACGCAGGGGAACTAGATGTTGCACGAGCCTGCGCCACAGCACGTGGTGGCGGCGGTGGTGTGGCTGGCCTTGCTTGGGCCCTCCCCCCCACCACCAGCTGGCCCATGAGGTCCACAAGTCGGTCCATACGGGTCACAAATTGGCCCATATGGGCGTCCATGGACCTCAACACCCCAAGGACCTCCCGCGTGTCGGCAGCCGACCTGGCCCATTGTCCTTGGGCCTCTTCATAGGCCCCAAGGACTCTTGAGATTTGCGGCAGGGCTTGGCTCCCAGGCTCAGATGGCGTTGGCCTGACCCTGCTCCTCCCACCGGTATTGCTGCCACCGACCGGCCCACTCGCCACATTGGTCACCACTGTCCTCTGTCTGGCTCCCAGGGTCGAGCACGACGGGCGTGCCACCCCTTGCGCAGGTGCTGTGGCCAGGGATGGCGTGGTGGTGGTGGTTGTTGCGGCGGTGGTGGTGGCCGCAACAACCGTGTCAGCAGGGGTCTGTGACTGGTCAGCAGCCCTGGGTGATGTGTTGGTGGGTAGGAGGGGCCCTGGGGAGCAGTTGGGCCCTGCCACTCCAGACGGGCCTGGTGGGTGGTCCTCGTCCGAAGAGGTGTCCAGGTCTTCTACATCCGTGAGTCCGGGTCGGGGGCTTGCGGGCTGGCTGTGCAGGCTGCTGTCTCCCTCTCCAGCATCCAGCTGTTCGGCACCTGTGGGGAGAATGTGATAGGTCATTGTGTTGCACCTAGCAAAGTATGTATTGGTTGTCTGACATTCACAGTTCGTGCACTGTCGTGCACAGGTTTCCCAGGGGCGTGTGTGTGGATGTATGATGTGTGTATGCGTGGGCTAGGCAATGGTACCGTGTGATGTGGACATGTGGCATGGGACGGATTAGCAATGCCGATGGGTGTGTGTTGCTATGCTCCTACATTTTGTGGCTCGGGTGTATGCGGGCTCCAGACCCATCGACGATGGTGGGTTGAACTATGGTTTTGGGGTTCAAATGGAACGCTTAGAAACGCAGATGGCTAAAGGGGGTACAGCCCCTCAACGCTTTTGGGTTGAACTATGGTTTTGGGGTTCAAATGGAACGCTTAGAAACGCAGATGGCAAAAGGGGTACAGCCCCCTCAACGCTTTTGGTTGAACTATGGTTTTGGGGTTCAAATGGAACGCTTAGAAACACAGATGGCTAAAGGGGGTACAGCCCCCTCAACGCTTTTGGGTTGAAATATGGTTTTGGGGTACATACTGTGAGTCATGGGTGCAGAACGTGACGTGTTCTGGCAACATGACAGTGCATAGACAAAGGTGTGTGTCTGTCTAACATACCCGGCATATCTGCTGACTGTCATCATTTGTGGACATTACATTGGTGGCATTGTTGTGAGTTCGTGCTTGTTGTGTGCCACACGACGTATTGCAGATGGGCAAAATCCTTGGTGTGCGTGCTGCCCTCGAACATGTGCATCAATGCAGTGCTCTTGGGGTGTTGACTATATTATGTGTGTTGTTACTCACAGTGTGACGTGCGCTTCAGTCACTGCAGGCACATGAATTGTCATGGGCAGGTATCTCTGCATGACTGCTGTATGAGGGCCAGCTGTTCGGATGACATACCTTCCATGACACTGGGGCTGACAGATGAGATGGATGATATGTTGAATGTGCATTGTGTGCCTGTGTGTTTCATGGGTCCAGTGGTGTTTGTGTGCAATATTGTGGTTCCACGCTGTTACTTCTAGTAAGGTTTGTCTTACATGGGCGTTGTTGTACGATGTGTGGGTGACAGGCAGTGAGGACTACATGGACAAGACTTCGATGGTGTTGCTGATGTGTGTGATGGGTGGCACAGTGCCTGCAGTGTGGGTCTGTACTCCAGTGGGACTTGTGCATGCAGACGTGGCTCCTTAGGTGTTGCTGTATCTGTGATGGGTCATGTGGGGTATGACTCTGTGATACATGTCCGTGTGCACATTGGTCACATGATTGTGACAGGGAGCAGTGCTGCGTGTTCCTCTGCTATGTGACATGTCCCATGTGTCAGTCGTAATACTGTCCTCATGCCTACAGACACCCCGCCCTGTACTGTCTCCCACCTACAGGTTGTTTTTGAGTGCGCAATGCAATGGATGCCACATGGTTATGGGCGGGAGGGGTGCTCCATGTTGCTGTTCTGTGGGAGTGGGGGCGGTGTTGTGAGTTGTGGTGATGGCCTGACACCCACAGGAACCCCTGCATGTGGGGTGAGATGTCTACCTGTCGGATGCAGGTGTGCACTGCAGTGGCTGACGCATGGGTGTGGGGGGTGCTCCACCTTGCTGCGCTGTGGGACTGGGGGCCTGGTGGCTGTTGTACTTCAGCTGTCCTCCCTCTGACCCACTGCCTTTGTGTTGCGGCTCCTTACCTGTTACTTGTCGGTTAGTGCAGCTATGGCTGACACATGGGTGTGGGGAGTGCTCCTTCTGGCGCTTCTGGAGTACGAGGGGACCTGGTGGGAGTTGCGGTGCTGGCTGACTGTACACATGCCCCCATGGTTATGTCAGTTGATAGGTTTGGGCTGTGTGTGTGAGTGTCTGTTGCATGAGTGAGTGATGTCTTGTGTATTGTGTACTGGTCATGGGGGTGTTTGTCCCTCGGAGCTATGGCATAGTGGTAGTGCATGTGAGTACATAGCGGTGTGCTGGTATACGTTTGTTTGTACTTACCAGCCTCGACTCCCCCTGGTAATCCGGTGAGGATCTCCGGATGTATGATGACTCGCACCTTCTCCTCCCACGCCTTGAAGGTCTTGAATAGCGCTGGATTACCTCCGCCAGTCCTGGCAGCCAGCTGCTGATTTTTGGCCTCCTTCTTCTTGACCACGCTTTTCAGGTCGTTCCACCTTTTGTTGATTTCGCCTCTGTTGCGTGGCACGTTCCCGACTGCATTGACCTGGTCTACGATCCTGCTCCACAACCGGTTTCTGGTGGATAGTGGTGTCTGTTGGACCTGGTTGCCATAGATTTGTGGGTGCACCTTGACGATCTCGTCGACCATGACCGTCAGCTCAGTGGAAGTGAACTTGGACATTCTGTGTGATGCCATGGTGTGTGTTTTGGTGTTTGTGGTGCTGGTGGTGTGTGTGGTGTGTGATGTGCAGGGGGTTTGTGGGTCAGGTGTTTGGTGGTGGTGGTGATGGGTGTGATGGGTGCATGTCTGTGGTGTGCTGCTGTCCTTTCTGTCTCGCTGTGTTCTGTGCTTTCGTCCTCAGTTTGTAGTGTTGCAAGGGATTGTGGTCTGTGAAGGAGCAGCTTTTGTACTTACTTATGTGGGTGTGTCATGATGGTCTGTTGTTTTCAGGTGTGTTGTGGCTGGTGTTCTGGGATTTGTAGTTTATTTGTTTGTCCAGGGGGGATGTGTTTTCGGGATGTGTACTGTGTTTGGGTATTTGTGCGTGGGTTGCTGTGTGGACTTGTTGGCCATGGTGTGTGTGTTTGTTTTTGTCCGCGTATGATTTCTGTGCAGGGACGTGGCCGCCTGAGCTTCCGCCGTGTCCATTTCCGTCACTGTTGTTTACGCTGGCGGGCGGTGTATTTGTGGATTTACCGCGCTCATGTCGGTGCGATCCTAATTTCACGGCCGGTATCTCGGTCGTCAGGGCGGGCGGTTTTGGGTTGTCGTGCGTATTTCCGTCCGTGGCGGGCGGATGGACTTGGATTCGGACATGGGCGGGCGGTATTTTTTGTGTATTTTCCGCCGCCGGCGGTTTGCGGCTCGCGCCATCGTAATTGCTCGGTCGGTATTCAGACGGTGTGGGCGGGCGGATTTCTACCGCTATGGTAGATGGCAGATTTTTTACCGCCCGGTATCGTAATGGACACCTAAGCTACCTATTTATGTCTTTAAATCGCAGGTGCATCCTCTTCAATAAGGAAAAGACACTAAAAATGAAAGAAATTAAGGATACAGACACCGAATGACTTGAAATATAAATAAAGCCCACCTCGAGAGTAAACATGGTAACCAAGCACAAATCTAGAAATAATCTCAAAAATAACACTTTAACATATTTAAAAAAATAAAGCAAAATGAACAAACCCATAACTAAACTTTACATTAACAAATAAACCAGTACAACTAACAAATGTTTCCTCTCAACAGGCTGCAACAAAAGAAGACTGTTTCAAAAATTCCAAACAAACCTGCAAAGTAAAAATCTCCAACTAAAACATCCAGAATGTAAGTTAAAATGTGAACATGCAATTTAAAAATGTTAAAAGAAATATAACACTGCATATTAAAAAAACAAAAACGTAATGTATATTTACTGTACTCTAAAATACGCAGATAAAAATCAGAAACAGCACAATACATCAAATCCACAAAAGAGAAGCTGTTATTAAATTATAGATGATATACTTTCAGTAAGGAGAGACCACCAGTGACAAAACAGACTGGAAATGCGCAAAGTATTGCTCAAACGCATGCAATTGCAGGGCTACCACTAATATAAAATAGTTAAAAGCATTAGGAAACAAACCCCCCCCTAATAATACTGAAATTGAAGTCAGAAATAGTTTACCGGACTGAAAAGAGGCCAGTACAAGCTCACAAGAATCAAAAGGAACAATATAAAAAAATATTATACCACACACTCTTGAACAAGCAACAGATCAATTACCGGGCATACCAACCCTAAAAAGAATAATTACGACGAGAACACATAGAACATCCAAACAAACACCACTAGCGCTGGCAAAATATAAAATACAGACATACCCCAACACCTACTACACATATAAAAGACATCTTTTTACTATATGACAACCTCAATAGCGATGAAAAATAATCACTTATTCGACCAATAACAATGTTATGCATGGCTTTCAAAGAAATCTTCTATTGTTTACACCTTATTCTAAATCTGGTAACTCACTGCTATGAAGCAGCAATAGCTTGTTACCCACTGTTGCTATGTCATAAAGGCCTTCTAGGTCAGCACAGAGCTGCTTGTCTGCTTTGACTGAAAGCAGAAAGTACAGCTGCCGGAGGGAGAAGGAAAGCAGGGTAGGTGGTGGGGTTAGTAAAGGATGGGCATGTAGGATATATTTTTTTATACATGAGTCAGAGAGGAGAGGCCCTGTTATGTATGGTCCCATTACTCCACTGCCCTTACATACCAGTTGAAATCAGGGCAGATGAATTTGGGTCCACACACAACAAACATTTATAGATGAGTAAAAAGTGAATTAAGGGGATGTTTTTCACCTCGTGGTTCTGAGTGACATCATAGACAACTCGAGCTTCGCTATTGTTTATTTGGTATCACTCAGAATCCCTTGGTGAAAAACATTCCGTAATTCACTGTTACACATCTATCATTTTATATATAATAACCTTAATGTAAAGCAACACATGGATAATGGATGGCACTTTTAAGTTGTGCCCTCCACCATTCAGTCAAATATACAAAATGCACGGTCAGTATCAAAATACATACATCTCATTAGTGTAGGCACTATTACCTAACAAACAAAGTGCAATGATTTCGATCACTCTTAAAATCAACATCCACACTGCAGTTCAGGGGGGCTACTATCACTGTAACTAGAGCATGTGGCTGCACCTTCATAAATCCACCCAGAGCATACAATATTGCAACTACCCTAGTACGTGCACATGAAATTAAAAAAGCCAATAGCTTTAGCATTTGTTCCTGTAACAGAAGTCACTAAACATTATGATATGCTAACTGAACCCCCCCTATTACCAACATGAAGCAAACCTCACCCCACTAATAGACTATTTTGAGGGTAGTTGGGTTGGTAACCTGCACTGATTCAAGTGTTCCTTAGGAGGAATTGTGCCACTCTTCCACTGCCTTATTTGCCTTTGCTTCTTGGGACATGGTGCTGACATAGACATTCCATCATGAAATTTGATACTTGTGTAAGCATCTGGTGGTGGCGCAGAGGTGTGAGGCCCTTATTTGCTGGCAGTGCCACTGCGGCATCACTGAGCATATTAGGAGTTTCCTCACTGCCACAGTTTTCAAGGCAGTGAGCAGGCCATGAAAACTGTGGCGGTGAGGAAACAAAGGGGGCTGGACAGGGCCCCCTAGTGCCTCAGGGCCAGGGGATGCTTGCAGGTGTCCCCCTGTATGCCTGCACTTCCTGTTCCTGCATGGCAGTGTGGGAGCGGGGCGCTGGCGTGGCGGCCCACTCCCACACTGCCAAACTCATAATTAGGCCTTTAGGCTCAATAGCAAGAACCCTATTTTTAAAAAAGCATACTCAACAACAACAACTTTTAATCTTACTAAAACACAACCACTTATAATATTTCTTTATAAATATTATTAAAGAATATTTGAAATACAAGTTGTAAAAAAACACAAAATTTCAGATTGATTAATAAAATTTACCATAATAAATATTTTAAAATAAATACATATACAATGAAAAACTACCACAATTATTTTAAATAAACAAACACTATTCTATCCACCTATAGAAATGTGCTAACTCCATAAAAAATCATAAATAGCAATAATAAATAAACAAACATTGAATTAAATAAATTAACATTGCCCACCCAATAATATAAATTAACAAAATAAGATAACACTTATGATTTCAAAGCCGATGTCCAGGTCAGTGAAATGATGATAAAAAAATACAATCCTAAAATGAATCCAAAAAAAAGAGCCCAAAAATGAAGAAAAGAAAAATATTAAACAGCCAATATGAGACCAATAACCTAAGGAATCCATCGAAAACCCTTAAAAATTGAAAAATAAAAGAACACTCCAGGAAAACTGAAAAATCAAGGAAAAACTAAAAATAATGTTAGTTAAAAATAACAAACTTGTTTTCTTTGAAGAAAATAAATAAAACTAATTCAGGTTTAAAATAAAGTCTGATGTCCAAAAATAAAAACCTGCCATGGAAAAAAACATATGAGCCGACACAAAACGCTTACTTCCTTGCTATAATACAAAGGACATTACAAAAGCATTAAAATCACATAAAATACACATAATACATATAAAAGTTACATTTCACAATTGCACACCAAGCCTAACAGGACCTTAGCACTACAAGAACTGATGCAGCACATGCAATGCATAGATATCTGGCGAGAAACTCATCCAGACATGCAGGGCTGTACATGCTACACGCCAGCTAGAAGTGTATCCAGCAGATTAGACTGATTCCTTCTCTCAGGCGAGGCTATAACAGCCGTATACATACCCGCATTCTAGCACGAAGTTTGTCTGACCACGCCCCGGTAGTACTCGAGTGGGGTCCGGCTCGCACCAGACCGAAGTTACCCATCTGGCGTTTGAGCCCAGACGCTCTTCGGCAAACCATGTTCTGTACGGAACTTAAAGAAACAATAACAGGTTTCTTTAACTCTAACTAGTCAACTGCCGACTCCAGAGGAATAGAATGGGACACACTTAAGGTGGAGATCCATGGCCAGTGCCTCTGAAAGTTGGGGGACGAGACGTAGGCTGGAAGGTGAACTGACAGAAGCAGAAGACAAACTTTCTAGATTGCAGCATGGACTGCAACTACTGACTCCACATAACAACTCCCTACTACAGGCTCACAGCCAGGTGAACGAGATATAGACAGACTCGACTGTCTTACCAGGCGGGAATATCGCCAGCTCTTACATAAAGAAGGTGACAAATCGGGAAGACTCCTAGCTTGGCTACTGAAACGGAAACGTCCACATCCACTAATCCTAACGCTAACCCATCCAGGCGGGACCACAGTCTACACGCAGGCAGGGATTAACAAGTGCATGTATGACCATCTAGCCACAATATATTTCGAACCCCCGGAGGCTGGTCAGCCCTCTAACCCCAATTTCCTAAATGATAGGCGAGTCCCTCACATTACAGCTGAACAAGCACAACCCATAAGTGCAGCAATTCAGTTGGATGAATTAAGCGAGGCTGTGCAGAACACGGCCAGATGCAGAGCCCCCGGCCCAGATGGCTTACCAATAGAATTTTACCAAACGTACAGCAACATACTACTTACTAAACTTTTAGAGACCTTACAAGAGGCTAAAGAAATAGGAAGCCTCCCGCAGTCTATGAGGGAGGCACGAATAGTTATGCTCCCGAAACGGGGTAGAGACGTGCGGGATCCGGTATCGTACAGACTCCTGTCAATGCTTGGGGCTGACGCAAAGATACTTGCCAAGATCCTCGCAACTCGCCTCAGTAGAGTGGTAACACAGCTGGTTCACGAAGACCAGTGTGGATTTATACCGGGACGGGTAACACATATGAATATCCGCCACCTCTCGCATGTGTTACACTCAAAGGCTACCAGCACGGATAGGGTGGCAGTGGTCGCCTTAGACATTGAGAAAGCATTTGACACCCTCTGGTGGGAATATATATGGGAGGTTCTCACTAAAATGGGACTGGGTCCAGCTGCTTTATCGGAGACCAAGTGCTCATGTGCGCACAGATGATCAAATATCAGAGAGCTTGACTATTAAGAGAGGTACACAGCAGAGGTGACCTCTCTCCCTGTTGTTATTCGCCCTGGCAATGGAGCCACTTGCAATTCAACTGCGGAGAGGTATGAATAGATGGGGTGTTACAATCGACGGTCGCACCCACGTGGTATCTTTACATGCAGATGATGCACTTTTGTACGTCCATCAACCAGAAGAGGCGATTCCAGCCTTACTGGAGGTATTGCACTCTTTCGGAAAGTCGTCAGGCCTCCGCATCAACCACCGTAAATCTGTCATTTTCCCCCTGGCTGCCCTAGCACAGGTAGAGATACGGGACCTCCCAGTAGTGAAGTTCAGCTGGGTGACCGATCATTTCCGATACCTGGGCGTCCAAGTGACACACATACCTGAAGACCAATATGCACTGAACATAGGAGCCGTCATCGCGACCCTTAAGGAGTCCATTCACTTTTGGAATAGACTCCCTCTCTCCATTATGGGACGAATCGCACTGGCAAGAATGGTCATGCTCCCTCGGTGCCTTTATGTACTTCAAAACACATTCTGCTTCATCCTAAACTCCATGTTCACTACAGTAAATAAATTATTGGTCTCGCTAGTGTGGGCCGGCGGCCGGAGCAGGGTAAAATTAGACATGCTCAAATTAGACACGTACTCTGGGGGACTGGGACTCCCAGACTTCAGGCTTTACTATTTTGCTGGACTATTGCAGTATGCCGCACAATTGTGCATGGAGGGACACAACATAGAGAAAGCACTGTTAGCAGACAGGTATCGAGGCTCAGACCTCCCAAGGTACCTAATGATGGGCACACGGATCCCCAGTGCATGCCCATTTATAATCCGACAGTTGGTGGTGGTCTGGGAACAGGTGGTGTCTTGGGTTATTTGCAGGGCACCATACACAAACTCACTCCCTTTACAATGGTTACAGGGGTTCCACCAAATCCAATCAGTCATGGATATCTCCAAATGGTATGAAGGGGGATGCAGGAAGGCTGGGGATCTAAACGCGAACTGGACATTCCTGACATACGATGAAGCGAGGGACTGGTACCAAATTCCCAAAGGTCATTTTCTACACTATATCAAAATATCACACACAGTTCGCAAAATATGGCCCTCTTTTCCAGATGAGCCGACAGAGTCACACACACACACTGGCGTTGCTGCTTAACCCGGGGTCTACTAGAGGCCTAATCTCCCACTTCTATAAGGCCCTCAAAGAAGACCGCACAGTCAATACGTCTCTGATAAAAGACCGATGGTCTTAGGACCTAACGGTCCCCCTTACTGAAGGTGAGTGGAAAAAAGCATTTGCACAGGTGCAGGAGGTAGCCAGCAACGCCAGGTTCAAGCTTATTCAATTCCATTACATACACCGCACTTACTTGACACCCCAGAGGCTTGCCCGTTTTAACCTAGAACGCCCCTCACACTGCCCCTGATGTGGCACAGACCTTGCAACATTCCTGCACATGACGTGGTCATGAATCCGCCTACAATGGTACTGGCGTGAGGTACTCCAGATACTCCACACTGTCACAACTATAAAAATAGAAGCGACCATCAAACATTGCCTGCTGGGGGTACTCCCGACACCCAAAAAGGGAACATGTACACACCATAAATTTGCACTCCTAGGCCTAGTTTTAGCAAAATGAAGCATTGCATTACACTGGACTTAAATTCTCCCACCAAAATTGGTCAAATGGCAGTCGGATATGCGAGAATTGGGTGTAGCAGAAGAAAGCCGTCTGAAAACAGTATGCACTGACGAGAATGCAGAGCAAGACCTTGGGGACTGAGGGCACATGTTGGAGGGACTACAAGCGCCTGACACCCCCGCGAACCTTACTTAGACGAATAGCAGATGATATGACCCAACTCCCCCCCCACACACTGAGACTGTGAATAGCCAGGACCCTAACATATAAATAGGATAGAAACCACCGAGTAGTGAAGATCTCCGCCTCTACCGACCACTTGACCTCGAAGGATGGTCTAATACCCGGCTCCAACAATATAATGTAAAAAATACATGGTAATCATGTTTTTAAATGAACACCGTCACCAGTCACTGCTGCGAGTTGTTGTTGTGCTGTTTCCATTTCCTATATTGATATAGTTCTTCCTTTTGTAAGTCCTGCATTCTGATTACAATGAACACCGAAGCATATAAATAGTACCTGGGTGAGTAAGCCCTAGTACCCCACGCACGCCGCAATGTAATCTTGCTGATGGCCCTACGGGCAGACTACGAGAAATGTAAAATGTACAATGTGCAAATTATTATGATGAATAATGCAGTACTATAATAAAAAATAAGTTTTAAAAAAAAGTTACAGTTCACAATAAGGCCTACCACAATACTGTAAGCTAACTAACACATACTACACTTAAAAAAATACACTAACACATCTGATTACAAACACAAGTATAACGAAGTCTAAATACTTTCCCCCACCACTAAATCCTTCAAAAATAAGTTTTAAAAGGCCTAACTGAACCACACATAAGCAATGAGAAACAAAAACCACAAACTCCACAAAAATAAAATATTACAAATCAAAGAAACTGGGAAAAATGAAAAGTAAAAAAAGAGTTTCATCCTATAGAAACCAATGTTAAAATAATATATTTTATTTATTAATGTTTAGAAAATAATAAACAAAACATCTTGAAAATCTTTAAAAACTTGTGTTTCAAAATGTACAGAAATGGTTTATGTATAAATATATATTTTCGAAAAACTGATAAAAATCTAAAACATTTTTTCAGTACTTTTTAATATATTCTGATTTAAAAATATAAGCAATGTAATTAGGTTTTTGCTGGGAATTACTGCCTATTCAGTCAAGAAGATTAATTTCAGTTTTTTGAATGATTGAATCCTAATTTGGAATTTAAAGGCGTGCGAGGGGGGTCACTGCACCAGTCCAGGTACAGCGCATAGTTGGTCTGCCTGGGTTGGGATGCTTGCACACTTGTGCATTATGGAGCATACGTACACATTTGTATGCATTATGATGCATGCACATGTCTGCATTGTGATGCAGTATTATTATTATTTTTATTATTGATATTTCCTTAGAGCAATGAATCACCCTCGAGAGGATCTCTCGGTGCTGATGCACCCAACACAGGTTCTGACCCGCAGAGTCTGTGTCTAATTTGAGCATGTCTAATTTTACCCTGCTCCGGCTGCCGGCCCACACTAGCGAGACCAATAATTTATTTAGTGTAGTGAACGTGGAGTTCGGGATGAAGCAGAATGTGTTTTGTAGTGCATAAAGGCACCAAGGGAGCATGACCATTCTTGCCAGTGCGATTCGATTAAGATTAGCAGAAATTAGAAAAGCCAGGTTTTGAGGGATTTTTTAAAATAGAGCTAGATCAGAGCAGGAATGCATATGCAAGAGTGGCTGGTTCCAATGTTGGGATGCCAAAAATGAGAATGATCAGCCCCCATGCCTGGCCGTACATATACGCCGAGGGCATAGTAAAAGTTGCTTTCTAGACCTGAGGTTACATGTTGGATTGTAAAGCTGTAGCTTATCTCACAGATAGCGGGGACCACTCCTGTGTAGCAAACAAAGAAACTTAAAGAGGGCACAATTTTTTATAGGTAGCCAATGCAAAGATTTGAGCGTAGGATCCGAAGGGGATTGGTGTGGCAGGGTACAGGCCAGGTAGGCAGCTGTGTTCTGTACCACCTGAAGTTTGGCTAAAAGGTCCACATTCATTGCTACCATTAAGGTGTTACCATAATCCAAGCGTCTTACAATAAGTGCCTGGGTGAGTGACTTCCTGGTCTGCAGAGGTAGCCACAGGAAGGCTTCCTAAGCAGGTGCATCATTTCAAAACAGGATCCGGAGATCGAATTTACAAGTACTTTCATAGAGAGATTCTCATCTATCAGGACTCCCAAATTTCTAACTACCTTTTTTGGGTTGAGTACCGACCTCAGTTCCTAGGGCCACGAGTCACTGGACAAAAGGAATGAGCTTTTTCAGAAAGCAGAATCTCAGTCTTACCAGTGTTCAGATGGAGATAGTTGGCTGACATCCAAGAAGCAATGTTTTTATACATTCCCTGAATCTTATTTTGGTAGATTCCGGGTTTGGCCCCATAGTGATGATAAGTTGTATGTCATTCGCATATGAAATAACATCCAAACCGCATGTTCGTATCACTTGACCCAGGGGCCCACATACATATTAAAAAGGGTGGGGCTCAAAGATGAACCCTGTGGTACCGTCCTGTCTAGGGCCATAGTTCTGAAACTGAAAAGATGTAATTTAACCCAATGGGTCAGATCACTCAAAAGGTTTTTCAGCCAGCCTAGAGCTTTTCCCCTGACACCAATCTCCCCTAGTCTTTGGATTAGGGTTGAATGTGAGATGGTGTTGAATGATGCATGCAGGTGTAGTAGAACCAACATGGCTGGGTTCCCCTCATCCAGAGAAAGTCTGATAGTATCTAGAACCTCCACTAGTGCTGTTTCAGTGCTATAAGAAGCCAGGAAACCTGACTGGGAGGGATCTAAAAAGGAATGTGTTTCCAAAAAAGATATGAGTAGTCAATCGCCTAGGGTCGCCATAACTTTTCCAAAAAAAGGGAACAGCGATGTTGGTCTATAGTTTGCCAACTCTAGGGGGTCTGTGTTGTAATTTACTTTGTTAAAGTGTTATTTGCTGTGTCTTTGAAGAATGTCAGTTCAAGCCTGGAATGTCATGGTATCCATAGAGATGTCAGAATCTAGTCATTCCATGGCTGGCTGGTGAGCTGAGTAGTCAGTGGTTCTTTGTACCAATAAACAAGCTTAAAATACTACGCAGACTCAACAATTTAATACTGGCGACGAGCGACGAGTGAGGAGCGCCTGATTGGGGACAGGTATTGCGAACCACTGATTCCCCTGTTCATTATGACTCGGACCCACTATCTGCAATGAAAAGGATCTATGAATTGTTGTGGAACTGTTTTCCTGCTTTCTGCATCGAGGAATGTTGGATTTATTGATTGACAATGGGATGAGGCACACTTTGTGAGTAACTTTGAAAATTATTAAGAAAAAAATATCGGCAGAGGTAACCGTTATTTCAGAACTTGCCTGAGCTTTTCCTCTCGGCTAAGATGGCGTTCTATTGCTTCCTGCAGTTCTTCTGTTCTGGTCGCTACGCCTACATTTGACCCATCACGCACGCATCGCAACGTCATTCAATGTGCCGCCATCTTGGTGAAGGTTGTTTCACCCGAAGTGAACATCAAAGCAAGTGAAGTGAACATTGACTGCATCGTGAACATTAAGCCGGAAACTGATGTAAATTATAACGGCATGACATCGGGATGAAACGGTGAGACAAGAACTTTATCCAAGTACTTTATTATTTTGCAACTCTCACGATGGCATATCGGATGAGCTAGAGAAATATATGGTGAGATCCTTTACACTGTAGAGACAAGGACTAAAATTCAGATATTTCATCATTACTCACATCTCTGTGTGGTTAACTCAATCTACTTGGTATACAATTTCCCTCATGACTATGGCTACCACCACCAGCATGTCGCAACCTCCTGCTTTTCCGTCAGAAAAGGGGGAACCAATTCTTCCGTGGAAAAGATGGAGAAATCTTTTTGACTCTTATATTGTGGCAATTGGTGGAGAGAAATTCTCTGCTTTCAGAAAGCAAGCCATTCTATTACACAATTTGGGCTTAGAAAGGAGGAACATCTATGATAGTATGGATGTGATACCTCTAGGTGGTGGTGATGGGGAACCATCAGATGTTTATGAAATGTCAATGATTATGTTAGAACAATACTTTGGACCTCGCATTAATGTGGTGTTAGAGCACCACAGATTTTTTACAAGAGTGCAAGGACCAGCTGAAAGAGTGGGCAGTTATGTGGTATCATTGAAGACACTCGCACGTAGGTGTGAATTTGGAGAACTGTCTGATTCGTTGGTAAGAGATCAGTTGGTGATATGCACCAACAGCACCAGTGTGCAAGAAAAACTATTGTCAAATAATCCGTCGTTAACAGAGGCTGTAGCCATCGTTGAGGGTGTTGAAAATACGTCAACTTGGGTAAAAGAAATGAGAAAGAATCTTGAGGATAAGAAGGAGGCGCAAAGTGACATTCATGCTTTAACAGATGTTAATAATCATCAACCTTACACTGACAACATTGCTAAAGTTTCTTCTAATATTAAAGGAAAAGAACCTGAGCGGGATGTACATTTGCACAGTTCTGACCGTGAGACACAATCGCGTCCTGAACGTGTAGTGCAGTCACGGAGTTCTGATCATGACTTTCATGAGAAGGGCACTAATGATTCCCAAAAGGCTAGATGCTAAAGATGTGGTAGTTTTTCACATTTATCTAACAGTCCAAACTGTTATGCCAGGGGATCAGTCTGCAAGAAATGTGGTATAAAGGGGCACTATGCCCGTGTGCGTAGATCCTCTGGAAGAAACCAAGCGACTGAAAACACCCCTGAGGCAGTACGTACCATCATTTTTAATGCGAATGGCAAGGAAGGGGAGGTTGACTCAGGGAAAGTGGTAATGCCTGAGTGTAATATTGAAGTTGATGGATGGGAATTTGTAGTGTTGGCTGATTCAGGTTCACCTTTTACTATGATTGGCAACAAACAGTGGGATGAAAGCGTGGGAATGAGTAATGTGGAACTATTTCCTCCTGATATTAATCCAGTCAGTTATGGAGGGTCACGCATCAATGTTCTAGGGTATGTTGTGGCTAAGATTGAGTTCAAGGGCAGACATACTGTCGGAAAAGTGTATGTAGCAGAAAGGGGTGACAACCTGTTGGGATGGAGGCATCAGCGTGATTTGGGTATCATTCTGAACCCTGGTGCCAGCTATCCTAAGGACCAAGTTATGTTGATTGATCATGTAGGAGGTGGAGAGAAATACTTTGAAGATTTTCCTGAGGTGTTTGGAGATGGTTTGGGACGTCTCAAGGGTTTCGAACATCGTATTATCTTGAAGAATGGAGCCAAGCCTTGTGTACATAAGGTACGCAGGGTGCCGAACATGATGAATGAACCTTTGAAGATGGAGCTCAAAAGACTGTTAGATTTGGGTGTCATTGAGGAAATTGAGGCTTCAGAGTGGTTGGCTCCAGTGGTTTTGGCACCCAAGGATGGTGGTGCCAGTGTTAGGATGTGTGTGGACTTGCGAGGGTTGAATGAATGGATTTGGGTGGACCGTCAGCCTCTTCCTAATATTTCTGAGTCCATCAGAATGTTGAAAGGTGCCAAGGTTTTCAGTGTGTTGGATCGTTCTTCTGCGTACCACCAGGTAGTGCTGCACAGTGATTCCAGACACCTGACTTCCTTTGTAACTCCCTTGGGAGCTTACCATTTTTTGAGGATGCCCTTTGGACTGGCCTCGGCTGCGGCTTGTTTTCAAAGGATTATGAAAATGGTGCTGGGTGATTTGGCAAACGTCCTGTTCTTTCAGGATGATATTCTGGTCTATGGAAGGAACAATGTGAGCATAGTGCTGAACTGAGGCGTGTATTGGAGAGATTGAGAGAGAAAGGTCTCACGGTGAAAAAACAGAAATGTCGTATTGGTGTGAAGTCTGTTACCTATCTTGGTCATGTCATATCTGGAGAAGGGATTCAACCTAAATTGGAACTGGCAGAGAGCATACTGAAGGCTCCCACACATGTAGATAGGTTAGGTCTTTTCTGGGACTTGCGGAATTTTACTCCAAGTTTATTTTGGGATTTGCAAGTGTGTCTGAGCCTACCAGGGTATTGTTGAAGAAAGGAATGCGTTTTGATTGGTCCCTGGATTGTCGGAAAGCTTTTATGACAATTAAATCTGAGATAAGTTAGATGCCCACATTGGGACATTTTGATGTCAAACTTAAGGCGATTTTGACCACAGATGCCAGTCTCAAGGGACAGGGAGCAGTACTCTCTCAGGTTGTTGGAGGAGAAGAGAGAGTAGTAGCGTTTGTGTCCAGAGCACTTAGAGATGCTGAAGTGAACTATTCTTGCATTAGGGAGGCTTTGAGTTTATTTTGGGCGGTGAGGCATTTTAAATTTTACCTGTGGGGAATTCCATTATTGGTAAGGTCTGATCACCGACCGTTGGTACAAGTTTTTTCTTGTCACCATAGTGATCACATGACTCCCAGGCTTAAACGTTGGAGCGAGGGACTCCAAGAATACAATTTACGTGTCCAATACATTCCAGGTTCGGCCAACAGGTCTGCTGATGTTTGTCACGACTACCTGTGGAGTATGAGCAAGGGGATGAAGAGGCTGAGTGTGTGAATTGGGTTGCTGAACCTACCTTGTCAAAAGAAGAGTGGTCGAACAGTGTCATTGAGGACAAAGTGTTTTTCCCTCTCAAGATTATTATCACTAAAAGGTGGCCTGATTACACGACTCTTGACCAAGATCTAAAACCCTTTTGGTCAGTAAAGGATGATTTGACTTTTTGCCAAGGTAATCTCATGAGGGGGTATAGAGTGGTTCCACCGTCTGATTTAAGAGACAGAATTGTGACTATTGCTCATGAAGGGCATCTTGGCAGAAGTCTCACAACATCTCGAGTAAGAGAGAGATATTGGTGGCCTGGTATGGACCACATGATTGAAGGGGTGGTCAAGGAATGCCAGCTGTGTGCTACCAATGATAAATCCCATGTTACCAATTATGCTCCCTTGTCTCCAGTTGAAGTTCCGGAGATGGTATGGTCCAAGTTGGGCTCAGACATAATTGGTCCGTTTGAGCTTATGCCTTCTTATGAAAGGTTTGTACTCCTTCTTGTGGACTACACCTCCAAGTGGGTTGTGACTAAATGTGTGGGTGTTGTTAATACCAGAACTGTGATTGAGTTTTTAAAGGATGTTTTTGTGTGTGAAGGTGTACCAAAATATTTGGTCACTGACAATGGTGTGCAATTTGCATCCCAGGAGATGCATGCTTTTCTCAAAGATTTTGGGATTGTCCATCAGAAGACAGCTTTGTATGCGCCACAAGCCAATGGCTTAACGGAAAGAATGAACAGGGTGGTTAAGAGCTGTGGACAGTGGGCGCTAGATTCCAGGTTGTCCTTTGAGAGTGTTTTAAGGGAAACGTGGTGGGCTCATCGGACTATGCCCAACATGGTCACGCAGAGGTCTCCTTTTGAGGCTTTGAGGGGACAGATAGCAAATACTAAGTTAAATCCAGTGTGGTAACCTGTGTGCGACAAAAGTGGCATGTCGGATGAATCAAGGAGGACCAGGCTTTTGGATTATCAACAAAATTATAAATTGAAATATGATGCTAAGATGTCTGTTAAAGGGAAGAAATGAATGTTGGAGATTAGGTTCTTGTGAAGAAGGCGAGACACAGCTGTAAGGGGACTTCTGGCTTTATGGGTCCCTATACTATCACTGCCATCAAGAAGAATGTTGTGACAGTCAACACAGGTAGTACTTGGAGCATGTCTATACCCGTTAAATTTGCTGGAGGGTCTTCTGGTGCCATTGTTACCGGCTTTTCAAGTGCCAATCTTCTTGGAGGCACTGGTTGCTGGGATGGTGGTATGCGTAGATCTTCCTCAAATAGATACAGGAGAGTACCTGCCAGATTTAAAGATTATATTCTTCACTAGTCACTTTATTATTTGTGCATGTTTTTTTTCTTAAGCTAGTTGTTCTATTTTTTGTGTGCTATATTCTTTCTCCTTCATTTTGTTGTAAAGGGGATGTGTTGCAGTTTACTTTGTTAAAGTGTTATTTGCTGTGTCTTTAAAGAATGTCAGTTCAAGCCTGAAATGTCATGGTGTCCAAGGAGATGTCAGAATCTAGTCATTCCATGGCTGGCTGGCGAGCTGAGTAGTCGGTGGTTCTTTGTACCAATAAACGAGCTTAAAATACTACGCAGACTCAGCAATTCAATAATCTGCCATATTTTTTTTTTAATTGGTCTGGCATGAGCTGCTTTCCAGTTTATTGGAAAGATTTCCCTGCTCAGGGAAAGGTTGAACAGGTCTGTGATAGTGGAAAGAAGAGCTTGGGCCAGGGTGGCCATAATAAGGTGGGGCAGGATCCTCTGGTGAGCCAGATTTGATCTTGTTTATCAAGACCAACACTTGTTCAGGGGTGACAGGATCAAAAGTTTCCAAAAGCGTTGGGTAAGTGATGACTTAGGAGGTAAATGGATTCAACACTTCCAGTTCCGCACTATTTATATAGGTTTGAAATTTTTTAAAGAGTTTTCTTCAAAGTGATTCGTGAGATCCTCGCAAAGAGCCTGAGAAGCTGGGATTGGTGAGGCAGAAGCTGAGGAATTAGTAAATTCCTTCAGGATCTTAGTTCTTTTGTTGAGTTTCCTGTATTATTGATCCTGTCTATTATGTGAGTCTTCGTTGCACATGCATGCTTCATAATGCACGTGTCACCATGCACAATGGCCATTTTTTTACTGTTCTAAAATGGTAGACATCCAAGTTAGACAAAAAATAAATTGAAAGTAAAAAAATTACAAAACAAAAACAAAAGGCCTGAATCACAAAGATAACTTACACTTTTGAGTACATTTACACTTCTGAGTAAGTTTACTACTGCTCTTATTAACAACCTCTGAGTGTAAGTTAGTACTAAAAAAACACACAGTAGTATGATTAGCACTACACATAGCCAACCACTGTAACTGCAGCACCCTCCTATAGAAAAAGTAGGGATGTTATGTTTTCATTCAATGAAGCATTCCTTGGTTGTCAGCCATATCCTAGCAACCAGTTCTGCTGTTGGAATCCTGCTGCGGAAGCCAACAGAAGAGCTTGGCTGGGGAGCTGAGAGGTTGACTGCTGGGGGTCGTTACGACTATACAATAAACCTATCTCCTGGAAACTGTGTCCTGTCATCTTAAAATTGGCGACGAAGATGGGATCACCTGAGGACTATTCCAGGAAGCAACAGGTCGTATGGCAGAATTGAACTTTTTAGCCATTTTTTTTTTAATTCATGGAACTTGAATTTTTGTTGGAACTATCGACTCCCGGCAGCGAGTTCACCCTGGGTGTCACATTTGCTGATTGAGGTGACATCATTGCAAGTTGTCTACTACTTCTATTTGGGTGTGAGTTGAACTGTACCGGACTGCGGGCAACGTTACCAATTGTAATTGAAGGTAAACGACTCACTGTTGGCGAGCAGCTGCTTAGCAACACCTACGTTCGTGAGCAAAGATCCGAAGACTTCAGCGCATCCATGACGACGGAAGCAAATTGGAAACCAGAATAAGGAGCTTGCTGTGATGTGTTGGAGTTCCATCCCGATTCGCCAAGGTTCCGGATCTGCGAGGGATTAGTGACGCGATCACCAGAGGAGACGTCGTACGTGCCGCGCTAGTCACGTGAGAAGACGTGACGACGTAGAGACGTCGTACGTGCCGCTATATTGCAAGGATTTCCGAAACACTGGAATTGTCGGAAGGAGAGTCATTGAGCCGTCAGTGAGCCGTCTTCTATATTTCATTTTGGAATTAACACAAATGAATTCTACACGCCTCCCGAGGGTGAGGTAAGGAACCTTAGCGTTCCGTTTATTGTTTCTTCGTTTTCTTCGTGATTAACTATATGGAAGTTGGAGTGCATTGTGCTGGGAATTTCTGCCATATTGAATTACGTCCCGGTAGACATTACTTCATTTTTGGTCACGAGGACATGTAACTGACGTCTCTCTTTGCTGTGCCATTCTTCATGGGTGCTGAAGTAATTGTACACAACTAATTGCGTTGAAACAACTGTAACATGCGCATTGTCTATCATATGTACACAGAAGTTGTTTTGACTGAGTGAACAAGAAGACCTCATTAACTGGAGTGGTATGCATTTCATTTGAAGGAAACGTGAACTGCATTTGGATATTTGTTGCAATTGTTTTGCTTAGCATTTTAACTATTGTTTGTATTATATACCCAACAATGACTTCCCAGTCCATACCTCCTCCTCTGACGTTCTTACAAGATGCTGACCCTACTTGTATGGATTGGGAGGACTGGAAGGGGTCATTCACGACTTATCTCGAAGCCATAGGGGGGGATGTATTTGTCGCAAAAAGGAAATTAGCGATCCTTAAGCACAGTTTAGGTGTTGAAGGGAGGAGAATATTGAACACTCTACCGATTCCACATATAGGGATAAGAAATGTGGATGCGGGTTCAGATGAGGAGGAGGAATATGTTTATGAAAATGCTATGTCAGCATTGGCTGAGAATTATGAAAACACAACAAGAGACTTCAAATACAACCCGCTAGGAAATAATGTTTAATTAAATTAAATTATTTAAAGTAGTTAAAAATATAAATGAATATAAATTAATGTAAAAAATATATAAAATAGTAAACATTGATATGTGATTATAAAAGATTTTAGTAACCTATCTTGAATGTAAAATATAATGTAACGATAAATGTTATTAAACGCAATTACATTAATTGTAATTAATTCTATACATCACTTTTAATCATTATTTATGCACATTACTTTTTTTCTTTAGGTGGGAATTTATTTTTAATTTAAACTTTAGACAAACGTTTCTAATTGCATTTAATATTTTATCTTAATTAATTCAATAGTGCTATAGCATTGTTCTTATTTTGTTCTACATTTAAAGCAAATACAAATTTAGATTAATGTGTAACATAAAAATATATTTAACATTATTTTCAAGTTAAATACATTTATCATTTTCCTATACTTTGCCATAGGGGATTCCACAGCTGGGCAGAGATCTTCATGTGGTAAAGAGGAGGGAAAAATAAAAAGTTTATTTAGCTTGAAATTAAATATTAGAAATTATGTTAAATATTCATGTAAATTTATTTTATAGAGTTACTCTAAATGTAGAACAAAATCTGGTCTCACAATTCTTTTTATATCAAATGACATTAAACAAAGTGCTGTTGTTTCTGCTTCAAGCAAGGCTGGCTTGACTTTTTCACATACAGTAACAAAAAAAGTATGGCCAAAATCTCAGAAGCTAATCTGAGACTATTTGATTTACATTTCAAAATGCAATTAAAATATCAGAGATATCCCGTACATCATCACCATCCAATCGTGGTTTGCAGTATTAAAAGGAACTCAATGTGTGCCAAATGAGCTGTAGACTCATAGACTACCTGCTACCTCCAACACTAATGCACACCTCACTACCACTAATAAACATTCAAATAAGACCGACCAACTCCCACCACATCCCGGGAATCAATCTGAACCTCGGGCAATGACAATGTTGTCATGTAACTCATTTGCCATCTCATTGGGTGTTTCCCACAGACTACCATTATCACACATGCATAATATCTGCCTATAAGCTCGAAGCCTCTTTGGCTAGATGACAGAATGTTCTATCAGCAGACGTTACTCAAAGTTACTGAGCTCAAGAAACTTGAAGGAAACTGGAATCTCAATTGCCCTCCACCAAATGAGAATTGATGTGATATCCCTTAAGTATTCTTAAAAATCATGCTGTTAGCTGCTACATCATGCAGCAAGTCTTGCACACCTGCAAATAGTTCGACAGAACAATAAAGCCTGTTGCACTCTGAGGACATCAATGCTTTCAAATGAGGATGACCTTGATTTGCTAAAAGACCATAATCTGTCAATCCATGAGAAACACACTATACCTGAGCTCTTGTCTATCCCTGCCTAATACATATGAGAAACCTAAAACCACCCTACCCTAAAAGAGAGCCATATAGAGCAAAATATTGAAGCTCCCTTGACTCTGACTTGCTCCAAGAAGGTTATTTTCTCCTCTTTAAACTACACTCTGCATAGTTACATATCTGCAACTAAACGTCAGGAAGAGAAGGCAGATTTAATATTAACAGAAAATCTTGATATGCTCTTCCTAACAAATATGGGTCAATAAAACCTCTCTGCCAGTTTTGAATCTCCTCAACCCACAGGATTCTTCAAACCTATGAGAGTACCGGGAGGAGAAATTAGGAAGGGGAATTGGCTGTCGTACACAGAATTTTATTCAAGTTAAAAGACTGGAAAGTGACCCTTTCCAAACGTTTTAGTGTGTGTCCATATACTCCTGGAGTTACTAGTCAATGTACTTTCCAAGAGTAGGCTTGGGTGTGGGATGTTTGAAAATCCTCCTGCAATTAACTAGAGTTCTAGATTTGCACTGGATTTTCGAAGATGGGGAGTAATTATTGCATGCTTCGGTAGACTGAACACATATTGCCTTTGTGGATGAAGGCATTATTAATGTCATTGATGTGTGGACAACAGTTGGAAGGAACTCTTTTATGCATGCTGCAAGCCTTGATTAGTGGGTGGACGATGCCTTGAGTTTATGGCAAATAATACTACTGGCTCCTCCCTGTGCTACAGACCTGTTAGAGATGACTGGGGTTTGTTCAGGGATAGAAGGCATGTAGAAGTTTCAGGGTTTTTGCGAAAGCCTCTTTTATTTCTCTGAGGAAAGCGAGGGTCCAACAAAGAAAATGCTAAATGTACTATAGAACTATTATTCTTGTGGCATTGGTTTATTTGATTAAAAAAAATGTGAATGCCGTGCGGCGCCCCAATCCCGCCGATCGACTGGGCCTGTGACATCCCTCCCGGCCACCTCCCGCTGACCCGGTGAGTGCAATCTGTGGGCAGCGGTGGGGATTGTCGTCCCAGGCTGTGTGGAGGCATTTGCGTGGCCCGGATTCCCGGGTAGAGACCATGCGTGCTTGAGCCTTCCCGCGCCTGGAGGCCAGCTGTGGGGCGGAGTGAGCGCTGGATGTTTTCTAGGGCCTGTGCTGAACACACTACCATCCTACCCGGACTGTGCTTGGGGCTTCTGAATTTGGACACCGGGGCCCTCGCTTGGGCCTGATATGTTGTAACAATAACTGTGCAGTTGCCTCTACAACACAGGAGACATCATCTGACACCTATGCCAGCCTTGATTGACTGTGTTGATACCGCAGCCCACCTCCTGTGTTCTCTTGGGGCACTGCTTGCATGGGAGTGCTGAGTGCCATTGCTGTCCCCTCGCACTTCCCATTGACCGGTGTGTCGCCCTACAGTTTTATCCCTCACCGGAGTGCTGTGATTGATGCCAGTGACTGAGGGATATTGTCCTACGGCCTGTCCTACCATTGCATGGTGATTGGGAGCTGTGCCTTGACACCCATTAGGGGAGGCTGGGGTACCTAGCCCGCGGAGGCGGCCAACTGAGTCTTGGTGCGGCTTGTGGGTGTGGTAGCCCCGCCTGGTCTGGCCCTCCCTTCCCCCTCTGCAGGCGAAATACCTGGCCCCCCGTTGCCTGTGTCCCGTCTGCGCACGCTGTGGGAGATTGCTATTTCCCGACTGTTGGACCGCCTTCTTGGCCCCGTGAGATTCTATAATGGCCAAAGTTAAGCTGCCTGCTGCGTCCTCCAAGCAATGTACCCTTGGCAAATACGCTGGAACAGTGACCTTGGGGCCCTCACTGGGTGGCCCGGACGCCCACATGCCGGACAATGCGGCGCTGTTGGCGGCGATCACGCAGTTGCAGAAAACATTGGAGACCAATATTGTTGCGGTGGGAGCGGATGTTATGCTGCTTCGACAAGATCTCCGAATGCTGTGCAGCGTATCACGGAGGCAGAATCCCGCATCTCAGACGTGGAAGACACAATGGGCACGTTGACGAAAAAAGTGTCTGCCCTTGAATCACTCACTCGAGGCTTGGCAAAGCTAGTGGAAGATGCAGAGGGACGTGCCCATCGCAATAATCTCCGCTTTATTGGATTTCCGGAGGGATGCGAGGGTAACAACACGGAAGAGTTCCTCGCCACGTGGCTCAGAGGTTTGCTCGCACCCGATTCGCTTTCATCCTTGTTGGACTTGGCCCTTTTTGGCTAAAGTTCCCTAAACTTTTTGCTTTCCCCCTAGACCTTTTTTCTGACATGGTGTTGCCAACTTAGATGCTTTGGGCCCTTTGCCACTGCTGATCAGTGTCAAAGTGCAAGTGCTCCCTGCGCAGTTTGTTAAACTGCCATGTTATTCTGACAAGTGCACCCACTTGCCAGACCTTACTCTTCCCTTTATATGCACATCAGACACCCCTATGGTAGGTCCAAGGTACCCCCTGGGCAGGGTACAGTGCATGTGAAAGGTAGGTGTGTGCCATGTCCTGACAGTGAAATAATCTACATTTCGTTTATCACTGTGGAAAGGCGATCTTGCCCATAGGACAGAATGGGGAGGCTGTGTAATATGTTTTCCAGCCTATCTTCCCAAAGGCTTAAGATGGAGAGGTGAAGTTTAGTGTGCCTGAACTCACAATGTAATAACACATCTTTTTATGAAGGTGGTTTTTGCATTATGTTTTTAGAAGCCACTCTTTTAGAAGTGGCTGGGTTTTTGTGCTCTAACATTTCTGTGTGTCTCTGCCTGGTTGTGGATTGACTGTCTGGATTTGCAAGCGATAGGATCTGGGGAATGTCTTGACCCAGGGGAGGAGGTGAGACAGCAACAGGCTGACCTGCATCTGGAGTGTAGGGGGAGGAGTAGCCCCTAGAGGTGAAGAGGCCTGGGTTGCAGCCATAAAGCAATGGTCCCATCTCCTGCGGAGTGATTGAGGAGCCAGACCCTCACTATCAAAGGAAGAAGGTGCCACTGGCAGGGAGACTCCCAGAACTGATTTAGACAGGGGTCAGTGCCCCCTGAGCACAAAGACTTCAAAGGCTTGGGGGGGGTATAAGTATTAGAGCCCCATGTGGTTAGGGGGCTGTTCATCTGGCTGGGGAGAGAATTGCTGCTGCTGGGCCCCAGGAGGAGACCTCCACAAGGGACTGCCTCCCTGTTGGAGGGCCCTGTGTGCTGGCCTGCCTGGACCCAGCTGTCCCCCTTGAACTGCAAGAGGACCGTAGCGCCTTGTGAGCGCTTTCTTTGGATTGTGAGGAGAAGAAGAAACGCGTGGGTCATGCAGCGCTAGGGATGCGGCGTGCCCCAAGGGAATCCCGGCGTGTGGGATTCCCCCTGTGCTGCCCGGTGATGGAGCGGAAGCCCACCCCGCATTTGCCTGTACTTTTGCGGGTGCCCACCCCGCATGTGAGGACCGTTGAAGCTGGAGCCCACCCCGCATTCTACGCCAAGAGAAAGTTGCCGGGCTGCGGCCAATGCGACCCGGAAGGCAGGAAAAGCTGCTGGTTGTGGGCAGGGCCTGCGGCCTTGTGGACGTCCGGAGCCTCGCGGGCTCCACGTCGAAGTCCCGGTCCCAGGACGGGGGACCGGGTGAAGTGCGGAGAAGCGGAAGTGGGGCGGCTGCAGCGGGGAGAGCCCGAGGCACATTGTCGGTGACTGGCCCCCGCCGCATAGAAAGAGACACCGTGGAGACAACGTGCGGGCGGGAGCCTACCCCGCGCTGCTGTTTCCACTAGTAAGCCAAGGAGGGCTGCTGGATCAAGGGAGACGCTGCTCCGTGATCCCCAAGGCTGGCACCACAAGGAGGAAGCGGTCTGACTGGTGGCGGGGCTCCCGTAGCCACGAGGAGAGCCCCGCGTGTCAGCATACGAAGAAGGAGCATCGCAGGCTCCCTAGGAGAGCCTATCCCACCATCTACCTGAATGGAGGGGAGCCCTGGCTGTGCCTGAGTCTGGCCGCACAGCAGAAGAGCCGGTGAGTGGGAGCTGAGGCGTAAGCTTGGTGGGGGGTGTGGTCGAGGCACATTGTCGGTGCCTTCCCCCCGGTGGTCGCTCCCAAGGCCCAGAGGTGCCATTGCCTTGTTGGCTTCACAGCTGAGTCACCGTGGTGGGCAGCTGCAACGATTAGGCCAGGTTATTGTAGAGTCCTGGAGTGGGGCTCCAAAGGCCCAGTGGTGCCCGGGCTAATTTCGCCACAGCTGCTCCGCGAGGGAGAGCGGGCAGCTGCAACGTTTGGGGGCCAGTACTTTTGGGAGAAGGAGGGGTGAGTGCACCCCAGGCCCCGGCGCCTGTGCGCACTTGGTGTTCGCTGCTGAGGCAGCCCGGGGGCCCCCTTTGGAGAGGTTCCCCCTAGAGCCCTGACATTGTGGACATAGGGCATTTGAGCCCCAGTAGAAGGCCAGTTGGCCTGGGGGCAGTTCAGCGATTACGCTAAGGTGATGTATGCACCTAATTAGTGTTTCTATGGTGCACTGCGTGTTATTACATAATGTGTTTATGCGTAATGTGATTTAAGCCTAAGTGCTTGTGCCAGTCGGTACTGGCTGTGTTTTACATTTGCTACTTGTGCTTTTGTGATGGTTCTGACAGTGGCCCGATTGGCCACTGTGAATATTGCCTGGTGCCAGTTGGCACAGTGTATATTGTGTGATTACTATTCTAATGTGTTTTGGATAATACAAAGGCTATTTTTATATATAACCTTGTGTGGAGTTTCTTTTGTGGTGTGCCTAGTGTGTTGCTGCTGTGTGTGTGTGTTGCACAAACGCTTTACACATTGCCTCTGGGATAAGCCTGACTGCTCGTGCCAAGCTACCAAGGGGGTGAGCAGGGGTTATCTTCAGCGGGTAACTCCCTTGCCCTGACTAGAGTGGTGGTTTTGGCCTGGCGTTGGCGCAAGCCTTAGCCAACCAGAAACCCCATTTCTAACAATCCTGCTTCGTGTTGGAGTGCATTCATCGTGCGTTGCTACAGAAGCCACTGCCAGGTGCCCGTCCTCGCCCTATCATCGCCCATCTCCTTAATTATAGAGACAGAGATGTAATCCTACAGCAGGCAAGAGCGAGGGACTCACTTACTCATGACTCTCAGCGCATCCTAATCTTTCCGGACTACACCAGGCTCGTACAGCAGTGCAGACAGTCCTTCCTGGAGGCCAAGGCTCGTCTTCGAGGTCTCAAGCTTCCATACTCCTTGCTGTATCCGGCTCGTCTGCGGGTGGCGTACCCATCACGCACCTACTTTTTTGAGTCCCCGGAGGAGGTGTTCCAGTGGCTTGAAGAGACGGTGCAGATTAAACCCCGCACCCCGCCAAGAATTGACTCCGACTCGTCGTCTAGTGGACCGGGACGTGGCCCCCCGGGGCGGATGGCAGACAGCGATGTCGTTCGCGATCTAAGAAGAGGTCCAAGACTCGCAGTAAATCCAGTAAGAGACTTTCTGAAGATCAAGTAGCATCCTCAGCGTCCTGAACGATGTAGCTCAGAGAACTGTAACTATTCACTCTAACATGATACCTATTGTATGTTGTATTGCAGGCTTGCATTGTATATTGAGTCCCTGACCTTCAGTTGTTTCACTCTTTATGGGCAGGAGACTCTTACTTAGGATCCATTGGCTGCTCTTTGCCGTTACCCCCTGTTGGAGTCTTGGCCTGGATTATGCCGCGACAGATACTTCCATGTTTGGGAGGTATTGGGGTGGGGGGTTTGTTGGGGATTTCATGCGGGGATTTTTGTTGTTTTTTATTAATGCCACTATGTCTTATGCTATGTGCGATTTTGGGATTGCTACTGTCACCCACTTAGCTAAGTTCCCCTCCACTTGCCCCTGCCAGTCATGCCGCAAGACCTAGCTGGGGTCGGGGGTAGAGAGCTCCGGGTTCTTAGTTGGAATACAAATGGTCTGCTCGATAAGATCAAGCGGGGAGCTGTGCTGCGCCAAGCTAAGCGTCACAGGGCAAGCATTTTATTCCTGCAGGAGACCCACCTAGCAGGTACCAAGACACCTTGTTTGGGTTTGCACACACGTATCACGCCGGTTTCACTAGAGGCTCCCGGGGGGTTGCAATCCTTATACGTCGCAGCGTCCCATTTGTTCATAGCCGAACTTGGTCTGACCCCCAGGGTAGATTCATTGTGGTGTATGGGACACTGTATGGGGAACCCATTGTTTTAGGTAGTGTCTATGCCCCCCCCCCTCTTTCGTGGTCTTTTGTTGAAAAACTGACGACGCTCTGGACTGAGCTTCCGTCGGGATTGACCCTGGTTGGGGGAGATTGGAACGATGTTATGTCCCCGTCGCAAGATAGGTGGCGTGCTACGGCCCGAGTAGCGGGGACCCAGGACTCTAAATTATTGCCCCTAGTTCAGGGATTGGGATGGGTTGACTCGTGGAGGACTCTACACCCCACGGCGTCTGCATACACCTATTTCTCTGGAGCTCATGAGGCCTTCTCTCGCCTCGACTATATTTTCCTTTCATGGGCGCACACTCATAGATTGTCCGCGGCCGTAATTCTCCCTAGAGGGTTATCAGACCACTCACCGGTCTCCCTCCTCCTATTTCTGGATCCCAGGCGCTCTCAGTTCAGGTGGCGTTTGTCGCCATGGCTGTTACGTGACGAAAAGTATAGATCACAAATTCATAAATCCCTAGTTGATTATTTTTTACTAAACACAGGCACGGTGGAATCCCCAGTTATTCTATGGGAAGCAATGAAGCCCACTCTCAAGGGTACGGATATTGCCTTTTGTACTGCGAAACGTCGACAGCACCGCGACAAATTGTTACAAATTGAGGCCCGGTTGCTCGATCTGGAGCACGCAGGTAGGGACACGGAGGGACGCATCGCGCGCAGACATCTGTTGAATGTACAACAGAGATACGCCAGGGAACTCTTGGCTCGCCACCCGTAGCCGGGTATACCAATGGGGAGACAAATCTAGTGCCTTGCTGCATCGTCTGTGTCAACAGACGCTGCGCCCTCAGACGCTCCCATGCATACACGGTCCAGACGAGACGGTTCCTACAGACCCGACCGTCATTGCTGACTGCTTTGCCTCTTATTTTGCATACTTGTATGCTCGCCATGAAGTTCTCCCTGTGGAACTTGTTCAGAAGTTCATCGATGATTTTCCCCCTCGGGCCCTATCTGATGAGGTGCGTGACGCGCTGGATGCACCTTTGTCGGTAGAAGAACTGCTAACTGCATTGCTTGATATGCGGGCGGGAAAGGCGCCGGGCCTGAATGGCTTCCCCTGCGAGTTTTTCCAAAAATATCACCCGCAACTGTTAAAACGGATCACTGACAGAATATCAACAGTCAGAATATCGAGGTACAAAAATATCGACACAAAAATATCGATGTCAAGAATATCGAAGTCCTATCTACATAATGGTAAGTACAAAAATATTGAGAAAAGAAATATCGTTGTCAAAAATATCGTTGTTAAATATATCGTTTTTTTTTAATGTTTAAAAAATAATGTAAAATTAAGTAAATAATACATATAATTAAAAGAAACATAGTTAAAATTATTTTAAAATGTTAAAAATTATATAACTAATACATATAATGTAAAAATAAATTAAACATATATATATAAGCGTCTTATACTGACAACATCGTCACTTTATGAAGGAACCATTGCAGAGTATCAATGCTGGATGGTACAGCAATTATCCAGGAACGTGGGGTTCTCTTGTACTTTACAACGAATACTTCATCCTTGTAATTTAAAGACATTTTGGATTATTCTATTCTCATCAATATTAAACGCCCTGATGAAGTTCTTATTGAACGAAACGCGTTGGCTGATGTCCGTATTCTGACTTTTTTGAAGAATAAAAGAAACTTTTTGGACTTATCCTGATGGTTTTGATTTCGTCTCTGGTGCACCCTCCATAACAGAAATAACTTCTGCTCTGGACTACAGTGGAGTTTTATTGTGGCAGGCTCCGGAGGTGCTATGCACAGAAAGCTTATTGTATACTGAATAGAGATTGTAGTGCATAACATATGGTCAGCCGCTTTTTGTCTTCTGTCTTTTATATATATATAAAATATAATATATATACTTACTTAATAATATTTATAAATAATTATTTTAATAACATAAATTGTTAAAAAACATATTAAAAATTATAAATACATATATATACACAAACACCAATAATATAAATAAAATATAAAAGATATATATAAGAAATTAAAAAATTAGAATATTTTTAATCTTTTTTAAAATATATTATACACTACATTAACTAAAACAGTAGAGAAAATATTGGATAGCGGAGAGGATAAAATTACTATTCCCACTCCAGTGAGTGCAACAGTAGGGAAAGTGTTGGATAGCGTAGGGGTAAAAATTACTATTCCCACTCCAGTGAGTGCAACAGTAGGGAAAGTGTTGGATAGCGTAGGGGTAAAAATTACTATTCCCACTCCAGTAGGTGCAACAGTAGGGAAAGTGTTGGATAGCGTAGGGGTAAAAATTACTATTCCCACTCCACAGAGTGCAACAGTAGGGAAAGTGTTGGATAGCATAGGGGTAAAAATTACTATTCCCACTCCATAGAGTGCAACAGTAGGGAAAGTGTTGGATAGCAAAGGGGTAAAAATTACTATTCCCACTCCAGAGAGTGCAACAGTAGGGAAAGTGTTGGATAGCGAAGGGGTAAAAATTACTATTCCCACTCCAGTGAGTGCAACAGTAGGGAAAGTGTTGGATAGCGAAGGGGTAAAAATTACTATTCCCACTCCAGAGAGTGCAACAGTAGGGAAAGTGTTGGATAGCGAAGGGGTAAAATGACTATTCCCACTCCAGAGAGTGCAACAGTAGGGAAAGTGTTGGATAGCGTAGGGGTAAAAATTACTATTCCCATTCCAGAGAGTGTAACTGTAGGGAAAGTGTTGGATAGCAGAGGGTTAAAATTAACATACTTATCAATTAAATAATGTTTTTAATTAAATAACCAATTAATAATTAATTTATAATACTTTTTTATAAATAATAACTTCATTATAATTAAATTGCTTCCCACTCTATTCCCCTATAAACCCACAACCCGCTCCTAAAAAAATAACACAATTAATATAATTATCAATTAATCAATTAATAAAAATTAATTACCAATTAATAATTAATTAACAATAAATTAATTATCAATACCAATAAATAAAAATTAATAATTAATGTATTAAAATTAAATTACTTCCCACCCTATTCCCCTATAAACCCACAACCTACTCCTAAAAAAATAACACAATTAATATAATTATCAATTAATCAATTAATAAAAATTAATTACCAATTAATAATTAATTAACAATAAATTAATTATCAATACCAATAAATACAAATTAATAATTACTTTATTAAAATTAAATTACTTCCCACCCTATTCCCCTATAAACCCACAACCCGCTACGGAACTAAAACGCAAAATGTACTTTTAAAAACATTAATAACTTCTAAAAATGTAATACATATATATTAAAAAAAAATACAATACTTAACAAAAAATATAGAACACATACATTTAAAATACGTACTAAAATACATAACACTAATATAAACATCGATATTATTAACAACAATATTTTTACAAACGATATTACTGACTTCGATATTAACAAAAACGATATTTCTTACCTTCATGTCGATATTCTGGTCACCGATATTCTTGATGTCGATATTCAGTCCCTTCGATATTTCCAACTCGATATTTTTGTACTCCGGAAAAAAACCCTCGATATTATGTCTGTGCACCGTTAAAACCTTACCTGGCGGCTCTTGAGGCCTCTGCTGAGGGTGGTGGTCTCCCACCGGATTGGCGGCATGCAGAAATTGTTGTATTCTTAAAGCCGGGTCGTCCTCCGGAACAATTCTCGTCCTACCGCCCGATCTCTTTGCGCAATGTGGAAGCCAAACTGTTGGCCAAGGTGATCGCCAACCGCCTGGTTCCGCACATTACGGACCTGGTCCACCCGGATCAGACAGGCTTTATGCCTGGTCGAGCCACGCAGCATAATATCAGGCGTGCATATACTGCTATAGCCGCAGTTGATAGACTTGGGGGCCCGGCCGTCCTCCTCCTGGCAGACATGAACAAGGCCTTCGATTCCCTTAGTTGGACATATCTCTTTACCTTGCTTGACCGTCTAAACATTGGTCCCCGGTTACTAAATCTTATCCACCTACTATATACGGACATAACCGCCTCGGTCCGTGTGGCAGATTCGGCTTCCAGGCGGTTTCCCATCGGGCGAGGGACGCGCCAGGGCTGCCCAATCTCCCCCTATCTCTTTGCGCTTGCTATGGAGCCGCTCGCGGCTTGGATTCGAATAGACGCGCAGATGCGCGGCTTCGAATGTGCATCAGGAGACTCCGATCGCATAGCGCTCTATGCGGACGACGTTTTGTTTTTTCTCACGAATCTTGACCGGACTGGTCCGCGCCTTCTTCGCATTATGCAGATCTTTGGCGAGACCTCCGGCCTCTACATGAACCGAGGAAAATCATTTATTTGGCCACTGTGGTGCGGGGATCGCCTGGGCAACTGGTCACGGGAGGTAGTGGTGGTCCTGGACGGCTGTAAGTATTTGGGCGTCTTTCTCTCGGCATCCCAGACATTGGCATGGACTAAGAACCTTGCTCCCCTGTGGGTACAGGTGAGCGACCAGACTCGCGTGTGGTCTCACATGCCCCTGTCTCTCTTTGGCAGGTCCGCTATTTTCAAAATGGTTTCCCTACCTCGTCTTCTTTATCAATTGCAAAATCACCCCTATCCAATCAAGCCGATGTGGTTTCGTCAATTAAACGCTATTCTTGCCCGTTTTCTCTGGGGGAGCGGGGAGTCGCGAGTAGCGCTGAGGACCTGCTTTCAGTCCATGTACTCCGGTGGAGTGGCCACCACGGACGTCCATGTGTACTACATGGCCTCACATCTCCTCGTCCTCAACGACTGGTGGTACGGCGACCGCGGAGACCCGGCGTATGCTGTGGAGCGCTGGCTGCTGGGAGACAATACCCTACACATGGTTCTCTATTCAGCTGCACTGCTTAAGGGGCTACCGCCTGCCACCGCCACGATCTTCAAGATCTGGAAGTCTGCACTCCGCCAGATGGGCTGGTGGGGGAGACTCACCAGAGAAACTCCATTGTGGAACAACGGACAGCTACCACAGCTGGCACGCTTGCCCGGCTTTCGGGGTTGGGGAGCCATTGGGATAGACACGGTGGGGGCAGTGGTGCGTGGCTGCACCCTCAAGTCCTTTCGTGACATACAAACGGAGTATGCTATGCCCCGCAAGCAATTCTACCACTACCTTCAATTCAGGCATGCTTTTACCCCATACATATCCCGTTTAACGGAGATACCCGAATTTAACCCAGTTGAGGCAAAAGTCTTCATGGGCGAATTGGGAGACCATAAGATAACCAAAATATACCTTACACTTATCAATAACACACCTACCACCTTACATAAAACTAGAGAGGCATGGCAGCAGGATCTGGGTCCCCTGGAGGAAGATGACTGGGTGGAGGCCCTGGAGTCCCAGCGTAGTGCAGCAATCGCGGCCCGCCTGCATCTTATCCAATTTAAGTATCTACATAGAGCCTATTATACCAGACACAGACTGTGGCGTGCTGGGCTAATTGCATCCCCGCATTGTTTACGATGTGGGTCTATGGAGGGTACTTTCCTGCATACCGTGTGGTCTTGCCCTACACTGTCGCGGTTCTGGAGGCGGGTGGTTGTATGTCTATCTGAGGTTTTGGGTTGGGACGTTCCTTCCTCTCCAAGGCTGGCCATGCTACATATTACAGAGGGTCTGGGTGGCAACAGGTACAAGTGCCACCTCTTATTTCTGGGCCTCACATTGGCGAAAAGAGACATTGCCCGAGCCTGGAAGGATGAATCCCCACCGTTGATTGGGGTATGGAAAAGGGATCTGGACTTCTGTATGGGCCTGGAATTCCCGGTCTTTGAAGCGAGTGGGTGCCCTCGGAAGCACTACAAGATCTGGAAAAGGTGGGCTGACAATAGGGGACTATATTTGGAGCCTCCTCCCCCACTGCCTGATGCTGAAGAACATTGTTATGAATCCAGCGGACTGGAATATGCATAGTACCCATGTTGGATGTGGCTATGGGTGGCAAAGGCTCTCCCTATATATGAGACGTTTCTCTTTGTCAAACAAAGGCAATGTGGCGCAGTTATTTGTTTTTCTGTTATTATTTCTCTTCGCAATTTATTCTTTGTATGGCCGATATCATGTCATTGTTGAAAATGTTGATATCCATAATTGTTATCTTCTATGCGTATTTTGGGTGCCCTGCGAGGCATTCTCTTTGTCTTGGCTATCAACAATAAAATTATGTTGTGAATTTTTTTTTTTAAATGGAATATTAAACAATTATAAATTATATAGCAACGGACATTTTGGAATAGTTGCATACATTCTGGCATGATACTGGCAATGAGGCTTTGCAGGGGTCACATTTACATTGTGTCTTGCATACTGACACAATTCAGCTTTGAGTGAAAGTGATTTGCCTACTAATGCATATGGACATGGTGCTGTATGTATTGGTAGCATGCAAGTATTGTGTCTTGCAGATTATGGGCACACATGCATGATGCAAAAGAACTTAGCTACACTGTGGTATACTATAATTACAGCAATATCACTTAACGTTCTGTGGCATAAAAACACGGTAGGAGGGCCATGCTTGATTCTTGGGTATGCCAACATAAAGGCAATGGAAATTGTTAGGTCTTGTCAACAGACAGCTTTAGAAGTCTGTTGCAAAATACCTATTGTTTCCAATACAGACTTAAAGCATGCTCTCTGTCTGCCCCTTGATTTGATGGTTATCTTGTCTGTCTCAGTTTCCTGTCCCCAATTCGATGGCTTTCCTCCTATTCTTGTGTTTATTCTGCCCAAGGAGCATTTCATTCTCACTATATATTGACAGGATGAGTTGTATCTTTCCACTGCTGCCATCAGGACCTTGTATTGCAGTGTTTGAGTAGCTATTTTCTCTTCCTCTCTCATCTCTCTTCTTGCTTTGCTTGTTCCCTCTTTCTCACCACCTCTCTATTTAAAATTAGCCACCCACAATGCCCTCTTGACCATCAGTATCCACATGCTCAAACCACTGCAGAGAGTGGTCATTTTTTTGAATGGTTTTAAAATTAATTCAAGATGGCCATCCATGCACATGCAAGCGCATATGTGCACCACAGCCATCTTGTGATGGTTTTTCCTATGTTTTATTGAAGCCATTAGAAAATGACCACCGACCATGCACTTGCATACACAGTGGTTATCTAGTGACAGTTTTCCGTAAAGCTCTGCGGAAGAGAGGGCAACTCCCAGAAAAGCTGTGCTAAAGTGGTAAAGTGAAGAGAGGATGTGGCGTAACGGCCAGAGCTGCCGGCGTTGGCACTGGGTAACCAGGTTCGAGTCTCTGCGTTGGCTCAACATCCTGTGCCTAAAAACACAAAAATGAACGTGTAGTTTAACTGGTGGTCTTGTGTAGCTCTCCAAAATGTTCTGGTCGACTTCGGGTTAGATATATAAAAAAAAAATCGTGAATGATGAAAACTAGCCTGGGGAGAGCATGCAAGTTTGGTAGTCGCGTTAGGAGTTGGTAATACTTGTCATGGGAAGACAAAATAACGAACCGGATGACCGGGGAGCAGAGGCCACGGTCTCAGTCAAAATGTATGTATATGTATACACTGTACGTCAGTAGGTCCTGCGCTGGCTGAAGTGCGTGGAGCAGGGCGGCATATGATCTCAATATTACGTGTCTCCTCACGTGACAAACCCCAACGGCGTTTCCCTGGCATGGGCCGAGTTGGGGCAACCCAGGCTCCATATTTCATCCTCTGAAGCGCCCCTCGCGCGGCAGGGAGAGCGAAGCGGCAGGGCCCACAGTTCAGCTCTCCTTTGTCCGCGGCATCCAGCCCCCAGCCTTGGGAACTGACTGGCGGCAGTTTGCAAATGTATGTGCGTGGCTGGGAGCCTGCGGCTGCCTTTGTACCGGCGACTCAGGGGGGCTAATAGGGAAGCCTGAGCGTGTCATTCCCGGCTGCCAGGAGTTCCAAGCGGTAACATGATGGGCAACTTTTCAGACAATATCCAACATGAACATTCATGGCTCAGCCTATTGTTGAGCGAGACAGTAGTAAGGGGATGCCACAGGCCGATCTCTAGACCTCGTCGTCGTGGTAACAAGGAGTGTAGGGTGCACGCGTTCACGCATTATGGACCCTCTGCGGCCTACTGTACCGGTAAAACCTTTCTGCGGCCTACTGTACCGGTAAAACCTGTCTGCTTGCAATCCACACCTTTGTTCCCAGAACATTGACTCTGGCACTTTGCAAAAATGTTCTAATGTCGCACAGACAGCTTTCTGAAATACTCCGATTTAAAATCTCCTACTATCCCCTCTAAAACACGGAGTTTAGAATGATGCATTTTAATTTCCTTATTACAGTTGAGTTGTGAGGTCTCCAGTTACCTGTAATAAGAAAACGACCAGCTATTCAACTGTAGTTGAGTTATGACGTCATATGACCAGAGCCAGCAGCCAAGGTGAAAGGTAGGTCATAGGGAATTATTTCAGCTGTTGTTTAAACAAAGAAAACAAGAACTGACTTCTCCTTCTTCTGATCTGTTTTTCAAAAATGAACAGTAATCAGTAGAATGGAGAGATGTATGGCAACGTGTTTATTTTATGCACATTGCTCATTACTCGTTCTGAGCTTCAGCCCTTTTTAGGTATCGCCTACGCAGCGCGCATGCGCTGCTTAGGCAAAAAGACCTTTTGCAATCGATTTGGCTTTTCAGCCAAAAACGTGCACGCGTTCCATTGCCTTCAATGGCAACGCGTGCACGTTTGGCGATTCACTTGCGGGAGCGAGCAGCTGGCGCCATATGGTAGCAATTATCGCTCCTGGCGCCGCTCGCTCCCGCAAGGGAATCGCACTCCCCCCACCCCTCCACCCGGAGTACTGTTTCACTTTCGCGGCGCGGGGCCGCACTTGTGTTTCAGTGCTTGTTTTCTTCGTTCTATCACATCTCTCATCTTTTATTCTCAGTCAATCCTTTACAGATGGGCCACACGCTGAGTCAAGGTATGTGCGCAGCCGCCCTTTACCTCCCAACTTCTCGCAGTGCAAGAAGCAGAAACCTAAAATGGTATTTTAAATACCATTTTATGTTTCTGCTTCTCGTGCTGCGAGAAAGCAGAAGGCAGGGTATGCCTGGTTGGGAGCGGGTGGGAGGGTATGCCTGGTTGGGGGCGGGTGGGCGGGTCTGGGAGGAATGGCTTGCCCACTTTTGTGGGCCCTGACTGTTTGGTCGGCCCTCTGGGGCCAACCAAATCAGTCATGCGCACTCTAAATTTTCTCTATGTAGGCTGCATGCAGCCTACATAGAGAAAATGGCCTCCCTACAGGCACCCGGCTGGGCGCTGTCCGCACCAATCACAACGCTGCCATTGCAGCATTGTGATTGGCTTAGGGGAGGGGACGGAGGATGCCTGCTCTTGTTCCTGGAAAGCAGCAGGAAAAACGCCAAACGCAGACCAGGCCAGGAGCGGAGGCGGCGCAGGACCCGGTAAGGTAAGTTTTTTTTTTTTTTACCTTATCTCCATGCCTAGATAAATCTCACTCTGGAGTTCCCACCTTGCCATTCCACTATTCCTGTGGCATTTGATTGTCCAGACAGAGTTGTGGATAGCACCACAGCAGCTGTCACAGGCTGTTCGAAGGACTTTTCAAATACCAATGTCAGACTTGCCGAATCCAACAGAAAAACACATGTAAATGATCAAACGAAATCTTTGTAATTCCCATACCGAGCACAAATCCATCAGTCAATCTATCTAACCTACCCTCCCTTTCAGACACTATGACTAATAGGATGACATCTATGATTATAATACCTTCAGGCTTCATCTCAATTATTTTCAAGGAGAAAAATGGAAGTACTCCCGAGGTCGGGCATACACCCTCCCACCCGCCCAAAAAAGTAACGTAATGGGGAGCCGTGGCCAATGGCCAATAAGTCAAGGGAGCCGCTGGGATAAAAAGTTTGGGAACCACTGCCCTACACCCTCTCTTCCCATGCACTCTTTTCGACATTCATTCTCGCGGACAGTCACACCCACCCTGTCCCTATCTACCTCCCCATTCCCTTTAATCCCCACCCTTCGCCGTTATCCTACCCAATCTTCACCCAGTTACAACATTATTTTCGTTGTAACATTCTCATATACCTCTTGCCCCCACCCTGGTTGTCCCATATCTTCTCCTCGATTATCCATTTAGTCGCCGATATCTAGTCTGTTGCTGCCAAGGAAACAGTTTATAAAGTCAATGCACACCATTTCCGCATCGTTTTCGGTAATTTAGTATTTGGATTTATCCAAACGTACCTGACTTTTCAGGTTGATAAGGTGGCACACAAATGGTTCCAACGTTAGTACTGTTGTGTTTTCGTCCACAAAATTCCCTTTTAATCCACAGTCTTTCTAAATCTCCCCGCTTGAAGATTTGGGGGCCACCTCCTTTATTGTCCCACGTAAGCTTTTTAGGTCTCGCCTGAGCCAGCGCATGCGCTGCTCTGCGAGAAATTTAGTATAAATTTAATAACAAATAACTTTGATTAAATATCTCACGGTTTCAAGAAAAAGCACACTATAGATAGTACAAGCATTGGCATAGCCAATAGGTCTCGCTTTTGGGACCATATAAGTATTTAGTTATGCGGCATAATATCCTTGGTGCAACAACATCAACTGTTGCATGGCTAAACACTTATAAGGTCCCAAAGGCGAGACCTATTGGCTATGCCAATGCTTGTTTAATACATGATAGTGATATACATGAAACTAATTATAATATGCTTTTGTGACTTGAGAAGTACTGTTTTTGACAAAATCAATTTGTGCTTGCATTGATTGATCAGTAAATTAAATCATAGCAACTTTTATAAGCTTGCATCATTTTACGGTGTCCAAGACTCCATCAAAATGCCACCGAATAACATTCGGTAGAAAAATGTAGCAGTCAAAGAGTTAAGTAAAACGCTGCTAGTAGTTTGTAGGAGATTCCAGTGCAATAAATCGCCTTCAGTGAAGACAGCTCCGGGTTAGCAAACTATTGCACCCCAAGTATTACTCTCTTCAACATTGGCATTAGAAATAGGGTTTTGCGAAGTTGCAAATTTCTTTTTTGACAACCTTCTTAAAGATCTTAGGAAAACTTCACAACTTTGTGGATTTTGCAAATATTTACACTTTGCAACATCCACGTGAAAATGGTAACATTTGCAGCCAATTTTTGCAGCAATTTTCTTATTTAAAAATAACAAAATGGTTCAGCATCAACAGAAAACACTGAGGCACAGATTAACTAACATTTAACAGGGGTGCTATATGATGCAAAGTGGCTCAAACATTAGTGTTGATCGAATTTTGGGGCATATTATCAAGAACGGCGATAGAATTATCGCCGCTTAGCGGCAGAAAACTGCCGCTAAAGCGGCGATAATGGGCTTGATAATATGCCCTGGAGAATCCAATAGAAGCCCATGTTCACACCAGAACATGGGCTTCTATTGGAATTCTCAAGGGCATATTATCAAGCCCATTATCGCCGCTTTAGCTGCAGTTTTCTGCCGCCAAAGCAGCGATAATTTTTAACGCCGTTCTTGATAATATGCCCCTGTGTGCGCAAAAAGATTTTGGCGGCAAACGTGACTATAAACCCAGAGCTGAACAGCATTGCGTCATGTAGCACAAACTCCTGCTAATCTATGCCACGTGGGCCTAACTGGGCAGGAACAGAGCAAACACCTATAGGATTTCGTGCTAATAAATACCTACTAAAGTCACACAAAGTAGAACAACCAAGGGGCATATTATCAAGAAACGGCGTTAAAATTATCGCCGGTTTAGCGGCAGAAAACTGCCGCTAAAGCGGCGATAGTGGGCTTGATAATATGCCCTTGAGAATTCCAATAGAAGCCCATGTTCTGGTGTCAACATGGGCTTCTATTTGAATTCTCCAGGGCATATTATCAAGCCCATTATCGCCGCTTTAGCGGCAGTTTTCTGCCGCTAAACTGGCGATAATTTTAACGCCGTTCTTGATAATATGCCCCCAAGTCCTGTGTGAAAATATATTGTCAATTAAAAACAGGCATAAACAATGGGCTTGGTGAATCTCCCTTCTAGTGTTCTTTTCCTGACAATTTTTTTGACGTGGTCCCCTTCCATTACCTCAATCACACCGCTTGCTTAGTTTTGATTGGAACTTATTAATTACTCCAGTCAGAGCCTCATGTGATCAAAACTGCTCTTGCCTTCCAAAACGGCAAGAGAAACTAACTTCTCGTGACACCTCATTCTTCATGAATCCGATGACATTATAACCCTGTGTGAACAATTGCTAACATATAGAGTACAGTGAGAAACAATGCTTACCATTGTCAATGCTCATGTGCTGAGATCTCGAAGAGCAAACACTCTGGAGTGCCTCTGGACTTGATAGCTTCCTGGTCCGGCTGTTGATATGGTCTTTGCACCGAGGTGAGTTTGAGGGTGTTTTCCAGGACTCAGGGCCACATGTACTAAGATTGCTGTTTGCGATTTCCTAATGGCAAATTTTTGTGATTCGCTATTAGGAAATTGCGACCCCATTAGGAATCGCTAAATGTGTCAAGACACATTAGTGCATAGCAGCCGTGGCCGGTGCAGGTAAGAGCGGTGGGGCAGGGTGTGAGGGGATTTCAGCAGACGATGATGAGAGAAAATTAAATAAAGAATTAATTTCTCCTTGTCGTCGTCTGTCGAAATCACCGCACACCCAGCCCCACCACCTCACCGCTCTTACCTGCACGGGCCACGGCTGCTGTGCACTAATATACCTTTGACACATTTGGCGATTCCTAATGGGGTCGCAGTTGACCTACCTCATTAATATTCATGAGGTGGTTCGCAATTTGCTACCCATTGGGAATCGCTAAAAACACAGATATGGTGGCCTGCTGGGGAAAGCAGACCACCATGTCTGTGTTTGCTTTTAAATGCAGCCTGTTTTCCTTAACAGAAAACGGGATGTGTTTCAAAAAGAAAAATTAAAAGTTTTCATTTAATTTTTTAAGAGTAGGCAGTGGTCCATGGGACTACTTCTTGCTCTTAAAAATGTTTTAGCATACATTCACAAAGGGGTCCCTTGGGGACCCCTTCCCACTTGCAAATGAGTTACCACCAAATGAAATTTGGTGGTGCTTGAATGTTTTGCAACCACATTTCGGTCGCAAAACATTCTTACATACCACTGCGAGTCGCTATTAGGAAGGGACGTCCTTAACACGCCCCTTTCTATGCCGAATTGCTAACGCTTTTCACGATTCGGTAATAGGTTATTGAATCGCAATAGGGTTTAGTACATAGAAAAAGGCTTTTTACTGGTTGCAAGTTTGCGACCGATAAAAAGCTACGTACATGTGGCCCTCAGTTCTTCCAGCCTCCTGTCTGTGGTTTGTTCAGTACAGGGCAATTTACCTGGCCTGGTGAAGGAGAGATCTCCCGGGACATATCACAAACTTGTCACCTCATACCTGTGCCTGCTAAGCTTGGGCTGCGGAAGTTCAGGAAAGGTTTTGATGCCCACAGAATCTTAGACACGCTGTAGCAAAATGTGACTTAATCGACCCATTTTCCCCAAGGACATGGCCCCTTACTTCCTATTCCACATGCCGCTGAAGCTCCTTTAGTGCGCCTCCCATAATTCTTTTATTCAGAAACCTCTCACCACCAAGCACTGCAGCCTTTGTTGACTTTGCTCACTTCTGACTCCCTAGGCCACAGAAACATGTGCATCAAGTAACCTGCCATCCATCCTCACTGAATCAGCAGGTTTTAAGCCTTGGAAAAAGGGACTTGGGCCTGCATTCCTCATGGTTGTCGCCTCAGCTTTCTGTTGGACTGGGGTCTCTGATTCCATGAGCTTAGGTCTTGGACAGCAGAACATGCAGAGATGAACCACAAGTGGCGAGTTCCTTTTTAAAATCTTCCTCATCAACGGTTTAAAGTCTCAGCAACTAGACATTCAACTTGCACCTATGTTATGGCAAAAGCGACTTTAGAAGCATCTTATTCTCACCCTCCTTCTCCAAAGAAGTATTGGTTGTTTCAGAAGTATTGCTCTCCCTCTGTTTCTATATGCTGCCACACACTGGGTGGGTAAGTTTACAAGCCCGTTGCATGACTACATCACCCATGGAAACTCGAAGGACATTCGGTACATTAATAACTTCTGTCGGTCCATGGATTTGAAAATTTACCGCATCCCATACGATGCCATCAGCTGAATGGAAAAGCTGAAATGTTCACCAATGTGTGGTCACGCTTCATGATGTGAGATGAGGAATGTGGAGCCAAAGTTCCAGCAACACTGTTCACAGCAGAGCGTTCAGGCAAATAGTGACCATTGATCAGTAGAAAAAACACTGTGACAAAGCCAATGGACATGAACAAAAAGATCAAGAAAAGTACCAACCAAATGTATGTCCATGGGGGAATCAAAAAATTGTCTCTAAACCAGGATACAAAAATACTGAACTTGGACGGGACACTCGACGTGGTGGAATCCGAGTCAAAGGAATAACGTGTCGGGCTCAGTGGCGTTGTTGGTAAGTGAGCCACCGATTCTGTTTCGGGATAGGTATACTCGTTCTCGTCAATGCAGGGGGAAACTGGAGGTTCGAGTATACTTTCAGGCAAATCAATCATCTCAATTGTAACATCAGTGACCATTCGGGCAGGAGGGCCTCGAACACAAGTCCGGTAAATTGCAGGACAAGAGACTGCTGGTGTAACACTATTTAAAATCGGCCAGTTGTTGTAGCTTGACATTTTCCACTGAGATGTATCTGTTCTCCTTGCGACCAGGAAGCGGTGGTAAGATGACTGTACGTGTTCCCTTCAAACCCAGTACTGGAACCGGTGCACGATAAGAGGGGCCGAATTCCTTCTTGTTCTCCACCTTCTCTCGAACCAGGTCTCCAATCTTCGGAAGCCAGCCGGCAACCGGAATCTGCAGGGCAGTATCTGTGGTTGAAGGTAAATGTGCGCTTGCAAGCTTGTCTCGGGCTTCTTGTAAGTCCTGTAACATAGTAGAATGGTTATCTACATCAAACTTGGCGGGTTGCGCCGCCATGTCTAGACCATCAAGGTCAGGCACAAACATTCTTATGCCAAAGAGCATTTCGTATGGGGTCCGCCCACCCAGAGATCTTCTAGGGAGATTATTAAGTGCACGTTGTACGGTATACAAGTGGGGCAGCCAGTTCCTGCCAGTACCTAAGACCCTAGCTGTCAAGGATTGTTTTAAATCACGGTTCATTCGCTCCACAATTGAATTACCCTCAGGTCTGTATGGAGACGAAAACTTCACCCGTACCCCCAGTGAACCCATTGCGTCCTTGTACGCCTTAGAGGCAAACGCTGGACCTTGGTCAGAATGGAAGGTACCGCATGCGAAGATTCCTACAAAGACACGCAAATCCCTGATGACATTTCGAGCGTCAGCACTCCGTTGTGGCCAGACCCAGATGAAACGTGTGCACGAATCCACTGCCACTAAGATATATTTATAGGCAGTGTCTGAGGAAAATGGACCGCAGTGAGCCAAGTAAACACACCCAAAGGGTCTGTTAGAAATGTAGAGCGGGGTCTGTGGTGGTCGTGTAACCGTAGAAGGCTTAATCTGTTGACATACGTCACAAGAAAGCACATAAGAATGGGTATCTTTATATAAACCACGCCACCAGTACCGCTGCTGCAAGATGGAAACGGTCGCAGACACTCCAGCATTAGCCAAAGCCATGCCTTCGTGTGCTGCCGTTATCAAGGAAAGTCTGCGATCCGCGTTGGGTATCAACCGATCACCAACGTTTGGTATTGTTACATAAGGAACCTGTTCGGGACCTAACTGATAAGAATATTTGGAAGGAAAACCCCTAGGGTAATTAGCACCTTCCTTTGTCGCAGCAATAGCTACCAAAATATCGGTGTCAATTCTTGACATGGATCTGGTAACTGCTGCTACTGAACACGTGACTACTGCTGATCTGGCTGCTTCGTGTGCCAGACCGTTACCAACAGTGTGTGCGCCCACCCGCTGATGGCCCAGGGTGTGAACCACTTGTGTGAGTGGCAAACGTTGTCTCAATTCTGCCACCCGAACCCAAAGCGTCTTATGCTTGATTGTGCTACCTTTAGCGTCTCTATAGTCATTTTGTGACCAAAAGAATAGATTGTCATTGTATGATTGAACACAGTAATAAGAATCGCATACAATAAGTGTGGTCACATCCGGATTTACGAATTCAAGCGCAAGCACCAATGCTCGCAGCTCGGCCAATTGCGCAGTACTGTCCCCGAGTGTTTGAGTATGCACTACGGTTGACTTGAACTCTCCGTTCACAAAAGTACCTGCAACAATAGCACATGCGGCTGAATAAGCATGCTTGGACCCCCGTGGCCGGTTGTGCCGAACCATCGGTGTAGATTACACAGTCGTAATCCTCAAGCGGTAGTATAGATAGAGGAGGAGGATGAACGAATTCATACTGTAAAAACTCCTGAGTCTGTTGAGAAGCATCGAAAATGAATGTGACATCCGGAGACGTCAAAGAAGTTGCCCATTGTATCCAACGGGGATGCAAAGCTTTAGAGTTCGGTACAGTTGCCTTTGTCACTGCTTCTAGAGCAGGATAGGGTGTTACCACTAGAATGCGCTTACCCTGTGCCAGTGCGCGCTCCTTCAGAATCGCCATTTGCACTGCAGTTAGAACTTTCTCCACAGATGAAAAGCGCAGTTCTGCGGATGTGTAGAGATGCGACTTGTATGCGATTGGTACTGTGTCACCCTCGTTAAAGGTCAAATACGTGAAACCCACTGTCCCCGGAATTATTCTAATCACCAGGTTTGTGTGGTTATCACGCGTCAACAGGTACTTAGACTCAAGAAGGTCTGTCTGCAGTGACTGCAGAATGGAGGTATGCTCCGGAAGCCAGCAAGACTTCGAAAAATCTGGTTGTATCAAGGCATACAATGGCTTGATACGCTGGGCGTATTCGGGAATATAAGTACGCCCGAAGTTCAAAAACCCAGCAAAGACTGAAGTTTTTTCAGAGTAGTGGGAGGGCACAAAAGTGCACATTTTTCCAAGAAGTGGGGGCTAAGCCCTTACCTTCGTTGTTGAGCTCATAGCCCAAAAACAAAACTGTTAATTCAGCAATGTGTGATTTGGCAAAGTTGAACTTATAACCTAATACCGCAAACTCGAGAATAATGCGGTCCACTCTGTAAAGATGCGGGTATAACTCATCGTCGGTCAGGTAAATATCATCGACGTACGAACATGCATCTGGGTCTATGCCGTCTAACAAAGAGACAACACGGGAAGCGAACACTCCTGGACTGTTTTTTATAGCCCATAGGGAGTCGCCTTAATTTGAACTGTTTACCACCGGAGGTAAAAGCGCTCCATTGGCTACACTCCGTGGCTAAGTTGTGCGTGTAAAATCCATTGGATAGGTCAAGTGTCGTTTTATATTTTTTACGAACAAGACTGTCTACAAGCGCAGAACTGTGGGTATTTTGCACCGCAAAGGTCCGACAATGAGAGTTCAAATGCCGGTAATCCAATACTAGGCGGTACGTTCCGTCTGGTTTAGAAACCGCGAAAAGGGGATTATTCATGGGTGATACGCATGTTTCTATTACTCCCTGATATTCTAACTGTGTCAGGATTTCAGAAACGGGGCCTTTGGCTTCACGTTTAATGGGATATTGGGGTTGTGGCTGTGGTAGGGACCGTAAAGGTATCTCATGGGGGGGAGAATCTTCATCCCAACCCACGTGGTTACGGTATAACGCAGGAGCCAGGGACATAGCCCACTCAGCTGCAAGAGCCTCCGCTTTGTCCTTTGGGACATGTCGAGAAAAGCTCGGAAGGATCGCAGGCCTTGGCTGTGGGTGGTTATGAATACTGGACGGAAAATGTGGATTTGAAGTCAATATGGGGCTCCAAGCCTTGGCAGGTGCAAGCACTGAGGCCTTGCACCGTGCCTGCCTAATCCCAGCCCAAATGGTGTTTTTGAATGCTTCTATCTATCAGACTACGTGTTGGGGTCTGGCTACTACAAAACAAATGTATGCACCATCAATTCCATCACTGTCTTCCACTACAAACCACAGCTCGCACTTCAATATGTCCCTTTCGACTTTACAGGTTTTGTTTCAGAACAATTCGTTTAATATGTCTACGCTTGTTCAGTCACCTTGGTTGTCTTGGCCCATATCATCTAACGAGTGCCAGCTGCGTTTTCATGACACAGTTTCTGGCTATACTCAGGACAAGCCCGATCCTAGGTTTTCTAACTCTCGTACTGTCACCACCTATTCTGTTGGTAAATTATGTAAACGATGGTTGCAACATTCTTCCCTAGACTCTGTTAAACAACATTTGTCCCTCATTTCAGGCGATATTGATCTGTCCGACTTTATATTGGGACCTCGTGGTCCACGACCGAAGAGGTTCATTTATGAAGCTTATAATGAACTCTGGAAGCTATCGCAAATGGAGGCTGCTTCCCGTTTACGGGAAATAGACCAAGCAAATTTGGAAAAGGTGCTTGCTGTTGTTGACAATAGTATTAATACCCTGTCTTCCCGCATTTGCACGTTGGAGAATATAGTGTCCTCTGTTGTTGATATTGTACAAGATGATGTTTCTGTGTTGTATCATGGTCAAAATCAATTACGTTCAGTTATGCAATTTGCGTGGACTTTGCAAACGCTTAAGTTGGGTAAGGTTCCTTGGCACCTTTTGAACACCACTGCCTTATTTCTGCCTTTTAATTTAACTGACAAACAGCAGTTCATGTCCATGAAAGATGCAGTTTACACTCTGTTACATATCGAGAAAGTGGAGCCCTTACCATTCTCTGTAGCAGAAATAGATTCTGCTGTGTGGTTAGTTCATGGGGTTATCGCATTGCCTTTTTCCTTGTTTGAATTTAGTTCATGCATGAAACATTATCCTGTGGGCCGCTTCCAGCCTTTGGGTAGTGCCTTCCTGCATGAACTCTGGTCCCTCCCTTTTATGTATAAATGCCTTAGAGATGACAAGGAAGTTTTTCTCACGGGGGAGTCATGCGATTCTACAGTGGGTCATTCCCTTGTTTGTAAACATATTAAATTGCACGGAGCTTGTAACGTTTCCGCTCCGAATCTGGCTTGTGTGTTGAAGGGCATTCCTGCTCCTACTATTTCTCCTACCTTTACTTTGCTTACTAATGGTAGTTATTTGCTTTTAAATAACGACAACTGCTGTGGCATGCAGGCCGGCATCCCTTATATTGTTACTGTTTCGCACAGGGTTGTCTGCTGCAAGAATGTGCTATTTCCTCCCCCACACGACATTGTAGATAATTCTATTTGGCCTTCCATTCCTACTATGGAGGCGGATTTCAATAAACTGAGCAGAATAAAGGCGCTATTATTGAACGAGGAGGTTATGCTCACTTCCGCCCGGGAGACGTTTGTTCTCCAGGTGGCAAGTACCCACAGTGAAATACAGGCCCTTTTGAACACTAACCTCCCACAACATTTCGGTGAATTAATTCACCGTATTTTTAACGCATCTAACGCCGAAGGTCTAGTGCATTTTTTTAAGGTGGTGGGGTCCGGCCTGGTGTCCTCTTTCCAAACTATTTTTGGTGTGATACCGGCGTTTATTCATTCTATTTTTTCCAGTGTCTTTGGTGGCTTTCCATTAATCCTTGCTTTGGCGGCTGGTATACTGCTGTTGATCTGCTTCCTTCGCAATGGCTGCTCCCCAATGGGCCCTCCTCGACCCCGGACGCCTACTGCTACTCCGTGAGCGCATTTTATCTGGTTTCGGAGTTCTGCCGTTGGCGACACTGGGTGTGTCCTATACCCTTTCTTTTCGCTTTGCGTGTTTCACTTGCGTGCAACCTGTGATGTCTTGCATTTGCTGCCCTTTCACCTGGGCCATGGATTATTGCCTCTCCAATACGTCGTTGTCTGTTCCGGATTTCGTTCGGTTGATGGGTCCCTTAGAGGCCCATGAATGGGACTGTTCCGTTGCAGGCTGCATGACGCGTGCGGCTGCACTGGGGATTTTGGCACAATGGGATATCTGGGCGGCTGCTCAGAATCTCCTACAACAGAGCTATATCGAATATCACGCAAGCTGTCCCGCACTGCTTTTGGATGCTCCGTCCTCTGAGGAGCATTCCTGCAGCTTTGACCTGTTGGACTGGATGGCGTCTACATTTTCTGACGATTCAAATGATGTCCTCTTGGACGGTATAGCATATTTCTGCAATTCCACGTTTTTGGATTGATTTGCCGTTCACTGTCCGTGGACTGCCTCGCTTACTATCCCTGTGATACCTGGCCGCATTCCGCTCCTCCCACTGTGGCCGCCTCCGTTCTGCTCAGCTGTTTTGAACTTTGTCTCCGTCTTTTATCTTGGCCGATGGACTGTCCAGGGGAGGGTGTCTTGTGGTTTGTGGCCTCCTGGCCTGCCTGGATACATTGGCATAGGCCTGGCTGCCATGATGACTTTTGCGCACGTTACTCTTAGCCGTTGTTCTGTCGCCCTCTGTTCCTGCCAAGTTATTCTACAACTGTCTGCGTTTTCTGTTTCTCACCTTTTCTCCTGTTCCTTTTGGGCTCAGTCTGAACAACAGTTACAAGGTCGAAAAACACGTCCCTGGTTCTTGCTGATATGGCCAGTCCCTCGCACCTAGACATAACACTATGTACAGCTGCCATGGGGAAATTGGTGGGCTTTTATTATTGCGTTTTTCCCTCTTGAGAGGGACTTGAAGAAAACCTTTCCAGAGAGAAGAGCTGTGATTGTCTGCGGATGTAGTGTTTGCATCTAGAGACTGAGGTATGGGGGTTCGCTTGTCAAAGCCCAGAGGTCTTCTATTGTTATAATAAACAAGATATTGGCACGGGGAGGGTAGTAAGGCCATACAGCCCTCTATCCACTGTTTTGTGGAATGCTTTCCACGTTAGTATTCTATGGAGTTGTAACTATGCTGATTATATTATTCTTATGCATTATGCTGATAGTACTGTCACGTGTACTGTATCTTAGAGCACGTATGTTGAAATAAACATTTTAACCTATACTGTGTCTCTCCTTACGCCGGTTGTGGACAGGTATGAGTGAGTGACGAAAGGGTGTTCTTACTACTGCGAGTCCTGAGAGAGAGAGAGTTACCGTGTTCTGGGTTGTCTAACCATTGGTACATTGTTGCTAATGGGACGCTAAGGCTAGTTGGGTTGGGGTTTTAGGTGCTAAGGTTTATGTTTGGCTCACCACTATATTCCGAGGTCCTATTATCCTGTGCATAGCTCTGTGTGTGTGCAGAATCCCTACGACACCAGTAAGTCACTTTTTCCCATATTAAAAGTGAGGCACCGGCGACGCAAGGGGCTTGTAAATAAGCCCCATTGTTTACGAAAATTTAATTTTGTTAAGAAACTCCATCTGCATCACATTACCACCTCTAAGCTGGGAATAAATCTGCCCCTCTTCCGACTAACGTCTGGTACAAAGTCCAACAGGTGTCAAACATTTACACAAGTTTCTAAAATAAAAACAAAAGACACTTTCTGCCAGGATGATACCATTCCAGGAACTATAATGAAAAAAACTTTCCGATAAGCGACAGCCTTACTTTGGCCCTGACCTTGCTCTGTTAGTATTTAGCAGAATAAGTCCAGCATGATACTACATTCGGCGACAAGATAAGTATCAGAGACCAGAAAATAATACCAAATCGGGGAACTAGAGAGAGTTGTAATGATTCCCACTAGAATCCATAATCAAGTTTGTGCTGGTTTGTCTCTATAATCTTCAGTGCCATTCATCTTTCACTTGAGCTCCTCCTTGAGAATACCTGCAGGGAAAAAGCCCAAAAAAGCCAAGAACTGGAATAAAAACAACTGAAAACCCATTCAGCTATCTCACAATCCTTCACAGGAGTAGTCCCCACATTGTGGCACTTTCTTTCCAGAGAGATGAGAAGCCAAGAAAAATGTTCTTCTTTGTCACAGAAAAACTGAAAACACATATATTTAAAAAGTCTTTTCAGAGGTCCCAAAACTTCGATTTCTCCAGCAGTGGTTTCTCCGAGCAGTTCAAAAGGAAAAATAAAATGATAATAAAGCAATGTTATTATCATTTTATTTTTCTACTGCAGTGGTTCAGTTTTATGCGGGGCAGGGCTGGCCAGAGCAGGGGAGAGGAGTGGTGGCACTCTAAGTGTGCATGACGGTTTGGCCGGCCGTCTTGGGCCAGCCAAATAGTCATGCACACTTTGCATGTTCTCCACCAGGCTGTAATTCACAGCCTGGTGGGGAACATGCACAGTTCCCAGTCCCCATCTGAGCGCCGAACCATGGCATTCAGACCAATCACGACACTGCTGTCATGGTGACAGCAGCGGCGTGATTGGCTTAGGGGAGCCTGGGAGCCCTGGTGCTTCCTGCTGCCGGTACTCAAGAGAGGAAGAAGATGAAGAGGACAGGGGAGAGGTAGCGGCCGACCATACCCAGGTAAGTGCTTTTTTGTTCTTTTTCTTTCATTCCCCCACCACCCCTGTCCGGTAGCAGCCGCTACTAGATTTCTCTACACTTTCCTCCACTTTCCACTTCCCATACTCGTCCCTGTTAATACTCTTCATTTGATTCTTGAGCATCTCTGTACCTGTGTTGTTATGTTATGTTATAGTGACTTGTAAAGTGCATGGCTACCTTGTCAGGCCTTTTCACATAAACAAGAGTGCTCAATCTGTAAAATTGTATTATGCAAATGGAAAGTTCCAGGTCTTGAAATTATACCGACACGTCATATTATGCAGATACAAACAGCCATGTTTTCAGTTTCTTCCGAAACACTGTAAGGGAATTTGAAGGTGGCAGACTATTCCACAATTTCGGGCCAAGATACGCAAAAGACCGACCGCCCTGTCAGGATTTCCTGAGCCTGAGAATCACGGCCAGCGCTAAATGGCTTGAGTACGGTTAGGAGCGTATTCGGACACCAAAGATCTTAGGTACATTGGCCTTATAGTAGCAAAACACTTATACATATAGCATAAGGTCTTAAATTGGACCCGCTGCTCAATAGGCAGCCAGTGCAAGGTACAGAGCAAACTGGCTATAGAAATGTGCCTAGGTGGACAAAGAAGCATACAGGCTGCCACATTTTGAAAGATTGGAAGCCATTTGAGCAGAAATTTAGCCACCCCTAGATATAGAACGTTTACGTAGTCCATTCTGGATATCACCAAGGTCTGCACTACCGTTCGTTGGTCCAAAGCAGGTAGACATGCCAACATTTTCTTCAACCACTTAAGGATACCGAAACATGTGGCTGCTGCTTTATTTATCTGGAGACTCATGGGTAGTTTATCATCTAATCATACTCCCAGACTTTTGACCACCTGCATTTGAGAGGGAGTCGAGCCCAAAGTAGTAGGCCAAAGATGTGGACCCCAAAGGTGTGGATGGTTACCCACTAACAGGACCTCTGTTTTCTCCTCGCTAAGTTGCAGCAAATTGATGTTCATCCGAGCTGAAACTTGGGCCAAGCAGGTCTTAAGGGCTTCCACATAGAAAGAAAAAGAAACTATGCTCTTTCAACCTGTTATTCTTATGTTTTCTTCTCAGTCTGACCTCCCTGTCTCTTCCCGTTTCCTTAAAAATCTTTTTCCATACTACTCTCTTACTGAGTAACTCTAACCGCTGCATCAGTTACACGAGCAAGAAGTCGTGCCCTGATTTATGTTCTTTGTTGATCTGTAGAGAACACTTTGGGGCATATTCACAACAGAATGGCAGAGCGCAGTGTTACGCCACAATTGGTAACGCCACACTCTGACATTCCCAAAATCCAGGGATCAGAGATGCGCCGTATTTACAATAATATGGCGCATCCCTGCCATTCCCTTAGCGCTAAATTTGGCTGCCTAGCACCAACACAGGCACTCTTGCACCATAGTGCTATGGTGCCTGCGTTGCAGGGAATGATTGTTCATTGGCAGGAAGGTGTCCCTTCCTGTACATAAACAATCACTAATGGTACATAAACAATCACTAATGGCAATTTGTAACTTCAATGTGTGCTGCACATTAAGTGGCTTAACGCTGCCTTGTGAATAAGGCGAAGGGGTTATCGCCACCAGAACGTCAAAAAAAGTGACGTTCTGGTGGCGGTAACCCCTTGTAAATATGCCCCATAGAGCTACTTGTGTTTTTTTTAAGCCTTATCTGCTTCCGTTTTAAATTATTATGATCAATTACATACATTTTCCAATTAAATTTAATGGCAGGAAAATTAAGAGGCATCATGTCCTTTGATTGGTCAAATCCGTTGTCAAATATATAACACATATTTGATGGAAATAGCGTAAATCAAATAGTCTAAAAAAATGATTGACGTACAAAAATGTGCAGTGGGGAAGGGCTATGCTATGCTGCAGACAATGTAAAGGCAGACTCTGCAGATGGATAAGCACATATACAGTATGGCTCGTGTAGTGGCCCGCCACACATGCTGCGTTGTAGAACGTACAAAATCACACATAGGAATGGCGGGTGGCATATTTGTGGTAACATTTCTCAAAAATGTGCATTTCTTCGTGTCTGTGTTTTCCTTATCAAAGCAGATTTAAGCGATGTGTTGAAGACAGTGGACTCTCTGGCACTCAGCAGAAGGTTTTAGCAAATCTGTGACTTCTTCCAAGGTGAAGCGCGCAATGCATTCTGGTATATGTGCGAAATTCGTCGAAACCTTTTTGCACTTCCGTGTTTTCAAAGTTATATCATCATCCAACTGCAAGCTAATTAGCATGATCTTGTCTGACAATTGTAAATATATTTCAAACAAGTCCGCTTACATGGCCCTTCAAATTAAAAACAATACTATTGGGGGCATATTTACGTTCCCTGGCGTATCCCTGCATATCAGCAGGGATGCGCCAGGTAAAATGCGTCACGCAAGTTTACCCTTGCGCCACGTCCGATGCGCCGCATTAACAATGCGGCGCATCGTGGCGCAAGGATAAGCAGATGCGTGACGCATCTGCCGGCGGAAGGTTGGCGCAGTGCTGAAGTTGTGACGCAAGCGCGACGCAACTCCAGCACTGTTGCAACCTTCCCTATCCCTAACATGGTGCGTCAATCCTTACGCCTGCTTGAAGCAGGCGTAAGGATTTGACGCACCAGCGTCGGAAAAGTGACTGCGTGAAATCTTGTAGATTTCACTACGTCACTTTTCCGAGGCGTTCCTGCGCCGGAACGCCCCCCCCCTGCGCCGGTACGCCCACATGAAACCTGACGCAGGTTTCATGTGGCGCAGGGGTTTACTGCTTGACGCATCTCCCTAGATGCGTCACGTTGTAAATATAGCACAACGCGGCGCATGGTTTGCGTCGCCGCTGCGTCACATGCGTGACGCAACGGCGGCGCAAAAGTGGCGCAAGGGGCTTGTAAATATGCCCCTTAGTGTTTTGCGCATTAGTCCTATAGAAAATCGTGTCAAAATTAATTTACTAGATTTAAGCGGACTTAAAATTCTTTCTTATGCATGTCAGGGCATATTTACATTTCCTGGCGCATCCCTGCATATCAGCAGGGATGCGCCAGGGAAAATGCGTCACGCAAGTTTACCCTTCCGCCACGTCCGATGCGCCGCATTAACAATGCGGCGCATCGTGGCGCAAGGATAAGCAGATGCATGACGCATCTGCCGGCGGAAGGTTGGCGCAGTGCTGAAGTTGTGTCGCAAGCGCGACGCAACTCCAGCACTGTTCCAACCTTCCCTATCCCTAACATGGTGCGTCAATCCTTACGCCTGCTTGAAGCAGGCATAAGGATTTGACGCACCAGCGTCGGAGAAGTGACTGCGTGAAATCTTGTAGATTTCACTACGTCACTTTTCCGAGCGTTCCTGCGCCGGAACGCCCCCTGCGCCGATGCGCCCACATGAAACCTGACGCAGGTTTCATGTGGCGCAGGGGTTTACTACGTGACGCATCTCCCTAGATGCGTCACGTTGTAAATATAGCGCAACGCGGCGCATGGTTTGCGTCGCCGCTGCGTCACATGCGTGATGCAACGGCGGCGCAAAAGTGGCGCAAGGGGCTTGTAAATATGCCCCGTCTTTCTTACATTAAATATTTATACTGCCCAATAGATGGCAGCATTACTCTTTGCTCTGAATTCATATGCGGCTACAATTTAAAAGAATAATTACTTATATGTGTCAATCCAGCGTGCCCATTAACAACCATCCATTTAAGAAATTTCAAATATAACGTGCATGCTAGGAGAGGAATCCTTAACTGTCACATTTCACATTTCAATTGAATGTCACTGGTGTATTACTTATAAGTTGGCAAGCAAGATGCATTTAATTGAATTGCTTTTTATTTGTAAAATGCACACAAATGGCATGGGCTAAGGTTTGAGCTAGCACCCAAAGCACTATTCGATTGTAAGCATGTTTTGGTGCTGCAAACATATTCTGAGTATATTATGTCAGGTTTTGATCTTATTCATTCCATATTGGCACGTAGATCAATCGCACATTCATGAAAAGCATTGTAGGTTCTCACGTCGCTAGATTGTACTGTTTTCCTTGTAGATTACCCTAACTGTACCAAATATTCTCCCATACTCTCAGGCCTCCTTTTATAGTGTAACTTAAGATATCAAATTATTATCCAAGGATAATTTCAAAATCACTTACCTTTACTGTGGTATACCATTATTATTAAGTTCTTGCATTCAATTTGTTTTTACTTTTGGTGTAGATAGTGTTTCTGTCTGCTTTATGGTACTTTTCACTACCTGAATTATTTCATTCCAGTGACTTCTCAAATCTAGAAGGGTTTTCAGAGCATCCACATCTCAAGTTCAGTCCTATTTCAGTATGCAATTGTGTTTCATCCTAAATATTTTTACATATGACGTAGTATGTATGGTAGAATATGGATGAACATTACTCCCAACAGCACTTGTCATAAAGATATACCAAACACAAACATTCATGAGAGTGCTGGCGCAGAAATATTTTTATTTAAATCAGTTCATCCCGTGACCTACGAAGGTGGTCTCCAACTCCGCGCCTTGTTCGTCTTCAGGTTGACTGGATCTTTGCCACCATTATAGAATGGTAAAAGAAACAATTGATGGACGGAATGCTGGACAATGCAAACATTCACCCCCAGTCACAAGGATCTGGGTTTAATCCATCATTCTTTTGCTCACCAGACCACCCCAGTTTGGACCCAGCCATATGCAAATCAGTCTTGACCCTGTTCCTTGTGGGAACAGTCCAGCCCGAACTGCCAAGCCAGGTCCTCCCTGGACCGGAAACAAGCATCCTGGGACCGGTTTCAGGGCATCACCCTTCATCAGCCAGGCTAGCTTGAATCCAGTGGTGTAGTGAGCACGGGACCCACGTCTGGGCATACCCTTCCCACTTAGGGCGACAAATACAAAAGAAACAATTGATGGACGGAATGCTGGACAATGCAAACATTGACCCCCAGTCACAAGGATCTGGGTTTAATCCATCATTCTTTTGCTCACCACACCACCCCAGTTTGGACCCAGCCATATGCAAATCAGTCTTGACCCTGTTCCTTGTGGGAACAGTCCAGCCCGAACTGCCAAGCCAGGTCCTCCCTGGGCCGGAAACAAGCATCATGGGACCGGTTTCAGGGCATCACCCTTCATCAGCCAGGCTAGCTTGAATCCAGTGGTGTAGTGAGCACGGGACCCACGTCTGGGCATACCCTTCCCACTTAGGGCGACAAATGCAAAAGAAACAATTGATGGACGGAATGCTGGACAATGCAAACATTCACCCCCAGTCACAAGGATGGGAAATAAAGCAAATGTATTAATTTGAATGGGCGGGAGTTTAAAGACAATAGGCTTTACAATTTAGGCCAAATCAATATGGTGAGAGAATCCACCCCCTGTCCCTGTCCAATCAGAAATAGTGGTCCCATATTTTAGCAACATTAAGGGGAGGTACATGGGCGTAAAAGGGGTATAATAGATATAGAAGTAGTTAATTAGCTCAGACCGCAGAGTGCGCACAGGAGACTAGCGCTCTTAGCTCCAGACTGCCAAGCTGATCGATTGCAGACTGAACCGCTGTCCAGAGAGGTCCTGAGGAGGGGGCGGCGGAGTCAATTAGAAGGAAGGCACGGGAGAATCGAGGAGAAGCCGAGTATCAGAGAGGGGAACGACGCAGGTGTCGTTGTAGAGAGGTCACCGGTCCTGTCCTGATCCTGGAGGAGATCTTTGCTCTTCATCCTTCCTGGGTCCTATTCTTTCCAACTCCTTGGCCAAGGGGTTTGGTTCTCGCACTTAGGTAAATATAATGCAACCTTTAGTTGCGCTGCTGTCTCTATCCTCTCCTTTTCTTAGGGACCGTCATTGATTAGTAACGATTATTCTATACTTCATCTTGGGTATGCGATTAAGTACCGTGTGGTTCTGTATTTTACTCTGCTAAATCTTTAGATAAACATTTTTAAAACCTCCTGACTCAGTGGTTATTTCAGGATTATGTACTATAATGAATGTCACTCATGTTAAACTTTCCAATTAGCAAAGGATTCATTGGTAAGTCATTACTCTTCAATCAGAAGGTAATTGGTAGCAAGGATTTGATAAAAGAGTACAACTGATACAACCCAGCGTAAGTATTAGCGTAGTATGAATGTATGGGCCCAAGTGAGTATCTGGTGTATGAATGCTGTTGGCTAATATCGCGCTGGATCAGTTTTCTGGTAATCAGAGGATGGTTACTCTTTGTTAATTGGGTAATGAGAATTTTATTTTTATGAACTAACATCCGTATATTTGAAGTTTGTTTTATGTTGTCCAGAATCCCCGGGGTAAAAAGAATAGCGGATGGTAAGTGGAAGCCATACTGCAGTGAGGTTATCTGTCAGGCAGAAATAGTACTGAAAAGTTATGCAGGACTATCAGTACTCGTTAGGGATTCTATGCGTGTGAGTAATAGCAAAAGAGTACGCTGGTGAAAATTTGATGTTATATCACCTAGAAAGGGTAACATTGAAGAAGTAACAGGTACTTCTGGAGCTTGTGTGAAGAGTAAACGGAAGAGTTCTACTCGTAGTGTATGTTTAGTAAACGGAAAGGTTTTACTAAGTGTGAATGAAACTATCTTTTTCGAATTTAGAGAAACTGGCACGATAGCGAATGTTTTATGTTGTTACTGAAATGAAGAATTGTAGAGAAAATAAGTTTGCGTAAATTTTTGTAAAGGGAGGGTCAGTTGCCGGAGAAGGAGCTGACGTCACAAAATGCCGCGCTGGGATTGGTTGAATCAGCGGGTGTGGAACGACTCTTGTAAAGGAGGGGTCAGTAGTCAGGAGCAGTACTGACGTCACAGGTGCTGGGATTGGTTGAAACAGCGAGGGACAGAGAAGCGCAGATTGTAAAGGAGGGGTTGACAGACAAACGTCACCAAAAGGCCGCGCAAGGATTGGTCCAGGAATAAAAGATAGCAGACACTTGATTGGTTGACATTCTAGAAGCAAAAATTTTAGTGGGTAGAGATTGCATGTTAAAGCGTGATCCGACTTTAACAGGAACACGTCCGGAGAGGAGATTCCTAGGCTTTGCAGAATATAATTTTATACATCGATACTCACCTAAGATGTACAGAGAAAAGAGAAAAATGTCCTTTCTGCAAAAGATTAAGAACTATTTTAAAAAGGATAAACCAATCAAAACTAGGGAAGGAATTATCATTCCACCAGCTAAAACGCCCGCTTCATTTATGATGATGGAGAGAGGTTATCATACTTGTGTATGGATAGAGAATTGGATAGAATATACCAAAAATGATGGAATACTAGCATTCCCCGAGAATGGTACTTTCAATGGAAGAATTCTTCAAAATTTGAGATTGAGGATGAATGACTTAGAACCCAGACCTAGATTAACTCAATACGAAGCCTTAGAGCAGAGGTCTTCAAACTGTGGGGCGCGCCCCCCAGGGGGGGCGTGGAAACATCTCTGGGGGGGCGCGAGCTCCACAGAAAGATTTCCCCTTTACATCATTTATTCTGACGTACGTTTACTGCCGTTTATTTCTCGAAAATCGTGGCCATCACAAACAGGACTCTCTCTGATTGGAGGCAGCAGTCAGAGCAAATAACTATGTGGAGGCGTCAACTTTGACATTCCTTTAATCCGAGACACAGCAGCATAAATACAGGAAATGGAAGCGAATTGCAGTTCCATAGAAAATTAAACTTAAAAACATATGCTGCTTTGCAGGGAGAGTGGTGCTTCTTCCCTGTCCTTCGCCTTTCTTGCTGGTGCCTTTTGGCGTTCTTGGTGCTGCCTTTTACATTGGTTCATTGCACTGCTGTCTAGACATTTGAAGCTACTCGTAGGTTAAGTTTAAACATTTTCCTGCATTTCAATTTTCTTATTCCCCCATCTTCACTCTACTTCTGTTTTTTTATCACTGCCAAACATGAATTGAGTTTTGCCTCACAGCAGGGCACTTGTACAAACATTATCACTCAACAGGCGTTCACACTGTCAGTCAAGCAGACATTCTTTCACACACACACACACACACACACACGTAGGGCAAGCGACAGTTCAACGGACTTTACACGTACTTGAAACAGGGAAAGGTTCACGAAACTTGGGTGGGTTTAAACACCACCAGAAGGTAAAGGAATATTAGTGACTCCGAATGCAATATCCAGAAACTTTACCCCGCGCTGGTACTTTCAGATTGCAGCCACTGAATTCTGAAGTCACCGCTGTCGACCTTCTCAAGGTCCGGGTGATGCTTTCTTAGCTGAGAATCTTTCTAAAAGGCAGAGGAACACCCTGATAATCAGACAAAAAGGAACCATTAAATAAAAATAAACTGAAAAAAAAATAGAGCGCTTTGAGGTCTTACACAGGGCACAACTGCGCCGTGCAAATGCTGATGACCTAGCGGCCTTGCACTTTGTTGTTGTAAAGAGGTCTCAGTTGAGAGTCTTATCTCTGTGAGTCCTGGCATTTTAGCTAACAGCAGTTTGGCCTCTACAAATCTGCTGTGATGCAGGCATTTTCAGAGTTTGAGGCAAAATTACATTTGACCATTTGTCATAGTATTTTCCATAATAATAAGGCATTTTCAGACCATTTGTTGCAGTTTTGCATTCCTTCCTGTTTATTTGTGATTTTGCTGTCAAGAAGCTTCTGCACAGCCTTAATGTAGATTCAGCCCATTAAACCCTGATAGTTGCTGTGTATTCCTATCTCAGCTCTAGTCAAGGAGGCCATTTTCGTTGCCTGCACCAAGGCCCATGGTATCTATACTGCTTTCACATGATAATACAAAATACGCATGTATGGCAGTGAGAATTTCAATTGATTGAGATGTATCTTGAGAGCAAAGACTTTGCCCCAAGAATGATGTGCTTGCCAGGTCTGCCAACATTCTGCTTGTTCGCTGGATCAGGCTGCATGGCATTAGATGTGGTCCTGAAAGGTGGGGGTGCTTGCACTGACCTTGTGGTGGTTTTCCCTAAAAGAAAGTTTCCCATCAAAGGGTGTTGCTTGAGTTCAGTGGTTGTGGGCCAGATTTACAACTCACAAATCTTAACTAAACAAAAGTCTGCTAATGTTGTTTTGCTGTTGCGAGAATTAGTTGTCAGCTGACACCTCAGGGATAAACCGGTTGTCAAAGATGCTGAATCCCAACTTCCAGAAACTTTAGTGATGGGGGGCCCGACTCCTAAAAAATATTGCCAGGGGGGGCTTGGTCTAAAAAAGTTTGAAGACCTCTGCCTTAGAGGAATGGGAAACCGAGGCATTTGAGCGTGACCGATCTAGGAGTAATAGGGGTTATCGAGGATTTTTTCCAAGGAACCTACATGAATCTAGGGACGGTCAGATGAAACAATGGAGAAGGGCAATGATTACAGAAGGACTATATCCATTGTTAACAGCAGAAGAGAAATTAGGGAGTAAATGTACAGAAAAAGACAAAACATTTAATGAGAAGTGATGATTCTGAAGACGAATTTATGGAAGTAATGTTAAGGAACCCCCCACCATATCAGGAAGGGACAAATGGATGCACCCCAAGTGCACCACCGATAAAAACCCCATTAGTGCCACAGGTAATGCATGAATTCACCCCTAGTAGAATACTGCATGACAAAGAAAGGGAAGCACTAGAGAAGACCAGAGCAGAATTAATACAAAAAATAACACAGATAAAAGTACATCCTGATTCATTGACCATACCTGTAACAATTGGTCCAGTAGTTCCCTTATATGGTACTCAGGGAAACTGTCCTCCACCGATACTTGCACCTACTCCTGTAAATGCTACAAACCCTGAAGCAGTAGTAATGGTTGAAGATCACTTTAGCGACAGCGAATCCACAATATCATTGATGGATTTACCCATTCGAGATTCTGTCAATATTACTCCCAAGAGGACTACACCTGGGTGTTCAAAAGATATAAGTCTAGTGACTTCATCAGGAGCAAAAAGTGCCACAATAGTCACCCCTGAAGATTTAGAAAGGTGGGCACAAGAATCAGTTAAACAGTGCACACCTCCAAAAATAATAGACATTCATAAATTGAAAGTCGAATTAGAAGAAATAATAGCAGGAAATGTAGGACTAGATCGCTTAAATACCTATGATGATGAAGAATTATTGTTCATATGCAGTAGTATCACAAGAAATGTAAGGTTATTCCATGAAAAATTATCTAATTTAGCACTACAGATGGGAATAGAAATAGGGAGATCAAAAGTACTACAGAAACCCTATAGAGTAGAATTCTCAGACAAAGATTTAGAAAATATGAATGCCTCTGGAAGAAAATTACAAGTAAGAGAATTAATGATAGTTTTGCAAAAATGGGGAGACCTAGATAAATGGAGAACTAGGTGGGCCAAGAAAAAGGAAGAAGCAAGAACAAGTAGAACAGCATCTGAATATATGATGAAAGAGACAGGAAAGCAGACCAAATGTATCCAATGCGAGAAGTTGCGGGAGGAGGATATGTACTTTTCCCATGGAGCAGACAGGATATTTTGTCATTTATGAATGCTTTTCCAAAGTTGAGAGAAAAACCAATTGAATGGTACAAGCAGGTTGACAGGTTTGTGAAGGTGTTAAAGGTATTGTTAAAGGACTTAGATGGGTTGTTTGACATAGTGGTACCTGCCGATTTATGGACAGATTGCAAAATCACAGTGGATTGGCCAAGTGACGAGTATCCTAGAGATCCGAAAACAGGTGCCCCGTCAAATGATGTGATGAAAAAGTATCAGCAGGTGATAACTTACCTGAAAGGGAAAATACCACAGAAAGAAACAGATTGGGTGAAAATAGATCGAACTACCCAAGAAGCTAATGAATCGGTACATTCATACTATGAGCGTCTATTGCAGGTATTTAAACAGTATAGTGGATTTGAGGACATTGGAGACAAGAACATGAGTCAGTTTGTGTATCGATTTGTTTACGGTTTGAAGCCAGAGATTTGTCAGATGATTAAACAACACATGCTGTGTTGGCAGGGGAAGCCGATTGATGAGATTTTGAAATATGCAAAATATTGTGGAGACGATATTGAGGATAGACACAAGAAATTGCAGGAAAAAGTGATGTGGGCTCAGGTGAAAATGGCTGAGAAACAGGGAATTAATTTGGAAAATCCGAGTGAAAATCAGGGAAAGGATTCTGGAACGAGTGGTGATACTGGAAATGGTGGGAAAGTGAGAGGACGAATGAGTAGAGAAGAGGCTAAAAAGAAATTTCCTTGTCATGGATGCGGAAAATTGGGGCATTGGGAGGATGAATGTAAAAAGATCCGGAATAATAATGGCCCAAATCAAAATTTAAATCCACAGATGCAGAATGACTCACAGCAGGGTGTAAATCCTCAGAGTCAGTTGCCACCTGCACCTATTCAGGGTAATGTAAGCAGGGCAAAGCACGGTACAGACATCGGATATCAAGGAGGAAGTGGTAAGAATGATTATATAACATCACAGTTTCTTTTGCAGGACGATTTCTGTCAATACAGTTCATGACGGTGCCTAGGAGAGGGGAGAAGGAGTGCGTACTTGGTGCATCCTTACCGGTAGACCAGTCAGGTCCATATGTTGAAGGAAATGTGAAAGGTAATGATATTACTTTTCTTTTGTACACTAGTGCTACCCGGTCTACTGTAAGAACAGCAGACATTCCAGACCTTCCTCTCTCTGGTGAAAATATCCAAGTAGTGGGGGTAGCTAATCAAAGGATTAGGACACCTCTTACCGAACCAATGGAAGTTAAAATCGGAAACTTCAGAGAAATGCATCAATTTGTAGTGTGTGATTCTAGTCCAGTAAACTTATTAGGTAGGGATTTGTTGTGCAAGATGAATTGTACAATTTTCTGCACACCGGATGGTGTGGCAGTTCAGACACCAGATGAAGATCATGTATATAAAATTATGATTGCAAAACAGGGTACAGAAGTAGATGAGATGTTTTCGGTGTTAACAAAAGACGAGTTGCCAGAAGAATGAAAAGGTACAGTAAACCCCATAGTTTGGGATTTCACAGGAAAAGAAGTAGGACTTATGGCTAAAATAGACCCAGTTAAAATTACTGTAAAAGAAGGTGCGATTTTTCCAAATACCAGACAGTACAAAATGAGTGCAGAAGTAAAAGCAGGAGTCATTGAAGAAATCAATCGAATGGTTGAACAAAACATACTAAAAGAAGTAATGAGTAGCCCATGTAACTCACCAATCATGGGACTAAAGAAACCTAGTGGGAAATATAGGATTGTTCAGGACCTGCGAAAAATAAATAAAATAGTGGAACCATGTTGTCCCATAGTGCCAAATCCTGCAGTAATCCTATACCAGATTATGTGGAGTGCAGGATGGTTCACAGTAATTGATTTGTGTCAAGCGTTCTTTTCAATACCATTGCACCCAGACAGCCAATATCTTTTCTCATTTAAATTTGAGAACAAAGTCTATGTATGGAATCGTATCCCTCAGGGGTACACGGAAAGTCCTTCCATTTTCAATCAGATATTGAAAAAGTGCCTTGAGAAATTAGTGATGCCAGGAAGCTCACTCCTAGTGCAATATGTCGACGACTTATTGGTGGCATCGAACACCAGAGAGGACTGTGTTGTTGATTCCATAGCACTATTAAATCTTTTGGCCGAAGAAGGGCATAAAGTCTCACCTGAAAAGTTGCAGTTTTGTACAACAGCTGTTAAGTATCTGGGACACCAAATTGAGAGGGGAAAAAGAAGAGTAACCTCTGAAAGGGTAAAATTAATAAAGAAAATGCAAATGCCTGTAACCCAAAGACAAGTAAGAATGTTCCTAGGAATAGTAGGTTACTATCGGCAATGGATACCAGGATTTTCCCTACTAGCTAAATCTTTAATTAACATGACGAAAAAGAAAGCAAAGGATCCTGTTGAGTGGGATGATGAAAGTGTAGGAGCTTTTGTAAAATTGAGAAATGCCCTATGTTCAGCACCTGCCTTAGGCATGCCTGATTATAAAAGAGAATTTGCATTATTCTGTCATGAAAGAGAAAATTGTGCACTTTCTGTCCTAACTCAAAGACACGGATTAGACAGACGTCCTATAGCATATTTTTCTGCTACATTGGACCCAGTAGCAGCCGCGTTGCCAGGATGCTTAAAAGCAGTGGCGGCTACTTGTTTGAGCATTGAACAAAGTGAGTCAATTGTGATGGGACATCCTGTAAAAGTGTATGTTCCACATGCGGTTGTAATTCTGTTGACAAGAACTCAAACTCAGCATCTTACTCCTAGTCGGCTGACTAAATACGAAAGAATAATAATGGGTGCTGAAAATGTGACCATGGTAAGGTGTTCTATAATAAATCCAGCAACCTTACTACCAGACCCATATCATGAGAGAATTAAAAATGACGAAGAAGACGAACATGATTGTTTACAGATTACAGAGTTATGTACGAAACCTCGCCCAGATATAGAACAGCCCCTCAGAAAGCCAGATAGGGAGCTATTTGTTGATGGTTCATGTCAACAACATGAAGACGGTAAATTAACTGCTGCCTATGCAGTATGTGAATTAACTGGAACAGTCGAAGCATCCTATTTACCAGGAGTCAAATCTGCACAAGTAGCTGAATTGATTGCATTGATAAAAGCCTGAAAAATTGGGAGGAATCAAAAAGTAACTATATTTACAGATAGCCAATATGGTTACGGGGTTGTGCATGATTTTGGCCAACTATGGATGCAGAGGGATTTCCTGACTTCTTCAGGATCCCCCATTAAAATTGGACAATTTGTAAAGGAATTGCTGGAAGCAATACAATTACCAAAATTATTGGCTGTGGTGAAATGTGCCGCACATCAGTCAGGAGATGACTGGGTGGTAGTCGGCAACAGATATGCAGATCTGGTGGCTCAACATTGTGCCAAAAATAGATTGTCAGTCAATAAGAGGGTGGAAAGAATGGGAATCAGCTGCTAACGTATGCTGTATATGCCACCTGAAACTTGGAATGATGTAAAGAGATTAAAAGATGATGTTGATGAAAATGAAAAGAATTTGTGGATCAAAATAGGTTGTTCCCAAAGAAGATATGATGAAGTGTGGATCAGTGCTGATGGCAGACCAGTCATGCCAGACTGTTTACTCTCACAAATGGCCAGAATGTATCATGGAGACACACACATAGGGAGAGATGCAATGATTAGGCTTTTTAGACAAAACTGGTACAATCCGTAGTTCAGGGCTGTTGCAGAGAGTCTTGCCAAAGGTGTTTAACTTGCCAGATGCACAATCCGGGGAGGAAGACAATAATTGGGTTTGGAAAAATTGGAAAAGCAGAAGGACCATTTATAAGACTTCAGTTCGACTTTATTCAGTTACCACCATGCAGAGGGCTGAAATATGTACTAGTCATAGTGTGCCTGTTTTCAAAGTGGGTGGAGGCTTACCCTACCAAGAGAAATGATAGCATTACAGTCGCAAAACTGTTGCTACGAGAGCTCATTCCTAGGTTTGGTTTCCCAGTCATTTTGGAATCAGATAGAGGAAAACATTTTAACAGTGAAGTGATCAAATTAATCTGTGAAGCATTCCAAATCCAACAGAAACTGCACTGTGCATATCGTCCAGAAGCTTCTGGAGTGGTTGAACAATTGAATGGCACTATAAAGTCAAGATTGGGAAAAATGTGTGCATCAACATCATTAGAATGGCCAGATGCATTGCCACTTGTTTTAATGGGACTCAGAAGCATACCTGACAGAAATACAGGATTGAGCCCCACGAGATAATGATGGGAAGAGCAATGAGACAAACACATGTTCCCACAAACAAGCTACTGAATATATCTGATGATATGGTACTGGACTATTGTAAAGGACTGGCTGACCTAGTGCGTTCTGTCTCTCATCAGGTTGGAGAAGACGCAGTTTCCAGGCAGCCTGAACAGGAACATGATCTGAATCCTGGTGACTGGGTGGTAGTGAAGAATCACACCAGAGAAACGTGTCTATCACCCAGATGGAGCAGTCCTTGTCAAGTCATACTGACTACAAATACAGCAGTGAAGTGTGCAGGATTTCCTAATTGGATTCATGTAAGCCACACCAAAAGAGTACCAGATCCTGAAGAAGAAACTCCTCAGACAGCATCAATCACTGAGGGAGCTGAAGGTTGCCCAGCTGAGGAATCTCAGGCTCGAGATTCAAGAGAAGCTGAAGAAGAACAACCGAGCACAAGTCAGGACTGGATACCGGTGGTAGAAATTCCTGAAGTTTACCACAGAACAAGAAGTCAAACAAAATTGGAAGAAATTGAAGAAGATCAGATAGGTGAAGAAGAAGCAGCTCAGGCACAAAAAGAAGAGACAATAAGAGAACCTGAGCAAGATCAGATAGGGAAAGGAAACTGGGCTCAAATCAACGAAGATCTGATAAACTTTGAGCAGGGACAGACAGGTTTAGAAGAATCCGGTCAGGCTGCAGAAGTACAAAGTGCAATAAGCCCTGATCAGAATAAGTTAGATCAAGAAAAGAGCACAGAAGAAAAAGATCATGAAAATCAAGAACATGAAGAAATAAATCAAGAACAAGATTCCCTTATTGGAAACTCACAGTGGAGCTGTTGCAGAGAAACCAATCAGACCTGAAAAAGAGCAAACAAGAAACACAGTAATTGCAGAACACGAAACAGTACTAAGCAGTGAAAATAAAAAGATTTCTGAAGACAAAAATAAAGAAATAGTGCAAACAAAGAAAACAAGAAAAAGAGATCATTGGCCGAGTGTCATTAAAAGAGTAAAATACCACATAACAACCAGAAGTGAAGATCCAGATCAAGTGAATGAAGTAACAAGTCAAACTGAACAAGAAAATAAAACTGAGAAAAGAAGAAGTAAAAGGCTGAAACTTGTGAATAACAAATTCAAGGGTCCTGATTGGACTTACATCATTCTTGAAGATTACGAAAGCTCAGAGTCAAGTGAGAGTGGTGACGAAGGAACAAGTGCAGAACTGACGTACGAAAAAGAAACAAGACCACCTTAACTAAGCAAAAGAGCAATTTAAAGAAAAGAGGAAATAGATAAGAAGAGCGATCTTCCTTGTCGAAAATGCCTGACGATAGAGTTGCTGGGAGACCAAAACAGAGATGTTGTAGAAGATGCTGTGCAATATGCATATGTAGTCTAGTAATGGTGCTTATAGTATGGTTAGTCCTGATTGTAGCAGTTCCTTACCTTATGATAATGGATAAAAAGATTAATAATGAAACTAAGGAGAGGACAGCAAACATGAAGGGCAATAGAGTAGAACTAATGGCAGAGAATGAACCAGAAATTCATCATGAAATAGCTGACAACGACACTAGTTTAAACGTTTTCACAAAGTTATTGTTTCAGTATGTAGACACAATGGAAGTTAGTAACTGTTATGTCTGTATGAAGTTACCTGAATCAGTAGCAGAAGGATTAACATACCATCACTTACCACTGACATATGGCATATCATGTAGTATTTTGTCTAGTTTATTTTATAGAACAGGGAGACTTCAGTATTATTATTCAAACCTAGATGTGATATTTTCTGAGGTTCCGATTCGAAAGAGTATGAACCCAGTGCTTAGTAGTCAAGACGCACAGTTTATGGAAGAATTTTTCTTAACAATGAAATCAATAGACATAACACATGCACATAGACACAATCTAACATGTTCTTTACATGAAGAAGAAAATATATTTTTGAATTTAGTAGAAGATAGAAGACAAGATTTTCAAAAGAAAGCTTCTGGGCAGAAAAAGAAGCGAGTTATACACCTGGCAAGGCTCAAGCTGCTATGGCTCTGGATTTTGTAAAGACAGGAAAAATGTGTCTTCATAGGTTAAAGACTGATTATAACAATGTTTTCATCGGTACCAGTGAGTGTGAACACAATTTCTTAATTCTTGGAGGTTGGGGAATCAAAGGAGGAACAGATTCAGTTTTTCCTGGAATCTATTATGTGTGTGGGAATAAGGCTTACTTTAGGCTTCCTGCACGGTGGTATGGAAGTTGTTATTTTGGAATAGTATTTCCAAAGATATACCACGTAAAAAGAAACACTGGGAGCAATGAAAACAATAGTGAATTAATACGTAGTAAAAGAGCTAGTTTTTCAGAAATTGTAGGTGATATATTTGGTGCATTGATACCTTCAGTGGGAATAATTCTGAACTCAAGGAAAATATGTAAATTGTCTACAGTGGTTGATCGTTTATCAACGGATACTGCTGGAGGGTTTCTAATGATTAATGCGGAGATGGTTGCGATTAGGTCTATGGTGATGCAAAATCGACTTGCTCTTGATATTATATTGGCAAAAGAGGGCGGAGTCTGTAAATTATTGAAGACGAAACACTGTTGCACTTATATTCCTGATAAGAGTGCAGAGATTGGAACGTATATACAGAATATAACAAAACTTGAGAAGGAATTAAAACCACTGGAAGTTGATAGTGTATGGGAAAGATTGACAAGTAGTATTGCATCAATTGGTACCTTGTTTGCTAATGTAGGAAAAGGACTTATAGGTCAAATATTAGTACCCTTAGCAGGGATAGCAATAATAGCACTGACAATAATAATATGGTGCAAATATTGTAGAAAGAAGGGAACATATAATGTGACAGGAAAAGGAAAGAAGAGAAGAATTGATGAAATAGAACTTGAAGAGTGGAGAAGTGAATTATACAAGAAATTGAAAGGGGATGGTAAAAATGGAAAGTGTAAAAATGAGAATGAAGTAATTTGCTAGAAGTTGGCATCTTATTGTGGGTAGTATTTTGATGGCTCAGAAACGCCATCAGAGAGGGGATTGATGAAGCAAGGTTTCATAAACGAAACTTGCTTGTATGCAATCCTCCTCATAGTATTAATTTATTAAACTTGTATTGTTTATACTAACCTTTGCATACACTACACGAAAGGGAAGGATGCTTGCCTATGTGTTTTACTAATTAATAACGCTTGTCTGTAATCCAAAATGGCCGCTAAAACGCGGGAATATCACTGCGCATGTCGCAACCATATCACATGGTGTGACGTCTTTCTTTGCTTGGTGGGAAAATTCTGCTTCTGCGCAGTGTGCATTAAAATGGCTGCTTGATGTCTTCACATGCTTCAGCTTGCTCCCATGTCATTATTAAACTGTCGTTTGTCTAATGCTACTAATGTGGGACAGTATTATAATTAAATGGGTATAGAGTAGAAAAAGTGGGCATACAGTGGAACATTTTATTTGTGATTTTAATATTGTCTTCTTTGACTTTTTATCAGTTCGTAAACTTGGGCCTGGGTTGGTGATCTGAAAACTCGAGAGGCAAATGGTTCTGCGCATGTGTCCTGTTTGGCTGGCAAAGCAACACGAATGAAGTCAACCTGGACGTCGTCCAAGGCCACGACCTAATGGCCGAAGATGCTGTACTCTTGCCTTTTCTGTTAAAATTTGATACTTTGTACATGAAGAATGTATAACATTTGTCGTGAGACGGGTGGGAAATAAAGCAAATGTATTAATTTGAATGGGCGGGAGTTTAAAGACAATAGGCTTTACAATTTAGGCCAAATCAATATGGTGAGAGAATCCACCCCCTGTCCCTGTCCAATCAGAAATAGTGGTCCCATATTTTAGCAACATTAAGGGGAGGTACATGGGCGTAAAAGGGTATAATAGATATAGAATTAGTTAATTAGTTAGCTCAGACCGCAGAGTGCGCACAGGAGACTAGCGCTCTTAGCTCCAGACTGCCAAGCTGATCGATTGCAGACTGAACCGCTGTCCAGAGAGGTCCTGAGGAGGGGGCGGCGGAGTCCATTAGAAGGAAGGCACGGGAGAATCGAGGAGAAGCCGAGTATCAGAGAGGGGAACGACGCAGGTGTCGTTGTAGAGAGGTCACCGGTCCTGTCCTGATCCTGGAGGAGGTCTTTGCTCTTCATGCTTCCTGGGTCCTATTCTTTCCAACTCCTTGGCCAAGGGGTTTGGTTCTCGCACTTAGGTAAATATAATGCAACCTTTAGTTGCGCTGCTGTCTCTATCCTCTCCTTTTCTTAGGGACCGTCATTGATTAGTAACGATTATTCTATACTTCATCTTGGGTATGCGATTAAGTACTGTGTGGTTCTGTATTTTACTCTGCTAAATCTTTAGATAAACATTTTTAAAACTTCCTGACTCAGTGGTTATTTCAGGATTATGTACTATAATGAATGTCACTCATTTTAAACTTCCCATTTAGCAAAGGATTCATTGGTAAGTCATTACTCTTCAATCAGAAGGTAATTGGTAGCAGGGATTTGATAAAAGAGTACAACTGATACAACCCAGCGTAAGTATTAGCGTAGTATGAATGTATGGGCCCAAGTGAGTATCTGGTGTATGAATGCTGTTGGCTAATATCGCGCTGGATCAATTACCAACCTGTATGAAGATGGTGTTCTTCTTGGAGGTGGCATCTGCCTGAACAGCTCCAGTTATCTTAGGTGTCATGCTTAGTTAAGAAAATGTTGATTCTCTAAGAGGCAGCTTTTTCTTCAATCCTAGTCTATCTACAGGCAGGAGGAAATAGGAATGCAGACACACATAGCACATAGACACTACAATATAAAATACAAGGTAGATGTATTTAACTGAGAAAAAGAGTTGTGCTTTGCCACACTGATCACTAAGACCCAGAGAAGCATCAGAATGAACATCTGTCTCATCATGTCCAACATAACATAACATGCGTATTTGTAAAGTGCACGTTCACCCAGAAGGGCATCTTTGCGCTGAATAACAAATGTGTAAAATAGAGTATGTCTAATCTTCAGAGACTTGAAACATTAACCCCCTACAATGTAACTGATGCCATTAGATATGCCCAGTCCCTACCCACAGGCTCACTGTAAAAAATAAAAACATTCCTATGGACAAGTAGGAGAGGAATACCATGTCTGTCACCCTGCTAATGCCCCCAACCCTACTTCCATACGCGAGGCTTGTTGGAGTGCAGTGAAAATAATCTGTGTCCCACCTTCACATCTCCCCTATCATACAAGATGGTCATAAACATTAAGCAAGTGAGGGTAGACCCAATGCACACACAAACAATAGAATGCACAAAATGACCACATGGGTCACTTCATTCCTGAGCTTACATGTCTGCAGTTTCCTCGGGTTTTACCCAGCCCACACCCTCAAAAAAGAATAACAGAACAAACAGGATTATTGACACTACAACCCCGTTAAACCCCCTTCAAACGCACTGAAGAATAAATTGGGCCCCCATTTCCTCTTCATTATGTCAGCAAATGCATAAATGACCCCCCAAAACAAAAATAAATAAAATGAGCATATAATGTATTTATCTCCTTTATTGTGAGGCTCCCGTCCCCTCACTTCATGCCACCATGTGCATAAATTACCACTTTAAACATAAACAAAATATATTGAAATTCATCTCATTCTGACAACAGGAGGGGAAGCCTGCAGATCAAAGGATGGTTTCCAGTTACTTAGGATCTTCTGTCCTATTCACGAATGCCCAGGCAGGAGGCAGACGCAGAGACCGAAGGGGTATGCTGTTAGAAAACTGCATGCTCCTTTTAATGATGTTTTCAACACCTCTCCCTAGATGCTACTTTTCAAGTCAAGGAATATTCTATGGCTTACAATAATTTACATTCACGATCAATCTTTTTGAAGAAAGGTGGTAAGTCAAATGCTTACCTAGGGGGAAGAAACAAGTGAATTATTACATTTTCGGCAACAATGGATGTGTGTCAAAGTTTCATCCACAACTTAACTTGCAGGAGATATTATCCACAAAAATGGCGGTGGTGTAGTTAAAATGCTTCACTTGAACCTAAGCAGAAGAATACTTGGCAACATTCTAAACTTCCTAATGGTGGAATTGGAAGTCTGCAAATGTCTGTTTCCAAAAAATGTTCTGTGCATCTGGACAGCTAGAGGGTGTCCTCATTAATATACAGACGCGGATGAAGAATAGTCATAATTACTAGCAGTGTTTCTTATTTTGAGTCCTCTGCCTCATCCCCATTCCTGTACTCTTCTGACACCCCATTTTGTGGAGCGTGTGCTGTTGGGCTACACCAGGAGAGGCAATGTGCTGTGATCCTACGTACGGTGACAGTACCAATCTCAGAGAGCAGACTCAATTCACACAAGTACCAGGAAACAGAAGAATATGTGTCATTAAGCACACCAGTGAGTAACTGCAGCATTCCTATTGAAAGCCATCATGGTACTGTGATACAGGTAATGGAATGAAGGATCAGAGTGAAAATAAGGGTCTAATGGTAATTGTAATTGCAATTGCATTTATATAGTGCTTACTACCCCTGATGAGGCGTCAAAGCGCTTTTCGGCGAGTAGCACGCCACTCCGGAACCCACAAAGGATTAGTGGTGAGTTAGTACAGGGAGATATGAAATTAATTTGAGTGGTGGACATGTGAAGTTGTTATTTGGATTGAAAAGGATAGTAGAGGGATAGAAGAGGGAAGGGTTTGCATTTATAGAGCGCTTGCTATCCCTGATGAGGTGTCAAATAGTTTTTCGGCAGGTAGCACGCTACTCCGGAACCCAAACAGGTTTAGTGGGGCATTAGTCTAGGGAAATAGGAAATTAATTTGAGCGGTGGACATGTGAGTTTGTTAGTTGGATTGAAAAGGGTATTGGAGGGATAGAAGAGGGAATGGTTTTTTCGGAGATCATAGCAGTAGGAGGAGGTTTGGGATGAGTAAAGGGGAGGTGGAGGGGGAAAGAGTCAGAAGGAAGGGTTTAGAAAGGTTTGCTTGGGAGATCTGAATAGTAAAAGAGGCTTGAGATGATGCAAGGAGGGGTAGAGGAGGGAAGAATTAAGAAAGGGTTGTTTTGGGGATCGCAGTAGTAGAATGTCAGATATTAGAGATAAAAATTAGTTATTTTTAAATCTGTTGTTTGGACATTTATTTTACATGGGTTTCCAGAAAATCTGGTGTGCTCCCAGCCCTTCTTCATCTGCTTTAATTCTCCCCTGCTGTTGTACTAGATTTGCATCACTCAGCAAAGCAGTTTAAATGTTGGAGGTCTTGAAACTGGGAGAGATGGCAAACTGACAGCAGAGGAGTCTGAACTGTTGCAGTAAGCGAGGGTAGGAATTTGGGTCAGTTATAGCGTCTCTTTGCTTTCAGCCCTGAAGAAGTTAAAGTTCAAATTATAGTCTTTGGTGCGGAGGTGGGCTGTGAAAGCAGAGAGAACCTACAGTTCTGTCCAGTTTGGGGGACTAAAACTGATGGCTTGGGAAAACATAAGACAAAAGCTTTTTCAGGGGTAAGGTTTCCAGCGACTCCACGCCACCTGTAAAGAAGGGAGGTGGGAGGCAAACAAGAAACATAATATATTTTGGTAGAAACTGGGCTAACACATGCCATGGATCACCCTTCCAATTTCTCTCTCTCGAAACTTTACAACTCATACGCCAACTACCCCCGAGTGTTTATCCTATAATTCTGGAAAATTATATCAGAGAGGAAGAGCTGAGCTACACTGTGGAGTAAAGATGATGGTCTGACATTGAACGAAGGAGTACAACAAGTGGCACTTACCCACACTTTTCTGATTTTTTATCCTCAAATTATGTCTTCAGGTCGGCCCTCGATACCTCTACACAGTCCAACAAAAGAGCAGGCAAACTAGGATAAGGCAGCACACTGATTCTTTGCACTGTTTCAGATTGTGGACAGAATTAACCTGCAGCCACAATATGCTCTTCCAGAATTTCCACCAGTAGCAAACAGTGGACTCACACCCCTCCCTGAGAACTTCTTACCATTCCGCATATCAATAAACAGTGCTTGAAATACCAATAAACAGTGCTTGAAATGCATCAAGTCACATTGTGTTGCTATAGTGTAGCCCCTGCACCAGGAAGGACGCCTATGCATCTTATGGGAACGAAGCTCAAGCTGAGGTCACAAGCACTGATGCTTTATGCTATTGGTAACCAGTCCAATGAATTATTAACAGAGCCCTTTAAACCTTTCTTTCTTCTCGAGAATTGTCTATCACTTCCTTTGACGTGTATTGAAAGGAGTTACTCCACCATTGGAGGCTTGAGTTTCAATGTGGTTGCAATTCCTGTATGTGACAAAATTATTATTTTTTCCATTTGTCTGCAACTCTTGTCATTGCTTACCAAGCGAAAGCTCCATTGGCAAACCTCAGTAAAGTGCACAACACAATGTGTCATTGCGTGCGGAGATCTGTTCAACCTTCAGGAGACTCCCCGAACCCCTTGAGCAGAGAGGGGCGGTCATTTTGTGTTTGCTTCACAAGCCCCGCCACTGGCATAACGAATGAGCCCCAGCCACAAAGGCGGAGACCGCAGGGTGGCTCATCAGTCTCCCCACACTTCTGCTGTCACCCCCATTGTAAGGCCAACATAACTCAAACCGTAGGCCTCAAACTCCCAGGTAACTGGAGACAGCAGGAAGCTGGCTTTGATATTCAGCATGTTCTTTAAGAACCTTCTTGTCTGCTGTGGGGAAAAATGATCTAGCTTCTCTTTCATCTTTCTTTGTCCTAACATCACGCAGTAGGTGGATAGCTTTATGAGGAGTCTGCGCCCCATTTTTTGGGCATCTTCTGCTACAGGAGACATAAATTACTCTCTTGGCATCTCCCTTTCAAGCCAGATTTCGAGCATTCCTCATTTGGTCTCTATTTCCTCCAAGGGGGCCGATTTTGTTTTTTATTACATTTTTTTTAATTTTTATGTCCTTTTGTCCCATTAGATAATACGATTTTCTTATCCATGCTGTTAGGCAGAATTTCATCTCATAAATATTTCGGAGTTTACTATGAGCAGCTAGAAAAGAACATGCAAATGACTCCATGAACTTTGCGTTGCCTTATGTGGGAGGTGCAACATGCAATTGAAAGTGATGAAAGAAGTTAGTTTAAATGAAAGGCACTAGAGGTATTTCTTTTCTATTATGGAAAGGTTAGCAGCAAACTTTTGCCCAGTGATTCAGCATGTCGTCCCTAAATCTTACCATTAATTAGTTCAACTAGACCATTTAATTGTTGCTCTCATCTGCACATCTAGCTCTTGTCCTGTGTACTCAAATGTGTTGCAAGACGCATTGGCGTCTCACGACTAAAATAAATGCATCCATTAGTTAATGAACAAATGATGATCGGCCTGTTGTCTTGCTGTTGTGGTATATTGCTTTGCCCAATAATGAAAGAAACAGGAAGCAACCAGGACTGCAGAAAAAAAAAAAATGGCGCCACAGGCTGGAAATTCAAATGAGTTCATTGAGCCGTTGCCGTGGCTTGACGATCATATTTAAGGTCTTGGCTAGCAGATTGACCAGTCTGTCAACAGGACCTCAGACCAGTGTCTCCAGCCAAAGCCCTCAAGAAAGGAGTCTCTGCTTGAAAAAAGGCAAGCGCCCTTTGACCCCCAGCCATCACTTTCGCCATCAGGTCAGCAGTTGTTCCACAAAACATTGGCAATTGTCTTTCTCCTTGTGTGAGGAGGCTCTCGAAACATTCTGCGGGGATAATTAAACGGTGAATGAGGGTCAGTACGGACAAATAAATCAAACTGATAGTTTAAACACAGACTGATTGAGCAAAAACAAGGCCCATCGCCATGCCTGTTATGGCGTCTCTTGGTGTTGACTGACTTGGCGAGCACTGCGTCCAAAGGCGGCAAGTGGGAAATCTTTGTGAGGAATCAAAAGCTGAGCAAAGAGACACGGGCTTTAATTGTCTAGCTTTTATTTCTCGGAATAAAGACAAGCAGCGCATCAATTTAGCTGACTTTTGAGCAGCACAAAGATGAACCCAATTCTTCAGCATGCTAATTGAGTTGGAGGATTCTTGCCCCTTGTAGACGGGGATACGGGGCAGGCCCTAGACGGAGGCAGGCGGAAAAGCGTGAGGGGGTGCTGACAGGATGCCCGAGCTGGAAAAGTATTTGCCTCTGTCAATTTCAGAGTTTAAAAAAATGTCATCGCTATCTTCTTAAACATTTGTGTGTAATTTAAATTTTAAAAAAAAGTCTTGCTGAGTTTCTGTAGTGCAGACATTGCTCAGTATCTCTTGTTAATGCAAATACGAGATGACAACAGATGAACACTGAAATCGCCAGGACAATTTTTATGTGAAACTTAAGATTCTGTTTGTTTTCTTAATCAGACCTTTTCATCTTTAGTTCCTTAACCATAGCGCCAAGAAACCCATGGGTGAATGTGTGCTTTAGAAAACTCATCTAACACAACATAAATTGACACAACATAACAATTATAATACAAATGGGGAACTACCTGCAGTGTTGGAGACACCCAAACATTGTCTGTTTCCTTACCTCAGTCACTAACTTTCTTTTTTACCATTATTGTTGTAATAGTTTGCAATTTCTTCGAAGCACCTCTCAGATGGCATGTAATGCGAGACAAAGATGAACGTCCCCCCAAAAACAAATGAGTAGACATATGTTCTGTGTTCTAAACCTGTGGTCTGCCTACTCAGGAGGTCCAGGACTGTTTAGAAAATTAAATAATATTAGCAGATTATTAAAGTATATCCACATAACAAAACAAAATGTAAAACTGAAAAAATTGAAAACACTCAGTAAATGTGAACGGATTTCAAATGGAGGCTAACAATTAAGTTAGTAACCTTAACTTACATTGTTGGAGCAGAGCACGTACAGCAAACAGTAGTGAAGATGATTTGTGCCTCAATTGAAGCACTAATATGCGCTGACCAAAAAAGAGAGGATGCATTAGGAGCGCAAAAGACAAAGTTATATACTAGGTTCTAGCGCATTGCTTTGTCTTTTAGAAATAGAACCACATTTTGAAAAACCACAACCTTCCCATTAAAATTGAATTTGCGATTTTGATATATATTTTTTTACATTTATGAAAATATTTCATAATTTGATTTATTTACAATTGTTTCTGTTGTTTTGCGTACATTTTTTTTTTAGGTTAACATCGTAGCAAATGTTGATGTCGGGATCCAGAGATTCCAATAATGATTCAGTGGGGTTCTACAGAAGTCAAAAAGTTAAGAACTGCTACCTATGCTTTATTGTGGAGGGCAGTGGGTAGACCCACAAAACCACTGAAACGTACAACGTTGTTCATTAATCGTCCATCTTAAGGTGCCATGATGATAACTGGTAACTATTATCTGAACTGACCCAACATATTATTCAATGTAGATGAAATGAAAGTCAGATTAACAGATTGTGGTCTGTTTGCAAGTTAGTATGGCAGGATATACAACAGAAAGTGTGCCGACAATTAACAGTCATCTGTGGGTATGAGCGCTGAGCGTGCGGATATGACTGACAGATAGCTATTATATTTTACAAGCACAGGAATCTCAGGCTATAAGGTACTGGAGCATTCACAAAAAAATTGCATTTCCTCTGTGAACTGTGCTTGCACTACCAGCCTATTGCTCCACAACCAACACATTTAGAATAGTGTGGAAGCTCATCAGGATATGCAGAGGCAAAAACTCACTTTTGCCATTTGCAAATTTTTCATACAGTGTGTTTGCTTGGGTAGTTTCCCCTACTGATAGCACAGAATTTCTTGTTCATAAATTGATACTTTAGAATTGTGCCCCCCACCGGCAACATTTACTTGCACCAAGATCTACTAGATGCAAATGAAAGCAGAGCTCACATAGGATTCCTCACTTTTTTGTGGCATGGTGCCCTATTGTAGAGCAACACACTCATGGTCTATCTTGCAAAACATGTATTGTACTCCTTGATTTGATTAAAATATCAATAAACAAAATTCTGTGAAAATCTGATGAAGGGAATTTTAAAGGCAGCTCTGGGAATTGATTGCTTGAGACAACGGATCTGACAGAACTGAAGCGGCAGGGTGTGGCACTCTCGAGGAGTACTGAGGAGAGTTGAGTGCAGGTGTACGGTTCAGGGTGCCAAGGGCATGCTGGGGTCTTGCCGGGGATGCTTCTGGATGCAAAGGTCATGGCAGTCTTTCCCGGTCCTGGCACCAGACTCAGCGTTTACTCCACGATTAGGCCACCCAACACGCCTATACCCACCTATATTGCTCCGGCCCATCCCCAGTAACTGTGGCTTGAAGACAAGAGGGGACCACGGACTGGAGCCGACCAGGAGGGTAGTGATCAGTACATAATAGCGGTGAGCTCCGAAGTACCTGGGGGCCAGCGTGTGGGAAAACATTAGGTCGCAGGCTCTTTGTGAGGTGCGGATGTGGCCGGCGGTAGGCCGGTGTGGCTTGCGCCGCGCAGAGGAGCTGGCACACCCCCACGACTACTTTTTGAACATCATTGAGTACCATCGACCCCTATCAGCGCTTGCCTGCCAGCCCACCTGTTATGCTGCCTGCTTTGCTGCCTGTTTTGTTTACCCCCAGATTGTTGATCTGCAGACTTAGTGCTATACAGGCACTTCTCAGGCACTTATTACAACTGTACAGCTCACAACTTGAAGGGCCTAGAAGGACCCATTATTTGCTCAAGTGCCCTGTATGGACCAGGGTCATTTGCTCTTTGCGATTTGGATTGCTTGGACTGCGCAGCTCTCCTCCCTTTATCCTACTTCCTGCCATATTTACTTAAACTACTTGCCAGCTCAACAGAGTGAGAGTGAACGCACACGTGCTGACAGTACAAGTGTGCGAGATTGTGGCTAGAAGCTCCAGGCTCCCTGGCTCCCAACTCTCGGCTACCAGGAAATTGCCATCCTGTCTACCAGGTTGAGACTCGACTGATCATCTGGCCGAGGCACGTGGACGCAGGTGGTGGGCAAGTAGGCTGGCGGTCCGGGCGCAGCTAGCGACCTTCCTTGCAGTGAACATAACTTTTCCTTGCGGCCATCTTGGATTTTGACAGTCTCAGCCAAGAAAGGTATCTGACAGAAAGACTTCTTGGATAGTGGGCTAAGCCATGACAGCCAAGAAACTTCGCTCTGGGAAGCTGGCCTTCTCAAGAGCTTGCAAAAAAACTAAAGCCAACCCTTTGAGAAATAAGACCTTCCAAGCAAATGCCCTGAAAGGCTTTAACGCAATCTCTACCTTCTTCTCTAAAAGAGAGGCCAGTACTAATAAATTGGCTTCAACAAAGATACATTTAGAAACCAACCTAGAATCATTGATAGAAGCCGAATCACCCACTAGGCTTAATAAATCCTCAGCCGATAATATCTTTGAAAGGCATATGGCTCAGCCAACTTCGCCAATTAGGTGAAAAAATGCCCCTTACTGAGGATTTTGCACTCCCGATATTGATATTGGTCCTAGTCAGAACCATTCCCTCGGATTATCTTTGGACCCCCTTCAATCCCAGCAACCAATGGAAAACACGATGGGTACCCCTCGGGTCCCTCGCCTAGGATGTAGCTTTCCAGCAGTACACCTAGTGGAAGTTTTCTAACTAACTTAAGGGTGTCCGATTCTCCAGAACTATGTTTGAGCCCCCATCCTTCTTGTATTCCCCCGGGGAGCAATGTACAGTTGTCTGACTCACTATTTTGCCTAGAAAAAGTTTTGTCCGCGATTTTGGCCCTAATAGAGAACTCAGTGAATAAATCTGATAATATTTTGGACTCGCTCTTTTCTTTAACAAAATGTTTGATTTTGGACAAAAGAAGTTTGGTGAAAAAGGCCACTTCTCCTTTGGCCGTATTTTGTGAATCCAAGAGGAAGTCTGTGCCCAAGGCTCACCAACCCAGTCCCCCATATGTAAGCACCATAGGGTGGACGTCATTCCTAACTTCCATTGTAAGGACTCAGGCTGGCCTACCTCAATTTAGGACAAAAGACAAGGAGAGTCAGAGCCTAGCCGAGAATGATCAGTCTTACTCCATACAGAAGCGTTTTTAGCCATGGGATGGGCCAACTCTGCCTCTGCCTTCGACCTCCTTCCCCGTAATTGAGAGAAAAGAAAAAACGCTCTCTCCTATTTTTCAAAGTAAGGAGGCCACAGCATTACCGCTACCCTTAGAGGAGGAAAGCAAGAAGAAGAAGGGTAAGAACGGGCAGCGGACTGCAAGGAGGAAAATACACAACAGAATCAGTAAAAAGCGATTAAGAAAACTATGTTTTGACCTGAATTCTGCTCTGAATTCTGCCCCGAGCTCTACCCCGACTCTAACGACGGAAAAGGAGGACGGAGTCTTCACTGAGGAGAGAACAAGACTACCTCTCCCCCTTAATGTCTCCAGGGACTTCCTTGGAGTTACTACTAAACCCACAAGGAGAAAATGCACTGCGCGAACCAGCCTCTTCTCCTCCAACGATGGCCCCATCTCATTTTCTGAACCCCCTTGCTAAAATGTTTACTTCCAAAGTGAGGGAGAATGTTGGATATAATGCCAATGTGAGGGGGCATGTTGGGATGTTATTGCTTGTAGTTCGTTGTCTGTGCCCTTGACTCTAGAATTCATTACCATCTTTGATTAGAAGATTTAATTGAACATGTCCTTTTTATTGGGCTGTTTTGCAGATAATCCAGATTTTCATATGGTACAGAGTAGTGATCAATTGTTGGAGAAATGGTGGGGCTAGAGTGACTTTTAGTTCCAAAGTGATATCCAACTTAGTTGGGTTGTGGGTGTTCTTAATTCTAACAGCTCTACAGGGTTCAATTTTAAAAACTGCTCCTAGTGATAATCTTAAACTGGTCTTGTGGAATGTAGCAGGTTTGCTGTCAGATAATAACAAAATACAATTCTTGAAAGGTTTGGATGCTGATATGGCGTGCATTCAAGGAACCTGGATTGTAAATAATTGACTGTCTGAGGGTTATTTTGTGCTAAGCTGTCCGGAAATCCCAGTTAACAGGGGCCATGCAAAAGGAGGTATAGCCGTATTGCTTAGCACCAACTATGGGGTCCATTACGATGACTGGCGGATGCACCCCCGCGATGCTGGCGGTGGGAGAAAACGCCATTTACCGCGCACCGGCAGCGGTCTTCACGCCCGCAATATTAGCATGTCTAGACAGAGCCATTTCCCGTCCGCTGTGGTGTGACGCCGACCGCCATCAAAGTGCGCCCACCAGCGCGGCGGAGTGAGCCAATGAGCACTAACCGCCTTGCGGAATGACGTCCCGTCCACCGAACAAATCACGATGCCGGAAAAAGGGCAGCACACCGCGGCGGAGCAACCGTATAGCCAAAGACGGCGGAGACACCACACAGGAGAAAGAAAATAGACACCCGGACCACACCGCGATGGATCCAGCACTACACGCCTTTCCAGTGCTGTATATGATACACCACCTGCAAGTCATTGACCGGCGAGGACGCCGCCGCAGGTACGTATACACACAACTGTGCATGCAACACAATACACAAGTCAAGGCTGTGAAAACGGTGCATGTCCACACCAGACACCCCTGTGGGGACAGGCACACAGCCATCACTGCATCCACACATGTCCCACCTGTCACAAAAACACCTCGCCACATCCTGGCTACCCATGAACCGCGATCATGAACAAATGTCCCGGTGTCGTCACCGCCGCGGTCAGTGTGCAGGAAAACATGCACACAACGCAGAGGCCAGTGCCAGCGCCAGCCATGGCCACTGTACAAACAACACAAAACCACCACTCAAAACACAACACACTAGCCCTCTCCCTGAAGGTACATATCATGTGCCTGCCATGTGCCACTCCTGCACAACAACAACACAGGTGAATACACACCCTGCCCCACATCCCTACCAACTGCAGAGATAGCCACAGCAGGAGTTGTTGCACAGGAACACATACCACAGAAGGCTAGGCCCCAGCCATCACACACACCACAACAACACCACACACATGCCCAGAACACTGAGCTCCAGCACAAAATGTACACACACACACACATATTGATGAGCAAACAATTCACTGCACACACAGCCTACCAACTTACACAGACACACCCTACCCTGCCTCACAGCCACATACACAGACCACATGCTAGCAGCAATGGAGGACAACATACATGAAAGCTAAAGTGATGTGCCCACAAAGGGAAGGACAAGGACACAACTATCAAGCATGTGTTCATCACATGCAAGACAACAGACCTCTGAGAACACCCACAGCCCATCAAATCACACATGGCTGCCACAGTGAGTCAACCCAAAACACAAGCACCTCAAATCAACAACTCAGGGAGACAGCAAGGCCACCCATGTCAAGGCACAGGGATGAGAGGAAGGCCATGAAGTCAAATACTGAACAGACACACATAGGTATGCAATTACCTGACAAGAGCATCTCTGCACACAACACACAGGCCCCATTCACACACTCCATGATTGAGAAGCACAAGTAGGATATGTCACACATCCCCCCTCTCACATCAGCAGCACACAACACTCCCATGTGCACCAAATCACAATTGCAGGGCACAACAAGTACACATACATGCACACCACTCCAGGGTGACACATGAGTGTAGTTGACAATGCAGGTGCACACACATCAACAGTCACCACAAAGTCACCCCCTTCACACCACACACTTCTCCACCACCAAAGTGTACACTTTGGAAGTAAGGCATGGGTCCAGGATTACTGACCACCACAAGAGGGCCATACACATACACTGCTGGGCACACAGTAAGTAAGCTCACACAGACCCCATGACCCGTGCCAACCTGCATGAAAGCCTGTGTATAAACTCCCACCCTGTGCTGACATTGCCTCCAAACATGGCATGTCTACACCATAGACAACATGGACAAAGAAGGATGATGACAACAAGAACATTTTCAAAAACCACCTTCACTGCACCCACAAGTATAAGAGTCAGGAAGAATTGAAGTCCCTGTCACCCCTGAAAAAACATGGAAACGTGAGACAACCCATTGCCAATGTTGAAGTGCCATACTGAGCATGTGACACAGTAAACCATGCACACACAGAAACAGTTTCATTGAGAAATTACACTGACAGAACTGACAACAGGAACAACTGTCTTTATTCACACTTGTGCATAGATAGATAACAAATGTGGGCAACTGCAGGGCCAGTGGCCACTACAATGTACAGAGTGGTTACATCAGAAGCTGCACAGGCAGGGGGCAAACAGTAGTGATCAACAAGGCAAGTACAATGTGCAGAGTAGTCACATCAGAAGCTGCACAGGCAGGGGGCAAACAGTAGTGATCAACAAGGCAAGTACAATGTGCAGAGTAGTCACATCAGAAGCTGCACAGGCAGAGGGCAAACAGTAGTGATCAACAAGGCAAGTACAATGTGCAGAGTAGTCACATCAGAAGCTGCACAGGCAGGAGGCAAACAGTAGTGAGCAACAAGGCCAGTGGCCAGGACACAGTGCAGGTGAGGTACATGAGAAGCTGCACAGGCAAGGGGCAAACAGCAGTGAACAGCAAGGCCAGTGGCCAGTCCAAAGTGCAGGTGAGGTACATGAGATCCTGCACAGGCAAGGGGCAAACAGCAGTGAACAGTAAGGCCAGTGGCCAGGACACAGTGCAGGTGAGGTACATGAGATCCTGCACAGGCAAGGGGCAAACAGCAGTGAGCAACAAGGCCAGTGGCCAGGACACAGTGCAGGTGAGGTACATGAGATCCTGCACAGGCAAGGGGCAAACAGCAGTGAGCAACAAGGCCAGTGGCCAGGACACAGTGCAGGTGAGGTACATGAGAAGCTGCACAGGCAAGGGGCAAACAGCAGTGAACAACAAGGCCAGTGGCCAGTCCAAAGTGCAGGTGAGGTACATGAGATCCTGCACAGCAAGGGGCAAACAGCAGTGAACAGCAAGGCCAGTGGCCAGGACACAGTGCAGGTGAGGTACATGAGAAGCTGCACAGGCAGGGGGCAAACAGCAGTGAACCACAAGGCAAGTACAATGTGCAGAGTAGTTACATCAGAAGCTGCACAGGCAAGGGGCAAACAGCAGTGAACAACAAGGCCAGTGGCCAGGACACAGTGCAGGTGAGGTACATGAGATCCTGCACAGGCAAGGGGCAAACAGCAGTGAACAGCAAGGCCAGTGGCCAGTCCAAAGTGCAGGTGAGGTACATGAGATCCTGCACAGGCAAGGGGCAAACAGCAGTGAACAGTAAGGCCAGTGGCCAGGACACAGTGCAGGTGAGGTACATGAGATCCTGCACAGGCAAGGGGCAAACAGCAGTGAGCAACAAGGCCAGTGGCCAGGACACAGTGCAGGTGAGGTACATGAGATCCTGCACAGGCAAGGGGCAAACAGCAGTGAGCAACAAGGCCAGTGGCCAGGACACAGTGCAGGTGAGGTACATGAGAAGCTGCACAGGCAAGGGGCAAACAGCAGTGAACAACAAGGCCAGTGGCCAGTCCAAAGTGCAGGTGAGGTACATGAGATCCTGCACAGCAAGGGGCAAACAGCAGTGAACAGCAAGGCCAGTGGCCAGGACACAGTGCAGGTGAGGTACATGAGAAGCTGCACAGGCAGGGGGCAAACAGCAGTGAACCACAAGGCAAGTACAATGTGCAGAGTAGTTACATCAGAAGCTGCACAGGCAAGGGGCAAACAGCAGTGAACAACAAGGCCAGTGGCCAGGACACAGTGCAGGTGAGGTACATGAGATCCTGCACAGGCAAGGGGCAAACAGCAGTGAGCAACAAGGCCAGTGGCCAGGACACAGTGCAGGTGAGGTACATGAGAAGCTGCACAGGCAAGGGGCAAACAGCAGTGAACAACAAGGCCAGTGGCCAGTCCAAAGTGCAGGTGAGGTATATGAGATCCTGCACAGGCAAGGGGCAAACAGCAGTGAACAGCAAGGCCAGTGGCCAGGACACAGTGCAGGTGAGGTATATGAGAAGCTGCACAGGCAGGGGGCAAACAGCAGTGAACCACAAGGCAAGTACAATGTGCAGAGTAGTTACATCAGAAGCTGCACAGGGAATGTGTGCGACTATACCATGCCATGCTCAGCAACAGAGTCATGGGGATAACAATGGGCATCACAGACACCGCTGTGGACAGACAGGTGTGTGAGGGTGACTACCACTCAGATGTGGCTGTCTGTCGGACTTGGAGGTGACTGTGTGTCGCGGTCAGTAGGAGGACTGCCCCGGGGAGTTTGAGGAACATCTGTGGAAGAGACATCTCTGGCTTGGGAAGCTGGAGGGCTGCTTGGACCAGGTGGGGTGGTGGCACGGGGAGGTGGACTGATGCTGTGGTGAGACTCAGTGTGTGCAGGAGATTGTGGAGGGGTGCCTTTCCACTTCTTGGGTATCCTGAAAGGCTTCCCTGTCTGGGGACTAATGTGAACTGGTGTGGACACCATAGGTAACACCACCACCAAACCTGCTCCTGGTGCTAACTCTGTGCCCCCCTCTGGGGACATGCTGGATCCAGCTGTGCGCTTCCCTGGGGCTTGCTTCCGCCCTTCCAAACCCTGTCTACCATGTTTAGCCCCTACAGTGCCCCCTTGTGCCTGCTTCACAGGGCTCGGGATGGGAGTGGAGTGGAGGTTGTGGGTGGATCAGCCATAGGGCCCTCATCCAGTGTAAGCCTTGCAGGTAACACCACCTCAGTGGGGAGGGAAACTGTCTTCTTTGCTTTGCGAGTGGTCCTTGGGACAGGAGAGTCCTTGGCGGGGGATGACTCTGAGGCCTGTGACCCTGAGGCCTGTTTCTTGCCCCTCTGGCCCTTGGTGTTGCCTGACGGGCTTTTCTCTCTGTGCTCTGGGGTGGTCTTAGTTTTCTGTGGGGATGGTGTCTGCGGCCTGGACCGTTTGGGCTGTTGCTGCTGCTGTGTGCTGCATGTGCTGTATCTGGACTTTGGGGTCTGTTGAGCATTGTCACTGTTGTCAGAGGTGCACAGTGACAGGGGGGTGGACAAAGGGACAGGAGCTGCTCCCTGAGAATGTGCCTGTTGCAGGGCTGCCGTCACTGTTGAGGACAATGACTGCACAGTCCGGTGTAGCCCACCCACATCCGAATGTATGCCCTCCATGAAAGCTATCACCTGGCCCAACTTTTTATCGTGGTCTAGGAAGGCATTGAGGAGAGATGTCTGCCCCACACACAGCTGGCGCAATAGCTCTACTGACTCAGCACTGAGGGCTGCAGGGCTGACATGGGCCGGGGCAGCAGTGCCTGGGGTGAAGTACACTCTTCCCTTTCGACTTGTTCGAACACGGGCAGCACCAGTGGAAGTAGATGGGAGGCAGGGCACTGGACGCTGTGTGGCGGAAGAGGAGGCAGAGTCCCCGTTCCCTGTGGCCCCCAACATGGATGCGTCACCGCTGGCGTCAGATGACGTAGAGCTTTGCGTCTCGGGTTGTGATTTCTTCAGCAGACACCTGTCCCCCTCCTCGGCACTGGTCACATCTGTGTCACTCTGCTCTGGTGCGGCTGTTGCACTGGATGCCTCACCGCTGGTGTCCGTCCCATGTCCCTCAGCGCACACGGGAGATGCTACATGGGAGAGAGATGTAGTGTTAGTGGAGTGGCACCAACTGAAGTAACGTGCAAGTAAATCACCATTCAAGAAGATGTGTTACCCACGTTGCACATCACCCTGACTAAATCTACGTTGCCACCTCAATTATCAACCCAACAGTGCATGTAAAGAACAAATCCAGCCATAAATGATCCCGGTGACTCACACAGCACACCATCCTGCCTGTGGCCCACTTCAGACACAGGCACAAAAATCTCTCTGACCACACAGGGTGCTGAGGATGGCAAGGATGAACACCACAACATGGTGTCAATTACGTACATGGATGAAGCAGTAGGGGAGCACCCACACACAGACCACAACATAATAGCCCACAATGGCCATTGGCGCATGCCAGCCACCATGTTGCTTGCACGGGCACAAGTACTGTAGCACATTGTCCTCAGAAGTTGTAGCAGCTGAAATCTGCTGTCAGGCATTGCACGCATTGATTGAAACACACTCAGATTAGGCACACTGCCGTCACCAGCAATATGAATTCACACAGTACCCCACTGCACAAGGTACCTGAATGCCACAGCTTTGATTGCAATGTCAATGCACATTGCGCAGATCACATCAGTGAGTACAGGTGGGACAAATGCATGTCAGATGCACCCAGCACAGACTCCACTTACAATCCACTGCATCACACTACCAACTTCACATAGCTCAGAGTTTGTCCAATCTGTGGACACATGCAGCCACTCCCTGCCAAAGCCACCCGTCAACAAATACTCACCCCTAGCTTGCTGTTGATGCTCCTTCAATTGTGCATCCAACTCAGGCTGTGTTACGGCCAAGATGCGGGCCATTAGTGGTGTCATGGTGCGTCGGGCCAACCTGCCGCTCTGAGGGAGCAGCCCCACTGTCATCTCGGCCACGTTCTTGCTCAGCCGGCAGATGTCGTCCCACCTTTTATGACAGTGGCTGCGCCGTCGGTTTGACACACCCAGATCATGCACCTTGGAGGCAATGGCCCTCCACACGGCTTTACGCTGGTGGACTTTCAGCTGCAGGCATGGGAGACAAGAGGGGTAATACATCAGTGATACAGTGTATACTACCAAAATCTCTCAAAACAGTGGCACGATACTCACTCATCCCAAATCAACAGATATGTGTACAGAGCCAAGAATGCATGGCACATGGTACAACGGCATTGGAGAACCACACGTGAATCCATGAAGGTGGGAGGGTGGACACAGTACCTCTACATCCCATTCACATGCAGGATGCCAGCACATCAAGCAATGTGTAGTCTGCCCACATCTACTGTCCGCTGTTAGCTAGAGCAACACATAGATTAGATAGCAACACATGGTTGTTGGTGGACTCACTGTGTCCAACACTGCGCAGCCCCCAATGTCCTAGCCCTGTGAATGGCTCTCTGTGTCATGGAGCTCACATACAGTGACATCAACTCTCATACACACACCCTTGTCACAAGGCTTGTCGTGTGCAATCTACAGGGCTGAGATGGCTCTTTGATGAAGATGTGTGAACAAAAGACACATGGAACACACTGTACATGCAGTGATGTGTACTTGTGGGAATTGGGCGGCGACTGTGCAGACCAGGTGGGCTGACACTGAGAGGGACATTTGGGACCCACACAGCCATTCACACAAGCAATCACTGGCCTGACTCCTGCATTACCAATTTGCTGATTCACTGTATGGCTGACAGGACAATACATGTCCCTCAAATCTGGATGGGCATACAGGGAAACGTGTGGAAGAGGCTACACAGCCCTTCCCCCTGGAGAAAACATGCTAGGCAGTGCAAGCCAGAGCCCCACACTCACTGACACATACTGCAGCACCTCCACCTCACGTGTGCCCCCCCTGCACTCTCACTCACACTGTTGGAGACTTACCACGACATTAGGGGCACCATAGAGCCTTGGGTACTGTGCAAGCACCCCATCCACCAGGACCTCCAGCTCCTCGCTGGTGAAGGGACTGGCCCGGATCTTTTGTGTCCTCGACATCACTGTGGACAGGTGGCAGCAGCAGCAAGTGGAGGTCAGGGGTGGCAGGCAGCAGTCCCTGGAGGCAGCAGCAGCAGGTGGAGGGTGGCAGGCAGCAGTCCCTGGAGGCAGCAGCAGCAGGTGGAGGGTGGCAGGCAGCAGTCCCTGGAGGCAGCAGCAGCAGGTGGAGGGTGGCAGGCAGCAGTCCCTGGTAGCAGTGGAAATTTGGGGCACCCTCCCACACATATATAGGCCCCTGGGGCTGTGTCAATGGTCCCACGCCGCTGCAATTGGTGTACCAGGTCTGCTATTTTTAAAATCATCCAATGTCCGCCTCCGCGGTGGCGGTGCACGCCTACCGCGATTTTCAAACCCATATAAAGCAACCGCTACTGTGCGTCCCATTGTATGCAAGGGCATGGACCATGGTGGTGACACACCGAAGGGGCCAGGCGCGCGCTACCGCGGTGGTGCATCTTTTGAATGCTTCCAATGACCGGCTACACGGTTGCGGAACACGCCTACCGCTATCTTCAAAATTGCATCAGGCTACCGTGAGGGTGCTTCCCATTGGCTGCCAGGGCATGGTCCATGGCGGTGACAGTCCGCAGGGACCAGGCGGTAGGCACCGCCAGATGGGTGCCATACAGTGCCTGTAGTGACCGTGAGCTGGGTAGCGGTGCATGCCAACTGCCATATACACATGTAGATATGGCTGAGACTACCGCGATCGTGTCTGGGGTATTGGCGGGGACAGTCCGCAGGGGCCAGGCGGTAGGCACCGCCAGATGGGTGCCATACAGTGCCTGTAGTGACCGTGAGCTGGGTAGCGGTGCATGCCAACCGCATATACACATGTAGATATGGCTGAGACTACCGCGATCGTGTCTGGGGTATTGGCGGGGACAGTCCGCAGGGGCCAGGCGGTAGGCACCGCCAGATGGGTGCCATACAGTGCCTGTAGTGACCGTGAGCTGGGTAGCGGTGCATGCCAACCACCATATACACATGTAGATATGGCTGAGACTACCGCGATCGTGTCTGGGGTATTGGCGGGGACAGTCCGTAGAGGTCAGGCGGTAGGCACCGCCAGATGGGTGCCATACAGTGCCTGTAGTGACTGTGAGCTGGGTAGCGGTGCATGCCAACCACCATATACACATGTAGATATGGCTGAGACTACTGCGATCGTGTCTGGGGTATTGGCGGGGACAGTCCGCAGGGGCCAGGCGGTAGGCACCGCCAGATGGGTGCCATACAGTGCCTGTAGTGACCGTGAGCTGGGTAGCGGTGCATGCCAACCGCCATATACACATGTAGATATGGCTGAGGCTACCGCGATCGTGTCTGGGGTATTGGCGGGGACAGTCCGCAGGGGCCAGGCGGTAGGCACCGCCAGATGGGTGCCATACAGTGCCTGTAGTGACCGTGAGCTGGGTAGCGGTGCATGCCAACCACCATATACACATGTAGATATGGCTGAGACTACCGCGATCGTGTCTGGGGTATTGGCGGGGACAGTCCGCAGGGGCCAGGCGGTAGGCACCGCCAGATGGGTGCCATACAGTGCCCGTAGTGACCGTGAGCTGGGTAGCGGTGCATGCCAACCGCCATATACACATGTAGATATGGCTGAGACTACCGCGATCGTGTCTGGGGTATTGGCGGGGACAGTCCGCAGGGGCCAGGCGGTAGGCACCGCCAGATGGGTGCCATACAGTGCCTTTAGTGACCGTGAGCTGGGTAGCGGTGCATGCCAACCGCCATATACACATGTAGATATGGCTGAGACTACCGCGATCGTGTCTGGGGTATTGGCGGGGACAGTCCGCAGGGGCCAGGCGGTAGGCACCACCAGATGGGTGCCAAACAGTGCCTGTAGTGACCGTCCGTGGACTTGCAGAGCAGGTTTGCTGCACATATGGAGTCATCCATCTCTATCCATAGCCCAACATGAACAGTGCCCAGTGTCTCCAACATTGAAGGACCCTCATGAGGCCAACATAACGAATGGGACATTTAACTCCATGTCACCTACACATGCCATATATGTGTATGTGATAAAATGCATTGACACATACACACGCACATGTCACATGTGATGTGTAAGGGCATGTAGACTGTACAGTTTTTGTGTTGCATAGCATATGTAGCTAATGGTCAATGTGTGTAGGTGCAATATAACGCACAATGCTGTCTCATTGTGTGAACTAGGGGCATCATTGACTGTCACATTGTCCACTGCACATGCACACACGTGTTCACCACGCTCAGGCTGTGGTCAGTGTGTACTTGATGTGTGCCATGTGCAACCTGTGTTGGGAGGTGTATCATGGACAGCAGCACGGTGTGCTAGGGTAGTATTGTAGTTTGACACATATGCTGGGGGTAATACTCACAGGTGTGCACACACATGTGTTGCCATATCCCACTGTGCATGCCAATGAGCAGGAGGTGTGCACAGATCATTGCTGCGGGTAAGGGGACAAGTGTACGAGTAGTGTGCCTGATGTGTACCGACTTGTGCAGTGCTCTGTTGGTTGATGGTGCAGTCTGTAACATTTGGCAATGTGTCTGTAGAAATGTGAAATGTCCTGTACATCTCATGGTGTGTTTCATTGACATATGTGCACTTTCATCTGACCTAGGAGGAGGCCCAATATCCATCGTCCATTCACAGTGCTGGCTGACATGGAGAATGAAGAGATCATCCGCAAATTCAGGCTGGATAGAGTTTCCCTACAAAACCTATGTGCCATGTTGGAGCCCCACCTGCAGCCACGTCGCACATATCCAACAGCTTTCACTGCGACTTCAAAGGTGATGGCGTGCCTGCATTTCTTTGCGACAGGCTCATTCCAGCACACGGTAGCAAGCGCAGGTGGGATGTCACAACCGATGTTCAGCATGGTGCTGAGGGATGTACTGTCAGCTATGATGAACTACAAGGACAGATACATTCAATTCCCCAGGGGGCCAGAGTTGGTGGCTGTGAAGGGAAATTTTTATGCCCTTGGACACATCCCCCATGTTGTTGGTGCCATTGATTGCACACATGTTGGGCTTGTGCCACCACAGGCACGTGAGCAAGTGTACAGAAATCGGAAGCATTACCACTCAGTAAATGTTCAAGTGGTGTGCCGGGCGGACATGATCATCTCCCACGTGTGTGCCAGGTATCCCGGTGATGGAGCAAGGTTTCAAAAATGAAACTTGCTTGTACGCAATCCTCCTCATAGTATTAATTTATTAAACTTGTATTGTCAAAACTAACCTTTGCATTCACAAACACAAGAGGGACAGAAGCTTGCCTATGTGTTTTACTAATGAATAACGCTTGTCTGTAATCCAAAATGTCCGCTAAAGCGCGGGAACTTCATTGCGCATGTCGCAACCTGATCACATGGTGTGACGTCTTTCTTTGCTTGGTGGGAAACTTTTGCTTCTGCGCAGTATGCACTAAAATGGCCGCTAAATGTTTTCACATGCTTCAGCTTGCTCTCATGTCATTATTAAATTGTCGTTTTCTTAATGCTACTAATGCAGGATAGTATTATAATTAATTGGGAATAGAGTAGGGAAAGTGGGCATACAGTGAAACATTTTATTTGTGATTTTAATATTTTCTTCTTGCACTTTTAGTAATTCGTAAACTTGGGCCTGGGTTGGTGACTTGAAACTCGAGAGACAGATGGTTCTGCGCATGTGTCCTGTGTGCCTGCCAAGTGAAGTCAACTTGGACGTCTTCCAAGGCCATGACCCATTGGCCGAAGATGCTGTACTTTATGTTTCCGGAGGACAAAATGATACTTTTCTCCTGTAAAATGTATAACATTTGTCGTGAGACGGGTGGGAAATAAAGTGAATGTATTTATTTGAAGGGGCGGGAAGCTAAAAACAATAGGCTTCACAATTTAGGCCAAATTTGACATGGTGCGAGAATCCACCCCCTGTCCAATCAGAAGTAGTGGTCCCATATTTTAGCAACATTAAGGGGAGGTACATGTGCGTAGAAGGGTGTAATAGAATATAGCATTAGTTAATTAGTCAGAGCATGCTTTCACGAAGAACAGGCGTCCATGGTGCGAGAGAGCTCTAAGCTCCAGACTGCCATGCTGATCGGTTGCTGACTGAATCCCTGTCCAGAAGAGGTCTTGAGGAGGGGGCGGCGGAGTCCATTAGAAGGAAGGCACGGGAGAATCGAGGAGAAGTCGAGTATCAGAGAGGGGAACGACGCAGGCGTCGTTGTAGAGAGGTCACCGGTCCTGTCCTGATCCTGGAAGAAGTCTTTGCTCTTCATCCTTCCTGGGTCCTATTCTATTTCAACTCCTTGGCCAAGGGGCTTGGTTCTCGCATTTAGGTAACTATACTGCAACCTTTAGTTGCGCTGCTGTCTCTATTCTCTTCCTTTCCTTAAACACCGTCATTTATAAGCAAAATCATTTCTATGCTTTTTCTTGGGTATTTCAATCAAGTACCGTGTTTTCTGTATTTTACTCTGCTAAAACTTTAGATAAACATTTTAAAACTTCCTGACTCAGTGGTTATTTCAGGATTATGTACTATAATGAATGTCACTCATTTTAAACTTCCCAATTAGCAAAGGATCCATTGGTAAGTTATTACTCTTCAATCAGAAGGTAATTGGTAGCAGGGACTTTGATAAAAGAGTACATCTGACACCCAGCGTAAGTATTAGTGTAGTGTGAATTGATGGGCCCAAGTGAGTATATGGTGTATGAATGTTGTTGGCTAATATTGCGCTGGATCAGTTTTCTGGTAAGCAGAGGACGGTTATGGTTACTCTTTGTTAATTGGGTAATGAGAATTTTATTTGTATTTTTATGAACTAACATCCGCTTAAATTTTGAGTTTTGTTATATGTTGTCCAGAATACCCCGGGGTAAAAAGAATAGTGGGTGGCAAGTGGAAGCCATACTGCAGTGAGGTTATCTGTCAGGCAGAAATAGTACTGAGAAGTTAAGCAGGACTTTCAGTACTTGTTAGGGACTCTATGCGTGTGAGTAATAGCAAAAAGGGTACGCTGATAAAAATTTGATGTTATATCACCTAGTAAGGGTAACATTGGAGAAGTAACAGGTACTTCTGGAGCTTGTGTGAAGAGTAGACGGAAGTGTTTTACTCGAAGTGTATGTATTAGTAAATGGAAAGGTTTTACTAAAGGGTGGAAGAAACTATCTTTTTCGAAATTAGTGGAAACTGGCACGATAGCGAATGTTTTATGTGGTTACTGAAATTTAATTAAGATTTATAGAGAAAATAAGTTTGCGTAAATTTTGTAAAGGAGGGGTCAGTAGTCAGGAGTAGTACTGACGTCACAGGTGCCGCGCTGGGATTGGTTAAACCAGCGAGAACAGAAAAGAGCAGATTGTAAAGGAGGGGTTGACAGAGAAACGTCACCAAAAGGCCGCGCAAGGATTGGCTCGGAAATAAAAGATAGCAGACATTTGATTGGTCGAGATTATAGAAGCAAAATTCTTAGTGGATAAGGATTGCATGTTAAAACGCGATCCGACTTTAACAGGAACTCGTCCGGATAGGAGATTCCTAGGTTTTGCAGAATATAATTTTGTACACCGAAGATTAGATAGAATGTACGGAGAAAGGAGAAAAATGTCATTCTTACAAAAGATTAAGAATTATTTTAAAAAGGACAAACCAATCAAAACTAGAGAAGGAATTATTATTCCACCAGCTAAAACGCCAGCATCATTTATGATGATGGAGAGAGGTTATCATACTTGTGTATGGATGGAGAATTGGATAGAATACACCAAAAATGATGGAGTATTAGCATTTCCCGAGAATGGTACCTTCAATGGAAGAATTCTTCAAAACTTGAGATTGAGGATGAATGATTTAGAACCCAGACCTAGATTAACCCAGTACGAAGCTCTAGAGGAATGGGAAACCGAGGCATTTGAGCGGGATAGATCTAGAAGTAATAGGAGTTACCCAGGATTTTTCCCCAGATATTTACGTGAGTCGAGAGAAGGTCAGATGAAACAATGGAGAAGGGCAATGATTACAGAGGGACTGTATCCATTATTTACAGAAGGAGAGAAATCAGGAGGCAAATGTACAGAAAAGACAAAACATTTAATGAGAAATGAGGATTCAGAAGACGAATTTATGGAAGAAATGTTAAGAAATCCCCCACCATATCAGGAAGGGACAAGTGGATGCAACCCAAGTGCACCACCAAAAACTCCAATGGTACCACAAGTAATGCATGAATTTACCCCGACTAGAATACCTCATGACAAAGAAAAAGAAGCCCTAGAAAAGACCAGAGCAGAATTAATACAGAAAATAACTCAGATAAAAGTACATCCTGATTCGTTGACCATACCTGTAACAATTGGTCCAGTAGTTCCATTATATGGTACTCAGGGAAATTGTCCTCAACCCATACTTGCACCTACTCCTGTGAGTAATCCCAGACCTGAAGCTCCAGTTATAATTGAGGATCAATTTAGTGACTGTGAATCCACAATATCACTTATGGACTTGCCTATTCGAGGTTCTATAAATAGTACTCCAAGAAAAGATGTACCTGGAGGTTCAAAAGATGTAAGTTTAGTAACTTCATCAGGAGCAAAAAGTGCTACCATAGTAACACCTGAAGATCTAGAAAGATGGGTACAAGGGTCAGTTAAACAGTGCACACCTACGAAAATAATGGACATTCATAAATTAAAAGTTGAATTAGAAGAAATAATAGCAGGAAATGTAGGACTAGAACGCTTAAATACCTATGATGAAGAAGAATTATTGTTCCTGTGCAGGAGTATCACTAGAAATGTGAGGTTATTTCATGAAAAATTATCCAATCTAGCACTACAGATGGGAATAGAAATAGGGAGATCAAAAGTACTACAGAAACCTTATAGAGCAGAATTTTCAGACAAAGATTTAGAAAATATGAATGCCTCTGGAAAAAGACTACAAATAAGAGAATTAATGTTAGTTTTACAAAAATGGGGAGACCTAGATAAATGGAGAACTAGGTGGGCCAAGAAGAAGGAAGAGGCACGAATAAGTAGAACAGCATCTGAATATGTGATGAAGGAAACAGGAAAAGCAGATCAAATGTATACAATGCGAGAAGTTGCGGGAGGAGGATATGTACATGTCCCATGGAGCAGACAGGATATTTTATCATTTACGAATGATTTTCCAAAAATGAGGGAAAAGCCAATTGAATGGTACAAGCAGGTTGAAAGGTTTGTGAAGGTGTCAAAGGTATTGTTGAAGGATTTGGATGGTCTGTTTGACATAGTGGTACCTGCCGATTTATGGACAGATTGTAAGATCACAGTGGATTGGCCAAGTGATGAGTATCCCAGAGATCCGAAAACAGGTGCCCCGTCAAATGACGTGATGAAAAAGTATCAGCAGGTGATAACATACCTGAAAGGGAAAATACCCCCGAAAGAAACAGATTGGGTGAAAATAGATCGAACCACCCAAGAAGCCAGTGAAACAGTACATTCTTACTATGAGCGCCTATTGCAGGTGTTTAAACAGTATCGTGGATTTGAGGACATTGGAGACAAAAACATGAGTTAGTTTGTGTATCGGTTTGTTTACGGTCTGAAGCCAGAGATTTGCCAGATGATTAACAACACATGCTGTGTTGGCAGGGAAAGCCCATAGATGAAATTCTGAAATATGCGAAATATTGTGGAGACGATATTGAGGATAGACACAAGAAATTACAAGAAAAGGTGATGTGGGCACAGGTGAAAATGGCAGAGAAGCAGGGAATTAATTTGGAAAATCCGAGTGAAAATCCAGGAAAAGATTCTGGAACGAGTGGTGATACGGGAAATGGTGGAAAATTTAGAGGACGAATGAGTAGAGAAGAAGCTAAAAAGAAATTTCCTTGTCATGGATGCGGAAAATTGGGGCATTGGAAGGACGAATGTAAAAAGATTCGGAATAATAATGGCCCAAATCAAAACTTAAATCTACAGACGCAGAATGACTCACAGCAGGGTGTAAATCCCCAGAGTCAATTACCACCTCCACCTGTTCAGAGTAATGTAAGCAGAGCAAAGCACGGTACAGACATTGGATACCCAGGAGGGAGTGGTAAGAATGATTATATGACATCACAATTTCTTTTGCAGGACAATTACTGTGAATTCAACTCATGACGGTGCCTAGGAGAGGGAAGAAGGAGTGCGTACTTGGCGCATCCTTACAGGTAGATCAGTCTGGTCCATATGTTGAAGGAAATGTGAAAGGTAATGATATTACTTTCCTTTTGGATACTGGTGCTACCAGGTCTACGGTGAGATCAGCAGATATCCCAGACCTTCCTCTCTCTGGAGAAGATATCCAAGTAGTAGGGGTAGCTAATCAAAGAATTAGAACACCTCTTACAGAACCAATGGAAGTCAAAATAGGAAATTTCAGAGAAATGCACCAATTTGTAGTGTGCGACTCTAGCCCAGTGAATTTATTAGGTAAGGATTTATTGTGCAAAATGAACTGTACAATTTTCTGTACGCCAGATGGTGTGGCAGTTCAGACACCAGATGAGGACCATGTATATAAAATTATGGTTGCAAAACAAGGTACAGAAATAGACGAAATGTTTTCGTTAATAACAATAGATGAGTTACCAGAAGAATTAAAAGGTACAGTAAACCCAATAGTATGGGATTTCACCGGAAAAGAAGTAGGACTTATGGCAAAAATAGATCCAGTTCAAATTACGGTAAAAGAAGGTGCAATTTTCCCAAATACCAGACAGTACAAAATGAGTGCAGAAGTAAAAGCAGGAGTCATTGAAGAAATAAATAGAATGGTAGAACAAAACATCCTAAAAGAAGTAATGAGTAGCCCATGTAATTCACCAATCATGGGACTAAAGAAACCTAGTGGAAAATATAGGATTGTTCAGGACCTGCATAAAATAAACAAGATTGTGGAACCATGTTGTCCCATAGTACCAAATCCTGCAGTAATTCTATACCAGATCCCTTGGAATGCAGGATGGTTCACAGTAATTGATTTATGTCAAGCATTCTTTTCAATACCATTGCATTCAGACAGCCAGTATCTTTTCTCATTCAAATTCGAGAATAAAGTCTATGTGTGGAATCGTGTTCCTCAGGGGTACACAGAAAGTCCTTCCATCTTCAACCAGATACTGAAAAAGTGCCTGGAAAAATTAGTGATGCCAGGAAGCTAAGTCTTAGTCCAATATATCGACAACTTATTGGCGGCGTCAACCACCAGAGAAGACTGTGTTGTTGATTCCATAGCATTATTAAATCTCTTGGCTGAGGAAGGGCATAAAGTCTCACCTGAAAAGTTACAGTTTTGCAGGACAGCTGTTAAATACCTGGGACATCAAATTGAGAGGGGAAAAAGAAGAATAACCTCTGAAAGAGTAGAATTAATAAAGAGAATGCAAATGCCTGTAACCCAAAGACAAGTGCGGATGTTCCTAGGAATAGTAGGCTACTGTCGACAATGGATACCAAATTTTTCCATGTTAGCTAAGCCCTTAATTAACATGACGAAAAAGAAAGCAAAGGACCCTGTTGAGTGGGAGGATGAAAGTGTAGAAGCTTTTGTAAAATTGAGAAACGCACTTTGTTCAGCACCTGCCTTAGGCATGCCTGATTATAAAAGAGAATTCGCATTATTCTGTCAAGAGAGAGAAAATTGTGCACTTTCTGTCCTAACTCAGAGACATGGATTAGACAGATGTCCTATAGCATACTTTTCTGCTACATTGGACCCAGTAGCAGCCGCGTTGCCAGGATGCTTAAAAGCAGTGGCAGCAACTTGTTTGAGCATTGAACAAAGCGAGTCAATTGTGATGGGACATCCTATAAAAGTGTATGTTCCACATGCAGTTGTGATTCTGATGGAGAAAGGTTTTAAAATTGAAACTTGCTTGTATGCAATCTTCCTCATAGTATTAATATATTAAATTTGTACTGTCAATACTAATCCTTGCATTCACAAACACGAAAGGGATAGACGCTTGCCTATGTGTTTTACTAATGAATAACGCTTGTCCATAAACCAAGATGGCAGCTAAAAGCGCGGGACTTTATTGCGCATGTCACAACCTGATCACATGGTGTGACGTCTTTCTTTGCTTGGTGGGAAACTTCTGCTTCTGCGCAGTGTGTATTAAAATGGCCGCTAAATGTTTTCACATGCTTAAGCTTGCTCTCATGTCATTATTAAATTGTCGTTTTCTTAACGCTACTAATGCACGATAGTATTATGATTAAATGGGAATAGAGTTAGGGAAAGTGGGTATACAGTGAAACTTTTTATTTGTGATTTTAATATTTTCTTCTTGCACTTTTAGTAATTCGTGAACTTGGGCCTGGGTTGGTGTCTTGAAACTCGAGAGACAGAGGGTTCTGCGCATGTGTCCTGTATGCCTGCCATGTGAAGTCAACTTGGACGTTTCCCAAGGCCACGACCTATTGGCCGAAGATGATGTACCCAATGTTTCCGGCGGAACAAATTGTTACTTTTCTCCTGTAAAATATATAACATTTGTCATGAGACGGGTGGGAAATAAAGCGAATGTATTAATTTGAAGGGGAGGGAACGTAAAGACAATAGGCTTTACAATTTAGGCCAAATTGATATGGTGCGAGAATCCACCTCCTGTCCCTGTCCAATCAGAAGTAGTGGTCCCATATTTTAGCAACATTAAGAGGAGGTACATGGGTGTAGAAGGGTATAATAGAATATAGCATTAGTAAATTAGTCAGAAGAGCATGCGTTCACGAAGAACAGGCGTCCATACTGCCAGAGCGCTCTCAACTCCAGACTGCCCAGCTGATCGGTTGATGACTGAATTCCTGTCCGGAAGAGGTCCTGAGGAGGGGGCGGCGGAGTCCATTAGAAGGAAGGCACGGGAGAATCGAGAGAAGTCGAGTATCAGAGAGGGGAACGGCGCAGGCGTCGTTGTAGAGAGGTCACCGGTCCTGTCCTGATCCTGGAAGAAGTCTTTGCTCTTCATCCTTCCTGGGTCCTATCGTTTCCAACTCCTTGGCTAAGGGGCTTGGTTCTCGCATATTAGGTAATTATACTGCAACCTTTAGTTGTGCTGCTGTCTCTATCTTCTCCTCTTCCTTAAACACCGTCATTTATTAGCAAAATCATTTCTATGCTTTTTCTTGGGTATTTCAATCAAGTACCGTGTTTTCTGTATTTTACTCTGCTAAAACTTTAGATAAACATTTTAAAACTTTCTGACTCAGTGGTTATTTCAGGATTATGTACTATAATGAATGTCACTCATTTTAAACTTCCCAATTAGCAAAGGATCCATTGGTAAGTTATTACTCTTCAATCAGAAGGTAATTGGTAGCAGGGATTTTTGATAAAAGAGTACATCTGACACCCAGCGTAAGTATTAGTGTAGTATGAATGTATGGGCCCAAGTGAGTATATGGTGTATGAATGCTGTTGGCTAATATTGCGCTGGATCAGTTTTCTGGTAGCAGAGGATGGTTTTTGTTACTCTTTGTTAATTGGGTAATGAGAATTTTATTTGTATTTTTTTGAACTAACATCCGCTTAAATTTTTTGAGTTTTTGTTATATGTTGTCCAGAATACCCCGGGGTAGGTAAAAAGAATAGTGGGTGGCAAGTGGAAGCCATACTGCAGTGAGGTTATCTGTCAGGCAGAAATTGAACTGAGAAGTTAAGCAGCACTTCAAGTACTCGTTAGGGACTCTATGCGTGTGAGTAATAGCAAAAAGGGTACGCTGATAAAAATTTGATGTTATATCACCTAGTAAGGGTAACATTGGAGAAGTAACAGGTACTTCTGGAGCTTGTGTGAAGAGTAGACGGAAGTGTTTTACTCGTAGTATATGTTAGTAAACGGAAAGGTTTTACTAAAGTGTGGAAGAAACTATGGGGCATATTAGCAAGACCGGCGATAAAATTATCGCCGTTTTAGCGGCAGGAAACTGCCGCTAAAACGGCGATAATGGGCTTGCTAATATGCGTTATAGAATTCCAATAGAAGCCCAGGTTAGATGTCCTGCACATCTAACCTGGGCTTCTATTGAATTCTATAACGCATATTAGCAAGCCCATTATCGCCGTTTTAGCGGGAGTTTCCTGCCGCTAAAACGGCGATAATTTTATCGCCGGTCTTGCTAATATGCCCCTATCTATTTCGAAACTAGTGGAAACTGGCACGATAGCGAATGTTTTATGTTGTTACTGAAATTTAATTAAGATTTATAAAGAAAATAAGTTTGCGTAAATTTTTGTAAAGGGAGGGTCAGTTGCCGGAGAGGGAGCTGACGTCACAAAACGCCGCGCTGTGGTAGGTTGAAACAGCGGGTGTGGAAAAACCCTTGTAAAGGAGGGGTCAGTAGTCAGGAGTAGTACTGACGTCACGGGTACCGCGCTGGGATTGGTTAAACCAGCGAGGAGAGAAAAGAGCAGATTGTAAAGGAGGGGTTGACAGACAAGCGTCACCAAAAAGTCGCGCAAGGATTGGCTCGGAAATAAAAGATAGCAGACATTTGATTGGTTGAAAATATAGAAGCAAAATTCTTAGTGGATAAGGATTGCATGTTAAAACGCGATCCGACTTTAACAGGAAATCGTCCGGATAGGAGATTCCTAGGTTTTACAGAATATAATTTTGTACACAGAAGATTAGATAGAATGTACGGAGAAAGGAGAAAAATGTCATTTTTACCTAAGATTAAGAATTATTTTAAAAAGGACAAACCAATCAAAACTAGAGAAGGAACTATTATTCCACCAGCTAAAACGCCAGCATTGTTTATGATGATGGAGAGAGGTTATCATACCTGTGTATGGATGGAGAATTGGATAGAATACACCAAAAATGATGGAGTATTAGCATTTCCCCAGAATGGCACGTTCAATGGGCGAATTCTTCAGAACTTGAGATTGAGGATGAATGACTTAGAACCCAGACCTAGATTAACCCAGTACGAAGCTCTAGAAGAATGGGAAACCGAGGCATTTGAGCGGGATAGATCTAGAAGTAATAGGAGTTATCCAGGATTTTACCCCAGATATTTACGTGAGTCGAGAGAGGGTCAGATGAAACAATGGAGAAGGACAATGATTACAGAGGGACTGTATCCATTATTTACAGAAGGAGAAAAATCAGGAGGCAAATGTACAGAAAAGACAAAACATTTAATGAGAAATGAGGATTCAGAAGACGAATTTATGGAAGAAATGTTAAGAAATCCCCCACCATATCAGGAAGGGACAAGTGGATGCCCTCCTAGTGCACCACCACAAACTCCCATGGTACCAAAGGTAATGCATGAGTTCACCCCGACTAGAATACTTCATGACAAAGAAAAAGAAGCCCTAGAAAAGACCAGAACAGAATTAATACAGAAAATAACTCAGATAAAAGTACATCCTGATTCGTTGACCATACCAGTAACAATTGGTCCAGTAGTTCCATTATATGGTACTCAGGGAAATTGTCCTCAACCCATACTTGCACCTACTCCTGTGAGTAATCCCAGACCTGAAGCTCCAGTTATAATTGAGGATCAATTTAGTGACTGTGAATCCACAATATCACTTATGGACTTGCCTATTCGAGGTTCTGTAAATAGTACTCCAAGAAAAGATGTGCCTGGAGGTTCAAAAGATGTAAGTTTAGTAACTTCATCAGGAGCAAAAAGTGCTACCATAGTAACACCTGAAGATCTAGAAAGATGGGTACAAGGGTCAGTTAAACAGTGCACACCTCCAAAAGTACTGGATATCCATAAATTGAAAGTCGAATTAGAAGAAATAATAGCAGGAAATGTAGGAGTAGAACGCTTGAATACCTATGATGAAGAAGAATTATTATTCTTGTGCAGGAGTATCACTAGAAATGTAAAGATATTCCATGAAAAATTGTCCAATTTAGCATTACAGATGGGAATCGAAATAGGGAGATCAAAAGTATTACAGAAACCATATAGAGCAGAATTTGCAGACAAAGATTTAGAAAATATGAATGCATCTGGAAGAAGACTACAAATAAGAGAATTAATGTTAGTTTTACAAAAATGGGGAGATCTAGATAAATGGAGATCTAGGTGGGCCAAGAAAAAGGAAGAAGCACGAACAAGTAGAACAGCATCAGAATATGTGATGAAGGAAGCAGGAAAAGCAGACCAAATGTATCCGATGCGAGAAGTTGCGGGAGGAGGATATGTACATGTCCCATGGAGCAGACAGGATATTTTATCATTTACGAATGACTTTCCAAAATTGAGAGATAAACCAATTGAATGCTACAAGCAGGTTGAAAGGTTTGTGAAAGTGTCAAATGTATTGTTGAAGGATTTAGATGGTTTGTTTGACATAGTGGTACCTGTCGATTTATGGACAGATTGTAAGATCACAGTCGATTGGCCTAGTGATGAATATCCTAGAGATCCGAAAACAGGTGCCCCGTCAAATGATGTGATGAAAAAGTATCAGCAGGTAATAACATACCTGAAAGGGAAAATACCCCCGGAAGAAACAGATTGGGTGAAAATAGATCGAACAACCCAAGAAGCCAGTGAAACAGTACATTCTTATTATGAGCGTTTATTGCAGGTGTTTAAACAGTATAGTGGATTCGAGGACATTGGAGACAAAAACATGAGTCAGTTTGTGTATCGGTTTGTTTACGGTCTGAAGCCAGAGATTTGCCAGTTGATTAAACAACATATGCTGTGTTGGCAGGGAAAGCCCATAGATGAGATTCTGAAGTATGCAAAATATTGTGGAGACGATATTGAGGATAGACACAAGTAATTGCAAGAAAAAGTGATGTGGGCACAGGTGAAAATGGCAGAGAAGCAGGGAATTAATTTGGAAAATCCGAGTGAAAATCAAGGAAAAGATTCTGGAACGAGTGGTGATACGGGAAATAGTGGAAAATTTAGAGGACGAATGAGTAGAGAAGAAGCTAAAACGAAATTTCCTTGTCATGGATGCGGAAAATTGGGGCATTGGAAGGATGAATGTAAAAAGATTCGGAATAATAATGGCCCAAATCAAAACTTAAATCCACAGACGCAGAATGACTCACAACAGGGTGTAAATCCCCAGAGTCAATTACCACCTCCACCTGTTCAGGGTAATGTAAGCAGAGCAAAACATGGTACAGACATTGGATACCCAGGAGGGAGTGGTAAGAATGATTATATGACATCACAATTTCTTTTGCAGGACAATTATTGTAAATTCGACTCATGACGGTGCCTAGGAGAGGAGAAGAAGGAGTGCATACTTGGCGCATCCTTACAGGTAGATCAGTCTGGTCCATATGTTGAAGGAAATGTGAAAGGTAATGCTATTACTTTCCTTTTGGACACTGGTGCTACCAGGTCTACTGTGAGATCAGCAGACATCCCAGACCTTCCTCTCTCTGGTGAAGATATCCAAGTAGTAGGGGTAGCTAATCAAAGAATTAGAACACCTCTTACAGAACGAATGGAAGTCAAAATTGGAAACTTCAGAGAAATGCACCAATTTGTAGTGCGCGATTCTAGCCCAGTGAATTTATTAGGTAGAGATTTATTGTGCAAAATGAACTGTACAATTTTCTGCACGCCGGATGGTGTGGCAGTTCAGACACCAGATGAGGACCATGTTTATAAAATTATGGTTGCAAAACAAGGTACAGAAATAGATGAAATGTTTTCGCTGATAACAAAAGATGAGTTGCCAGAAAAATTAAAAGGTACAGTAAACTCAATAGTATGGGATTTCACCGGAAAAGAAGTAGGACTTATGGCAAAAATAGATCCAGTTCAAATTACAGTAAAAGATGGTGCAATTTTCCCAAATACTAAACAATACAAAATGAGTGCAGAAGTAAAAGCAGGAGTCATTGAAGAAATCAATCGAATGGTAAAACAAAACATCCTAAAAGAAGTAATGAGTAGCCCATGTAATTCACCAATCATGGGACTAAAGAAACCTTGTGGAAAATATAGGATTGTTCAGGACCTGAGGAAAATAAATAAGATTGTAGAACCATGTTGTCCCATAGTACCAAATCCTGCAGTAATTCTATACCAGATCCCTTGGAATGCAGGATGGTTCACAGTAATTGATTTGTGTCAAGCATTCTTTTCAATACCATTGCATCCAGACAGCCAGTATCTTTTCTCATTTAAATTTGAAAACAAAGTCTATGTGTGGAATCGTGTTCCTCAGGGGTACACAGAAAGTCCTTCCATTTTCAACCAGATACTGAAAAAGTGCCTTGAAAAACTAGTGATGCCAGGAAGCTCAGTTTTAGTTCAATATATCGACGACTTATTAGTAGCGTCGACCACCAGAGAAGACTGTGTTGTTGATTCCATAGCATTATTAAATCTTTTGGCTGAGGAAGGGCATAAAGTCTCACCTGAAAAGTTACAGTTTTGCAGGACAGCTGTTAAATATCTGGGACACCAAATTGAGAGGGGAAAAAGAAGAGTAACCTCTGAAAGAGTAGAATTAATAAAGAGAATGCAAATGCCTGTAACACAAAGACAAGTGAGAATGTTCCTAGGAATAGTAGGATACTGTCGACAATGGATACCAAATTTTTCCATGTTGGCTAAACCATTAATTAACATGACGAAAAAGAAAGCAAAGGACCCTGTTGAATGAGAGGATGAAAGTGTAGAAGCTTTTGTAAAATTTAGAAACGCACTTTGTTCAGCACCTGCCTTAGGCATGCCTGATTATAAAAGAGAATTCGCATTATTCTGTCAAGAGAGAGAAAATTGTGCACTTTCTGTCCTAACTCAGAGACATGGACTAGACAGACGTCCTATAGCGTACTTTTCTGCTACATTGGACCCAGTAGCAGCCGCGTTGCCAGGATGCTTAAAAGCAGTAGCAGCGACTTGTTTGAGCATTGAACAAAGCGAGTCAATTGTGATGGGACATCCTGTAAAAGTGTATGTTCCACATGCAGTTGTCATTCTGTTGACAAGAACCCGAACTCAGCATCTTACTCCTAGTCGGCTGACTAAATGTGAAAGGATAATAATGGGTGCTGAAAATGTGACCATGGTAAGGTGTACAATAATAAATCCAGCAACTTTATTGCCGGACCCATATCATGAAACAAATAAAGATGACGAAGAAGACGAACATGATTGTGTACAAATTACAGAATTATGTACAAAACCACGCCCAGACATAGAGGAACAGCCTCTTAAAAAGCCAGACAGGGAGCTATTTGTTGATGGTTCATGTCAAAGACATGAAGATGGTAAACTAACTGCTGCCTATGCGGTATGTGAATTAACTGGAATAGTTGAAGCATCCTATTTACCAGGAGTCAAATCTGCACAAGTAGCTGAATTGATTGCTTTGATAAAAGCTTGCAAAATTGGGAGGAATCAGAGAGTGACCATATTTACTGATAGTCAATATGGTTACGGGGTTGTGCACGATTTTGGCCAACTGTGGATGCAGAGGGATTTCATGACTTCTTCAGGATCCCCCATTAAAAATGGACAATTTGTAAGGGAATTGCTAGAAGCAATACAATCACCAAAAGAATTGGCTGTGGTGAAATGTGCCGCACACCAGTCAGGAGATGACTGGGTGGTAGTCGGCAATAGATATGCAGACTTGGTGGCTCAACATTGTGCCAAAACCAGAACCTCAGTCAATAAGAGGGTGGAAAGAATGGGAATCAGCTGCCAACTTATGCTGTATATGCCACCTGAAACTTGGAATGAAATGAAGAAATTGCAAGCTGAGGTTGATGAAAGTGAGAAGAATTTGTGGATCAAAGTGGGTTGCTCCCAAAGAGGAGAAGATGAAGTGTGGATCAGTGCAGATGGCAGACCAGTCATGCCAGACTGTTTACTCTCACAAATGGCTAGAATGCACCATGGAGCCACACACATAGGGAGAGATGCAATGATTAGGCTGTTCAGACAAAATTGGTACAATCCCAAATTCAGGGCTGTTGCAGAGAGACTTTGCCAGAGATGTCTAACTTGCCAAATGCATAATCCAGGCAGGAAAACGATAATTGGGTTTGGAAAAATTGGAAAGGCAGAGGGCCCATTTATAAGACTCCAGTTCTACTTCATACAGTTACCACCATGCAGAGGACTAAAATATGTACTAGTCATAGTGTGTCTGTTTTCAAAGTGGGTAGAGGCTTACCCTACTAGGAGAAATGACAGTATTACAGTTGCAAAACTGTTGTTACGTGAGCTCATACCTAGGTTTGGTTTCCCAGTATCTTTGGAATCAGATAGAGGAAAACATTTTAATAGGGAAGTGATCCAGATAATCTGTGAAGCATTTCAAATCAAGCAGAAATTGCACTGTGCATATCGCCCAGAGGCTTCTGGAGTGGTTGAACAATTAAATGGCACTATAAAGTCAAGATTGGGAAAAATGTGTGCATCAACATCATTAGAGTGGCCAGACGCATTGCCACTTGTCTTGATGGGACTCAGAAGTATACCTGACAGAACGACAGGATTGAGCCCCCACGAAATAATGATGGGAAGAGCAATGAGACAAACACATGTTCCCACAAACAAACTGGTGAATATATCTGATGATATGGTTTTGGATTATTGCAAAGGATTGGCTGACCTAGTGCGTTCTGTCTCTCATCAGGTTGGAGAAGGCGGTGTTTCCAGGCAGCCTGAACTAGAACATGATCTGAATCCTGGTGATTGGTTGGTAGTGAAGAATCACACCAGAGAAACGTGTCTATCACCCAGGTGGAGCACACCTTGTCAAGTCATATTGACCACCAATACAGCAGTGAAGTGTGCAAGATTTCCTAATTGGATTCATGTAAGCCACACAAAAAGAGTACCAGAACCTGAAGAAGAGAATCCACAGACAACGCCAATCACTGAAGAAGCTGAAGGTTGCGCAGCTGAGGAATCTCAGGCTAGAGGTTCGAGAGAAGCTGATGGAGAACAACCGAGCACAAGTCAGGATTGGATACCAGTGGTAGAAGTTCCTGAAGTATATTACAGAACGAGAAATCAAACAAAATTGGAAGAAATTGAAGAAGATCAGATAGGTGAAGAAGAAGAATTTCAGGATCAAGAAGAAAATATAGTAAAAGATCCTGAACTAAATCAGATAGGGAAAGAAAATTGGACTAACAACAGTGAAGATTTAATTGACTTTACACAGGGAAAGACAGGTTTAGAAGAATCAGGTCAGGCTGCAGAAGTTCACAGTGCAATAAGCCCTGATCAGAAACAGTTAGATCAAGAAGAATTCACTAAAGAAAAAGGGGTTAATACAAATGAACATAAAGAAATAAAAAAGGAACAAAGCCAACCTCTTGAAAGTCATTGGGGAGCTACTGAAGAGAAACCAATCAGACCTGAAAAAGAACAAACAAAAGAAGCAGTAATCAAAGAAAACAAAACAGTATTGAGCAGTGAAAATAACGAGATCTTTGAAGACGTAAACAGAGAAACAGTGCCAACAAAGAAAACAAGAAAAGGAGATCATTGGCCAAGTGTCATTAAAAGAGTAAAATACCACATAACAACCAGAAGTGAAGATCCAGAACAAGTACCTGAAGTAACAAGTCAAATTGAACAAGAAAAAAAGTCAGGAAAAAGAAAAAGTAAAAGACTCAGACTTGTGAATAACAAATTCAAGGGTCCTGACTGGACTTATATCATTCTTGAAGATTTTGAAAGCTCAGAGTCAAGTGACAGTGGTGGCGAAGGAACAAGTGCAGAACTAACATACGAAGAAGAAACAAGACCACCCTGACCAAACAAAAGAATCATCTAAAGAAAAGAAAAAGAGATAAGAAGAGAAATCTTCCTTGTCGAAAAATGCATGATGATAGAGTTACTGGGAGACCAAAACGAAATTGTTGTAGGAGATGCTGTGCAATCTGCATATGTAGTCTAGTATTGGTGCTCATAGTATGGTTAGTCCTGATTGTAGCAATTCCTTACCTTATGATAATAGATAAGAAGATTAATAATGAAACTAAAGGGAGGACAGCAAACATGAAGGGCAATAGAGTAGAATTAATGGCAGAAGATGAGGCAGAAATTCATCATGAAATAGCTGATAACGACACTAGTTTAAATGTTTTCACAAAGTTATTGTTTCAGTATGTAGACACAATGGAAGTTAGTAATTGTTATGTCTGTATGAAGTTACCTGAATCAGTAGCGGAAGGATTAACATACCATCATTTACCACTGACATATGGCATCTCATGTAGTGTATTAACAAGTTTATTTTATAGAACAGGTAGGCTGCAGTATTATTATTCAAACTTAGATGTGATATTTTCTGAGGTTCCGATTCGCAAGAGTATGAACCCAGTGCTTAGTAGTCAAGACTCACAGTTTATGGGAGAGTTTTTCTTAACAATGAAATCGATAGACATAACACATGCACATAGACACAATCTAACATGTTCTTTACTAGAAGAAGAAAAGATATTTTTGAATTTAGTAGAAGATAGAAGACATGATTTTCAAAAGAAAGCTTCAGAGCATAAGGCTCAGTTGCCACCTTGGGCGGAGAAAGAAGGGAGTTATACACCTAGTAAAGCTCAAGCTGCAATGGCTCTGGGTTTCGTAAAGACAGGGAACATTTGTCTTCATAGGTTAAAGACTGATTATAACAATGTTTTCATCAGTACCAGTGAATGTGAACACAATTTTTTAATTCTTGGAGGTTGGGGACTCAAAGGAGGAACAGATTCAGTTTTTCCTGGAATTTATTATGTATGCGGGAATAAGGCTTACTTTAGGCTTCCTGCACGGTGGTATGGAAGTTGTTATTTTGGAATAGTTTTTCCAAAGATATACCACGTAAAAAGAAACACTGGGAGCAATGAAAACAATAGCGAATTAATACGTAGTAAAAGAGCTAGTTTTTCAGAAATTGTAGGTGATATATTTGGTGCATTGATACCTTCAGTGGGAATAATTCTGAACTCAAGGAAAATATGCAAATTGTCTACAGTGGTTGATCGTTTATCAACGGATACTGCTGGAGGTTTTCTAATGATTAATACGGAAATGGTTGCGATTAGATCTATGGTGATGCAAAATCGACTTGCTCTTGACATTCTATTGGCAAAAGAGGGAGGAGTCTGTAAATTATTGAAGACGAAACATTGTTGCACTTATATTCCTGATAAGAGTGCAGAAATTGGAACGTATATTCAGAACATAACTAAACTTGAGAAAGTACTTAAACCACTGGAAGTTGATAGTGTATGGGAAAGATTGACAAATAGTATTTCGTCAATTGGAACCTGGTTTGCTAATGTAGGGAAAGGACTTATAGGTCAAATATTAGTACCCCTAGCAGGGATAGCAATAATAATATTGGCAATAACAATATGGTGCAAATGCTGTAGAAAGAATGGAACATATAAAGTGACAGGAAAAGGAAAGAAGAGAAAACTAGATGAAATAGAACTTGACGAATGGAGAAGTGATTTATACAAAAAGTTGAAAGGGGATGTGAAAAACAGAAAATGTAAAAATGAGAATGAAACGAATTGCTAGAAGTTGGCATCTGATTGAGGGTAGTATTTTTGAAGGCTCAGAAACGCCATCAGAGAGGGGATTGATGGAGCAAGGTTTCATAAATGAAACTTGCTTGTACGCAATCCTCCTCATAGTATTAATTTATTAAACTTGTATTGTCAAAACTAACCTTTGCATTCACAAACACAAGAGGGACAGAAGCTTGCCTATGTGTTTTACTAATGAATAACGCTTGTCTGTAATCCAAAATGTCCGCTAAAGCGCGGGAACTTCATTGCGCATGTCGCAACCTGATCACATGGTGTGACGTCTTTCTTTGCTTGGTGGGAAACTTTTGCTTCTGCGCAGTATGCACTAAAATGGCCGCTAAATGTTTTCACATGCTTCAGCTTGCTCTCATGTCATTATTAAATTGTCGTTTTCTTAATGCTACTAATGCAGAATAGTATTATAATTAATTGGGAATAGAGTAGGGAAAGTGGGCATACAGTGAAACATTTTATTTGTGATTTTAATATTTTCTTCTTGCACTTTTAGTAATTCGTAAACTTGGGCCTTGGTTGGTGACTCGAAACTCGAGAGACAGATGGTTCTGCGCATGTGTCCTGTGTGCCTGCCAAGTGAAGTCAACTTGGACGTCTTCCAAGGCCATGACCCATTGGCCGAAGATGCTGTACTTTATGTTTCCGGAGGACAAAATGATACTTTTCTCCTGTAAAATGTATAACATTTGTCGTGAGACGGGTGGGAAATAAAGTGAATGTATTTATTTGAAGGGGCGGGAAGCTAAAAACAATAGGCTTCACAATTTAGGCCAAATTTGACATGGTGCGAGAATCCACCCCCTGTCCCTGTCCAATCAGAAGTAGTGGTCCCATATTTTAGCAACATTAAGGGGAGGTACATGTGCGTAGAAGGGTATAATAGAATATAGCATTAGTTAATTAGTCAGAGCATGCTTTCATGAAGAACAGGCGTCCATGGTGCGAGAGAGCTCTAAGCTCCAGACTGCCATGCTGATCGGTTGCTGACTGAATCCCTGTCCAGAAGAGGTCTTGAGGAGGGGGCGGCGGAGTCAATTAGAAGGAAGGCACGGGAGAATCGAGGAGAAGTCGAGTATCAGAGAGGGGAACGACGCAGGCGTCGTTGTAGAGAGGTCACCGGTCCTGTCCTGATCCTGGAAGAAGTCTTTGCTCTTCATCCTTCCTGGGTCCTATTCTTTTCCAACTCCTTGGCCAAGGGGCTTGGTTCTTGCATTTAGGTAACTATACTGCAACCTTTAGTTGCGCTGCTGTCTCTATTCTCTTCCTTTCCTTAAACTCCGTCATTTATAAGCAAAATCATTTCTATGCTTTTTCTTGGGTATTTCAATCAAGTACCGTGTTTTCTGTATTTTACTCTGCTAAAACTTTAGATAAACATTTTAAAACTTTCTGACTCAGTGGTTATTTCAGGATTATGTACTATAATGAATGTCACTCATTTTAAACTTCCCAATTAGCAAAGGATCCATTGGTAAGTTATTACTCTTCAATCAGAAGGTAATTGGTAGCAGGGATTTTTGATAAAAGAGTACATCTGACACCCAGTGTAAGTATTAGTGTAGTATGAATGTATGGGCCCAAGTGAGTATATGGTGTATGAATGCTGTTGGCTAATATTGCGCTGGATCAATTTTATTGACAAGAACCCGAACTCAGCATCTTACTCCTAGTCGGCTGACTCAATATGAGAGGATAATAATGGGTGCTGAAAATGTGACCATGGTAAGGTGTACGATAATAAATCCAGCAACTTTATTGCCGGACCCATATCATGAAACAAATAAAGATGACGAAGAAGATGAACATGATTGTGTACAAATTACAGAATTATGTACAAAACCACGCCCAGACATAGAGGAACAGCCTCTTAAAAAGCCAGACAGGGAGCTATTTGTCGATGGTTCATGTCAAAGACATGAAGATGGTAAACTAACTGCTGCCTATGCGGTATGTGAATTAACTGGAATAGTCGAAGCATCCTATTTAACAGGAGTAAAATCTGCACAAGTAGCTGAATTGATTGCATTAATAAAAGCTTGCAAAATTGGGAGGAATCAGAGAGTAACTATATTTACTGATAGTCAATATGGTTACGGGGTTGTGCATGATTTTGGCCAACTGTGGATGCAGAGGGATTTCATGACTTCTTCAGGATCCCCCATTAAAAATGGACAATTTGTAAGGGAATTGCTAGAAGCAATACAATCACCAAAAGAATTGGCTGTGGTGAAATGTGCCGCACACCAGTCAGGAGATGACTGGGTGGTAGTCGGCAACCGATATGCAGACTTGGTGGCTCAACATTGTGCCAAAACCAGAACGTCAGTAAATAAGAGGGTGGAAAGAATGGGAATCAGCTGCCAACTTATGCTGTATATGCCACCTGAAACTTGGAATGAGGTGAAGAAATTGCAAGATGAGGTTGATGAAAGTGAGAAGAATTTGTGGATCAAAGTGGGTTGCTCCCAAAGAGGAGAGGATGAAGTGTGGATCAGTGCAGATGGTAGACCAGTCATGCCAGACTGCTTACTCTCACAAATGGCCAGAATGCATCATGGAGACACACACATAGGGAGAGATGCAATGATTAGGCTGTTCAGACAAAATTGGTACAATCCCAAATTCAGGGCTGTTGCAGAAAGTCTTTGCCAGAGATGTCTAACTTGCCAAATGCATAATCAAGGCAGGAAAACAATAATTGGGTTTGGAAAGATTGGAAAGGCAGAGGGCCCATTTATAAGACTCCAGTTCGACTTCATACAGTTACCACCATGCAGAGGACTAAAATATGTACTAGTCATAGTGTGTCTGTTTTCAAAGTGGGTGGAGGCTTACCCTACTAGGAGAAATGACAGTATTACAGTTGCAAAACTGTTGTTACGTGAGCTCATACCTAGGTTTGGTTTCCCAGTATCTTTGGAATCAGATAGAGGAAAACACTTTAATAGTGAAGTAATCAAACTAATTTGTGAAGCATTTCAAATCAAACAGAAATTGCACTGTGCATATCGCCCAGAGGCTTCTGGAGTGGTTGAACAATTGAATGGCACTATAAAGTCAAGATTGGGAAAAATGTGTGCATCAACATCATTAGAGTGGCCAGACGCATTGCCACTTGTCTTGATGGGAATCAGAAGCATACCTGACAGAACGACAGGATTGAGCCCCCATGAAATAATGATGGGAAGAGCAATGAGGCAAACACATGTTCCCACAAACAAACTGGTGAATATATCTGATGATATGGTTTTGGATTATTGCAAAGGATCGGCTGACCTAGTGCGTTCTGTCTCTCATCAGGTTGGAGAAGACGCAGTTTCCAGGCAGCCTGAACTAGAACATGATCTGAATCCTGGTGATTGGGTGGTAGTGAAGAATCACACCAGAGAAACGTGTCTATCACCCAGGTGGAGCAGACCTTGTCAAGTTATATTGACCACCAATACAGCAGTGAAGTGTGCAAGATTTCCTAATTGGATTCACGTAAGCCACACAAAGAGAGTACCAGAACCTGAAGAAGAGAATCCACAGACAACGCCAATCACTGAAGAAGCTGAAGGTTGCCCAGCTGAGGAATCTCAGGTTAGAGGTTCGAGAGAAGCAGACGGAGAACAACCGAGCACAAGTCAGGATTGGATACCAGTGGTAGAAGTTCCTGAAGTATATCACAGAATGAGAAATCAAACAAAATTGGAAGAAATTGAAGAAGATCAGATAGGTGAAGAAGAAGCAGTTCAGGATCAAGAAGAAAAGATAGTAAAAGATCCTGAACAAAATAAGATAGGGAAAGAAAATTGGACTCAAAACAGTGAAGATTTAATAGACTTTACACAGGAACAGACAGGTTTAGAAGAATCAGGTCAGGCTGCAGAAGTTCACAGTGCAATAAGCCCTGATCAGAAGCAGTTAGATCAAGAAGAATTAACTAAAGAAAAAGGGGTTGATACAAATGAACATAAAGAAATAAAGAAAGAACAAGGTCAACATCTTGAAAGACATTGTGGAGCTACTGAAGAAAAACAAATTAGACCTGAAAAGAAGCAAACAAGAAAAACAGTACTTGAAGAAAACGAAGCAGTATTAAATAGTGAAATTAACGAGATCCCTGAAGACGTAAACAGAGAAACAGTGCCAACCAAGAAGACAAGAAAAGGAGATCATTGGCCAAGTGTCATTAAAAGAGTAAAATACCACATAACAACCAGAAGTGAAGATCCAGAACAAGTACCTGAAGTGACAAGTCAAACTGAACAAGAGAAAAAGTCAGGAAAAAGTAAAAGACTGAGACTTGTGAATAACAAATTCAAGGGTCCTGACTGGACTTATATCATTCTTGAAGATTTTGAAAGCTCAGAGTCAAGTGACAGTGGTGGTGAAGGAACAAGTGCAGAACTAACATACGAAGAAGAAACAAGACCACCCTGACCAAACAAAAGAATCATCTAAAGAAAAGAAAAAGAGATAAGAAGAGAAATCTTCCTTGTCGAAAAATGCATGATGATAGAGTTACTGGGAGACCAAAACGAAATTGTTGTAGGAGATGCTGTGCAATCTGCATATGTAGTCTAGTATTGGTGCTTATAGTATGGTTAGTCCTGATTGTAGCAATTCCTTACCTTATGATAATAGATAAGAAGATTAATAATGAAACTAAAGGGAGGACAGCAAACATGAAGGGCAATAGAGTAGAATTAATGGCAGAAGATGAGGCAGAAATTCATCATGAAATAGCTGATAACGACACTAGTTTAAATGTTTTCACAAAGTTATTGTTTCAGTATTTAGACACAATGGAAGTTAGTAATTGTTATGTCTGTATGAAGTTACCTGAATCAGTAGCGGAAGGATTAACATACCATCATTTACCACTGACATATGGCATCTCATGTAGTGTATTAACAAGTTTATTTTATAGAACAGGTAGGCTGCAGTATTATTATTCAAACTTAGATGTGATATTTTCTGAGGTTCCGATTCGCAAGAGTATGAACCCAGTGCTTAGTAGTCAAGACTCACAGTTTATGGGAGAGTTTTTCTTAACAATGAAATCGATAGACATAACACATGCACATAGACACAATCTAACATGTTCTTTACTAGAAGAAGAAAAGATATTTTTGAATTTAGTAGAAGATAGAAGACATGATTTTCAAAAGAAAGCTTCAGAGCATAAGGCTCAGTTGCCACCTTGGCGGAGAAAGAAGGGAGTTATACACCTAGTAAAGCTCAAGCTGCAATGGCTCTGGGTTTCGTAAAGACAGGGAACATTTGTCTTCATAGGTTAAAGACTGATTATAACAATGTTTTCATCGGTACCAGTGAATGTGAACACAATTTTTTAATTCTTGGAGGTTGGGGACTCAAAGGAGGAACAGATTCAGTTTTTCCTGGAATTTATTATGTATGCGGGAATAAGGCTTACTTTAGGCTTCCTGCACGGTGGTATGGAAGTTGTTATTTTGGAATAGTTTTTCCAAAGATATACCACGTAAAAGAAACACTGGGAGCAATGAAAACAATAGCGAATTAATACGTAGTAAAAGAGCTAGTTTTTCAGAAATTGTAGGTGATATATTTGGTGCATTGATACCTTCAGTGGGAATAATTCTGAACTCAAGGAAAATATGCAAATTGTCTACAGTGGTTGATCGTTTATCAACGGATACTGCTGGAGGTTTTCTAATGATTAATACGGAAATGGTTGCGATTAGATCTATGGTGATGCAAAATCGACTTGCTCTTGACATTCTATTGGCAAAAGAGGGAGGAGTCTGTAAATTATTGAAGACGAAACATTGTTGCACTTATATTCCTGATAAGAGTGCAGAAATTGGAACGTATATTCAGAACATAACTAAACTTGAGAAAGAACTTAAACCACTGGAAGTTGATAGTGTATGGGAAAGATTGACAAATAGTATTTCGTCAATTGGAACCTGGTTTGCTAATGTAGGGAAAGGACTTATAGGTCAAATATTAGTACCAATAGCAGGGATAGCAATAATAATATTGGCAATAACAATATGGTGCAAATGCTGTAGAAAGAATGGAACATATAAAGTGACAGGAAAAGGAAAGAAGAGAAAACTAGATGAAATAGAACTTGACGAATGGAGAAGTGATTTATACAAAAAGTTGAAAGGGGATGTGAAAAACAGAAAATGTAAAAATGAGAATGAAACGAATTGCTAGAAGTTGGCATCTGATTGAGGGTAGTATTTTTGAAGGCTCAGAAACGCCATCAGAGAGGGGATTGATGGAGCAAGGTTTCAAAAATGAAACTTGCTTGAACGCAATCCTCCTCATAGTATTAATTTATTAAACTTGTATTGTCAAAACTAACCTTTGCATTCACAAACACAAGAGGGACAGAAGCTTGCCTATGTGTTTTACTAATGAATAACGCTTGTCTGTAATCCAAAATGTCCGCTAAAGCGCTGGAACTTCATTGCGCATGTCGCAACCTGATCACATGGTGTGACGTCTTTCTTTGCTTGGTGGGAAACTTTTGCTTCTGCGCAGTATGCACTAAAATGGCCGCTAAATGTTTTCACATGCTTCAGCTTGCTCTCATGTCATTATTAAATTGTCGTTTTCTTAATGCTACTAATGCAGGATAGTATTATAATTAATTGGGAATAGAGTAGGGAAAGTGGGCATACAGTGAAACATTTTATTTGTGATTTTAATATTTTCTTCTTGCACTTTTAGTAATTCGTAAACTTGGGCCTGGGTTGGTGACTTGAAACTCGAGAGACAGATGGTTCTGCGCATGTGTCCTGTGTGCCTGCCAAGTGAAGTCAACTTGGACGTCTTCCAAGGCCATGACCCATTGGCCGAAGATGCTGTACTTTATGTTTCCGGAGGACAAAATGATACTTTTCTCCTGTAAAATGTATAACATTTGTCGTGAGACGGGTGGGAAATAAAGTGAATGTATTTATTTGAAGGGGCGGAAGCTAAAAACAATAGGCTTCACAATTTAGGCCAAATTTGACATGGTGCGAGAATCCACCCCTGTCCCTGTCCAATCAGAAGTAGTGGTCCCATATTTTAGCAACATTAAGGGGAGGTACATGTGCGTAGAAGGGTATAATAGAATATAGCATTAGTTAATTAGTCAGAGCATGCTTTCACGAAGAACAGGCGTCCATGGTGCGAGAGAGCTCTAAGCTCCAGACTGCCATGCTGATCGGTTGCTGACTGAATCCCTGTCCAGAAGAGGTCTTGAGGAGGGGGCGGCGGAGTCCATTAGAAGGAAGGCACGGGAGAATCGAGGAGAAGTCGAGTATCAGGGAGGGGAACGACGCGGGCGTCGTTGTAGAGAGGTCACCGGTCCTGTCCTGATCCTGGAAGAAGTCTTTGCTCTTCATCCTTCCTGGGTCCTATTCTTTTCCAACTCCTTGGCCAAGGGGCTTGGTTCTTGCATTTAGGTAACTACACTGCAACCTTTAGTTGCGCTGCTGTCTCTATTCTCTTCCTTTCCTTAAACACCGTCATTTATAAGCAAAATCATTTCTATGCTTTTTCTTGGGTATTTCAATCAAGTACCGTGTTTTCTGTATTTTACTCTGCTAAAACTTTAGATAAACATTTTAAAACTTTCTGACTCAGTGGTTATTTCAGGATTATGTACTATAATGAATGTCACTCATTTTAAACTTCCCAATTAGCAAAGGATCCATTGGTAAGTTATTACTCTTCAATCAGAAGGTAATTGGTAGCAGGGACTTTGATAAAAGAGTACATCTGACACCCAGCGTAAGTATTAGTGTAGTATGGGCCCAAGTGAGTATATGGTGTATGAATGTTGTTGGCTAATATTGCGCTGGATCACCGGGTCAGCCCATGATTCGCACATCATGCGCAGCAGCATCGTCCCGCAGCTGATGGCCAATCTGCTTCCTGAGCGTGCATGGCTTGTGGGTGAGTATGCATAGTGGAGTAGCGTGGTGTGTGTGTGACATGCTGTCCTGTGGCATTGTGGAACATCAAGGTTAATCTGTGTTTCTCACACCCAGGTGACTCTGCATATCCTAAGCGTCCGTGGTTGCTGAGCCCACTGCGGAATCCTGTGACAGCAGCTGATGTGCGATATAATGATGCCCATGGGAGGACACGGCGTGTAATAGAGCGTACATTTGGTCTCCTAAAGTCACGATTTCGCTGGCTGGACCGTACCGGAGGTGCCCTGATGTACTCGCCAAGGAAGGTGTGTCAGATAGTCGTGGCATGCTGCATGCTCCACAACCTGGCCATTCGCAAGGCAATACCCCTGATCCTGGATGATGATGAGCAGCCAAGGCCCCCGCCTGCAAACCAACCCGGGTCCAGTGACGAGGACAGTGGAGAGGAGGAAGGTGTCAACATGCGTCAACAGCTCATCAACCGCTACTTCACTTGAAGGTGAGTGACGATGTAGGAGGGACACATGGTCTGATGGTGTTGCAGTTGCTGTGAGGGTGTATGTGAGCTTGGGGACTGCAGCCTTGTGTTCACTCCTTGCTGGTTGGCAATGTTTGTGGGATAGGGTAGTTTGACACAGATACAGGATGTCTCCATGGCGACTGTTGCTCTGTGTAATGTGTGAAGGTTGGAGTACCTTGTTGACAAGTGTTGTGTGATGTGTGTGATGCCACACCAAAACAAGTGACTCTTGTTCTAATGTTTTTCCTAGGTCCCTTCAGCCTCTCCTTGCCTACCTACATTCCATTTCCCTGGGACATTTACATCACGGTGAAGGTTGCACATCCTGTATTAAAGACGGAGCAGACACAACAACATGTGTGTAAGGTGTATTTATTTACAATTGTGACATGTGAGGGTCGAGAAAATGTACATGGGGGAATTTGAAGAAATGAGTTGACGGTCATGGTAGATGAGATAATTGAGTAGTCACCACAGTGATGTGGAGACCCAGTCCAACAGACAGATGCCATTCACATGGCAGTGTGGGGAAGGATAGTCCAAAAGGTAAATGCAGTGGTGCAGTGGTCTGCCATCATGGCTGGCTCCGGGACTTGCCTTTGGCAGGTGCTTTGGCACGTGATGCCTCCTGGCCTTTCCTTGGACGGCCCCTTTTGCGCTTGACTGGAGGGGCCTGTGCTGCAGGGGCAGTGGTGTCTGAGGACTCACCCCCCTCTGTGGACGCAGGGGAGGATGACGAACTGTCATCCTGCTGCCCATCAGGGGGAGGCGGAGATGTTGAATGTTGCGCTGGCCTGTCCCTCAGGATCGCCACTTGCTGCCCAAAGAGGTCCACAATTTGTCCCATGCGGGTGTCCATGGACCTCATCAGCAGGAGGAGCGCCCGAGAATCTTCCTCTGACCGGCCCTTTCGTCCCTGGGCCTGTTCGTATGCCCCAAGGACTCTGTTGATGTGGGACAGGGCTTCCGTCCGAGGCTCAGTTCCCCTCTGCATGACCCTGCCCCTCCCACCTACACTGCTGCCACAGTCCTGTTGGCTCCCCACATTGCTCCGCTGCATCCTCTCCCTGGCCTCCTCAGTAGATGTCATGGGGTGCTCATCACCTGGGGCAGGGAGGGTGTTGCGGGCAGCTGTGGTGGTGGTGATGGTAGTGGTTGCCACACAGGCCATGACAACAGCTGTCTGGGGAAGGTCATGGGTTGCAGCAGATGTGGTTGTGGGGACAATGGGTGCCTGGGCCTGGTTGCGGCCTGACACAACAGATGTGCTGGCTTGGGGCTCCTCATCCAAGGAATCCAGGGAGTCTTCATCCAGTAGTCTCTGTTCCGGGGTGGGGGACTGGCTCTGCAGGTTGGTGGTGTCGTCCTCTGCAGTGAGTTCTTGGTCACCTGTGGGTCAGATGAGAAATGGTCATTGTGTTGCAACCAGCAAAGCTTCTGTTCGCACTGTTACATCAACTGTTTGTACATCCAGCAGTTGTTCACTGATCTAATTTGCAGTTACCGACATCCAGTGATGCTTTACAAGCTGTTGAGGTACATGCATTACTCGTCCATATTGGGAGTTGGCAAGACATGACATATACAATTTACATTTTTTACATTGACAGGTTCATGTTGGCATCTAGTGAGTGTTTAATCATATGTGATCCTGTTACGCATGTGTGTCACTTGTTGTGCCCTTGCAGCCGTTTTCTCTGCACATTGGGGGAACATTGTAGTTGCATCCATACCTTTGGCATGTGGTGTACATATCTGTATTTGCACTTCCAGCCATGCTTTCTTTGCTTTCATTTGGTCCTTGCTGGTCTGGACCCCTGCCATTTTCAGATGGCATGCAGTGGTGTGCAGTGTTGTGCACTGAGTTTCATCTACATGTGGATCTGAATGTCACACTTTGGTTGCTGTCATGGTTTCATTTGCTTAGGTGTGTGCACACTATAGTGGCCAATGCTATCTGGGTGTGCAGTTGTGCAATGTGAGGCCTGGTGTCCTATGCCACCATGCTTGTCGTGAGGCATATCTGGCTGCATGTAGTGGCTGGTGATATGTTCTGTTTGCTGTTTTGTGCTTGTATTTGTAAGACCTCTCTGTGTGTGTGTGAGGAAGGCTTCCATCTTGGTCCAGTGTGGGACAAGTCAGCATGATATTTCTACCTACCAGTGATTTGGAAGTGGACATTGCAATGACTGACACATGCATCTTAGTGCGAGGGTGTTATCAGTCTTGGGGGCTGGAGCTCATGTGGGCTTGTGTGAGTTGTTGTGCAAGCTTCCCACCCCCACACACCCCGACCTGTGAGATGCGGTTAGCTACCTGTTAGTTGAGTGGGTGGCATACAATGCCTTCCACATGATTCTGATTGGGGGTGGAGTGGCCCATCCTACTCAGGGTGGGACAGCATGCATAGTGGGATTTGTGGGACGATTTGCCAACCCCACAACACCGTCTCCGTGTGAAGATGGCTACCTACCGGTTGAGGTGAAGGTGAGCAATGACATGGCTATGTGACTTAAGAGTCATTCTTGGGAGGAACGTGCCTGTGGTTAGCAGAAGGTGTGTGTGGGTTTCAGTACCCAAACTTTTCACATCACATTAGGGCATGGGGTGTGTCCCCACCATCACTGTTGTCCCAAATATCTGGGTGTGGGGTTCACTCCCCAACATTTGCAGGCAAAATAGGGCATGGGGTATAGGCTCCTATCACTTTGGTGACATACAGCAGGTTGAACATCTCACCCAGCAAACATTTCCACACTATCATGGTTTCATGGGATTTGTGGACCTGAGAACATGATCAAAGTACTGGTGATGCAGTTGTTCCGGGGCATCCATACACTTACATGTTGTCATCAACAGTGGTGTGTTTGTAAGATACAGTCATCCATGTGCAGACAATGTGTGCTTTTGGGGCCAGACTATACAAGCTGGTTCAGACAGACAGTGTGAGATGTGACCATTGTCAATGCATACACACATTGCTGGTCCCAAGCAGACACATTTGTGCATTTTAGTCAGACAAGGTACTCTTGTTATGCAATTCAGTGCAGCACTGTGGCAGCTGGGTCTGTTGCAAGACAGTTGGGATGTGCATAGTTTAGCAGTGTGAGTCCCAGGTCCAGTTGAGTTTTTTGGTAATCTGCACTTCCACTGTTTACATTGCAACACTGTGGTATGACATGGGTGATTAGCACTTTGACAACCAACCTGCCAGACACTGCTGCAGGGAAGCATGATAGGTGTTAGTGTTGCAGAGTGTGATGCCTGGCACAGTAGACACAATGTGGGAAATTTTTGCAGTGAGACTTGTGCATGCTGAGTACAATACGACTGTTTAGCATAATTTGTGTAGGTGACTGTGGACAAAGTGGTATGGTGTGATGTGCGGGGGAACAAACGTAACATGCCTATGAGTGGGACAAGTGCTCCATCATGCTGATCTGTTGAAGAAGTGGGCCTGTTGTGGGTTGTACTGCAGTGTCACCAATTCCACACACCACTCCCAGTTCAAATGGTTACCTACCAGTAAGTTTGAGGAGTCACATTCAAAATCTGCCACATGGTTGTGGGGAGTGCTCCATCTTGCGCAGCTGTAGGACAAGGGGGCCTGGTGGGAGTTGTAGTGCAGACTTCCATAGCACACACACACACCTCCCTGTGAGGATGGCTACCTACCTGTTGGGTTAAGGTGAGCAATGCAATGGCTGCCACATGGGGGGGTCAGGGCTCCATCTTGCGCATCTGTAGGACAAGGGGGCCTGGTGGGAGTTGTAGTGCAGACTTCCAAACCACACACCTCCCTGTGAGGATGGCTACCTACCTGTTGGGTTAAGGTGAGCAATGCAATGGTTGCCACATGGGGAGGGGGTCAGGGCTCCATCTTGCACATCTGTAGGACAAGGGGGCCTGGTGGGAGTTGTAGTGCAGACTTCCAAAGCACACACACACACCTCCCTGTGAGGATGGCTACCTACCTGTTAGGTTAAGGTGAGCAATGCAATGGCTGCCACATGGGGGGTGGGGGTCAGGGCTCCATCTTGCGCAGCTGTAGGACAAGGGGGCCTGGTGGGAGTTGTAGTGCAGACTTCCAAACCACACACCTCCCTGTGAGGATGGCTACCTACCTGTTGGGTTAAGGTGAGCAATGCAATGGTTGCCACATGGGGAGGGGGGTCAGGGCTCCATCTTGCGCATCTGTAGGACAAGGGGGCCTGGTGGGAGTTGTAGTGCAGACTTCCAAAGCACACACACACACCTCCCTGTGAGGATGGCTACCTACCTGTTAGGTTAAATGAGCAATGCAATGGCTGCCACATGGGGGGTTCAGGGCTCCATCTTGTGCATCTGTAGGACAAGGGGGCCTGGTGGGAGTTGTAGTGCAGACTTCCAAAGCACACACACACACCTCCCTGTGAGGATGGCTACCTACCTGTTAGGTTAAGGTGAGAAATGCAATGGCTGCCACATGGGGGGTTCAGGGCTCCATCTTGCGCATCTGTAGGACAAGGGGGCCTGGTGGGAGTTGTAGTGCAGACTTCCAAACCACACACACACCTCCCTGTGAGGATGGCTACCTACCTGTTGGGTTAAGGTGAGCAATGCAATGGCTGCCACATGGGGAGGGGTCAGGGCTCCATCTTGCGCATCTGTAGGACAAGGGGGCCTGGTGGGAGTTGTAGTGCAGACTTCCAAACCACACACACCTCCCTGTGAGGATGGCTACCTACCTGTTGGGTTAAGGTGAGCAATGCAATGGCTGCCACATGGGGGGTCAGGGCTCCATCTTGCGCATCTGTAGGACAAGGGGGCCTGGTGGGAGTTGTAGTGCAGACTTCCAAACCACACACACCTCCCTGTGAGGATGGCTACCTACCTGTTGGGTTAAGGTGAGCAATGCAATGGCTGCCACATGGGGGGTCAGGGCTCCATCTTGCGCATCTGTAGGACAAGGGGGCCTGGTGGGAGTTGTAGTGCAGACTTCCAAAGCACACACACACACCTCCCTGTGAGGATGGCTACATACCTGTTAGGTTAAGGTGAGCAATGCAATGGCTGCCACATGGGGGGGTCAGGGCTCCATCTTGCGCATCTGTAGGACAAGGGGGCCTGGTGGGAGTTGTAGTGCAGACTTCCAAAGCACACACACACACCTCCCTGTGAGGATGGCTACCTACCTGTTGGGTTAAGGTGAGCAATGCAATGGCTGCCACATGGGGGGGGGTCAGGGCTCCATCTTGCGCATCTGTAGGACAAGGGGGCCTGGTGGGAGTTGTAGTGCAGACTTCCAAACCACACACCTCCCTGTGAGGATGGCTACCTACCTGTTGGGTTAAGGTGAGCAATGCAATGGTTGCCACATGGGGGAGGGGGGTCAGGGCTCCATCTTGCACATCTGTAGGACAAGGGGGCCTGGTGGGAGTTGTAGTGCAGACTTCCAAAGCACACACACACACCTCCCTGTGAGGATGGCTACCTACCTGTTAGGTTAAGGTGAGCAATGCAATGGCTGCCACATGGGGGGTGGGGGTCAGGGCTCCATCTTGCGCATCTGTAGGACAAGGGGGCCTGGTGGGAGTTGTAGTGCAGACTTCCAAACCACACACCTCCCTGTGAGGATGGCTACCTACCTGTTGGGTTAAGGTGAGCAATGCAATGGTTGCCACATGGGGGAGGGGGGTCAGGGCTCCATCTTGCGCATCTGTAGGACAAGGGGGCCTGGTGGGAGTTGTAGTGCAGACTTCCAAAGCACACACACACACCTCCCTGTGAGGATGGCTACCTACCTGTTAGGTTAAATGAGCAATGCAATGGCTGCCACATGGGGGGTTCAGGGCTCCATCTTGTGCATCTGTAGGACAAGGGGGCCTGGTGGGAGTTGTAGTGCAGACTTCCAAAGCACACACACACACCTCCCTGTGAGGATGGCTACCTACCTGTTAGGTTAAGGTGAGAAATGCAATGGCTGCCACATGGGGGGTTCAGGGCTCCATCTTGCGCATCTGTAGGACAAGGGGGCCTGGTGGGAGTTGTAGTGCAGACTTCCAAACCACACACACACCTCCCTGTGAGGATGGCTACCTACCTGTTGGGTTAAGGTGAGCAATGCAATGGCTGCCACATGGGGAGGGGTCAGGGCTCCATCTTGCGCATCTGTAGGACAAGGGGGCCTGGTGGGAGTTGTAGTGCAGACTTCCAAACCACACACACCTCCCTGTGAGGATGGCTACCTACCTGTTGGGTTAAGGTGAGCAATGCAATGGCTGCCACATGGGGGGGTCAGGGCTCCATCTTGCGCATCTGTAGGACAAGGGGGCCTGGTGGGAGTTGTAGTGCAGACTTCCAAAGCACACACACACACCTCCCTGTGAGGATGGCTACATACCTGTTAGGTTAAGGTGAGCAATGCAATGGCTGCCACATGGGGGTGTTCAGGGCTCCATCTTGCGCATCTGTAGGACAAGGGGGCCTGGTGGGAGTTGTAGTGAAGACTTCCAAAGCACACACACCTCCCTGTGAGGATGGCTACCTACCTGTTGGGTTAAGGTGAGCAATGCAATGGCTGCCACATGGGGGGTCAGGGCTCCATCTTGCGCATCTGTAGGACAAGGGGGCCTGGTGGGAGTTGTAGTGCAGACTTCCAAACCACACACACCTCCCTGTGAGGATGGCTACCTACCTGTTGGGTTAAGGTGAGCAATGCAATGGCTGCCACATGGGGGGTCAGGGCTCCATCTTGCACATCTGTAGGACAAGGGGGCCTGGTGGGAGTTGTAGTGCAGACTTCCAAACCACACACACCTCCCTGTGAGTATGGCTACCTACCTGTTGGGTTCAGGTGAGCAATGCAATGGCTGCCACATGGGGGGGGTCAGGGCTCCATCTTGCGCATCTGTAGGACAAGGGGGCCTGGTGGGAGTTGTAGTGCAGACTTCCAAAGCACACACACACACCTCCCTGTGAGGATGGCTACCTACCTGTTAGGTTAAGGTGAGCAATGCAATGGCTGCCACATGGGGGTTCAGGGCTCCATCTTGCGCATCTGTAGGACAAGGGGGTCTGGTGGGAGTTGTAGTGCAGACTTCCAAAGCACACACACACACCTCCATGTGAGGATGGCTACCTACCTGTTAGGTTAAGGTGAGCAATGCAATGGCTGCCACATGGGAGGGGGTTCAGGGCTCCATCTTGCGCATCTGTAGGACAAGGGGGCCTGGTGGGAGTTGTAGTGCAGACTACCAAACCACACACACACCTCCCTCTAAGGATGGCTACCTACCTGTTGGGTTAAGGTGAGCAATGCAATGGCTGCCACATGGGGGGGGGGTCGGGGCTCCATCTTGTGCATCTGTAGGACAAGGGGGCCTGGTGGGAGTTGTAGTGCAGACTTCCAAACCACACACACCTCCCTGTGAGGATGGCTATCTACCTGTTGGGTTAAGGTGAGCAATGCAATGGCTGCCACATGGGGGGGGGGTCGGGGCTCCATCTTGTGCATCTGTAGGACAAGAGGGCCTGGTGGGAGTTGTAGTGCTGGCAGCATGTAAACATGTACCCATGGTGATGTTTGTAGCTACCTTTGAGGTGAACCTGAGGGACTGTTGGATTAATGTGTGAGAGATGTGTTGGTGACAGTGTGGTGCTCATGACTGCATTTGTACCTGGGAGGTATAGCTTAGTAGTGGTGCAAGACAGTACATGTCAGTGTGATGTTAGGCATTTGTTTGTACTTACCAGCCTCCACTGCCCCGGGTATTCCTGTGAGACTCTCTGGATGCAGTATGCCAAGCACCTTCTCCTCCCATTCGGTGAATGTCTTGAGTGGAACGGGAGGGCCACTACCTGTCCTGTTAGCCAGCTCATGGTTCTTGGCTCTCTTTTTCTTGACCACTGCCTTCAGATCGTGCCAGCGCCTCATAGTTTCATTTCTATTGCTTGGCACGGTCCCTACTTCATTTACCTTATCTACTATCCTTCTCCACATTAGCGCTTTTGTGGCTACTGGTGTCTGTTGTACCAGGTTACCAAACAATTGGGGTTCTACCCTGATTATCTCATCTACCAGGACCCTCAACTCACTGTCAGTGAATTTGGGCATTTTCTGTGGTGACATGGTGTGTGATGTGCCAAGGTGTTTGAGGTGCAAGTGTTGAGGTGGTGGTGGTGGTGATGTGTATGGTGTGTGATGTGAAAAGGGGTTAGAGGTGCAGGTGTAGAAGTGGTGGTGGTGATGTGTGTGTGTGTGTTGTGCAGATTTGCCTCTCCTGTCAGCTGTGGTGTATGTCCCTTCAGTTCTGGAGTTTTGCAAAGGATTGTGGTCTGGTAGGGGGCTGGATTTATACTGGGCTATGTGGGTGTGTCAGGATGGGGTATTGGTTGCAGGTGTGGTGTGTGTGTCATCCTGGGATTTGTAGTTTTTGAGTTTACCATGGGGGTGTGTCTTTGGGCTGTGTTAGGTGTTTTTGGGTGCATGACTTGTTTGCTTGATGCACTTTGTGGCCATGTTGTGTGTATTTATTCCGACCGCCATTTCTTTCACGGAGCGTTCGCAGCGGTGGCTATGCTACGGCGCTTCCGCGGGCTCTCTCATTCCTCACTATTGTCGACCGCGGCGGTCGTAAACAGCGATCTGCACCGCAGTCATGTCAGGGATATCATAATTTCCATGGCGGTGTCTCTGCTGTGGTTGCGGTGGTTTGTGCTGTTTCTGCAGCAATTCCGAGCGCCGCGGACGGGTTTCGGGCTTCTCCGCACGGGACGGGCGGTTTCTCGGGTCTCCTTTCCGCCGCGGTTGGATTTTTACCGCTGAGGATCCTAAAATAGCCGTCGGTTTTCCCGCGGTAGCGGCGGGCGGTGAGTTTCCGCTACCATGGCGGTCGGGTAGCTTTTCCGTCCGCCATCGTAATGACCCCCTATATTTGGATGTATAAAGATTACTCTCATGATTCTAAATTAATTCAGGCGGTAAAAATATGCTTTAATGGGAGACAGGAAAGTACTGACTCACTACTGATTGTAAATGCATATATTCCACCTGATTCTTCTCATGTTCACTTGCTGAAGGATATGTTTGATTTTATTTCTACTATTATGGTAAGAGAGGCTTGTACAGTTCTGGCAGGTGACCTGAATGTTAAATTCTCTAATCACACTTTAAGGCTATTTGCAAATGACTCTATAGAGGAAGCATTAAAAATCACCCCAGTCATATTCCCTTCTAACAGTAGAGCAGATAAAAGAGGATTGCTTTTGCTAGAAGGTCTAAGAAATTCTGAACTTGTAAACGGAAGAATAAACAAGCATTGGCATAGCCAATAGGTCTCGCCTTTGGGACCTAATAAGTGTTTAGCCATGCAGCACATTATCCATTGCATTATATTAGCCACTAAAGACATCAAAGTTTGTGGTAAAACCTCTATGATATACTGGCTCTATTATTACCAGGCACTAATTAAAGTCCTTTTACAGTGTTGGCATTTGTGATGCCTATGCAAATTTGAGCAGGGATGGGAATTACGAGATGTGTGGCAATGAACTCTCACCTAAAATTCGGCTGTAATATATAGAGACATTGGTCACTTGAGTTCAAAGCTGAAGAAATGAGGCAAACTATATTTGTTAAAAATGCAAATGGATACACCACGTAAACAGCAACTAAAGTCATGAGAGAAATTCACAATGGGTTCTAAAATGCAAAATATTATTTGTACAATAGTAAATAATGGCATTAGCATGTTTTAGCTGTGCGCAAATGCACATTGCAACAAAAGCATCCCCCAATGCAAGCAGGGAAATGAAAATAAACAGGTAAACAACGCAGAAAAGAAAACTTTTCTGCATTTTTAACAATCTGTTTTTCTCAGTTTAGGAGTAGTAAAGTTAGGAGTCCTAACTTTACTACTCCTAAACTGAGAAAAATCCTAACTTTAAGACTTTTCGGTATTCACAGAAGGCATTTAGGAGTCCTAAAGTTAGGACTACTAACTTCTGTGAATACCGAAATGAGTAAGTTCATTCTGTGAATACCAAAATGAGTAAGTGTATTCTGTGAATACCAAAAAGTACTAACTTTACGTTTTTGACGTAAGTTAGTTCTGTGAATCAGGCCCATAGTGAGCATATGCTGATTTCCTGTTTGATCGACAAGCATAACGGAAGTAGGTCCCTGGAATTTTAAAGACGAATCAGTGGGGTTTAAAAAATCTAATGGTAGAATGTATTGGAAAGCCAAAGCTTCTGTACAAGTAAAAGAATCTTTGACAGCACCATTAGGAGATGAGCAGCTTTTCTCTTTTGATCCACTGATTGAGCATGGAACCCGCCAAAAAATCTTGGTTTCTGCCTGTAAAAAAACCAACTCATCCTTCTGCCGAAGACTATATCCTAATCCAGTTACTGATTTAAACAGAAATAAATAGATTAGTGAAGGCACAATTCCTGTCTTTTTCTGCAGAACAAAGTAAATTCATAAATCTCTTTAAGAGGAGAAGATGCAGGAAAAAACGCTCTGTAAGAAAAGAGAAGGAAGACAATAACTGGGTCCAGTTAAAACAAGCAGCCTCCTGTAAAGATGCCAAACGATATTGGGAAATCATCTCAAACAGCTGTGGTTCCAGAGTAAAGTCTCTTCTGGTAGGAAGCAGTATAGAGTATTTATCTGGAAGAACTTTATTCCGGGAACACTGATTCTGTGTGGCTTCCTCCCCCTCCTACTGAAGCTCCCTCTTCTCTCTCAGCCTGTTGTGCTCCTTCTATGAATGGGATTGTGGGAATTATTAAGAGAATGAGATCCTCAGGGGAAATGGGTCCAGATGAGGTACCCATTACTGTCATTAAAAAGGAGCTCTTGTTGTGGGCCTCCTACCTTGCATCTCTTTTTGTTTACTGTTACCATCATGGGTTACTCCCCCTTCCTGGTCTGGAAGCATCTTAATCCAGCTATACAAAAAAGGTCCTAGACATCTCCCTGGCAACTATCGCCAAATAGCACTACTGGATGCAGTTAGGAAAGTATTCGCTAGGAGCATTTTGGAGCACCTCACAGAATGGGTAGCGGAGGAGAAAATTCTCCCTATCGAACAAGCGGGTTTCAGGAAAAAACATTGCACATTGGATATATATGTTTGATGAAACTCACAGCCTAAAAGTACATCTTAATTCGAGGGGTTAATGTCTATGTGGCATTCATAGATTTTTCAACGGCCTTTGATCGGGTAGACCGGCCAACACTTTGGAAAAAACTGAAGAAGTTAGGTATACCTGACACTCTCCTCTCATTAATCACCCAGCACTCCTCTACATGGTACCAGCTGTTATTAGGGGTGATCAAGGATTATCCACTATCATCCCAACATAAAATGGGCAGAAACAAGATGATGGCATCACTGCTTTTTTCATTTTATGTCTTGGACCTCCCTAATTGTTTTGAATTTAATAAGGGAGATGCTCCGAAGATAGGTGGCTGCCCCTTCCTTTGTCTGATGTAAGCAGACAATATTGTAAATTTGGACCTAATGCCCAAGTGCTTGAAAAATAGGCTGGTGTCCCTTCAACAGTATACCACTCTACATTACTTGAAGATCAGTGTTTCAAAGAGTAAGATACTGATGATAAAAAGTAGAAAGTCTAGGAAGACCAGTAATTATGTCTGGAGTATAGGTTCAGCGAAACTGGAGATCATAAAATCATATCTTTATTTAGGGAAATTATAGCTGGTAACACACTGGATAAAGCTCATATTAATTATTGTTCCTCTAAGGCTTGCTCACATGCAAATGGGCTACGTGTCTTTTATAATGTAATGGGGTGAAGACACTTTACGCAGTTGCTCTCCGTTTTCAAGGCGAAAGTCCCCCCAACTCTATTATATGCCTTAGAATCTATTAAATGTGACAAAATGGGACTTTCTGGAGAAAATCTTACGTAAATGGTGTAATTTTAATTCATCTGCTTTGACCCCTGCAATGAGGTTGAAAGCTGGTTTGACAAGCTCCTATGTGCAAGGATTAGCCAGTGTGATTCGGGCAGGCTATCAGCTAAAGAACAGCGAACAAAGATTCCATGATGGGCTTCATGAATTGTGAAGTATTTGGCTCAGACCTGAGTAAATATTCTTTTTCCCAAGATTTTACCTTGGTGCTGAGCTATTTTGATCTGCAGGAAGAGGTGTTGACCTCCCTCTCTCTCTCACACTTTAAAAATCATTTATAGGGTACTGCTATCACTCTTAGTTATCAGAGAGATCTCACTTATTGTACATTGAAGAAAAGGTTGGAGGTGGTAACTTTATCTTGCCGCCCCAAGGTAGCCCAAAAGTACCTGGCCTGGAATTTGGACCATGGTCTTTGCCATTTTTTTTACACTATTTTGAATGAATTTGCTTCAGGTAAATGAGCTAACGGCAAACTGGTCCTCTGCTGGGAAAACAGGGAAAGATTGTAACATGTGTAACTCATAGACCCACTAAAACACTAGTGCATATACTCAAAGATCTACTTAGACACTTATGCACCCAGTGACAGACCCATTCAGACACTCATGCACCCACTCAAAGACCCATTCATACACTCAAACACCCAGTCACAGACCCACTGTGAGAGCGACGTTTCCATTAACAGATGCAGTGAGACACTCATGCACCCTCTCACAGACCCACTCATACACTCACACACCTAGCTACAGACCCACTCTGAGACTGATGCTCACAGTCACAGATGCCCTCCGACACTCATTAAGCCACTCAGGCACTTATACACCCAGTTACAGATCCACTCAGGCAGTCACACACTGACTCACAGACCCATAAACCCACTAACCCATCTGTCCAAAACAGCACTCACAGACACACACTAGCTCTAATACAACCAGTGACGAAGCCAGAGAGGCATTCACACAGTCACTCACAGATCCACTCACACACTTATACACCATCTGAGATAGCCACTGACACACTCCCACTCAGAGACCCACACACACACTAACACACCCAATAACAGACCCATACAGGTGCTCACATCCGTTGTAAAACAATACAAGTTACAGTTGTGAATTAAAAAAAAAAAAAAATCTTAGAAATACACTGAAAGAAACAAAGGTTGGTAAATGTATTCAATGATGTAGGTTCACCTTGGATTGGTCGGCAGCAGCTGCCCCATGTCCTGATGCTGGTGTCTGCGGAATCGGCTTTCTCCGGCCCCGCCCTCTTTCTCCGTCAGACGCTGGTATTTGTGTCTACACACGGAGCTCTGGTGGTGATGGATCCGAAAAGCTGAAAGAGCCGGCGGCACAGCTAAAAAAGCCCCGGGAGCTGCTGCGTAGGTTTTGCTGAGCTTCTGCTTGCGTGTTGCTGTCTAGAGGTTTGACCAACTCTGGTCCTCATGCAGGCAGCGGTGCTCGGATTGCTCTGTCATCCATTAGGATTTTTTTTTTGTCTAAGATTATTCAGGACGGCTTAGGAGCACCCGAGGCTGTTTGCTGGCAAAAGGAGGCAGCAAGGCGACCCTCAAGGTATGTGCTTCTCGCTGGTTCTTGCCTAAAGGGGGCCTTGCCTGTCAGTAAATATTCTGCGGCGCAGGTGATTTATATTCATTGACATTATATGTGCCCTACTGTCATGCGACAACTTCGCACTAAAATTGCTTCTCCAGTCCCTCCTGTCCCCCCAAAACAGCGTGAGAAAGCTTCTCAAAGCAGTGTTGCCGGATGGCGAGATAAACAGATGGAGATTCCGAGAGGTGCTCCAGTTTTTTCTTTTAATCTTGGCCAGACGGTGGAAGAGGAAGGCAAGGGTGCAACTGGTGGTTCACTCCTGCACAAGTTAAGCATTGCAGAGGCTCAAGCAGAAGCTGCATGCGTCTCCTTTTCAATTTCTAGTGGCTCAGAGAACTTAACTCCTTCTCCAGCTCAACTGACGACAAGCGCGGAGCACGATAAAAATGAAGAGAGCCGGCATTCTCAAAAAGTTAAAACTTTTCCCCTATTTCAAAATTTAGGGCTTAAGCTTGCCTGTGCGGAGGGCCATGCTGATGCCAGTATGGGGTTATCACCAGGCAACTCTTATGGCAATATGGCATCAGGTCGATCAACGCCGTTAACAACTGAGGGGGGCGACTCTCAAAATGAGAGAGAGAAGCCAAATTGTATCACTCCAGCTGTCCTCCTGATCTCAGATGAACTTCCTTCTGGGCCCTCTACAGTACAGAGTTTTGGCTCTCAAGTGATTGCCACTCTTGAGCTTAATGCTCCCTCGCAAGCATCCTGCCTCAAAAATCCCAGCGCTCCGCAGGAGTTTCTGCCAGAGACTGTTAAAAAGGTGCTCGATACAATTTTGGTGAAGATTCGGGGGCTAAAGGTACAGCAAGCTTTGGATACGGAGTTATTAAATCAAAGACTTACTAAGATGGAGGAAACCTTACTGCCACTTCCAAAACAGCTACAGGCAGCTGAGCAAAGAATCTCAGATATTGAAGATAAACTGGCGCCTCTGCAATCTCCTTCTACACCTGAGTTTGCAAAAATCGCGGAATTGGAGATGAAATTAAAATCACTGGAGAATCATGCAAGATGCTCCAATCTCAGGTTCAAGGGAATTCCGGAAGGAAGCGAATCTCAGGGTCAAATACAGTAAGTTCCTCAGCTCAGATCATATTTACCATATAGTTCCTTTCCATCAGACACCAGGGGCTAAATATCCACGAACTATCTTGGTCAATTTTTTGGATTTCCGGATCAGGGAACAAGTTCTTTCAAGAGCAATTCTGCAGAAAATGTTCACAGTCCTGCAAAACGTTTCCTTAAAGATTTTTTCTGATCTTTCTGTGGCTTCAGCTAGGCGGAGAAAGCCCTTTCACAATTAGCCTTTGAATGTAGGTCGAAAGGTGCCCAGGCCTCCTTATTTCAATCCAACAAACTCAAGGTTCTTTGGAAAGGACAATTCAAGATCTTTAATGTTCTTTCCGAAGCCCAGGCTTTTCTAAAGTCAATTAGAAACTAAAGATGTATTTAGAATTTGAATTAACCCTTTTTTTCTTTCTTTTGGGGGGGGCCGCACCTTCTTAGGGGTGCTGACGTTGGGTGGGGGTGGGTGGTGGGGGGAGGCGTTTTTGACAGGCTTAGGATGCAATTCCATGGCATCCTTTCAGATAGGGATCCCGCGAGGCAAGGAGGTCTCCCGCTACGTGGATGAGCAGGGTGGGTTGGGTGTGGGTGTGGGTTGGGTTGGGGTAGCAGAGAAAAACGAGTGGATCAAATGTATTTCTCCTTCATACTTATTTGTGTTTATTTTGTTTGTTCTCAATGTTCAAGCTCCTGTGTTTTTGGTGCTATGAAATCTATAACTTTCATAACAAATGGATAGTATCAAAATAATTTCGTGGATTGTTGAATTCTAGACAAGCAAGCTCTATGTTGACTTGGTTGCTGCCTTTCTCTTCCCAGGAAACTCATTTTAAGTCAAACACACCTAAATTGATTCTTCCTAAGGGGTATAATCAAGCTTATTTTGATTCCGCAAGTATGTCTCTTCGCGGGGTTGCTATTATTTTTCTAATAATTGTAATTGTGAAGTACTTAAAGTTAGTCGAGATGTTCAAGGCTGATGGATTTTTTTAAAAATTGATCTTCAAGGTGTATTTTTTAATCTCTTGAGTTATCATGGCCCTATATTCGATGACACTTCGGCTTTGCTCCAAATCTATGATTTATTGGCTGTTTCTGAGGGTTCAATAATTTGGGGTGGAGACTTCAACTGTAGTCAGTATATCCGCCTAGACACTTAAAATCCAGCTAAGTAGCAATTAAAACCCAAATCAACTAAGCTGATCAACAGGATGAAACAAGATTTTGCCCTGTTGGATCCGTGGCGCCAAAGACATCCAGGGCAGTCACACTATACTTGCTATTCCTCTAGGTACAAGACTGCCTCCTGAATAGATTCTTTTTAAATTGACAACTTGCTATTCAGAGGGGAGTCTGACATCATTTCCAACTCCTTTTCCGATCAGTCAGTTATTTCTATGATAATTTATCTGAATGAAACTCAGTCTAGAAGTATTAAGTGGTGGTACTTCGATAAATCCCTTCTTAAAGATGGGGATTGGATCGCTGCAATGCAGCTTTTCATTAAAAACTTCTTTGAAATCAATGAGAATTCTGCCCATGTGCTTTTTGTGTGGGAGGCTTTTAAAGCAACCTTCAGAGGCCAGGTAATAGCATATAAGTCTGCGGCGAGTAAACTACAATTCCAAGAGGTACTCTAGCTACAGTCAGTGGTCGAAAAAGCTAGTGATAGCTTAAACAAGGCTAGGTCAGAATCCCCAAAAACGGCCTGTCGCCAAGACCTAGCAGTAGCTGAAGACAAGCTGAGGCAAATTTTTAATCTACAGGCCATCAAGGGGAGTAAGGCTTATAAACAAAAACTCAATGAGGAAAGCCAACATATAGGACAATATTTGGCCTGGGCTACAAAAATCCAGAATAGTCAAAATGTAGTCACTCAGATCAGAGATCCGGATATGGGTATAGTAGTAGACTCAAAGGATAAAATTGCCAACGTTTTCCTGCACCATTTTAAAACTAATTATGAGGATAAGCAGGAAATTAGCCTAGCTTTACTCATACAATATTTCAAATCTCTATAATTGCCCTCTATCTCAAAGAGCATGAGCGAGTCCCTCGATAAGCCTATCTCACAAACTGAAGTTAGTAATATATTAAAAACTATGCTAATGCAAAAGGCGCAGGTAATGACGGCATCTCCGTTGAAGTTTTTAAGACCTTCAAACCTCTGCTTCTGCCCTTTCTCACTAAAATTTATAATCTGATAAAAAATGGTGAGCCTATATCTAAAAACTTTAAAGAAGCAGTGGTGGTTTGCTTTCTTAAGAAAGATAAGGATCCTGGCGATCCTAGCGCATACCACCCCATTAGTCTATTAAACGTAGATTATAAAATATTTATGAAAATCTGGGCATCAAGGCTGACTCCGTGTGCACAACTGGTGGTCCATCAGGATCAGACAGGTTTTATACCTCATAGATCTATTGCCTCCAACACTTAATTCTTAACACAAGCAATCGATTTCCTGTCAGTCAACAAGGTCAAGGCAGCGATTTTAAAGCTTGATGCAGAAAAAGCATTCAACCTTGTTGACTGGCAGGCTTTGTTTTTTTATATTACAAAAATTCAGTCTCCCTGAGCAGCTAGTTAAAATGCTAAAAGAGCTTTATACAGGTTCAGAGGCTAAAAGTTTGATAAATAAAGAAGAGGCTGGCGTAGTTAAGATCAGGCACGGGACTAGACAGGATGCCCACTGTCCCCTCTTCTATTCTCGCTTTTTATAGAACCTCTGGCAGTAAAAATTTGTAATATTCTCCAGATAGGGCTTCCTTTAGCGGCCGTGCCAAAAATTAAATTATTCGCAGATTATATTATTCTTTACTTATCAGCAGAGTCATATAATATTTTTAACGCATTTGATGAAATAACAGCTTTCACACGAATAGGTGGGCATAGGCTAAATCAAGCAAAGACTGAGGTACTCTGGTTTAATGCTCCCTCTGCATCGCTTCCTTTTCTTCCTCAACAGGCAGTCTCTAAACCTATTAGATATTTAGGCTTATTTGTGACTAACCATCATAATCAATTATTTATGCTAAACTATGGAAGCACACTTAAAAAAGGTAAGAGGTTATTAGACAGATGGTCTTTTCTTCCTTTAACTTTAATAGGTTGTGTATCCCTGGTTAAAATGTCCATTTTACCATTATTTTTATTTTTGTTTATTCACATTCCTATTAAAATACCTAAATCCTATTTTAGTGAGTTACATAAATTAATTCGGAATTTTATTTGGGCAAATAAACAACTTCGTTAGCAATTTTACAATTATACCCAACTCAGGGGGGGCTTGCCCTCCCACATTTTGAGCTGTATTATCATGCAGCATTGTTGAATTATTTGGTTCAGCTCCCAAAGATATCATCTAAATTTGAAAATTTCATGCTAAATACGATGTTGGTTGAGAGTGCAACTAAATTACCTGTTTTTCTTTGTTCCCCAAAATTGTCCCAAAAATCTCGATATAAGACAATATCAGATCTAGTTTATCGCATACAAGTATTTTTCAAACTACATAAAATTCCTAGATATCATTCAAATTTAAAAATTGATGATTGCCAGGCTTCCGGCTTACAGCTCTCTCAGGGTCCCTGCAACTATGGAAGGAGGCGGGCTTTGAAAGCTCGGGGATTTTTTCAATCTATCAAATTTGATCACGAGCGAGTCGCTGTCCCAACAACTGGGTCCTAGGTTGTTAGCCCTTTCATTTAGCTTTAATCAAATTTCAAGCTTTTTAGAAACAAATTATGCAATGACCAATAATATGGCTTCTAGAATCTTAAGCCAACTAAATGCTCAGGGCCTAACTGGAGTCGGCAATTGGTATTATTGTTTATTGCAGTTGGGGGAACAGAAAGTAATGGGTAACTTTTTTTCTAAACTATTAAAAGAAACTGGGTGCAGTGTCAGCAAAAAAAAAAATGGCAGACCTTATTTCAAATAGGGCATAGAGCGATGCGATCTGCCAACTATAAAAGAATGGCCTTTGTGTCAGGGTGGCTAACCTACTATACGCCGAAAAGACTGCACAAGATATTCCCGGCTTCCTCAGAGTATTGTTTTAGATGCGGGGATCTAGAGATAGGGTCTTGGAATCATATTTTTTTTAATTGTCATGAGCTACACCAATTTTGGTCCGATGTATTTCAAATGATAAATCAATCGTTAGCACTATCAATCCACATTACCCTTTCTCTTAAATTGGTCTTATTTGGTTCTTCAATAGAGGTCCAGCACTTGTCAAAATACCAGCAATATTTTTTCTCTATAGCTATAGCAGTGACTAGGTCCCTAATTCTCCAGAATTGGAAGTCCGATAAGATACCTTCGATTCATCATGGGCACGAGAAGATGGTTAGGACATATATCTGGGAAGAAGCATATGCCAAACGTATAGGGTCCCTTCGTAGATTTGCAGTGACCTGGTCAGGGTTTTTTAACAGTTTATTCTAGATTGCTTGGTGGCACTCTCACCCCCTAATGTTCCTAATATTTTCTACTATGCAGGTCTTATCTCTTTTAGATGGGAACTAATCTTATGTATTAATATGAACTTTATTGTTTTTACTTTTATTGGACTCAAGTGTGATCTAAGATTAAGTTGCTGCTATTGTTGTAATTTATAATGGCTGCTGCTCTTTTCTATTTTTTTATTTGCACTGTATTTCTGGTTGTATTGTTAGCACTTTATCTTTATCGCACTAGCACTTTATCCATGTATCGATTGCTACATTGGACAGATTTGCTCAATAAAATTGTTTTGTTTTCTTTGCATCAATTGTAATGCTTGAATCCACTCAATAAAAAACAAAACAAAAAAAGAAACAAACAAAGGTTACAGGGATGTTATAGTTAGGCTCGGATTTCACTCAGAATTTCAGCAGTTATAGTCACTTGAGCTAACTATAACTTACGCCCCCGCAATGCACTGCTTATGATCTCACATATTATACCATTCATGACATGGTCAGTGACATCACTGATGAAATCCCTATTGACATCTCAAATGACATCACTGATGACATCACCTCAGAACCACTCACATAACCACTTACACCCCCATACAACCTCTCATACACCCACTCCCACACAACCTCTCACATATCCATTCACAAACCCATACAAATACTCATCTACCCACTCAATCATGCATAGAGCCACTCACACACCCACTTACTCACTCACTCACTCGTACACTCATATAACCAGTTACATACCCATACTGATACTTACACGCCCATTCACTTACTCATAAGGTTACTAACACGTACTCAGTCACCTAAACAGTCGAGACAACCACATACTCCCCCATAGAGCCTTGCTGACACTCTCTGACTCACTCATACAGCCAGTTACATACCCACTCATTCACCCATACAGCCACTCACACCCATTTACTCACCCATAGTCACTCATGTAGCCTTACAGTCATCCATACAGACACTCATATACCTGCTTACTCACTCACACAACTACTTACATACCCATTCACTCATCCATGCAACCACTAACACAGCCACTCACTCAGTCTTACAGCTAGTCACATACACATTACCTCTCTAATACAGACACTCACACCCACTCACTTACCTATGCACACACTCAAACAACTACTCAGTAACCTGTACAAACACTCACACCCCCACTGCCTTACCTATACAGCCACTCACACAGTTACTAAGTCACCCATACAGCTACTCACACACTTATTCACAAACTGATGCAGCCACTCACATGGCCACTGACTCATCTATACAGCCACTCACACACCCGCTCACTATCCAATACAGCCAGTCACACAGCCACTCCCTCACCCATAGAGTTACTCCCATACCCACTAACACATCTATACAGCCACATACACACCCACTCACACACCCATACAACTATTCACATACTCACTAACACATCTATACAGCCACTCCCACTCCCTCACCCATACAGCCACGAAGATATCAACTCATACCCCTATTCAGCCACTAAGACAGCCACTCACAGACAGATTCAGAAAGTCTCATAATTACTCAGTTAACATATATTAGAAATATCATCCTTACACTTACTAGATGATGTCATCAGTGATGTAATTTGAGATCTCATTAGTGATGTCACTGACCATGTCATGAGTGATGTAATATGTGAGGTCATAAGAATTACATTGCGGGGGCGTAAGTTATAGTTAGCTGAGGTAACTATACCTGTTGAATTTCTCTGCTGCTGTACGAGTGAAATTTGAGCCTAACTATAATGTCCCCATAACCTTTGGACATACCTGTAACCTTTGTTTTTTTCAGTGAATTTCTAAGGTTTTTTAAATTCTATTTCCTAACTATAATATTCCTGTTACCTTTGGGTTTTTCAGTGGAAAAAGAAAAAAAAAGATATATATATATATATATATATATATATATATATATATATATATATATATATATATATCAAAAGACACCTCTGCTCCACTTAGGAAAGAGCACGCACACGAGGGCTATTGGGTTTAAGGCCATTTTATTACATAAAGCCTCCTCCGACCCGGCAAACAAGAGACGCGTTTCGGCTGGCGCAGCAGCCTTTCTCAATCTAATGCGCGCCATTTTTGCATGAGCCTAAATACCATGTTTTCACCATAGACATAAAAATTTTTATAATCATAAATGATTGAATCACTTGAAACTAGGGACTAAAATCTACATAAACTATACAAAAATACGTGCTGAGTGAAAAATACTGTCATCACATATTCAAATACAAAGTGCATCCAAATGTAACAATTCAATGCATAGTGCATGATCAAACCGCTCGCACATATTAACAATGCAATGTTTGTATTAGCACACAGAAACTAAAATGTCTTAGGTGTAATTCGAACCAGGTAATCACCATAGGCCCCATTTTTCTAAAAACATCGCGCTAACCCATCAGGTTACAAAGTTGAAAATAGAGCGTGATGCATGTAAATATATCACGATATATATATATATATATATATATATATATATATATATATATATATATATATATATATATATATATATATATCCTCAACATGCCTGTTTGCATAGACAACAAGCACCAGGACGCTCTGGTTCACTTGTACAGACAGCTTTATTGTTGCTTCACAGGTAACGTGTTTCGATCGCAGAACCTACATATAGGTTACAGGGATGTTATAGTTAGGAAATAGAATATATATATATATATATATATATATATATATATATATACATATATATATAACCTACTGGTGGTCGCCAGTTGGTAGTTATACTTAGGAGCAAAGTTTCCAAAGGAAATGTATTTTTTTTGCCAATGACTTTGGTGCAGCTTGACGAATCTCCACCAAATTTTCACAAAATTTCCCCTTTTTGGTTCAGCTGCTGTATTGAAATTTTTGGGGTGATCCGTCAAGCGGGGGCTGAGAAAAAAGGGAGGTCCCAAAACGTGTTTTCCCCATGTTAAGTCTATGGGGATTTTTCATTTTTTAACACAACTACAGCCTGCTGAACGGAATTACACCAAATTTGGCAGAAAGCTAGATGTTGGTCCAGAAAGTGTGCTGTTTGTGATTTGGTGTAAATCCATTCAGTAGTTTTTGAGATATCTATCTTTAAAAAATAAGGATATCAGCCTCCTGCTATTGAAGGGCCCCATTCTAATATACCCCCTATGACGTGTGGCTTTGTTAGTCCTTAGGGAACAGATCACTGCACTAATATCAAGGATCACATGTTATTGCTGGGAGGCTGCATACAGCCAACCATTTCTAGCCAAGGCCTGACAGAGTGTGACTGTTTAAGATTGTTATCATGGAATGTTGCAGGTATTAAGTCCAAACTGTCAGATCCGGAGTGGGGTACATTTGTTGATTTACATCACATTATATTTCTACAAGAAACATGGGCCACTAATCTAGTACTTCGCCCTGGTTTCCTGACATTTTCTGAAAATGAAGTTCCCTCCCCGGCTGGACGCCCATCTGGAGGCCTTCTGATCTGGCTAAGCCTGGACTTATTTCCTGAGGTAAAAATGATCCCCACTAACTCTAGAGATCTATTGGCCCTGCAAATTAAAATTACCACCCAAACAGGTACTAGATATATCGCCCTGGTGAACATATATATTAGATCAGTTCCCCCTAATGCACAATCCCTGACTGTAATTAGATTTGAAAAACTGATGGGCCAGTTCCACCCTAACGCGTTAAAAATTGTAGCTGGAGACAGCAACACCAATATCCCGACAAATGCTGGGTGTATTCTCTCAGAAATGTCTCCCCAATGAGAGTATAAGAAGGCAACGAAAACATCCAAAGTGTGTGCCCAACTATTAGACTTTACTATTTCTCATGGGTTGAGAATTGTTAATGGCAGCACAGAATCTGATTGCCCACAATGTTACACTTTGAAAACAGACCTTACCACCTCTAGGATTGATTATATATTGCTGGACAATGAGTTATGGCCCGATTTAATTGATATGCAGGTTGTCCCTCAACCAGATAGTGATCATCAAGCACTAAGTGCAACCTTTTCAATGATCTCTTTTAAAGATGTAAAGATGGAAATCGTTGTAGCTACCCCATTAATTGACACTACAAACACTCTCAGAAATGTTAAATGGGCAGACCTGATAACGGACCCAAAGAAAATGACATATATATACAACGTTTTTGTGCAAGAACTTTCCCAGATAGACCTTGCCAATGTCCATAATACCAACTTTGTTGTTATACATTGTGAATTCATGGAAGAACTAAGGCCATGCTTTATGAGTGAACAGAAGAGAGGAGCAGCTAAAAGAAAAATGCCATCTTGGTTTAATAAAACCTGCCGCCTAGGGAAAACTCACTTACTGAGAGCTGTCAAAAAGGGATCAAGGCCAGATATTATCAAGGCTAGGCACAGTTATAAAACTCTGTTACTCAAAGCAAAAAGGGGATGGGAGGAAAATTAATGGTTGACCATTGCTGAAACACTAGAGAAGGGAGACCTTAAAAGCTTCTGGAAGTTGCTATCAGTCACTCAGGCCACTGGTAACAATCTAGACCCAGTAATTAAACCTGAAACCTGGGTTACCCATTTCAGCAGCCTGTATAGTGGCAAACATCCACAAAGTAATGTAACAAGCCTTCCCGTGGATGGGGCTTATGGCCATGCCCCAATGCAATATGAGAAAGAAAATCCTACTATAGGTGAAGCTCAGCTTACCTTTACTCTATCAGAAACTTACCAAGCAGTGAAACTAACAAAAAAAGGCAAGGCCCCAGGAATGGATAGTGTCCCTAGCGACCTTTTTCTTTCCAAACCTGACAACTGGTGTCTGTATTTGAATGCCCTATTCAATAGTATATTAAAAGGTAATCCAATTCCTCCAACATGGCATGGTGCCGTCATAATACCTATTTACAAAAAAAGGTGACAGAATAAACCCCTCCAACTACAGACCCATAAGCCTGCTAGACAATACACAAAAAATATTCTGCAGACAGGATCTCTTCAAATTGAACGAATGGGTTGAACAGAATAACATCCTTGATGAGGTGCAAGCAGGGTTTAGAACTAAGGTCAGCACACTGGACCAGGTCCTCCGCTTCAAGGTGATAACATGGAAATACATCACCTTGAAGCGTGACCATCTATATGTTGCTTTCATTGATCGGCATTCGACCTGGTGCCTAGAAAAACCCTGTGGGAAGTATTGGCAGGATATGGTATCCCCCCAGAGCTACTAAGAATACTGATAGAGCTTCACACTACCACCTACGCAAGGGTTAGATGCAACAATGTAGGCGATCTGACAGAAAGGATAAAGATTAAGCAAGGAGTCAGACAAGGGTGTGTCCTCGCTCCATCACTTTTTAGTTTATATATTAATGGCACAGCGAGGAAGCTGAAGGCATTCACGAATGATGCCCCTAAACTAGCTGATGTGCCTACCCCTATTCTGATGTTTGCAGATGACACCTTGTTGATTTCTCGTACGCCTATGGGCCTGCAAACAGAATTGAATGCTTTTGCAAGTTTTTGCGAGGAAAGAGGACTTGAATTAAATCCTTCCAAATCTAAGGTTATGATTATAAACCCCCACAAAAAATTTAGAGGCAACATGCTTAGTGAGGGACTTCCTCTAGAAAAGGTGTCCCATTTCGATTATCTTGGGGTGAGGCTAAGCGATAGCCAAACATGGGGTCCGCAGCTGGAAAAAAACAAAGTCATATTCCAACAGAAAGCCTTTGCAATAGTGAGAAAATACAGGGCCGCATCGGGAGGTGCGATGTCCCCTGTTCTTACGGTATATAGAGCAGCAGTGGTACCATCGGCGATATATGGAGCAGAGATATGGGGTCATGCTACCTCGGTGTCCCTAACTAAGATTGAAAATAAGTTTATTAAGGGCCTATTTAAACTCCCCCCAAGTTGCCTACCACCCCATTACGACTTGACCTAGCACTTAGTCCTATACAGTCCTAATAAAACCATTGTTATATTGGTCTACGCAAGAATTAGGAACCTATAGAGACTGCGTTAGAGACCTAATAGGTGTTGATAGGTCACTGTGCACCCCATGGCTGAAGAATATTAAAGAAACATCACATAGAATAGGCATGGATGAACTATGGACATCCCCTGAGTCGATTGTTAAGGGTGCTGCACAAAAAGCAAAACAGCTATATTGGGAGGCAGGCTTGATCCAAACATGGGAAACAAACCCAGATAGCAGCCTGACAGGCCAGTTTCGGAGTCATAAGTGTCTCCCAAGCCTTGAACCCGGATAGAATGGATAGAACGTACCCTTTTCAGTCCAAATGCTTATATGTTCAGTTTAGATGTGGGCTTCTACCCCTGAGAATTCACACTTTGGCATGGACCAATGTGCCTTCCCCTTCTAAATTTCGTCCTAAGTGCCCTAACATCGAAGAATCGGAGGTCCATTTTATGTTTTTCTGCCCTTCATATAGGTTCGCTCGAAAGAAATGGCTCATAGCTGTATGTAAACTTGTGGGTTTGAGACACTATTGGGAAGCCATGGGACTCTTCAAGAGTGACACTAGGGAACAACTAGCCTTTGCAGTATCTTGGTATCTGCATTGTGCGTGGAAACTAAGAAAGAAGGCCATAGATAAAACCTAACTATGATAAAGTGCCGAGTAAAACTCAAATAGGCTGTCTAGTGTCCGCCTTCTCCTTTTTTACACTTAGGATATTGTTTGACGCTATATTTTTATGAACTGTTTTTAGATTGACATATGAATGTGTTTTATATCTATAGTATGATATCTTCTCTTTTTAGACTGTTCGTTTGTTAAAGGGTGAGTTTTTTTAGGGTGCACTACAGCACCTTAATTTGAGCAGGGGTGCTCTATCTAAAATAAGGAAATACACGTGTGAGATGCAGGAACTGAATCAAGAGTGGCACAATTTATTTGAAGAAACAATTTACAGCTACGCAGTCTTAGCAAAGACCAGGTGTCAAAGACACATTTTGAAATGAAGAGCAAAAACATGCAATTGCAATGAGGCTTAAAACCATAATAATGCAAAGAGAGAAATACTTTTCAAAATACAATAAGCATTATAGCCTCAGCCAAAGATGCTAGAGAAGATGGCTGAGGGGGCACACACACGCGTCATAACCCAAGGGTTCATTTGTGCGAGGTAGTCCATCGAATGGACTGAAGAGCAGATCTTTTATACTCTTTTAATGAGGAACTATTGACCGCAGACCTTTGGCCACTTCCTGGGAATATTAGGAACACAGAAGTGACACTACATTACAAAAGTTTACCAAAAGGCCACCTGATGTTTGACCGTAAATCATAATAAAATTGAACATTTATCAAAAATCATTTGCATCACTTCTTGGAAACATTTTAAGAAAGCAGAAGAATACAAAAGGTGGAAAGTCCCAGTTGGCCCCCACTCCTACTCTTGGCCAATTTTGTTCTCCTAAATGACAGACACATCCTGTTATTGCTACATCTTGATGGTCAGAAAGATCTACATCTGAGTATACAGGAGGGCAAGGGGCCTACTGCCTCCTAGACGCTCAATGCAGTGTGGACAATTTTAACACAACCCTGTCTGTGGGCTGGCAGGGACAATTGAGACTCTTATGCTTCAGATGTGGACAGAATGGGCCTGGGGCACTATATGGTAAAAACTAGACCCTGCTTCACGTTGTACAAGACGATACATTCTAATTTTTATAAGGAAACAGAATTATCATATAGCAGCGAAATGGCCATGATCGACTGCATTAATAATGATTTGTTAGCTGCTATTTTTCCTTTTTAAGATGGTTTTATCTGTATCTCCTCATGTGCAATAATTTTGTATGTATGATGATTTTTGTTATTGTTCTTATTTATGCAAACTTTTTATGGCTTGGTGCCGATATAAAAGATATCAATCAATCAAACTATTCACATACTCACTAACACATCTATACAGCCACTCCCACTCCCACACCCATACAGCCACGAAGATATCAACTCATACACCTATTCAGCCACTATGACAGCCACTCACAGACAGATTCAGACAGTCTCACAATTACTCAGTTAACATATATTAGAAATATCATCCTTACACTTACTGGATGATGTCATTAGTGATGTCATTTGAGATCTCATTAGTGATGTCACTGAACATGTCATGAGTGATGTAATATGTGAGGTCATAAGAAGTGCATTGCGGGGGCATAAGTTATAGTTAGCTGAGGTAACTATAACTGTTGAATTTCTCTGCTTTTGTACGAGTGAAATGTGAGCCTAACTATAATGTCCCAGTAACCTTTGGACGTCCCTGTAACCTTTGCTTTTTCAGTGAATTTCTAAGGTTTTTAAATTCTATTTCCTAACTATATTATTCCTGTTACCTTTGGGTTTTTCAGTGAATATATATATATACACTGGAGGGCTAAAATAATGATTTAATTTTGAAATACGGAGCACGCCCACCGAAGGGATTATATTTCAGTCCCAGGCACTACAAATCCCAGCGTGCATGCTGGTAATTGGACTCACCTGAGAGGCCCCACGGAAAGAAAATAAATCATGGGGAAGTGGCCTCGGACTGTTGGTGCAAAGTCTTTCTGATCAAAGCCTGTGAACAAGGGCCAGGCGGCCCGAAACATGTCAGGCGCAGAATTTACTCTGAGGACAAATGCCAGGTATTGCTTTGCAATTAAAGAACTCGGATGAGTTTTTCCTGTTGAAGTGCGTCTTCGTTTTTGGGAACTTTTGAAATAAAAAAAAAATATATATATATATATATATATATATATATATATATATCTAGATAGGTTACAGGGATGTTTTAGTTAGGAAATAGAATATATATAAATATATATACATATGTATATATATATATATATATGTATATACTTATGTATATAAATATATATATATATATATATATATACACACATATATATATATATATATATATATATATCCAGGCAATTAGTCGCGATCACTCTGCCTCCTATGTCGCGTCGGGCGTTTTGGCATTGAACAAATAAATATTTGAATAACCACGCTTACGGATTTGGGCTCGGTTTTCTTTGGTGGAATCACTGGAAATTGACTGTGTATATATGTGTTAGACTTGGCATCTTTTGGCGTGTTTCCCCTGAGTTTTTGTTTTCTGACCTCCTGGTTTTGACTCTGTTTTGTGCTTGTTTAGTGTTTCTGCGCACTTTACGCACTGCTGATCAGTGGTAAAGTGCAAGTGCTCCTGTATGAAATGTGTATGGATTGGTATTTCCATGTTTTGGCTATTTGATTTATGTGTCAGTCCCTAGTAAAGTGCACTGCGTGTGCCAGGGCCTGTAAATCAAATGCTGCTGGTGGGCTTGCAGCACTGGTTGTGCCACCCACCACAGCAGCGTGTAAAATGTGTCTCAGGCCTGCCACCGCAGAGCCTGTGTGCAGTCTGTGACTGCCATGTCGACTTGGCCAGTACACCCACTTGCCAGTCCCCAACCCTTCCCTTTTGTGCATATTAGTCACCCCTCTGGTAGGCCCAAGGTACCCCTGTGGGTAGGGTGCGTTCTATGTAAAGGTAGGGCATGCCCTGGTGTGCGTGGCATGCCCAGGTAGTGAATTACAGCCTATTTCGTTTTTCACTACTAAAGGGCTACCTGTTCCCCATAGGCCAGAATGGGCAGTTTTGATTATAACACCTTATAATTAAGGCTCCCGGTTTTCCGTTTAAACGGAATTTTACATATAAATACAGACGGAAAACTATTTTTCCATTGTCTGTATTTATAAGTTAAAAACGGGAAAATACTAACAAACTGTGCGCCGCAGCCCCACTCCTGCCCAGGTTTACCTCGGCAAGCTCCTCTTAGTAATCTACACCACTACGGCCCCTTTAAGAGAACTGCTAAGGTACACAAGGCAGCAGATGGCAGCAGGTGTTGCACGTTAAGGGGGAGGGGTCGCAGTAAGAAGTGCGAGTACTTAAGGTTTAAAACAACACTGTGTCCATCATAGAATGCCTAATTGCCGAGCACGAGGTGCTAATATGTGCATTAGCAGGCCGGCTCACTGATAGAAAGCTTTAGGCATCATCTGGCGGGGCCTGCTGGGGTCCGTGCCAATAAGGTAGCCTGTGAATGGCAATCATTGGCGCAAGGCAGAGACCTGTTAGCACTGCAGGTAGTGGCATTCTCGGTTGCAACTGGCAGGCATCGAGGAATTTAAAACAAATTACATACCGCTAGTGTACAAACATGATTGTGACCCCGTTTCAAGAAAACATGAAATTCTTTCTCCCCCCCGTTTTTTTTTTTTACTGTTTGCATGTGTAATGCCAGCGGTTTCTGTGCAACTAGCCCTCTCCAGCGAGATGTGTGGATCGCAGTCTCCTTCCTTTAATGTTGCCTTAGCAGAAGTAATTTCCCTTTAGCTTTCATGCCTTCATTCCTTTTCTAATCTTCCTCAATAACGCTGCGCTTGCTCTTTGCATCACGAAGGGTTAGAACGGGTTGCAGGTAACTTTCAAGAGAGATTTTGTAACACAGTTTGATGCCATCCCAATAACAAAAATTTCAAACATTGCCAAAAGAGAGGCTCCATCCCCCATCACTCCCTCTTCGAACACGGTGCTTAACGTTACTTGCTTAATGTTCCCTGGAATTCTGTACATTAAATGCACACTTTTTGTTTGAAATAGAATGTTCTGCCTTTCAGTGTTTTGTAACTTTCTAAGTGCGTGCAGTCGTTACAATCTCTCCATAGTCCTCTCTCACATAAATAAGAAAAAATACTAGCTGCAGAATCTTCTTTTGCTTGTGACAAAAATAAATGTGGATAAATACAGATAAAATGACAAAAAAAAAATATGGATAAATACAGACGGAAATGGTAAAGAAATAAATACCATAAAACCGGGAGCCCTACTTATAATCCTAACTGGCCCAGGGAACACGGTAGAAATTCGAGTTTAGTATGCCTGGACTCAGAACGATAAAATACATCTTTTAGTGAAGTTGGTTTTAGCATTCTTTGTTTGAAAATACTACTTTTAGAAAGTAGGTATTTTCTTGCCTAACCATCCAAGCCTGCCTCTGCAGTTTGTGTATTGCCTGTCTGGGTTTGTGTGTGACAGGGGCTGGGGGATTCCAGGAGGCAGGGGGAGACAGCACAGGGCTGAATAGCCACATCTCCATGTAGATGGGTGGGAGGAGCACACCTGGGACCTGAATAGGGCTGGGCCTTTCCTCCACAATGCTGGCTCCACCTCCTGTGGTGTGTCTGATGTCCCTGGCCTGCACCCTGAAAGGAAAGACGGAGACTTGTCAACAAAGTGCTCCAAAACTGACCAGAACTGGTTTGGGCCAGGCAAAGGCCTCTCTGCCAAGAGAGAACAAAGGAATTAGGGATATAAATATTGGGGCCCTGACCCCATGAATTTAGATCTCGCTGGAATCAAGGAACCTGTCAAGAAGAAGAGCTGGAGAGCTGCTAGGAGGAGTACTGCCCCTTTGCTGAGTGACTGCTTTGTTGGGTTGGCCTGCAGTTGCTGCTTCTGTCTTGGGCAGTGAAAGGACTGGACTGAACGTTCTACAAACTTGTGCTGAGTATCTCCAAGGGCCTGAAACCGAGCTGGCCTCCTGTTAAGAAGTCTCAGGGACTGCAAAGACTTCACAAGCCTCTGGGTACCGCTTCTGGAACGCTGTTTCAGTTGCCACAGAGGAAGGGAACCGCAACCGACTCCATCAACTGAATCCATCCCTGGCCGGTGACCTGTTTGCACCGCAGACCGCATCGCCCCGCTTCGCATCGCAACCCTGGTCTCACCGTAGGCGACGTCCGACGCCGTCAACACCGAGCCGCTGCTTGCACCGTGACCTGTGGGCACCGAAGTTCGCATCGCATCGCTTCACTGAACCAGCCGGACCCGACCGACGCGGTCGCTGCAACTGGCTCAACAGTCGTGACCGCATCGCATTTGGGGCACCGCTCGCACGTTTGCGACACACCGCTCCGACTCGCACCGCTGTCCGACGCCAGCTCCCGTACTCCGGCTTGGTCGCCTGCATCGCAACCTGTCAGCACCGCATCGTACACCGTCTCGCCCGGCACCGCACGCCTTGGACTCACCGACTCCGTCTGCACGACGCTCATCGAGCCGCTGCCTGCACCGCATCGAGGGACACCACACCTTGCACCGCTCCGCTTTGCACTGCAACCGCGACGAACGCCGACCGGCTCGCACCCTCTGTGCCCGCCACAACGAGAAAAGGTACTGTGACCGAGTCTGTTCACGACTCTGCTGGCCCGTAGCGACGCGGTCGGCTGGAACTGTTAGACTCTGTGTATTTCAGCATCGCGGTAGACCCGGACGGGGCTACCGACTCGTACGAACTTTGCTTTTGTGTTATTCCTGCAAAGAAGAAGTTACCTTATCAAGCATTCATTTTTAAAGTATAGTATTGTGGATTTTTGTCGTAATTGGTCTTGTCTTTGAGTATATAAAAATATTGGTTATTTTTCTAAACTGGTGTGGTGTCCTTTTGTAGTGCTTAAACTGTATTCCTGTTGGTTATGTGCAAATGCTTTACACACTGCCTCTGAATTAAGCCTGACTGCTCGTGCCAAGCTACCACGAGGGTGAGCAGGGGTTACTTCACGAGTGCAATACCCTTACCCTGACTAGGAAGAAGGGTCCCTACTTGGACAGAGGTGCAAGCCCTTGCCAACTAGAGACCCCCATTTCTAATATTGGTTGTCAGCGGTGAGGATAGGACTTGTGTTTGCACTTGACTTACAGTGATTGATGTGCACTACTACCATATCGCAGACCATTACGTACCACATACTGTCTCTTTTCTTTTGGCCTATTTTTGATCTTGCCAGTTTTCAACTCACTACTTTCATCATGCCTGAATCAACTGCATCATCCGTTGCATCTCTGGAAGTTATCTTTGAGGAGGATAGGTTGGAATCCTACGCCGTAAAGGAGCTACGAGCGATTTGTAAAAACCTGAAAGTCCAAATTAAAGGCCTCACAAGGAAGGAGGAGCTACAGAAGGCGCTGAGGGCCTGGGTAGCAGCCAGACATGCCAGTGAGCAGCCTGGTAATCTCAGTGAGGAGGTGGAGGAGCCTATTTCCAGGGTGGATGTGCTTTTGGGTGGGGGAACCCGCCAGGTCAGGCAGCAGCAGTCTGTCCCGAGAGGAGCTGGAGGACAGGCGGGAGGCAAGGCAGTTTGAGCTGCAGAAGCTCAGGCTGGAGAGTGAGCGGGAGGAGAAGAGGGAGGAGAGGAGATTGGCCATGGAGGAGAAGAAGATGCTCTTAGAGCATGAGAGAGAACTGAAGGAGCTAGAACTTAGGAGTAAGTCAGGCTCAGATGGTGGCAGCAATTCGTCCAGAAAGGCAGACAGGATTGTGCACATTCCCAAGAATGTAGGCAAGGAGTTCAAGAAGGGGGATGACATACAAAGGTGGTTTCAGGGTTATGAGGCAGCCATACACATGAATGGGGTCCCTGAGGAGAATTGGGGAGCAGGATTGTGGCCACTTTTCCCTGAAGAAGCAAGGGATGCTCTGATAGCTTTGGGTAAGGGGTATCACCTCACCTATGCTGACATGAAGGATGCCCTTCTCACTAAGTATGGTCTTACTCCTGAAAAGTACAGGGATCAGTTCAGGTCCAGTAAGAAGTCTGATGCCAACACTTGGTTGGAATGTGTGGATGTGTTCTGCAGGTCTCTGGATGGCTGGGTAAAGGGCAGTAATGTGACAGATTTTCAGGGGCTCTACAACTTGATTGCATGGGAGCACTTGTCTAGTCTATGTTTTGCAGATCTGCGCCAGCACCTAGTGGATAGTAAGCTAACTGACCCCAGGAAGCTTGCTATGGAGGCGGACCGCTGGGTGAGTACCAGGGTCCACAAGAAAGTGTTTGGGGGAGACTCAGCCAAAGGTGGGCAGGGTCCCCAGGAGAAAAGTGGGGGGGACAAGGGTAAAAGTCAGGAGTTCTCTAAAGGGCCCCAAACTAGTACCCAGGGTAAAGGTTCCCAGCCCCCAGGTAAGAAAGCAGTGGTCTCTTCAGGGAAGCCTGCTGAGAAAGGCCCCCGCAAGTGTTATGCATGTGATCAGGTGGGTCACATGAAGGGGGACCCCAAGTGCCCGAAGGGGCCGCAGCCACCCACCGGTGGACAGTCCAAGGTGTTGGCTAGTGTAGTGCTTGGGGAGGAGGGGTGCCCACTGGAGGGTGGGGATCCCGCAGAAATGACCCTTGTCTCACTAGGGGACATTGAGATGGTCCCAGGAAACCATGTGCCCCCTAACACAAAGAAATACAGCACCTGGGTGACCATTAATGGGAATAGGGTAGAGGCTCTCCGAGACACTGGAGCCAGTGTGACCTCAGTCCGGTGTCACCTGGTGTCTGAGAAGCAAGTAGTCCCAGGAGCATTCCACCAAGTAGTTGCTGTAGACAACTCAGAGCTCCAATGTATGGTGGCGCAGGTTCCCTTTGAATGGGGGGGGTCTCAGGTCCCTTGAGGGTGGTTGTGAGCCCTACCATGCCTGTGGATTGTCTGCTAGGAAACGACCTGGAGCAGTCCTTGTGGAAGGATGTTGAGCTCAGGTCTCACTTGGAGATGCTTGGGTTGCCAGAGTGGGCATGCGTGTCCACTCGGTCAATGGCAGCCAGGAAGGGTAGTCAAGAGGACTTGGAGCCTGAAACAGTGGCCCAAGTCCCTGCCAAGAGAAAGGGCCGGGGGCGCGGAAACCGGCCCCTGATGTTCCCACGGACCGGGAGGAGGCGGACCTTGAGGGGGACGCCCCGGTGCCTACAGGGGAGCAGGTAGCCGAACTGGGAGACATCTCTGAGCTGACCCATTGGCAGCAAGAAGGGGGTCCCACCAGGGAGGAGTTCTGCAGGGAGCAGAAAGAGTGCCCTTCTCTAGAGGGTCTGCGGCGGCAGGCTGCAGACCAGGCAGCTGGTAACCAGTCTGGATCTCACCTGATCTATTGGGAGAATGATCTCCTGTACATCGAGCCTAAGGTCGCTGAGCCTGGGTCAGCCCGTGTGCTGGTGGTACCCCAGCGCTTCAGGACCTTCCTACTGGGTCTGGCTCATGACGTGCCTTTAGCAGGACATTTGGGGTGGGACAAGACCTTTGACAGGCTTGTCACCCACTTCTTTGGCCCCAAATGAGAAGGCAGTCAGATGGACATTGTAGGTCTTGCCAAACTTGCCAGGCAAGCGGTAAGAGTGGGAGGAGGGTCAAAGCTCCTCTCCAACCCTTTCCAGTTGTTGGAACACCCTTTGAAAGGGTAGGGATGGATATAGTGGGGCCACTGGATCCCAAGACAGCCATGGGCAACAGGTACATCCTGGTCTTGGTGGACCATGCCACCCGGTACCCTGAAGCAATCCCTCTCAGGACAACGACGGCGCCAGTGGTGGGCCGGGCGTTAATGGGGATCTTTTCCCATGTGGGATTCCCCAGAGAGGTGGTTTCTGACAGAGGGACCAATTTCATATCCAAGTATATGACATCCCTGTGGAAGGAATGTGGTGTAACCTACAAGTTCACCACCCCTTACCACCCCCAAGGTAATGGTCTGGTGGAGAGATTCAACCAGACCTTAAAAGGCATGATAAAGGGGTTGACAGAACCCATGAGGCGTAAGTGGGACATCCTCTTACCATGCCTACTGTTTGCATACAGGGAGGTGCCACAGAAATCTCTAGGGTTCAGCCCCTTTGAGCCTCTCTATGGCCACCCTGTGCGAGGACCTCTCAGTTTGGTGAAGGAAGGCTGGGAGGCAGCTCCCAGGAAATCTCCCCAGGATGTGTTTAGTTACATGCTGGCCTTCAGAAACCAGACTGCACGCTTCAGGAAACTCGCTCAGGCGAACCTAGAAGCAAGCCAGGAAGAAATGAAGAAATGGTATGACCAGAATGCCACTCTGGTCGAATTTCAACCTAGGCAGAAAGTGTGGGTGATGGCCCCAGTGGAACCTTGTGCCTTGCAGGACAAGTGGACTGGGCCATTTGAGGTGGTGGAGCGCAAAAGTGACGTCACCTACCTGGTGAATTTGCAGTCTCCAAGGAACCCTTTGAGGGTCCTCCACGTGAACCGCCTCAAGCCTCACTTTGAGAGGTCCGAAGTGAGCATGCTCTTGGCGACAGATGATGGGGTGGAAGAGGAGAGGGAACCTCTCCCTGACCTCCTGTCTACCAAGGAGCAAGATGGGTCATTAGAAGGAGTGGTCCTCTCCCCTACACTGACCCCAGAGCAGCAGAGCGACTGTCACCAGTTGTTGGGACAGTTTGCCCCACTGTTCTCTCTGACCCCAGGTGTTACTCACTGGTGTACCCATGACGTGGACACCGGTGACAGCCCTCCTGTGAAACACAAGATTTACAGGTTGACTGACCGGGTCAGGGCCAGCATCAAGGAGGAGGTCTCCAAGATGTTGGCGTTAGGGGTGATCGAGCCCTCCAACAGTCCTTGGTCCAGCCCAGTGGTTTTGGTCCCAAAGGCTGCTGCACCCGGTGCCACTCCAGAACTCCGGTTTTGTGTGGGCTACCGTGGGCTCAATGCCGTCACCAAGACTGACGCGCACCCCATCCCCAGAGCTGATGAGCTCATTGATCGGTTGGGAGCTGCCAAGTTCCTCAGCACGTTTGATTTGACGTCTGGGTACTGGCAGATTGCCTTAACTGATGGGGCCAAGGAGAGGTCAGCATTCTCAACCCCAGAAGGACATTACCAGTTCCGTGTGATGCCCTTTGGGTTGAAGAATGCCCCTGCCACTTTCCAGAGGTTGGTCAACCAGGTGTTGGTTGGACTGGAGGATTTCAGTGCCGCCTACCTGGATGACATTGCTGTGTTCAGTTCCAGCTGGGAGGAACACAGGCAGCACCTTGGAGAAGTGTTGAGGGCTATGCAGAAGGCAGGCCTCACGATCAAGGCCAGTAAGTGCCAGATCGGGCAGGGTTCTGTGGTGTACTTGGGACACCAGGTAGGAAGCGGCCAGGTGGCGCCCCTACAACCCAAGATTGACACCATTCTGGCTTGGGAGCCCCCAAGACCCAGACAGAGGTGAGAGCCTTTTAGGTCTCACCGGCTATTACAGGAGATTTGTTAAGGGCTATGGCACCATTGTGACCCCCTTAACGGAGATGACTTCAAGAAGCAGGCCAGGAAGGTGATCTGGACTGAGTCCTGCCAGAAGGCCTTTGATGCCCTGAAGGCTGCCATGTGCACGGCGCCCGTGCTCAAGGCACCCGACTTCTCCAAGGAATTCATCGTGCAGACTGACGCTTCAGAGCATGGTGTGGGAGCGGTGCTCTCACAACTGAACGAAGAGGGCCTAGACCAGCCTGTAGTCTTTCTTAGCAGGAGACTACTCCCCAGGGAACAGAGGTGGAGTGCCATAGAAAGGGAAGCTTTCGCTGTGGTCTGGGCACTGAAGAAGTTGAGACCATACCTGTTTGGGACTCACTTCCGGGTTCAGACAGACCACAGGCCCCTCAGATGGTTGATGCAAATGAGGGTGAGAATCCAAAACTGTTGAGGTGGTCCATCTCCCTACAGGGAATGGACTTTACGGTGGAACACCACCCTGGTACAGAACACGCCAACGCAGATGGTCTGTCCAGGTTCTTCCGCCTTAGTGAAGAGAACTCCCATGGGGTTGGGTAGTTCTCCCTACTTTCAGCTGGAGGGGACATGTGTTAGACTTGGCATCTTTTGGCGTGTTTCCCCTGAGTTTTTGTTTTCTGACCTCCCGGTTTTGACTCTGTTTTGTGCTGGTTTAGTGTTTCTGCGCACTTTACGCACTGCTGATCAGTGGTAAAGTGCAAGTGCTCCTGTATGAAATGTGTATGGATTGGTATTTCCATGTTTTGGCTATTTGATTTATGTGTCAGTCCCTAGTAAAGTGCACTGCGTGTGCCAGGGCCTGTAAATCAAATGCTGCCTGTGGGCTTGCAGCACTGGTTGTGCCACCCACCACAGCAGCGTGTAAAATGTGTCTCAGGCCTGCCACCGCAGAGCCTGTGTGCAGTCTGTGACTGCCATGTCGACTTGGCCAGTACACCCACTTGCCAGTCCCCAACCCTTCCCTTTTGTGCATATTAGTCACCCCTCTGGTAGGCCCAAGGTACCCCTGTGGGCAGGGTGCGTTGTATGTAAAGGTAGGGCATGCCCTGGTGTGCGTGGCATGCCCAGGTAGTGAATTACAGCCTATTTTGTTTTTCACTACTAAAGGGCTACCTGTTCCCCATAGGCCAGAATGGGCAGTTTTGATTATAACACCTTATAATCCTAACTGGCCCAGGGAACACGGTAGAAATTCGAGTTTAGTATGCCTGGACTCAGAATGATAAAATACATCTTTTAGTGAAGTTGGTTTTAGCATTCTTTGTTTGAAAATACTACTTTTAGAAAGTAGGTATTTTCTTGCCTAACCATCCAAGCCTGCCTCTGCAGTTTGTGTATTGCCTGTCTGGGTTTGTGTGTACCAGGGGCTGGGGGATTCCAGGAGGCAGGGGGAGACAGCACAGGGCTGAATAGCCACATCTCCATGTAGATGGGTGGGAGGAGCACACCTGGGACCTGAATAGGGCTGGGCCTTTCCTCCACAATGCTGGCTCCACCTCCTGTGGTGTGTCTGATGTCCCTGGCCTGCACCCTGAAAGGAAAGACGGAGACTTGTCAACAAAGTGCTCCAAAACTGACCATAACTGGTTTGGACCAGGCAAAGGCCTCTCTGCCAAGAGAGAACAAAGGAATTAGGGATATAAATATTGGGGCCCTGACCCCATGAATTTAGATCTCGCTGGAATCAAGGAACCTGTCAAGAAGAAGAGCTGGAGAGCTGCTAGGAGGAGTACTGCCCCTTTGCTGAGTGATTGCTTTGTTGGGTTGGCCTGCAGTTGCTGCTTCTGTCTTGGGCAGTGAAAGGACTGGACTGAACTTTCTACAAACTTGTGCTGAGTATCTCCAAGGGCCTGAAACCGAGCTGGCCTCCTGTTAAGAAGTCTCAGGGACTGCAAAGACTTCACAAGCCTCTGGGTACCGCTTCTGGAACGCTGTTTCAGTTGCCACAGAGGAAGGGAACCGCAACCGACTCCGTCAACCGAATCCATCCCTGGCCGGTGACCTGTTTGCACCGCAGACCGCATCGCCCCGCTTCGCATCGCAACCCTGGTCTCACCGTAGGCGACGTCTGACGCCGTCAACACCGAGCCGCTGCTTACACCGTGACCTGTGGGCACCGCAGTTCGCATCGCATCGCTTCACTAAACCAGCCGGACCCGACCGACGTGGTCGCTGCAACTGGCTCAACAGTCGTGACCGCATCGCATTTGGGGCACCGCTCGCACGTTTGCGACGCACCGCTCCGACTCGCACCGCTGTCCGACGCCAGCTCCCGCACTCCGGCTTGGTCGCCTGCATCGCAACCTGTCAGCACCGCATCGTACACCGTCTCGCCCGGCACCGCACGCCTTGGACTCACCGACTCCGTCTGCACGACGCTCATCGAGCCGCTGCCTGCACCGCATCGAGGGACACCGCACCTTGCACCGCTCCGCTTTGCACCGCAACCGCGACGAAAGCCGACCGGCTCGCACCCTCCGTGCCCGCCACAACGAGAAAAGGTACTGTGACCGAGTCTGTTCACGACTCTGCTGGCCCGTAGTGACGCGGTCGGCTGGAACTGTTAGACTCTGTGTATTTCAGCATCGCGGTAGACCCGGACGGGGCTACCGACTCGTACGAACTTTGCTTTTGTGTTATTCCTGCAAAGAAGAAGTTACCTTATCAAGCATTCATTTTTAAAGTATAGTATTGTGGATTTTTGTCGTAATTGGTTTTGTCTTTGAGTATATAAAAATATTGGTTATTTTTCTAAACTGGTGTGGTGTCCTTTTGTAGTGCTTACACTGTATTCCTGTTGGTTATGTGCAAATGCTTAACACACTGCCTCTGAATTAAGCCTGACTGCTCGTGCCAAGCTACCATGAGGGTGAGCAGGGGTTACTTCACGAGTGCAACACCCTTACCCTGACTAGGAAGAAGGGTCCCTACTTGGACAGAGGTGCAAGCCCTTGCCAACTAGAGACCCCCATTTCTAACAATATATATATATATATATATATATATATATATATATATATATATATATATATATATATTCGTCCAAACTCTGCATAAACAGTGTGGCACACACTCGAGTGAGAGTTTAAAAATTTCTTTATTTTAGTCCCGTGCTAAACAAACGCGTTTCGGCCATGACGGCCTTCATCAATGTCAAACGTCAATGTGTTCATAAAGTTTAAATACTTTTCAACTCGTTAAACATATGGCCAAAAATCGGATAAAAAACGGACTTACCAAAAAGGCATATTATTTTCTAGTAACAGTGGCAGCCATCTTACAATGGATACATAGAGAACCCATATGCTATGATTTGTATGTGTATCTCATCTAAAGTCCCAGTATCGTTAAATAACTATATGAGATTCGATCAGCATCCATAAATAATCATAAATATCCATAAATACAACAATTACCATGGTTATCCATACAAATCAATAAATAATACAATGATTAAAAAATATTGATGAACATTATAAAATCCCATTGGAACCTAAAATGCGGATATATAAAGAATTTCTAGTATATTCTTGGTAGAAATACAGCCCTGAATGGGCTAAATGATCTTTTCCTTAAAAATATCCCAACGAATCAACATATCAAAAGGTGGCCGCCTTAATATCCTTAATAAGCTACCTAAAATCCGTTTCCTATATTTATCTAACATACTCTTTGTTTCTAACATTTTCAAATTGATCCATTTCTTGCATCTGGCCATCACTTTTATAAAAAGACAATTTAAATTAAACAGGGAAAAAAGTTACTTAAAACAACTGAAAAAGAAGAAGATTTGAACAAAAATCTCTCTAACATTTTGTAAGATTATCTAGTTCAAAAATTTATAATACAATTCATTCAACGACATTTCTACCACTTTTTATGTGATTTTTTATGTTTGTATATGTATATACTATTTTCTTCCTCTAGATCTGTCAATGAGGAAAAATTTAATCAGAGGTGAGAGAAAAGACAAGAAAAAGGGGGGGAGGAACGAAAAATCACCCAGGTGAAAAAGGTAGAAAGGTCTATAGGGTCTATAACGTGTGAGTTAATTACTTGTTTCATTGGGCTATTTCTCTATATCCGAAATATGCCTTCTTTCAATACAAATTCTAATTCACTCCATTGTATTTCACCATTGTCTATTAATCAATATTTTCAGTGACAGACTCTAATTGCATTTTATGAAGTGAAATAAAGATAAATTACAATAAAAACAGTTACCATATACCTGTTATTAATCTAACCTACATGTATCCACAGTTCCTCCTCACAATTAAGACCATAGGGGGTAAGCGTGCGTAGATCCACTATATATTTGGACTCCAATTGTCTCAACATTCTAACCCTATCACCCCCTCTTTTGGCGGAGGGACGTGATCTATACAGAAGAATCTCAGATGTTGGCTATTGCTATTGTGATATTTTGCGAAATGTCTTGCGACAGGATAACTATTATCTTTTTTATTAATCGCACGCATATGTTCCAAAATCCTCTTTTTCGTCTGATGTATCGTGCTTCCCACATAACGTAGGTTGCACGGACACAGCAGACAGTACACAGTAAATTCGGTGTTACAATTTAGGAGTCTTCCAATGTATCCAATTTGTTCTCTGCCTGGCACCTGAAACTCTTTCACGGTTTTGCTATTTTTACATGCCTTACACTTAAGACATGGATAAAAACCCTTTATGTTACTCAAGCTTCCTTCTGTTTTGTTATAGTGACTATGCACCAGCATATCTTTTAAAGAAACATTCTTCCTATAGGTTATGCTCGGATGGTGCGTAATTTGTTTTCCAATTATACCATCCGATCGAAGAATGTTCCAATGTTTCCCTAGAATCTGGCGTATTTCTCCAGAATCTGTGGAATAAGTCAATATCATTCTGGTCGTCTCATCTTCACCAGATCGGGCTGTCTTATTAAGTAGTTCTTTTCTATCTCGTTCATTCACTTTAATTAGTGCTGGTTGTAATATCTTCTGTGGATAGCCCCTCTGTGAAAAGCGACTCACTGCCTGCTTAGCAGCTGTGTTATAATCCTCTCTAGTTGTACTATTCCTTTTGAGGCATAGCAGCTCTCCATAAGGGATGCTGTTCACAAGACACCGTGGATGTTGACTGGTGTAATGCAATGTGGCATTGCCCGCTGTAGCTTTACGGAACAACTTAGTTTTCAGTTGACCTCCATCCGCAAAGACCATCAGATCCAGATATGCTACCTCCTTTCTACTAATAGTTCTTGTGAAATGGAGGTTGATGTCGTTAGTATTAAGACTATCTATATACTGGTCCAATTCATTTCTGGTACCCGTCCATACGAAAAATATGTCATCAATATAGCAGGTCCAAATTGCTATCCTCTGTGCCAAGACCTCATTGATACCTGACCAGGCCACGTTCTTCTCCCACCAGCCCACGAACAAGTTCGCGTAGCTGGGGGCGAAGCACGTGCCCATCGCGGTACCCTGTTTTTGCATATATAATTGGTCACCAAACGCAAAAATATTATTATGTAGGCAGAATGTCATAAAATCCACGATCATCTGACTATGTTCTTTAAATTTTAAGGGCCTGGTTTTCAAGAATGTTTTCACGGCTTCCACTCCCTGATTATGATTAATACAGGCGTACAAGCTGGAAATATCAAGTGTCACCAAGAAAAAGGAATTATCCCAGTTAATATTGTCAATCATCTTGATAAAATCTGTACTGTCTTTGACAAAAGAAACCAAATCATACACAAAGGGGCATAAAATACAATTCACTAAGATCGAGGTATTTTCTAAAAGGCTTCCCTTTGAAGACACTATAGGTCTACCCGGTGGCCTTTTTGCATTTTTATGTATCTTAGGGATGTGATAAAAAGTTGGAGTAACAGGGTAATCAATTTTGATATATTTATACTCATCCTGACTCAAAATATATATATAACCTACTGGTGGTCGCCAGTTGGTTTATAGCTAGGACCAAAGTTTCCATAGGAAATGTGGTATTTTTGCCAATGAATTTGGTGCAGCTTGACGAATCTCCACCAAAGTTCCCTTTTTGGTTCAGCTGCTGTATTCAAAGTTTTGGGGTGATCCGTCAAGCGGGCCTGAGAAAAAAGGGAGGTCCCAAGACACGTTTTTCCCATGTTAAGTCTATGGGGATTTTTCATTTTTCTAACAGAACTACAGCCCGGACTGCTGAACTGAATTACACCAAATTTGGCAGAAAGCTAGATGTTGGTCCAGAAAGTGTGCTGTTTGTGATTTGGTCTAAATCCATTCAGTAGTTTTTGAGAGATCTATCTTTAAAAAATATAGATATCTGGGGACGCAAGTCCTTGCAGTGGACTCGCGAATCCTACTAAAATTTGATTGGCTGTCAACACTTCAACCAGGAAGTGTTGATAGCCATCTTGAGATGTAGCTTGAAGCCAAGTCCCAGAAAAAAAGTTTTAAGAAAGAAATGGGGGCAGGGTAGAAATACCCTGACCCCCCAGATATGGGGAGGGGTCCCTCAGAGACCCCGCCGGTGGTAAAAAAAGCATTTTTTTTTACATTTTGCCGCAGACTCGCGGGTGGGTCCGTGGCAACATTTAAAAAAAACAAAGACCGGGCTCCCACGCTTTGTTTACTATAGGCAAGTTTAAATAATGATGTAGGGGGGCCCGTGTGCCCCCCCAGTCTTGGGGACCGCCATCTCCCCGGGCTAGACATATTGAAATGCGGGGGAACCACGCGATCCCTCTGCAGTCCCGGGACCACCACCTCCCCCGGGCTAGATATAATATAGTAAAGCGGGGGCACTGACCCCCGCTTCCCTGGGGACCTCCACCTCCCGGGGGCACACAGCGTGTTAAAGCAATGCGGGGCTGCCCCAGGGTCCGCCACCTCCCAGGGCCACATATTTTATTGAAAAAACAGAAGCGAGGGAGGCCCTAAGGCCTCTCCCGCAGCCCCAGGGACCGGCACCTCCCTGGGGCACAAGTGCAAGAATTAAGGGGGTCCGTTGCGGACCGCCGGCCCCCGGGACCACCACCTCCCTTGGGTAAATTTGAGCAAAGGAAGGGGGCTCTGTGGCCCCCCCTTGTGAAGCCCTGTTGGCCCTGACGACCGAGAACCCCCAGGGCCAGCTCCAGCAATGTCCCGGGGTGCCCACCCCGGGAAATTGCAGTTTGCTATGATTTGGCCATAGCTAACCTGCTCGGCTTTCAGCAAGAGAGAGCAAAAATGCTCTCGCTTGCTGAAAGCAGAGCAGTGTCTGTTTTGCTGCCCGCAGTGAAGCAAGCAGGGAAACAGACATATTGCTTTGGACCCACGGAGCAGCTCCCAGGGTCCCAAAGCAATGCCGGCTCCCGTAAGAGGTGGGGAGCTGGCAGGAACTGTGGGGGCCTTGAAGCTCCCCCTGCAGTCCCCAACGATGAAAATGTGGGGGCCCTGGGTGGGACCAGGTCACCCACACTACAGGCTGGGCCCCAGGGATTGGGGTCCCCGTGGCTGAAATTGGCTCAGGAGGGGGCCGTGCAGCCCCCCTCCCTTTTTTAAAAATAAATTTCTTTTTAAAAAGGAGCAGGCCCTGAAAGATGGGGTCCCTGGGCCAAAAATGGCCCAAGAAGGAGGCCACGTGACCCCCCCTTCCTTTTTAAATAAAAATACATTTTAAAAAGGGGCAGGCCCCGGGGGGATGGGGTACCCAGGGCTGAAAATGGCCCAGGAGGTCGGCCGCTTGGCCCCCCTCCCTTTCAATAAAATATAAAAAATAAAAGGGGCAGGCCCTGGGGTATGGGGTCCCCGGGCCCGAAATCGGCCTGCGAGGAGGACTGCGTGGCCTCCTTCCCTGTTTTTTTAAAAACCATTTTTTAAAAAAAGGGGCAGGCCCCGGGGGATGGGGTCCCCGGGTCCCAAAACAGTCCAGGGAAGAGGCGCCTCTTTCCTAAAAAATAAGGGGAAAAAACCTGGCAACTCGCCGGTGGCTCCATCCCTTTTCTCCACTACGCCTCCTGGCGTGCTGCTGGTTGGGGGATGAAGTCCCCTTGGCTGCTGAGGGTCCTTAGGGACCAACAAGACCTCCTGTTACCTCGAGTAAGCCCCACACAATGGGATTTCTGAGAGGTGGTCAGAGGCCACGCACCCTTTCTCCACCACTCTGCAAACGCGCCTCTCGGTGCACCTGAAGAGTGGCAAACAATGACACAAGCGCCTTAATGGTTGTTTTGAATATCTCAAATATTATTGTGACAATTATCATTATTGAACATTGCTATGTGTGTATTAATAAGGAAAACACTGAAATATGATTATTGATAAATTATTAGTGTGACATTTTGACGAAGACAATAGGCCTGCTTTATATATGGTGATGTGCTAACTGATCCCCTGATAAAGCCAGTGTCTACATTTTTTATTTTGGTGTAATGACCCTGTGCCAAAGACAATGGGTCTGCCGTACATAAAAGGACACCCCTTTATTATTTTTTTAAAACATATTTTTATTGACGTTTATGAATTTATTACAGTTGTACAAGCATAATTTGCAGATATTCTCGGTATAGTTCCTATTTATCACTTAGGCATGGTTACATACGTTTCAATCCTGGGGCAGATCATAATGTCACGTATCTCGTGTTTAAGCTTAGTTACTCCCATCACCTGTGTGCCTACTAGCACACAGCCCCAGTTTGCCTATGATTCCCGTGGCCCCTGCCTACCGCTTCTTCCCTGACCTGTCTCGGTGGGCGGCTCCTGCCACAGACCAGGGTTCAGGCAATGTCCTCATCAATTCTACTCATATTTAATTGAACATAAGCATTTAAACCAATAAAAAGAAAAAAGGAAAAGGCAAACAAAGGAAATTCTGCATGCATAGGGTACAGCGGAGCATCTGATTCTGAGGGCGCACATATTAATCTTAACAATTACGTAATATAGTCCGTACGGTGTGTGTGTCTCCTGGGGGTGCTTTCTCACCCACAGGCCTTAATCTCCCACCTACTGCTTATCTATCCCACAGCTAAGGCTGCGTGATTGTGTTCCTCTAGATGGTAGTCTGTGCATGCCCCACCCCTCCGGGGCCTGGACCTCCTGTGTGGTAATGTGCGAGTCACTCACTATCACTCCCGGTCCCCTACCCCACGTCTTGTTCTTGCTCTGGATTTTCCCAGGTCACCAGCGCTTCCTTCCATAAGTCCGCTATCGGTCGTCTCCGGATGCCCCTCGCCTCCTCCCAACTCAGGGCTCTGCCCTCCGCTCCCGCCCAACTAATAACATCTCTGTTCCAACTGGCTACTTGTGGCCCGGAAGGGGATTTCCACGCCAGTGCTATCCGTCTTTTGGCTAGGCATAAGGCCAGGTCTATTAATCGATTTCCCACCTTTCGTTTAGGAGGACGTGGGAAGAGCCCTAGCAAACAGACTTCTATAGTCAGTGCCAGGTCCCTCCCCAGAGCGTCTTTTATCTTGGCCAGGATTCCCTCCCAATAAACCTGCATGACGCCACAACTCCAGGTCATGTGTATAAAACCGGCATCCATGTAGGCACACCTCGGGCACTTTCTCACTTTGCCACCATAGGTAACACTGAGCCTATGAGGTGTCATATAAACCATATGGATATAGTTGAACTGAGTATACTTAAGTCTGGTGTTCCTCGATATTTTCTTGTGAGACCTTATAACCTTACCCCATTCTCCATCCGTAAGTTCCCTGTCTATCGCCCTTTCCCACTTACCACGGAGATCCCTCATGGGCCTAATAGCCGGCGCAAACAAGGCTTCGTGGTGCCACTTCACTTAATGCCTCGCAGTGCCCAGAGTGATCAGCGCATGCAGTACCGGGTGGGTCGCCGGCTTGTCCCTACCTCCACCCCATAACTGCCCAAAGGTATGAACCAAGGCTTCATACTGCAGGAACTGACCGGGGGGAAGGCCACAACTATCCATCAAATCCGTGAACGGGACTAGTGAGCCATCTTGGACGCAGTCACCCACCGTATCCAAGCCCACCTCTGTCCATGATCCCAGCTGTTTGGCCGTAAACATTGTCACCGGGTCTCCATGGGGGAGCCCGACCAACGGCATCATGGGGGTGTACCACGGGGTCCCACCCAGCCTACACACACAGCGTTTCCAAGTGTGTATAGCTGTAAGTTGCAGCACTGACCTATATGGAGCGATGACTGCCGGTCTCAATAATTTGGCTAACAATATGTCTGGTTTACCGTTTGGTTCCATCAGCCAAGTTCCCTCCACATTCACGCCTTCCACCCACTGCGCCAGCCATTGTAGCTGGGCAGCCAACATGTACAGCTCAAAATCTGGCACACCCAGGCCGCCTTCCGCCATCGGGCACTGCAACATCCGCAGGGAAACCCTTCGTCTGCCATCCCCCATACCAGGTCTCTCACCAAGGCATTCAAAGGTCTGAACCATCCCCGGGGCATCAGGGTTGGTAGGTTGACAAAAAAGTACAATAGTCTCTGCAGCATGACCATCTTGAGTAGGGAGATCTGCGCCATGATGAGCAATTGCAATATACGCCAGAAAAGTACAGAGGTCCGGAGAGACCTTAGCGCCCTGTCTAGGTTAACAGATCATCTGCATACAATGAAATCATATGCGTCCGCCCATCTAATCTAAGACCTATCCCCTCTCCGCCCTGCCGGATCAGCTCTGCAAGGGATTCAATTGCCAGAGCAAATAATAGGGGCGAAAGGGGGCACCCCTGCCGAGTTCCCCGTTGTATGAGGTATTGGGAGGACACGGATTTCCCCGTCCTGACCCTGGCACTGGGCGATGCATACAACAGTTGGACCCACTTCACTCAACCCTCCCCAAGGCCAAGCCGCATCATAGCCACAAAAAGGTAGTCCCATCCTACTGTATCAAAGGCCTTCTCTAAATCGACTGATAGCGCAGCCGCCGAAGGCATAGATCTCGTCTCCTCATGGAACAGGACATAGTACAACCTACGCAGATTATAAGAGTTATTACGGAAGGGGATGAATCCGTTTTGGTCTTCATGAATGATGGCGTGCATATGCGGGAGCAATCTAAGCGCCAATATTTTACTAAGGATCATAAAATCGAGGTTGAGCATAGAGAGTGGTCGGTACTCTGTTACTGGGGCGTTGGCCTCTTTAGTCTTGGGGAGGGGTATCACCAACGTGCTCTGGGTCGACTCAGGGAGGCCACCCCGGTGCAGGGACTCCGCATATAGGGTCACTAATCTTGGCGCCAATTGGTCCACATATGCTGCATAAAACTCTGCCGGGAGTCCATCCGGACTCGGCGTCTTCCCTGTCGCCATGTCCACAATGGCAGCTCTGACTTCATGCAAGGTCACTGGGCCTCCCAGGTCGTCCCGCACCTGTTCGTCCAGCGCCCGTAATGGCAGCCCCTCCAGAAAATCCCGGATATCAGAACGAAGGACCGGCCCGGGGCTAGTATATAACTTCTCATAAAAAGTACGGAACATGGTTTTAATGGCATCGGGGTTATGAACCAGTTCCCCGGAGTCCGTCTGGACCTGCGTAATCGGAGCCCCTCTACTCTCAGTCTTAATCAACCATACCGGTAGGCGGCCGGCCCTCCCCTCCTCTTTCTGCACTCTATCGAGGTATTCCCTATAACTGTGCCACCTCAGCCTCTCCAACGCGCCACTATAGCTGGCGTGGGCCTCCTGTAAGCGCTCTGCGGAGGTGGCCTCCTGCCCCTGGATATTATCCAGTTGCCTGATCTGAGACTCCATCTCCAATAGTTCTTGCCTAATTTCCTGCTGTGCACCAATCGATTGACCTAGGCAGTGTCCCCTCACCACCACCTTAAATGCCTCCCATTCCACTAACACAGAAGACGCAGAATCGGCATTAATTGGGAAATACGTCTTAATGAGAGCCCTCAGGGAGTCGCGGAAAAGCACATCTTCTAACGCAAGGGGACTCAATCTCCACAGTGGAATTGGGGGCCGTCTCCCAAGAGGTTGTTGCGACAGCAGCAGGGGGCTGTGGTCCGAGAGGGTCCTACCCAGGTACTCCGTTTGTGTAACGGAGGCGCCAAATTCTGGCGTGCACAAAAAGGTGTCCAACCTAGTGTGCACCTGGTGCATCGGGGAGAAATATGAGTATTCCCTATCGGTCGCATGTTGCACCCTCCAGATATCCTCTAAGCCCCAATGGCTTATCCAGCCTCGGATCCCGCTGCTATCCGGTGTGTCTGTGATCCCGGAAGAGGAGGGTGCGATCGATCTGCCGTGGTATCCGCCACACAATTGAAATCACCCCCAATGACAGCATGCCCCCCCACATAATCAACCAGCTGAGCTGAGAGGGCGGTAAGGAACATCACCTGATCTACATTTGGTGCGTACACACTCCCAAACATCACCTCTCTCCCAGCCAATCTCCCTGCTACAAAAACATACCTACCCTCGCTGTTAACCTTGGTGCGGGTGTGCTCAAAAGGAACCCCTGGTCTCACCCATATCAATACCCCCCTAGCAAATGCAGAGTAGGTAGTAGCATATATCCGGCCCCTCCACCTCCTGCGTAACTTGTCCACTTCGCAACTAGTCAAATGAGTCTCTTGCAAGAGGGCTACATGCACATCTCTCCTCTTTAAGTATGCGTATATCTTATATCTTTTGGCCATAGACCCATCCCCCTTATGTTCCATGTAATGAACTTGAACGGGTTATGCAGTGATTGGGATGGTATCAAAGCCTCCCCCATGTCGACCCCCACTGCACCTCTGACTATTAATACTCTAGTCTTCGTCCCTCCACCCCCTCCTGCATGCACAAAACAACAATCAATAACAAACATCCCCAATAGGACAACTCCCCAACCCCAGAACGGTGTAGCAACGGCCATCCGCCCAAACCACAGATAGAACTGCATCAATTAGTAAAGGCCCAAAGCTGCTAGCGCAAGGACCTAAGGAGAGCGTGTCAACCACAACAGTCGCCCAACAAAGGCACTGATATTCTCCCATGGCGCGTCAGCCTCAGCTGGCCGTTCCGACCGACACCCAGGGACGCACCCGGCCGCCCTCCCTACCCTCCCTGGGGCCCCCAGCCATGGAAAGAAGGCAAGGTGAGGGGGAACAAGGAGGGGAGAGAAGCAAGAGAAAAGGAGGGGGGGAGATAGAAGGAAAACGGAATTAGCAGTCCACCGATCATATAATCTCATCATCTGTGTTCGGGGTCACGGCCGGCAGCTTAACACTGCCGCTGCGGGACGTGCCTGAGTCCGATCCATCAGACCCTCTCTTTGATCCAGAGCCTCTCTCCGATGACAATCGCCTTCCCTGCATCATGACTGCCACTGCCTGTAGTGCCTCAGCTCTTTCCTTTTCCGTCTGTGACGAGCTCGGTTTCTTTGGAACTCCCCGCCGTTGTCGTCTCTGTAGTCTCTTCCCTGACTCTCGTTTCCTAGGCCAGGCCGCCGTTTTTTGTGTTGCAGTTAGTCCCTCAGTTTTGTATGCCTCAATCCATTCCCATGCTGCCTTGGGATCGTCGCAAAAGTGTGTCTTCCCGTCCTACATTATCCGTAATCGGGCCGGGAACATCAGTGAATATTGGATCCCTTCTTCTCGCAGGGCCCTCTTAACCTCGAGAAAGGCGGTGCGACGCCTCTGGACCTCTAGAGTGTAATCAGGGAACAACGACACCCTACTGTTTTCGACCACATATGGCCCGTCTGTGCGCGCTTTCTGCAATAACGTGTCTCTATCTTTGAAGTGAAGCAGTCTAGCCACCACAGGGTGCGGGGGCCTCCCTGGGGCCGGTGGCCTGGTAGGCACACGGTGCGCTCTCTCCAATGTGTAAAACTGGGACAAGCCATCCGGCCCTACCACCTCACGGAGCCAACTCTCCAAGTACTTGATCATATCGTTGCCCTCCACTCCTTCCGGCAAGCCCAGGACCCTCACATTATTCCTCCGGTTCCGCCCTTCCACATCCTCGGCTCTCCGTTCCAATATGCAAACTCTGCTGGACAATTCCCCCACCTGGCTAGTCAAAGCCTGTTGCGCCAGAGTAATAATCGCTAGGGAGGATTTGGTCTGTTTCACCCTGTCTGCCAGTTTGGCATGTTCCGTCCTCAGCAGGCCCAAGCCCACAGCCACAGTGCTTATGTCTTGGTGCAGTGTCGCCTTGGTGTCAGCAATGGCATCCAATATTTTAGACAGCCGTTGTTGGACAGGGATTTCGAAGAGTTCACACCCCGGCTCCTTCTGCACCTGGTCAGGTGTGGTTTCTTCATGCTCCGGGAGAGGCCCCGCCCGTTTCCCTCTGTACTTCCCCATCACCGGGGGGTTGTGGTATCCGACTGAGGATCTGGTTCGCCCCTCTCCGGGCGGTTGGGGACCAACTGCCAGGGTTTCAGCCTGGCACAGCGCCTCGCACCACTCCATCGCTGGGTTGAAGCTTCCCTTGCTGCGGCCTGCTTTGTCACCACAACCTTCATCCTTTAAACGACCACCCCCAGCAGCAGCTCAGGAATTCACTAGCTCACTCTGCTTGTGCACCTCCCCAGCGTCTTGTGCATGCAGCACCTGAGCCCAGATCCCGTCAGCCAGTCAACGTCTCTTCCCCTTGGCGAGCTCAATGTGGGCCATGCACCTCTGCAGTTCCTCCCGGCTTCTTCTTGCCTGGATCGTGCTCTACAGGCCTACCCAGGGGCCTCACTCTGTCACAGATTCACACTACAGGCCTCCCTGGACACCTAGACCGGTCCGCGGCCTTCTCCATCCCTTAGGGCCCCCGATCAGCTCACCGACTGCCTCTGCTCCCCGCCGCCGCCCAGTCGGCCTCCTGCCTCAGTTCAAGGCTAACTCACCAGGGTTACAAGTTGTCACAATGCCTCCCGGCTTGTCAGTGTCGTCCCAGATTTCTTCACTGATCTCCCCTAGCCGGGGGACACAATCTGCAATGCGGTGCCCTCCGGCACTGTCAGACCCACTTTCGCCTGGCCTACGGATGCTGTTGCAGCTCGTCTCACGGGGCTCCCAGCCAGGGCAGGTCCGCTCCACTCTCCGGCCCCAGTGCGGCTCCCCGCGGGGTGGATCACGCTCCACAGGCCCAGCCAGGGACCTCGCTCAGTCCCAGATCCACACTACAGACCTCCCTGGTCCCCAAACCGGTCTGCTGCCTTCTCCGTCCCTTAGGGCCCCCGATCAGTTCACTGGCTGCCTCTGCTCCATGCCACTGTTCAGTCGGCCTCCTGCCTACCCCTTGGTGCCACCGCCTTCTGCTTCAGTTCAGGGTTAACTCACTTGGGTTCAAAGCTGTCGCAATGCCTCCCGGCTTGCCAGTATCGTCCCAGGTGTCTTCACTGATCTCCCCTAGCCGGAGGACACAATCTGCAATGTGGTGCCCTCCGGCACGGCTGGACCCACTTTCTCCTGGCCTCCGAGTTCGTCTTGTGGGGCTCCCAGCCAGGGCAGGTCCACTCCACTCTCCGTCCCCAATGCGGCTCCCCGCGTGGTCACGGGCCACAGATGCCGCTCCTTGCACCACAATCCGCCACCAGAAGGTCGCCTCGCCCTTGTTGCCCAGTCCGGGCTCATCACCTCCTTCTCCGATCTGCCGGAGCCTCAGGCCACCATCTTGCCCAGGCCGCGGTGACACACGCACTTTCACCGCTCCGCTCCCCCGTCGCCCCCAGACCTCAAAGGGGTTGAATTATGCTCCGGGGCACCTCCGGTGGGTCGGGCCCCCACCAATGCGCCCCCAGGCCCCGACCGGCAACACGGTACTCAGGATAATTTGCTCGGCTGGCGCTGAGCTCTCGGCTCACGCATCCGCCATCGCCGTCTCCCAAGCCACGCCCCACAAAGGACAGCCCTTTATATTGGTACTTTACGTTAAAAATCCTCAAAAATTCACTGGAAGAACCAAAGGTTAAAGTGATATCATAGTTGGGAGTCGCGCGCACCGCGACCCAAGATGGCCGCCTGACGCTGTAACTCCGCGCTTCGTCGGACTTCGTCCTCTATTAAGAGCGGATCCAGCGCTTTCAAAAGGCGAAGAATGCCGGATTCTTGAACCGGATCGTTAGCGCCTCTGATTGGGATGCTTTTCCTTACTGAAATCGGCCCAGAAGGGGAGAATAAGCAGGTGATGCTATTCACTTAGTTGCGGCCGCCATTTTGTTTTCCTTTTCACCGCATTTTTCATCTCAGGATGTTTTTTCCTCAAGATTTTATATATATTCTCCATTCATCCCATGATATAAACCCTACTATGGCCATCTTAACTATTAATAGTAGCCTTAGTCAGTCTGGAGAATTGGGAAGAATTTACTGAGGTGTAGTTTCAATTTTTTTGCGGTTTTGGCGGCCGCCATTTTGTCATTTACCCTGACTCTGCCGTTTTTCTTCATATCTTCATACCATCGCTCTCAAGCTACGCCTTTTCACAGTCTTTGGTGAATACCTGGTCACCTTACAAAGTTGCTGCTTTTGAGGAATTCTTCTAGGTGAGTGCTTCTTATCTTCATTTGTGTGGGCTCTCCCTCCTTCGAGTGCCCTCTTCGGCTGTCCATGGGTAGAAGCAGACGTCTTTTACAATATTCCAAAAATACAACAAATAATCTTACCACCTCTGGGTCCAGTATCTCCACCTTTAATAAATTTTCTTGTCTTTCTCAAGTACCGTCAGGCAGTGATTGCCTTGAGGAACGGGGGTGCCTTGACTTTACCAGTTATTCTACCAATATGTCGACTAAGGGGTCGTTGCCTTCCACTTCTGGCAAGAGACTTAAACAGGATCCTCCTTCACCCCCTAAACCCATCTCTCCGGTGTCTCTGGAAATGGTTTGGGAGGAACTGCGTGCCCATCGTCCATTCATTGAGGAAACTAATTCCCGTCTGCAAACGCTAGACGATAAGTGGTCTTCAATGGATACTCGCATTACAATGGTAGAACACCAACTCGATGATGTTCAAGCACTATCTACCAAGTTATCCTCGTTGGAGTTGGAAGTCTCGCAACTGAAAAAGGCGTCTGAAGATTTGGAAAACAGGAATCGTCGCAATAATCTACGTATTTATGGACTCCCGGAGGGACTTGAGGGGAGGACCCCGTCACATACTTTACATCTTTTTTGCCTCAATTTTTGGACCTTCCTACTACCACCAAACTAAACATTCAACGTGCTCATAGACTGGGTCCTCGCCCTTTTTCCTCGCCTGCACCCTCTAAGCCTCGTGGAATAATAATCGTATTCTTGCAATTCACCGACCTCCTGCTGGTTCTGAATGCTGCCAAAGCCAAAAAGAACCTCTCCTGGCATGGTACTAAGGTCTTCATCTCCCAAGATGTCTCCTCATTGACCGCTAAACGCCGTAAGGAATTTCTGAATCTTCGTCCTCCCCTCCGTTCCTTAGGTGCACGATATGGTTTATTTCACCCATGTCTCTTCAAAGTCACCTTTCTTAATAAAACTTCCACTTTCGAGGATCCTGCGAACCTTCGTCGTTTTATTCAATCTCACTCTACTGCATCAATGGAGACGTCTTCCTCCTCGTCTGGAACTTGACTTTGTTCTTTTTTAAGGGTGTATGATTTTCACTCAGTTTTTGTTTACTCAGTTGTTATTATTGAACTCTTGTAATTAATCCATAGTTTCCTTTACAGGTATATTGATATCATCCTCATCTTGTACATGTTTTTTATTTCATTCTTTATTGACATCCTGCTGTTATGTATACATTCCCATGTCTGACTTTTCTCTGATTATATATTTCCCCTCCTTTTTACAGGTTTAATCCGTATTCCCTATTTCCGCTCCTGTTATTATCCGTCTTATGGATGTCCTGATGTGCTGTGTTGCCCCTGTTGGGTAGGTTGTCTTATTGTCCTTTGCTGCCTCTCTTTCTTTTCTGTTCCCCTTAACGTACGTATTACAGTCGTCGTTTGGCATGTACTGTCTTCTCTTTTTCTTAGTCTTTCTTTCTTCCTTGCTCTCCTCCCTCTTCTTCTGTTTTCCCTCTCTTCATCCTACTGATCTTTTTTTCATCTGTCATTCATTGAACTTTATACCCCTCTCCCCTATTATTATTTATTGTTCATTTCAATTTTTCTCCATTACAGATTGCACTTCTTATATGTTTTTTGATGTTTTAAGTTCAGGGTTATTTCATGGAATGTGAAAGGTTTTATTAACCCTATCAAGAGACAGAGGATACTCTCTCATCTACCCTCTTATAATCCTGATTTGGTCCTCCTCCAGGAGACCCATCTTACAGAAACTGAAGCACTAAAATTAAAACGTGGTTGGGTGGGTACAGTTCTCTTTTCTCCCACTTCGAACAAGAAAAATGGTGTTGTAATTTTATGTCATAAAAAACTTCAATGTAAAATTATATCACAAGAAATTGATGATGAGGGGAGATGGTTGATAGCAAAGTTGTTAATAAATAATGTTTCCTTAACGGTTTTTAATGTATATGGGCCTACACATCCCGATTCTTCCTTCTGGCCTTTAATTACACAGAAATGCATCCAATTTAAAGATGATTATTTTATATTAGGGGGTGATTGCAATAAAGTCGTTGATCCATTCATTGATCGTCAATCTCAAGTTCGCTTTACTCCCCACAAAACTCATAAACATTTTCTTGACACTATATCTCAATCCCATCTTGTTGACTCCTGGAGACTCTTTAATCCTGACACTCTTGACTTCTCTTTCTTTTCTCCACCTCATAACTCTCTTTCTCGCATAGACTATATTTTCCTCTCTCAATCTCTGTCTCAAAATCTGCTATCCTCTTCTATCGAGCCTATTGTTATTTCTGACCATGCTCCAATTATAACTGATCTAGATTTACTTCCACCACGTCCCAGGTCCTCCCGTTGGCGTTTCAATAACTCTCTTCTCCTTGACCCTGTTTTTTCTTCTTCTTTTGCTGCCTTTACCAATGAATTTTTTGACCTAAATAGCCCTACTACTTCTTCCCCCCATATTCTATGGGATTCTTTTAAAGCCACTGCAAGAGGCTTTATTATAGATTTTGTTTCCAAAAAAAAGAAACGTTTCCTTTTGCAGCATAAAACTACCTTGACGCATATTAAAGACCTGGAGCATAAGTTTTACACTTCATCAACGGACTCAGTTCTTCCAGACTTGATACGCGCCAAATTAACATTTAATAAGACTTCAACCGACAATGCTTCTTCTATTCTTTTACGCAGTAGCGCCCGTTATTATGGTGGCCGGAATAAGGTGGGGAAACTCTTAGCGAATTATTTGAAAGCTCGTAAAGATCGTACTCTAATTGACTCCGTATACTCTCCGGATGGCTCTCTCCTACATAAAGATCAAGACATTCTGGATACGTTTAAAAAGTTTTATATGGATCTCTATACCCCTGAAGCCCCTCCTTCTAGTTCCCTTGTCCAATCCTATCTTGCTACCATTCCACCACCTTCTACTTCTCACCTTAACCTAACGGATCTTGATACAGATTTAACTCTAGCTGAACTATCCTCTGCCCTAAAGATTCTAAAAAAGGGAAAACTCCGGGACCAGATGGTTTTTCTGTTGAATTTTATTTACATTTTTCTAACTTATTGCTTCCCAAACTTTTAAATCTTTTTCATTTTTTCCATCTTTCTGGGAAGACGGAAGGTACTTTTCAAGAAGCCACCATTTGCCTTATTCACAAGGAGGGGCGAGATCCCCTGTACTGCAAAAACTACCGCCCGATTTCTTTAGTCAATGTTGATTATAAACTCTTTGCCAAAACATTAGCATTGCGTTTGGACCCCCTTATGCCACACTTGGTTGGGAAAGAGCAATGTGGTTTTGTCAAAGGTAGATTAACTTCAGATAACTCTCGCCTCTTCTTTAATGTTTTAAACAAGATCCCCTCCCTTTCCACGTCTCTAGCGGCTATCTCTGTTGATGCTGAAAAAGCATTCGATAGAGTAGATTGGTCCTTCTTATTTGCAGCCCTTAAGTGGCATGGTTTTGGCCCCAAATTGATCTCACTCATCTCTTTATTATATTCTGCTCGTAGAGCATCGGTACTGATTAATGGTTTCATTTAATCCTATTTTCCTCTTCAACGAGGAGTCCGTCAAGGTTGCCCTCTCCCCCCCCTTCTTTTTGTTCTTACTCTTGAACCCTTTCTAGCTTCAATTCGTAACAATACTTCTATTTCCGGTTTTTCCTACGGGGATCAACATCTAAAACTCTCAGCTTATGCGGATGATATTCTACTCTTTATTTCTAATCCCGAATCCTCTATTCCTTCTCTATTACGTGAATTCACTTCTTTTTCTCTTGTCTCTGGCTATAAGATCAATTCTGATAAAACAGAAATACTTCCTCTTACCAAAACTTGTTTTCCTCATTCCTTCTCTTCCACTGGTTTTGCGTGGAATAGCTCCAAAATCAAATACTTAGGTATGTGGTTCTCTAACTCCATCGCTTCTACCGTTAAACTTAATATGTCAGTGTTTTTATCTCGGATTGATAAATTATGTACATCTTGGAACCCTCTTTTTCTTTCATGGTGGGGCCGCTTAGATTCCATCAAAATGATGATTACCCCTATTTTGATTTACGCTCTCTCTATGCTCCCTGTGCATATTCCTGTTTATCATTTTAAACGGATTGACTCTTGTCTTTCTAAATTTCTTTGGAAGAGCAAAAAAGCCAGAATTTCCTTATCCTCTTTACGTAAATCAAAATCTAATGGAGGTGTTAATTTTCCAGATTTCCGCCTATATCACAAATCTTTTTGTCTACGACAAGCCTCAAAGTGGCTCCTTTCTGAATCCTCCCCTTTTGCTCCCCTCTGGCTCTCCATTGAACGCACCTTTCTACTGCCTTTTTCTTTTAGGGAGGTTCTTTCCTTCTCTGCAAAAAATTCTTATACATCTCTCCCTCTGTACAAACATGTTTGCTCTTTACTAAAACCCCTTATTTCCCCAAATCTTATGTCCAGGGATACTTTTCTAGATTCGCCTATCTGGCATAATTCCCGTATTACTATGAATAATAGAACACTATTTTGGAGGACTTGGAGACTGAAAGGTATAATTTGGGTTAAACAACTTTTTGATGGTGTATCCCCCCTTTCCTTTCCTCTATTTCAATCCACTTTTCACTGTCCCCGCTCCTTTCTACACAAATTTTCTACTCTAATGACCGTTATTCTAGATACTGTTTATTCTCTTCCTCTTTCCTCTTCCCCTGCTGTTCCAGATTCTCTTTTGCAAATCCTCCTTTTATCTCCTAAGGCCTCTCTTATTTACAAATATTTCTCTGCTCCTAATCCAGAGCGTGCTAAGACTAGGTTGGAACTCTCGTGGGAATCTGACCTGGGATGTGAGTGGAATATTTCCTTTTGGGATCGACTTTGGTCTCGTTCCCTTAAAATCTCTCGTTCTGCTTCTCTTACTCAATCATTGTTCTTTCTATATCATAGACTCTACTTCACTCCTATTTCCCTGGCTCGCTTCTCTTGCTCTACTGATACTAATTGTTGGTCTTGTGGTTCCTCCAATGCTGATCTTTTACATCTTCTTTTCCTTTGCTCCCCAGTCTCTATTTTTTGGACGAACACTTGGACCTACATTACTCGTAAATTCAATATTTCTATTCCTTATTCCAATCCTCTCCTTTTTTCCGGTAGTTTGTCAGATTCTTTAGATCTCTCTCCCCTCGCACATGGTCTCTTTGACCTCATGCTTGCTTTGGCTTTTCAACACATTACGCTTAACTGGAAAACACTCAACAAACTCTCTGTCAAACACTGGTGGAACAGTCTCTGTCATTTTCATCGACTTGATATTGCTTTTGCCTCCTCTTGCAAACCAAAGTTTAATAGAGTCCTCTTTTGGTTGCCTCTTACGACTTATTTAGATAATCTAGCGCCTTCACATAGTTGTCGTTCAACTATTGCAGATTTTAAACCACCTTGAATGTTCTCTGCTTTTTGATTCCTATATATTATTGGTTTATTATAATTATCGAATTGTTGAATTGTTGTATTATCCGTCATTTTTTCTTATACAATGCAATTATTTATTTATCCCATGTTTATTTGCTTTATCCGTTTTATGAATTTCTCTCTCCCGCCCTTCCTTCTTCCCCTTCCCCCCTTCCCTCCCCCTTCTCTTTTATTTCCCCTACAAAACCTATAAAATAGCTTTTCGCTTTTGCTTGTCACATTCCAGTAACTCCATTATTATAATCCTTATTCTGAATATATTTATGCATTGTTGGTTTGCTGTAACTCTGTTAATCTTTCAAATAAAAGCTTTTTTAAACTAAAAAAAAAAAAGTGATATCATAGTTAGGTATGGTAATAATATCTTACTTTATATTACAAAAAAAATCACAAATTCTCTAAAAGAACCACCAAAGGTTAAAGTGACAGTATGGTAAGGTGGAAATCTCAGTTAAAATGCAATAATTTAAACTCTAAAAACCACTGAAATTCTCCAGTTATAATTAGCTGAAGTAACTATAACGCATATCCTTGCCATGCACTGCTTGTGACCTTACATATTACATCACACATGACATGCTCTATGACATCATTATTAACATCACTGATAACATATGAAATTACAACATTGATGACAATACTGTGGATGGTGGAGGCGCAAGTTAAAGTTACTTCAGCTAACTGTAGCTGATGAATTTCAGTGGTTTATAGAGTTGAAAATGATGTGTTTTAACTGAGATTTTCACATAATTATAACATCTTCATAACCTTTGTTTGTTTCAGTTAAAAACAATGTATATATATATTCTCACTGTAAAAGCCAAAGGTGACAGGGAGGTTATAGTTAGGAAATAGAATAAAAAGAAACCTTAGAACTCCACTGAAAAAACAAAGGTTACAGGGATGTTATAGTTAGGCTAAGATTTCACTTGTACAAAACCAGTGAAATTCAGCAGTTATAGTTACCTGACCTAACTATAACGTACGCCAGCCGATGCACTGCTTATGACCTCTCATATTACCTCACTCATGACATGGTCAGTGACATCACTGATGACATTACTGATGACATCTGAAATGACATCACTGATGAGCATTTTCTAAACGTTTTTGTGTGTTAAACGCAAATACTAAGGTACCACAAAAGTTACATTTGCATACTTTGTGTACAACTAATGAGTGATTCCTTTTTTAACATAGTTTATGGGAGTCACTGTGTGAATGTGTGTATCCCTGTGTTAGTGGGTGTCTGAGTGACTGTACAGGTGTGTGAGTGGCTGATGGGTGTATAAGTGGGTGTCTGAGTAGCTGTGTGGGTGACTCAGTGGCTGTGTTGGTGAGGGAATGGGTGTGTCAGTGGCTGTATCGGTGGGTGAGGGAGTGGCTATGTGAGTGGCTGTATGGGTGGGTGAGTGGATGTGTCAGTGACTGTATGGGTGAGTGAGTGGGTGTCTGAATGGCTGTATGAGTCAGTGACTGGGCGGATAAATAGCTGTATGGGTGAGTGAGTGGCTGCTTGAGTCAGTGTTTGGTCAAGTGAGTTGGTGTGTGAGTGGCTGTATGGAAGAGTGAGTGTCTGTGGGATTGGCTGTATGGGTGAGTAAGTGGCTGTGTGAGTGGTTGCATGGATGTGTGAATGGGTATGTAAATGGTTGTGTGGGTGTCTGAGTGAGTGTATGAGTGGTTGCATGGGTGAGTGGGTGGCTCTGTTGAGAGGCTATATGGTTGAGTGAGTAGGTGTGTGAGTGGCTGTATAGGGGAATAATTGTGTGTGTCAGTAGCTGTATGGGTGAGTGTGTGGCTGTGTGAGTGGCTTTATGGGTGAGTGAGTGGGTGTGTGAGTGGCTCTATGGATAAGTGAGTGGTTGTGTAAATACATGTGTGGGTCTGTGAATGGGTATGTGAGTGGGGGTATGAGAAGTTGTATGGGGAATGGGTGTGTGAGTGGTTCAGTCGATAATGTCATCCGTGATGTCATTTGAGATGTCATTAGTGATGTCATCAGTGATGTCACTGACCATGTCATGAGTGATGTAATATGTGAGGTAATAGCAGTGCATTGAGGAGGTGTAAGTTATAGTTAGCTCAGGTAACCATAACTGCTGAATTTCACTGGTTTTGTATGAGTGAAATCTGAGAATAACTATAACATCCTTGTAACCTTTATTTTGTTCAGTGTACTGCCCCCCTCCCAGTGTAAAAAATATAATTTTTCCACAGAAATGTGATGGTCCCAGGGACCTGAGGGGGGGCGTTAGGCCCCCATTACAAAATTAATTAGCCCTGGGGAATTGGTGGTCTCAGGGCACAGGGGGGAGTCCGTGAGGACCCTCTGATTTATATTGCAATAACCCCGGGGAGGTGGCTGTCCCCATGTTCCCCATGTCACGGGATCCATGAGACCCCCTATTTCTTTTCCTTATTTATGGCCACATGCTCCCAGGACCAGACACACCCGGGGGCTTAATAATAGAGAAACATGGAAGCCTGCGTTTCTTTTTTGTTTTCGGCAGGTGCCACGGCTCCAGCGCGGCTCCTGCCCAAAGACTTATTTTTTTTAAGTGTTTTTGCCCTGGCTGGGTCCCTCTGGGACCCATCCAAGAGGCCATGGGGTCAGGGTATTCCTACTGTGCCCCCTTCTCTTTTTCTTTACTTTTTTGGGGAATTTGTCTGAAGCCGAGTCCCAAGATGGCTGCCAACACTTCCTGGTTTGAAGTGTTGGCAGCCAATCAGATCTCAGAACAAGAGCGGGAGGGTTCGTGGACCCTTCGCGTCCCTATATATGCAACATTGGATTTTGGTTAATATCTCTAAAACTACTGGACTGAATTACACCGAATCACAAAAAGGCACTTCCCTGGAACAATATCTACCTTTTTGCCAATTTTGGTGTAATTCCGTTCAGCAGTTCAGGCTGTAGCCATGTCTTAAGTTCCTATGGGAATTAAAATGGGGAATGCAAGTTTTTTGGCCCCCCCTTTTTTCTCGGCCCCCACATGATTAGCGTAGGGGATTTTTTTCCCATTAGCCAACTAGGGCCCACAGGAGCAAGGCCCCTGCTGGACCGAACACTGTGATTGGCTGCCTGCAACATATGAAAAAATGCTGCATGCAGCCATTATTGGATTCGGGGACTTAGCCCCTGATCCTGAGTGTATTAAAAAAAAAAAAAATTATAAGGGGGCAGGGTTTCCATCTTGGGGCCAAAGTAAAAAAAAAATGTAAAAAGCTGTGACTTCACAAGGCTCTCACAGGATTGCAACATATAAAAAAAAAATAGCTGACCATCATTTTTCATTATGATGTTTGGACCCCTGGGGTGGGCCAGGGGTCTTTATTTCACATATTTAGGAAGGGGGTGTGAGAGAGGCCCCTCTCCCTGTGCCTCTATTGGGCCCCAGGAACCCCATCTCCTAGGGCCGAATATTAATTAGAGGGGAGAGGGGCATGCAGCCCCACTCCCTGAGCCTCTATGGGTCCCGGGGACCCCAATCCCTGGGGACAAATATTTACAAAAAGGGGAGGGGGCCATGCACCCCCTCCCCTTGCTGGTATCCACTCCAGGGTCCCCAACCACTGAGGTGTGATTCTACAGAGTGTCCTGGGGAGCCCACCCCCAAGGCACTGTGGTTCCATGACCGGGAGAGCGTAAGCATGCCCTGTACACACTCTCCTGAGCAGGGAACTCCACTTTGCTCCCGCCTGGCGAGAACAGTAGAATAATGCTTCTCCCACCCATGGCAGGAGCAATGGAAAGGTGCCAGCTCCCACAAGCACCCTGTATGGTGCTGGTAGGGGAGCTCGAGGCGCCGCGTGGGCCATGGGCCTTTCTGTGCAGCCCTCAATGTAGTGTTTGGTGGGTGCCAAGGTTGGGCATTGAGCACCACCCTCAGGACCCAGGGAATGGGGAACCCGCCATAAGGGTTGAGGAAGAGGGCTGCATGCCCCTCCTCTTAATTTAACAAAAAAGCCCCAGGAGATGAGGTCCCCAGAACCCATAGTGGCTTAGAGAAGGGGGCCGCATGCCCCCTGCCCTTAATTTAAAAAGAGTCTGTGCATGGCAAGGTTGATTACCTGTGAGGGGTTAACTGCAGGGCCTGGCAATTGTCCGTGCGTGGTGAGGATTGGCGTTACGTATGTACGTACGTAAAGTATTCATGCCCAAAGGTTACTATAACTCACATCCTCGCCATGCACAGCTAATTATTCCACATATTACATCACTCATTACATATTCTATAACATCACTGATAACATCACTGCAACATTTACAATGAAATTGATGACAAGACTGTGCATGGCGGGCTTGAATCTGCAAGCAGGGAAGGCATGTCTGCTTCCACCCGACAGAAGCTTTAAAAATGCTCACGTCAAGTGGGAGCAGACATATGTTTCCCTGCCCGTGCTCTTGCGGGTAGGGAAACTACTGCATCCTGGGTTGGGCTCCCTGGGATTCAGTAATTGAGCTGGCCCCAGGGAATGGGGTCTACGGGGCCTTTACAGGATCAGGAAGAGGGGCCCCGTGCCCCCTCCCCTTTTTAGTGATGTGGCTACCGAGTTGAACATACTGTGTATGGAGGTGCACGAGTTTTATTAATTTGAAAGTGTTATGAAATTATACGTTAAAGGTGTAAATGCATGTTTAGAATGTTACAGTTTTGTGTAGTTTAACTTTGGTTTGTAGATAAAGAATAAATAAAGTTAAATTAATTTAAAGGTGGTGCTTAAATTATAAGTTTTACGTATACCTATACCTTTAGAATTTGTAATGTTTATGTATTTCAAGTTTGGTTTGTACGGAAGAAAAAATAAAGTTTTCATAACTATAACAAAGGTTTAGCCTTTGGTTTTTTTTCATTGAATTTCAATGTTTTTTTCTGAGTGCTGTAGACTGGAGGGATGTAGAGTGGAGTGGGGTAGGGTGGAGTGGTGTACAGAGAAATAGCGTACATTGGAGTAGCGTTGAGAAGAGTGGCATAGAGTGGATTGGAGTAGAGTAAACAAGGGTAGAAGGGAGTGTTGCACAGTGGATTAGTGTACAGAGGAGTGGCGTACAGGGGTGTGATGTAGAGCGGAGTGACATGCAGTGAAATAGTGCACAGGAGAGTAACGTGCACTGATATAGCATAGAGTAGAGTGGCGTGGAGTGGCGTAGAGTGGAGTGACGTAGAGTGGTGTAGACTATAATAGCTTTGAGTGAAGAGGTGTAGAGAGGACTGGCGTACATTGGAGAGTTGTAGAGTGGAATGGGGTATAGTGGAGTAGCACATAGTTGAACAGCGTACAGTGGAGTGGCATACAGTGGATTGGGGTAGAGTGGACTGGCATAGAGTCGTATAGCTTTGAGTTGAGTGGGGGAGAGTGTAGTTGCATACAGTAGAACAGCATATAGTGGAGTGATGTAATGTGGATTGGGGTATACTAGAGTGGTGTAGCGTGGAGTGGCATAGAGTGGTATAGCATACAGTGGAGTGTTGTAGAGTGAAGTGGCGTACAGTAGAATAGTGTACAGCAGAGTGGCATAGAGTGGAGTATGGTAGAGTGCAATAGCGTATAGTGGAGTAGGCATACAGGGGAATGTCGTAGAATGGAGCAGCATATAGTGGAATGAGGTACAGTGTAGTGGCATACAGAGGAATAGGATAGAATGGAGTAGCATAGAGTAGAGTGGCATACAGTGGAGTGGCATAGAGTTGAATAGCGAAGAGTGGAACAGCGTAGAGTAGAGCAGTGTTGAGTGGAGTAGCATACAGTGGAGCGGTGTACACTGGAGTGGCGTAGCGTGGAGTGGTGTAGGCTGGAATGGAGTAAAGGGGACTGGCATAGAGTGGAGTGGGAACGAGTGGGGTAGAGTAGAGTGATGTAGAGTTTAGTGGCGTATAGTGGAGTGGCGTACAGTGGAGTGGTATAGAGTTGAATAGCGCAGAATGGAATAGCGTACAGTAGAGCAGTGTAGAGTGGAGTAGCGTAGAGTGGAGTGGCATACACTGGAGTGGCGTAGAGTGGAGTGGTGTAGACTTGGAATAGATTAGATAGGAGGGGCGTAGAGTGGAGTGGGGTAGAATTGTGGTGTAGAGTGGAGAGGTGTATAGTGTAGTGTACAGTGGGATAGCCTATAGTAATGTGGAGTACAGTGGAATGGCATGGATTGGAGTGGCACAGAGTGGAATAGCACAGAGCGGAGTGGTGTACACTGGAGTTGCATACAGTGGAAAAGCATACAGTGGATTGGCATACAGTGGAATAGCAAAGAGTGGAGTTACATAGAGTGGAATAGCATAGAATAGAGTGGCGTAGAGTGGTGTGGTGTATAGTGGAGTGGCACTGACTGGAGTGACGTAGAGTGTAGTGGAATAGCATACAATAGAGTGCAGTAGACTGGAGTGGAGCGGGGTAGAGAGTCGTGGGGCAGACTGTAGTGGCGTACAGTGTAATAGCATACAGTGGAGATACGTAGAGTGGAATGGCGTAGAGTGGAGTGGCGTAGATTGGAGTGGTGTAGAGCGGAACACAGTAGAGTGTAGTGGCGTAAAGTGGAGTGACAGAGTAGAATTCCATTTAATGGAGAAGAGTACAGTGGGGTGGTGTAAAGTGGCGTGGCATACAGTGCAATAGTGTACAGTGGAGTGGCACAGAGTGGAGAGGTACACAGTGGAATTGCGTCAAGTGGGGTAGAGTGGAGTTACATACAGTAGAATAGCGTAGAATAAAATGGCATAGAGTGGTGTGGTGTACAGTGGAGTGGCGTTGACTAGAGTGACGTAGAGTGGAGTGGCATACCGTGGAATAGTGTGCAGTGGAGTGCTGTAGGCTGTAGTGGCATAGAGTCGAGTGGGTACTGTGGAGTGGTGTACAGTGGAATCGCATAGAGTGGAGTGCTGTATAGGGGAGTGGCATAGAGTAGAATGGCATAGAGTGGAGTGGAATAGAGTGAAGTGGGTAGAGTGGAGTGTTGTACAGTGGAATAGCGTACAGTGGAGTGGCGTACTGGGGCGTGGTATAGAGTGAAGTGGAGTGGCATACAGTGGAATAGTGTACAGTAGAGTAACGTATGCTGAAATAGAGTAGAGTGGAATGGCGTACACTGGAGTGGCATAGAGTGGAGTGGTGTAGACTGCAATAGTGTAGAGTGAAGTGGTGTAGAGTGGAGTGGCATACATTGGAGTGCCGTAGAGTGGAATGGGGTATAGTGGAGTAGCGTATAGTGGAACAGCATACACTGGAGTGACAAATCGTGGAGTGGGGTAGAGTGGATAGGCATAGAGTTGAATAGCGTACAGTTGAGTGGGGGAGAGTGCAGTGGGATGGAGAGTAGTGCGCTGGACTGTAGTGGCATACAGTGTAATAGCGTACAGTGGAGTGGCGTAGATTGGAGTGGCATAGAGTGGAATAGCGTAGTGGCGCAGACTAGAGTTGTTTAGATTGGAGTGACATACAGTGGAAGAGCGTACATTGGAATGGTGTAGACTAGAATAACTGAGTGTCATGGCATACAGTGGAGTGACATAGAGTGGAGTGGGGTAGAGTGGATAGGCATAGAGTTGAATAGAGTACAGTTGAGTGGGGGAGAGTGCAGTGGGATGGCGAGTAGTGCGGTAGACTGTAGTGGCATACAGTGTGATAGCATACAGTGGAGTGGCGTAGATTGGAGTGGTATAGAGTGGAACAGAGTAGAGTGTAATGGTGTAGACTGGAGTTGCGTAGAGTGGAGTGGCATACAGTGGAAGAGCATACATTGAAATGGTGTAGAGTGGAATAACATTGAGTGTAATGGCATAAAGTGTAGTGACATAGAGTGGAGTGCCATACAGTGGAGCAGCGTTTAGAGGAGTAGCTTAGAGTGGAGTGGAATACAGTGGAACAGTGTACAGTTCAGTGGTGTACACTGAAGTAGCTTACAGTGGAGTGGCATAAAGTAAAGGAGCATAGAGTGTAGTGTTTTAGAGTGGAATTGACGTACAGTGCAATTGCGTAGGTTGCAGTGGTGTAGAGTGGTGGGACGTACAGTATAGTTGCGTAGACTGATGTGTCGTAGAATGGAGTGGCATTCAGTGTAATAGCATACAGTGGAGTGGTGTAGAATGAAGTGGCATAGAATGGAGTTGAGTGGAGTGGTGCACAGTGGATTAGCGTAGAGTGGAGTGGTGTATAGTTGAGTGACAGAGTGGAGTAGTGTAGAGTGTAATAGCGTAGAGTGGAGTGGCGTAGTGTGGAGTGGCATAAAGTGGAGTGGTGAAGAGTGGAGTGTGGCAATTTAAACAGACACAGTGTCAAAGTGGGTGAACTAACGTAGATGTAATGTGAAAGGAATAAAGATTATGAGGTGAAAAGGGTAACTGTAGGTAGTATGTGCAAATAGTGTAAGTAGTGTTAAAATTATAAGTATTAAAATATTATATATTATATATTTTGCCACAGCATACCGCAGTAAATTTGGGTTATACTGCAGTACATGTTGAGGAGAAGGCAGCATGTTCTTGGCTAATGGCTGTTTACCAAACTTAAAAGGCAGCCATGTTGTTTTCAGAACAGTTCCGCTGTGTTCTGCATATCGCTGCATTCTGGGTTAGGGCCTAAGATATTGATGGAGAGTAGTGCCGTAGACTGTAGTGGCATACAGTGTAATAGCATACAGTGGAATGGCGTAGATTGGAGTGGCATGGATTGGAATAGCATAGAGTGTAGTTGTGTAGACTGGAGTTGTGTAGAGTGGAGTGGCATACAGTGGAAGAGCGTACATTGAAGTGGTGTAGAGTGGAATAAAATTGAGTGTAATGGCATAAAGTGGAGTGACATAGAGTGGAGTGCCATATAGTGGAGCGGCGTGTAGAGGAGTGGCGTAGAGTGGAATTGCATAGAGTGGAGTGGAATACAGTGGAACTGTGTACAGTGCAGTGGTGTACACTGAAGTAGCTTACAGTGGAGTGGCATAAAGTGAAAGTGGTAAAAGGTAGGGAAATGTATTTATATTTTTCTATATATTTTACACGACTTTATGGAGAACTGCGCTTTAGAAAAAAAAAAGAAATTAAGTAGCACAGTACATTTTGGATATTGCCATGGTACTCTGTAGACTTTTTTTTAAAGAATTAATGATGTCAAAAAATGAAAATACACTGTAGTACACTATATTTGTAAGATATAGTTTGATATAGTGCTGTTTTTTTTTTACATATTTATGCTTTTTAAAATGCATTTTAAGTACTGCAGCACTTCCTAGGATGTATTGCAGTACTCAATACATGTTTTTCAAATGTATAGAAACATAAATAATTTTCCCTCCCTATTACCACTTTAATAAAGAGGTAATGGATAGGGAAACAGCATCAAACCTAATATTTACCTATATCTAGGGGAATAGCGCAGAACACAGCCGAACTGGACTGAAAACAATATGGCTGCCTTTAAATTTTGTAAAGGCAGTCATTAACCAATCACATCATGCATTGTCATCACTATGTACTGCAATATTTTTGCAAAATACAGTGAAATACCACGAACTTTAATGAAACTACTGCGACAACAGATATTTTCTACGTTAAATGCCTTATAACTTCAAAAAGAAATACTCTACTTACCTTAGTGACCAAAATGACCATCTGTGCACTATAATGTATAATCCTGCCAAATTTCATGGAAATCCGTTTAGCTGTTTTTGAACTACGTGTTATGCAAACGTCTATGGAAAATGTATTGGTGGAAAAATTGATTTTGGGACCCCGCATTTGCACCCCCTTGACCAATCACAGTGAAACTTTCCATCCTCCATCAATGAAGAAAAAGCTATGAAGTTTTTCGCGAGCAAAATTCGGAGGCATTCCTATATCTGCGAATCCTAACTATAACTAGAATGTGGCTACCGCAGAAGGAGGCTGAGTTTTCACTCAAAGGTGTTCCCATCCGGTCCTGTTTCCGGAGGTCATTCATGATATAGACTCTTCACTAACCCTGGGCGTAAACTCCGCTCCGCCAGCGGAGTGTGCGGAGATTTGCCCACTCCGCGCTCCGCTGGGAACACGGAGTATAGGGCAAAACTCTGACTCTGCAGCGGAGCGGAGTTAGCCAGCCCGCCCCCCCTGCAATAGGCTCCCCGCCTCCACCCCCCTAATAAAAAATAGTTACAAACTAATTCAAAATGAAATAAAAACACACTTACCTGTACTACGGCGTCCCTAGGCTGCCCTCCTCCTCCTCGCCGTCTCTCTCCTACGTGGGACGTACATCTTGAGAGAACTGCGTATGTGCGCGCGCATGCGCAGTTATCTCAAGATGTACGTCCCACGTAGGAGAGAGACAGCGAGGAGGAGGAGGGCAGCCCGCGGACGCCGCAGTACAGGTAAGTGTGTTTTTATTTCCTTTTAAATTAATGTGTAACTGTTTTTAATTAGGGGGGGTGGAGGCGGGTGGCGGAGCTGAGTTCCACTGAGTTTTTCCCCAACTCCGTGGACCTCCGCGTAGTCTCACTACGCCAGCTCCGCCCACCCTTACTTTTCACTCAGAATCTTAAATAACCTTCCAGAACAGGACTGTATGAGAACCAGTGTGTCCTGAGAACATTAGAACATTAAAGCATGTAGCATTTCTAGATATGTAAAAGGTGGTAGTAGTTTCTTACTACTCAGGATCATCTGGACACTTCTTGGTTCCAGTCTTGATGTCATTGAATTCGCCTTTCCTTACATGTATGATGCATTGAGGCCACGTGCATCTATGCTTGGGTGATCTAAATGTACAGAACATACAGGACCAATTTTAAAGCCAGTATTTTGCTATTTGAAAACGAGTTGTTTATATGAATATTTAAGATTTTAAATTAGCTGGTAAAACTACTTTATATTTCAGTCAAACGTGGCGCCAATATCAGTTTGGTTTCCTTTGCTGTCAAAGTGGTTTCTGGTAAAGGTGCACTGCCCACGGTTTTCGCGCAAATTTCATACTGACAATGGCCAAAAGTGGTCTGCGTTGCTCACATGGTTACAGTTTGATGATGCCTTCTTGCCAGGACACCGAGTATGATATCAATCACTCGCTTGAATGGAGCGTACCACTTTAAAGGATCTCCAAGGGGCTTCCCGGTTAGGAGGGAGCCATCTTCCCAGTACATCTGAGTTAATGATCGGCACAGGACACATCTATGGGAACGGCGAGCCCGCGCTGGCTTCGGCTATGAGAAACTTCTCTCCAGAAAGGTGTAATGGATTGTGGTGGGAGATGAAGGGAGAGGCTAATACCATATCAAATCGGCCTTTTGCTTCGGGGTCAGGACTTTCTGTCTGGGTCCAGTCCAGTCTTCGATTCTGCCCTTTCACCATTCAGTGGCACAATGTAGCTGTCACTCTCAACATGGGCTCCTGCGTCCACTGGCTCCAGCGCTCGCAGGGCAACACACGATATTTCACATCACAAAGCCACCCCACGTCCGTGCCGGCAAACCATATGATTACCATGGCGCGCAATATTGACACTCACCACTGAGCGCTCTTAAGGAGAAACTTAAAAGTGCTGCGGCTGACAATGGCGCGGGCTCCGCTGTTCTTTTTAGCGAGTTACAGGGGACTGTTTTTAACTTCCTTTTTTGTTCGCGTCAGTTCAAGTGAAATTCAAATGTTAACCTTCCCGCGCTCCGTCGTTTCCCTTCCCTATGTTTACTGGTTGGCGACAGTTTTACGGCTGAGAAGTGCTCTTCTGGGATCTAGCGATAGATGTGGTGCACAGACAGGACTATTTAATTTTTCGTCATCGGATTTTTTATTGTTACTTTGACATCCTTATATTTAACTGTAGAGGCCCATGCGTGATTGTGTATCTACTGGTTTAAATGGCAGTCCAGACATGCTTTGCCTGTTGTATACTGTAAAAAAAAGTTAAAAAAAATCAAAATACAAGTTTCGTATAGCATTCTTTAATTTTCTTTTTTTCACTCCACGATTCGCATGGGAAATGTTACTTACGAGTAGAGGTGGGCGAGCTAACAAATTAACAGGGAGAGCCGAGCCAGAGCAGGGCAGAGGGTCTGGCTCGGCTCTAAGAGCCCGTGCCCGAGCCGAGCCCTGAAAATGTTTGGCTCGTAAATTGTGCAACAAACACCATATAAAAAATGATGTTAAAGAAATCAAAATAAAATAAAAACCTGTAGAAAAAGTGTTTCAACTTAGTACATCATATTATATCACTGCATGGAGAGGTTCCTTTATTGAAAGTGACAGTTTTTAAACATAAAATTAAAACTGTTCATGTCCCTCCAATCCCCCAGCATGAAAGCAGTGTCATTAGTGAATTAAGAGGCAAGTGAGTTTTTAAAAAAAACTTTCTTTATTTAGTTGTTGTTTTACAAAGAGAAACATGGCCAGTTCAAGTTCAGGAGGTGTGAGAATTGTGTACATGTAACAAGTTAGTGCAAGCATACATCTTTCCGACGCATTACAGTATCAGTTTTGCTCAGGGTGTTACCTTTAGGCATAGTATATAGTACAGATGCTCAGTGGCACAACTAAGAAACATGTAAACCTGAACATAACTAGTCGTGCACAAACGTGAAAATGTTCCCAGTGTCGTCTGTGTGGCTGTCCTGGAGCTAGGGAGACATCAACTCTGTCTCATGTGGTCTAGCTACTAAATTGCTCCGGGTAAACAGGTTTGTTCCAAGTCCAGGTGTCTTCAGCAGAGAAGGGGGAAAGAGAGTCTATACCATAGGGTCAGTGGGTCGGCCTGCCCGGCCACCGCTCCTCGCAGTCAGTAAACCAACTCCAAGCTCCATCCACTGCTCTGCCAAGGGCTTATAACAGATGCCTCTATATTCTCCCAGGCATAGCACCCCTTCCCCTGCCAGCCCCTGACTCTCCACCTCTGCCTTCCACTGACTCCACTGTGGGCCTTTTGGGGATTTCTATTGTAGTGCAATGTCTCTGCGGGCCACTACCAGGGCTAGGTCTAGGAGCCTATTGCCAACCACCCTCTCTGCCCTTCTACTATAGAGGCCCAGCAGGCAAATCTCCACTGTTCAAAGTTCTCTCCAGGTCCAATATCACTTGGAGCGAGCCTGAGTCGAGTTATCACCGGGCTGCTCCACACCATATGGACAAAATCCACATCAACCAGAGCACATCTGGGGCAGATCAAGCTGGCAGTGTTTAGCATGGTGTTCCGTCAGTGGGGCACGAGGTAGGTGTTGTGTAAGTAGTTAAATTGAGTGAATTTGAATCCTGTGTTTCAAAATATAGTGTACGTGCATTCTAGGGTCTGCTCCCACTCCTTTCAATGGAATTGTCTACATATAATAGTCTCTCATCTGGTTCGCAAAGATGGCAGGCCATCGGAGGTCATGGCAATTATAGCCTCGTACAACCAAGAGATCAGATGTTAGCTGTGTCCAAATGTCAGTAGCGTGAGAAGTTCCAGTTCTAATACCCCTATGAGTTTGAGCACCGCCTGCATCAGTGCCCCATAGACCAGGAATTGTGTGCCCCGGAGGTTGCACTCTGTAATAAGGGTCTCCAAGCTCCGAAAGGCACTGCCTGCATCTGTCCAATTCTTCTGTCGATGAGCCATTAAAATCCTCCCCCTCAGAATCAACAGGCCCACTAGGGGTAGTGTGGGGTTATACAGGGTGGCGTGTTCCATTCTCCTGGTTGCCCCTCTCCAGCATTAGAGGATGATTGTGAGGCACTTCGGTTTACTGACTAGAGCCAATTTCACCCCTAAGATTAGTGCCACTAGTGATCCCCCCCCTTGAGGCTCTCAGATCTCCCTAATTCGGTGAGACCAGCACCCACCAGCCAGCGAGCAGGCCTTTGTAGCTGTACTGCATAGTATATAGCTCATCGTCAGGGACTCCCAAGCCTCACCTGCTCGTGGACCACTGGAGTTTGTGCAATGATACCCGCTTTGTGCCTTCCGTACCATATACATTCCTGAAGCAGCATATTTATGGAGCTAAACAAGCTTCACAGGATCTAGATCGGGAGATTCACAAAAGAATAGAGAACTCGGGGCAGTACGATCATTTTTGCAATGCCATTCTAGCCACTATGGGGAGTCTAAGTGTCTGCCAGAAGGCAGCACTTCCCCTCAAGCTTCGTAAAGCACACCTCAGGCTACCCCATCAAACATCCACATTCGAGTGGTACACTTTGTCTCCCAGGTACATAATGACTAGGGGAGGGCGGAACTCGCAGAGTTTTACTCCATGGAATTCCACAGAGTTACATAAAAACTCCGCAAGATTCAGCGGAGTGCAACCCACAACTTTTATGCCGAAAAACGAATCCATTTGACATGGTACTTAAGAAATATTGTTGGACGGCGGTCCAGCACAAACACCACTGGTGTGGTTCCAACATTCACTCTGGGCTCGGTGCGACATTAGGGGCCCTATTATAGACAGGGCCCACTTTTTTCTGTTTGCGCCACAAAGCATCTTTAAGGAGGTGCGCCAGGTGCAAACAGGAAAAGTGTGTCCTATCATGTAGAACGTGCTGCCCTCAGGGCAGCCGTGAACTTGCGCTGCCCTTGGCGCAGCTGTTTAAAAGCTGCTCTGTGTTTCTCTGTGCATGCGGCAACCCACCTGCACTTTAAAGAGGGATTTGGAATCCCCTTGCAGGTGAGTGCAGTGAGTGACTGCATCGGCCTGCAAGGGGATGTCTGGGGGGTCCACAGGACTCCTTTTCCCCCTCTAGAGGGCTGCTATCAGGGGGCACACTGTCAGTGCGCCTCCTTACAGCTTCTTTGCCTCTACGCCCATGCCTATAATACGGCGCAAAGAGGCAAAGGGATTCCCTCATTTGCATGGGACCATGCCCCCATGCAAATGAGGAAATACCCTCTTGAGAAAGCGCTGGCGCTACATGTGCACAGCGCTTTCAGTATTACAGAAAAAGGCTGCCAAGTGTCTGCGGCCCCTTCTGTAATACCAACATGCCCCAGGGCGCACAAAGCGGGCACAAACACTCATTGCACGTTCTGTAATACAACCCCAGGAGAGTATTAAAACCTCCTGGGCTGCTTTTAGCCCCCAGTCCGGCTCCAGGGGTCATTAAAACAACCCCTGTCTGATATTTTAACATTAGGACCTTATTATGTCTTCCATGGATTAAACTACAGACATTCATCATTTCAAGTATCACAGACAACCCTGTACTCTCACCACCCACTCCCCCACCTCCTGCCCCCCTATAGATGTCATTTGCTACCTTTAACACTTGGGGAGAGGGGGCTCACAAGACTTGTGCTGGAGATAAAAACATCAAACAGCCCAGAGGTGCCTGGCGCTGCCTCCGTCATGAACCATCCCCTCCAGCCACTTGCTCCTTGCATCACAAGTAAGGGAAACTCGCCCCTTCCAACACAGTCTGTCCTCAAACACCTTCAAAGAAACAGTGGCGCACCAAAGATTCAGGACAACTTTCAGGGTATCGCAAACATCCACAATGCAAAGGGGGGACAAAAGAGCAATGTGAATATGTAGAGTGAAGCTGCCACCATCATGACTAGCAGTGTGGCTCTAGGCCTCAGACAGGAGTAGAAACCACGCTAGCCAGCACCAGGGCCAAACTCTGCAACACACTGGACATAGATTTTTGCACTTGGCACACACTGTTCCATTTGAAACCATAACCCAACTGCTACAACCCTTGTGCACCCAGATCCATACCACAATACAGAAAAATCACGGTCACCTGGCTGTTCTCCCATTTTGCATATACTAGTTCAACACCCCCCACCCCGCCCTGTGGTGGAAGATTGCGGGTGGTAGTAGCAGCTCTTTGTAGCACAGCCATGTGCAACGCATTTTAAATATTATCTAATGGAAAATATATTTAATTTGCATAAACGTTGTAACATTATATAGATGCTCAAACAGCGTAATGGAGCCCGATAAGAAATAAAAGTAAAGACACGTCCAGCAAATAAATAACAAGAGTGGAGTATAAGAGATAGAAATCAAAAGAAAGTGATAAATGTGGGGCAAAGGTGTAGAGAAAACAAAGGAAGAGAATAAGCAGATATGGGGGAGGCCCGAGAGTTTCTAGAACCTTATCCACTGGCGTCCCCCTCTCCCAAGTCAACCTTTACCCACTACTCACAAGGTTTCGGCCCACTGGCCGGGATACTGCACCACTCTCCCAGCCCTGACTGCCAGCCCTGGGACTCGGTATACTGCACCACTCTCTAAGCCTGACTGTCAGCTCCGGGGCTTGTTCGAGCTCCCTTTGGCAGACCCTGGGCACAGAACCACCGATCCCCTACTGTATGGGAAAGCAGGCTCTCGCAGGCCTCGATCACCGCTGGCAGCGGCACCCTATTGTTCAGCAGCACCTTTCTGGCTGGAGGCTTCTCCATGAAGGCCATGCTGTGCATGGCTATAGGCTATACACTGGATAGACAGCGGCAAGGGAAGAGCTCAGGTCGGCAGCATTCAGCGTTTTGTGGGGCTCAGAGCTGGAGATGGATGTGGCTCCACTGTCATCAGGATGGCCTCAGAGTCCTAAAATATCTCTCCTCCGCAGGATAGATATAGCCTGCTACTGTGTACTGGTGGCCGCCATGTTATGTAGGAAATACTAGATATTGACTTAAATCACTAGACCACTTAACATTAGAAAGCAAGGAGTCTCATTCCGGCATAGCGAACATTTTGGGAGATGAATGTTAAGAAAACCCATTTATATTTAAATGTAAAAAAGTAGGGGTAGGCAGTAAACTCTGCAACGTGGTGGTTGGTGGAGTTTTACTGAACTCTGCGCTCCAAGTGGAGCACAGAGTGGGCAAAATTCTGCGAACTCTGATGGTGGAGAGGAGTTTACCACCCACCCCTAATAAAGCCTCTGAGCTCCCACCAGATACCCAAGAGCTTCCTTGGGTCTGGAGGGTCCAGCAGCACTGGGGATACAGGAAATCTATATATCTTCCTTTAATTGATGCACAGCCTTGACATTCCTCCAAATTGCTGCAGGTGAGCCACACACCACGGGATCCCCATTCGGGCCTCCCTTAAGTATAGAAGCATGTCATCTTTGTATAGAGAGACCACATGCACTCTGTCGCAAGCTATCCTCCCTCTTGGATCTAAGTATGCTGGCAAATGGGTCAATTGGTAAAGCAAAAAGCATCGGCTAGAGCGGGCAGTCCTGTCAAGTCCTGCGAAAAATTGTAAAGGGGTCCAAAATGCACCGGCCCACATGCACCCACGCGTTTACGTAAAGCAGTTTGAACTGTTTGTGCTAACCCTCACCTAATTACATGTTCCTCATGACCATTCTAAGGTAATCCCACCACAAAGTGTGAAATTGTTAGACCTGACAGCCTTAGGGTGGTCTTCCCTTCAACGTTTTGCCTACCTCCTCCACTTTTCTGTCCTCATTGTTGCTGGTATTAGGACTCTGTGCACTTTACCACTGCTAACCAGTGCTCTCTCCCCTATACATGGTAACATTGGTTCATTCCAAATTGGCATATTTAAGTTACTTATAAGTCCCTAGTAAAGTGGTAGCCCCTGTTTCAGGAACTGTAAATTATATATGGATGTGGGCTTGTAGCATTGATTGTGCCACCCACGTAAGTAGCCCTTTAACCATGTCTTAGGCCTGCCATTGCAGAGCCTGAGTGTGCAGTTACACTGCCATGTCTATCTGGCAAAATAAACCTTTTGACAGGTCCAAACCTTCACTTTTTAATACATATCAGTCACCCCTAGAATAGGCCCTGAACAACCCATAGGGCAGGGTGCAATGTATTTAAAAGGCAGGATTTGTACTTTTAAGTTTTACACGTCCTGGTAGTGAAAATTCTCAAAGTACTTTTTCAGTACTGCAAGGCCTATTTCTCCCAAAGGATAACATTGGGATTGTCTTATTACATTTTATAAGTGTAATTTCCATTTGGGAAGAGATAAAACCTCCAAATCTGATGTCTCTGAAATCCTAATTCAAAATCCTAACCTATGGTGAAGTCGGATTTTAAATTACAGTTCTGAGAATGCCACTTTTAGAAAGTCAGCATGTCTTACTTTAGTCATTTGGTGCCTGCTGTCTGTCTCTGATCAGTCTGTGGTGGGTGATAGCTGAGCTTTGTGTATTCCCCTAGACAGCCGCTCACAATGGGAGCTTAGGTGTGACTTGATGGGCCAAAAAATGAAGTCCCGCTCTCTGCTGAGTGGTCCGAGCAGGTAGCAACATCCCTCCACAATGAGTTTGCTCTGATCCAACAGTCTTTTGACAAAGTATCAGTGGAGGACTTACTCGTCTATCAATCCCTGAATGAAAAATTATGTTCCTTGCAACCCCCAGCTCTGTTAGAGTTCCCTGAACTGCAACCAGAGGACTCGCTCAATCACCTCTTCAGCCTTAAATCAGGCTCCCCCACAGATGCCTGCCCCGTTAAACTAGTAACACCTTTAGCTCCCATTATTAACCCTATTGTTAATATGGTGCTGAATACATCTCTTTTTTTCTGGCATAATTCCAAAGATCTGGAAGCAGGCAAAAATTCTACCTCTCTTAAAAAAACCTACTGCAGATCACACCGATCTGACCAGTTACAGGTCCATCTTTCTCCTCCCGATCTTCTCTAAGGTCTTAGACAAACATGTAAACAAAGCACTTTCAGAATACATTGAAAATAGTAACCTGTTGCATAACTCCCAATCTGGCTTCAGGTTAAACTACAGTACAGAATCAGGCCTATTGGAAGTCACTGAATACATTAAGGAGAAACTCGATCAGGGTGGCAGGACATCTCTTGTGCTACTCGACCTCTTGGCGGCCTTCGATAAGGTTCCGCATGAGAGACTTCTCGCCAGGTTGCGAAACTTCGGCTTGGGCGGGACCGCCTTGGCTTGGATGACGTCATTTTTGACAGATAGATTGCAGGAAATTTAGACACCCCTTTCTCATCTCCCATGCCAAATCTGAACGTGGGAGTACCACAGGGTTCCATTCTTAGCCCCACCCTCTTCAATATATATATGTCACCTTTAGCATCCTTGGTAGAGGAAGATGGAGTTAAGATTATCTCCTGCACCGATGATATACAACTGATCTTCACGTGTGAAAAAAAGAGCAGATTTTGTCGGAGACAGCATCAGATCCTGCCTCACTAAGTTATTTAACTGGCTAAAAATAAATCAGTTAAAAAGCAATCCCGACAAATCTGTGAATATTTTTTTGGGTCAACCGGCAGTGAGTAACTGGAGCAATTGGTGGCCAATGGAGTTGTCTCCCCACCAGTCGGCCCAACAAAGGGTTAAAAATGTGGGCATTGTCATTGACAATGCCCTTTCCATGGGCCCCCAGATTCAAACACTGATTGGCTCCTGTTTTGGCATACTCTGCATGCTAAAAAAATATCTCCCTCTGTTGTCGGTGAACACGAGGAAGATCTCGGTTCAGGCTTTGGTGACATCAAGACTGGACTACGCTAATAGCCTGTACCTTGGCCTATCTGACTATCTCACTCAGCGTCTACAAGTAGTGCAGAACGCAGCGGCCAGAGTGATCCTTAGACCTAAGCCTAGATCTCACATGACTCCCATTCTTAAATCTCTGCACTGGCTCAGAATGAAAGAAAGAATTAAGTTCAAAGCCATGGTGATATTTTTTAAAGCACTCCATGGCCTAGGCGCTGAGTACCTCAAGAAGCATGTTATTCGTTACATTCCAACTAGGTCCTTAAGATCCTCTACTGCAGACCTTGCACACATCCCCAAAATACGTTTAACACGCATAGGGGGAAGATCCTTTGGGTTTCTGAGTGCACAAACATGGAACAGTCTACCCACCTCATTGAGAGCCTCAGCTGACCTGGCAACGTTCAGAAAACACCTCAAAACCTGGCTTTTTAAGAATTAGTCTTAGCTTAGTATCCTGCCATTATGTCCACCTCAGCACCGATTTCCATCTTAGCGCCAGGACACTCTAGCTGTTTTGCTCTATATCAAATCCTATCATTCATTCATTCATCCTTCAAAGGCTCAACAGGGTATAAGTACTGGACCTCTGACAAAACCATTTCAGTACACTTCTGGACCTGTGAAAACTATGCCAGGAAGAAGGACTGCTGTGCTGCTGAAAGGACTGCCACTCTGCTGAACTGCTGTCTTGCTGAATTCCTGCCTTTCTGTGCTGGCATGCTGCCTGCTGTCCTCTTGTCTGGGTAAGGGACTGGACCTGCATTACTTGAACCCAGGTAGTCTTAGGGACATAAAAGAGTCCCAACCAACCTTCTTCTTCACCTAGGCTCTGCCATCTGTGAGTCTACTCTGTCAAGTGGTGCCACCGCAGTCCTGGACCCTTGGAATTGGGCCTAAGGTGTTTCTCCAGGGGAACCGACGCATCCTCGGCTGAGCGAAGTATATCCCCGAGCAGAACCTCCTCGGCTGAGCAGCACATCTTCAAGCACGACCCACGCATCACCGCTGTTGTGTGGATTCGACCCGTCGCAAAATACGTGCATCGCTGCTGCATCCCGCATCTTTGGGACTGACACATCACCTTCGTAACTGTCACTATGTGACGCTTTCCTTATCAACAGCAGCCTTCATGATGACACCGAACCTCTGCATCGCAGCTTCACCGCTCATCGGAACCAATGAACTGTCTCAGCTGCGCCTCGCATCCTTGACACCGGACTTCACATTACAAGTCCTCGATGTCGATGCATCAGGACCTCCAACCGCAGCCTTGTCGCATTTCCGAACCTACGCATTGCGTTTGCTCCGTGACGTATCTTCAACGTGGATCCACGCAAACACTCTGCAACCAGGATTAAGGTACTTTGGTTCAGCGGGCCTAACTGGGTCCTTGTAGCTGGCCTGTGCTCCATCGCGGTCTGCCTGAAGTTTTGACTTTGTTCCAGTTCAATGCAACCAGATATCCCAAAAAATGCATTTTGCTTCTTGGCACTATTTTGCTTAAAAACTTTGAAATTCAATATCTCAACTTCTACTTATTGTATTTTTGTCAATTTGGTCTTCTTTTATTTATTAAATTAAGCTCTATTTTTCTGATCTGTTGTGGAATCTTTTTGTGCGGTGTTTTCACTGTTTTACTGTTTGAAGTGTTGCACAAATACTTTACACATTGCCTCTGACTGCTCTGTGCCAAGCTACCAGAGGGTGAACACAGGTTAATTTAGGGTTTAGCTACCTCTTACCCTGACTAGTATTGAGGTTATTGCTTGACGTGGGCTTGACTCTAGTCAACCAGTTACCCAATTTCTAATAGAAATGCTGATCAATTGACAAGGCCACTGCCTGAGGGTAACATGTCTGGGGTTGTCTCATCTTGGATATGTTAAATGATGCCAGACACTATAGGAGGTGTTTCTGTGAGGGATGAACCCATTTTGGTCCACATGCACCAGAGTTTGCAGATGAGATTGCAGCTTGTTGCCTAGTAACTTATTTAGGATTCTGGAATCCAAATTTAACTTAGAGAGTGGGGGGTAGATTGCCTCATCAGCCACATCCTCCTGTGGTATGGGGAGGGGAACTATAAGGGCTTCTCTAGTTGTATCTGGTAGGGACATGAGTTGCAACATGCTGGCAAACAATTCTGCTAATTTCTGCAACAGTAGTGATGCATAAGTCTGATAGAGTTCTACCGGCAGGTAGCTGGTGTTTTACCCCATGCCAATTCATTAAGGGCCCGTCTGATTTCAGGTTCAGTGGTGGGCATGCCAAATACCTCCCTCTCCTCTTCTGGCAACTGCGGTAGCGTTGTTCTTTTAAGAAGGTGTCAAGTGCCACCTCAGGTGTGGGGTCTTATCCCCCATATAACTTCCTATATTGGTGCATTAATACCTCATGGATGGCCTGCTGAGCAGCCCTCCCTGTCGATGTGTGTCTTCATGACTTCAAAGGGTATCCCTGACTTCACCCACCTTAGTGCCCCTCTGGAGAATGAGGTGTACCCTGTAGCATACATCTGCGCCTTCCATTTTGGTTACAGCCTGACTGCCCCCTCACCTACCAGATGCATCCTGTGGAGAACACCTACATTGACACCCCTACATTTCAGGAACACCAGGATTTTGTACGGTTTACCAACGAAGCCCATTAAGCTGACATTCCAGGTGAGGAAGGAGTATTCCTTTTCTCTAGTCATCATGGTGGGTGCAACATTCACATCGTCCCTCTGCCCCCCACCCACAGTAGAGGCAGCCGCCATTTCGCCCTGGTGTAGTACCGAAGCCCCTGAGCCAAGCCAGCTGCATCACGGTCCTGAAAACACAAAGCATTATTCACTTGTCGATGCTGGGTGTGCATGAAACACCAAACCCCAACTCCCCCTCCCTAGGTCAGAGTAGCAGAGGGGCAATGTCCAAAACATTGAACAATGCAAAAATACAAAGATCAAACTCCCAGAACCATACTGATGGTAAGGGTTTTGAGCGGCAGCCGCCAATGCAGCTACATAATAAACCTTCTGGCCTCTGATCCCCTTCAGTAGGAGTATTGCAGGATCACTTGCCCCCTAGTTTGTCCCAATCCAGTTGAATCTTGATGGAGTGCACATGGGCCACCTGGGTCTTCCCTGTTTCTCCAGGGTGTGCAACCCTGGGCAAAACGACATATTTGAGAGTCCCCTTTTAAGGCTTAGGAGGGTGTTCATAGGTCATACATCATCAGGGGTATTATCTGAGGCCCAAGTGTCAGTTCCTCTCAAGTGGCATCCGAATAAAGGCTCTTGGAGGTGGAATCAGTGTGAGGGTCAGCAAAATCCTATCTCATCAGTGCATGAAAAGAAGTTGCTATGTCAACCGTTCCCGCTTTCTCCTGCTCTGTCTGCACCTTGTAGGCCATGCAGCCCGGGCCACGTGCCGTGTCCGTCGGCAGCGGTGCTTCGGAAGAGCTGGCCATATCCGTTTCTTGCATTTGTCTCCACCCTGTACATCTCAAGCCAGTCTAATGCGTCTGCCGATGTATCAAAGAGTATTGTGCAATCATTCACAATAACTTTAAGTCATGCAGGGAAGAGGAGCATATATTGAATGCCGGTCTACCGCAGTTCTTTCTTGACAGCTAGGAAAGAGGTTCTCTGATGTTGAACCACCACCCTGTAGCTGGGGAAAATGGTGACAGAGTTGTGCTCCACTTGAAGGTGGGCCTGTCAGGCGGACCGTCTGCAGTATGAAGTACCTTTCATGATAGTGCAATAATCGCTCTACCACCGGGTGAGGAGGTGCCCCATGGGAGGCCATGCCTACACTTCATGCGCCCTCTCTAGTGCAAAAAAGTTTGACAGTCCCTGCAGGGCAACTACCTTTGATAGCCAGTCTTCCTCGAAGACACCCATGTCTGCACCATCCACTTTTTTTGACGATTCAATCACACTGATGAAATTACAGCGGCTGTGCCCCTCTTCATCTTCCTCGTTGCGGTCCACCACTTCCAATTCATAGCCACTCCACCAGGCCCATCCATGCCATTGTCCAGCTACTGCAGCGGGGGTTACGTGATGCAGCAGGACCCGCTTCCACCAGAGCAGGGTGTGCCTTCAGTTCTCCTACAGCTCAGTGGCACATCCTCTGCCCAAAGCCCGAGAGGCTACCAAATCACCACAGCTTCCAAGGGCAAATGCAGCCAAGCCAGGCTCCACCACACTACTAAGGCCCATGGACTGCTCACCAGCCTCCTTGTCCTTCCATCTGCACTCAGGACAGGGGTCCTTTCACCAGGTGCCAAGGCATCCACTGCACCTCCATCCATCTCCAGGTCTCTTCACTGCTTGCCGCCTCCCGGTTGCTCAAGGCCAGCAGTCTGAAGGACAGGTCAAAGGGGCATCCCAGCCACCTGTGTCATTGGGCAGCGCTGCTGCACTGCTCACAGTGATGTACTATCCCCAGGTGGTGAACCACTTCACTCACCATTGCCAAGCACAGCCCACTCAGCCAGTCATCACGGCCCCCGTGCTCAACGCTCTTGCAGCACGCTGCTCCACTGCCACGGCCAGTGCCTCTATCGCCTGCAGCTCCTCAGCCCCGAGCGCACTCGTCCCAGGAGGTTGGGCCCCTCTTGGAGATTTGATTGGGGCGGCACACTGCCCTTAGATGCACGGGGTATGGAGGCGGTGACGTAGGGCTCAAGAAAGCGCAGCCATCTTGGTTCGCAGCTGGTGCAAGAGGCAAGTGAGTTGCCATGTGCACACTGTATGCGGCCTAGATTCTCACATGGAGCACTATTCTAAACTATTTAAATCACATACAAGAGAGGTGCTCATATAGCACACACTGTGAACTATATTTCAAAGTGCTCTCAAATGCATTAAGGAAAAAAGGAAGCACGGTGAAATAAAATATTTGCCTACGATCACAAAATGTGGTCAAGCCTGGACAAATCCTAGGTTTTCTGATTTCTCATTGTGCCATTCAGCCACTAGATGAGTATATTTTTCCCTTTTCTGATTTACATCAAAGACTATTATTTTTTTTTTAAATTCTTGACTCTATAGGTTAGAGCGTGTTTGGCAGGCAAAAGTCACATGAAAGCTCTGCTTCCTATGGGCTCGAGGTCCCAACAGGACCTCAAACTGAGCCAAAGCCAAGCATTTGGCTTGAGCCTGACTTGAGCTTTCAGTGGCTCACCCAACTCTACTTATGAGTACAGAAGTTCTCCCCAATAGGCAGGCTTTTCTGCAGTATTAAGTGCCATTTAGTAGGTGTTGAATGCCCAGAGAGAGAGTGTGTATTCACAAGTAACACTTCTCTGCTCTTCTAAACTTAGAACTAAGTTTAGAAGTGAGGTCCCAATATCAAGAGAATGAAAGGGATGAGTTGAAATTGAAAAGGTGGTTCAGAGAGAGATATGTGTTTGTGTGTAAGAGAGAGCAAGAGACACGTTTATGATAGAGAAAGGGGGCAGATGTAGAGAAATAGAGATAGCCAGAAAGCATTAAGATATTTCGAGAGATGAAGCAAAAGAAACAGTCGTAGAATGAGAGAAATGGGAGGTGGAGAGGTGAGGTAATGAAATAATGGTGAGGAATTTTGATAGCTCAGTTAGTGGGAGAGAGACTGATGGGGTTGAGAGAGGTGAGGTTGTGAGGAAGAAATGAGCTATAGAGGTGAGAAGAGAGGTGAGGAAGAAAAAGTGCTGAGAGAGATGTATGGTAGTAGAGACATGGAGAGAGAGAAAGAGAGGTGATGTAAAGGTAGAGGGAATGCTGTGTGAAAAGTGAAGTAGATGGGGGAGAGATACAGCAAGGTCTGAAGAAAGAAGTGCAATGAGGTCAGAGAGAGAGGGATGATGTACAGAAAGGTTTGATGTAGAAAGAAGGGATATGGATTTAGTGTGATAGATATAAATATAGGCACAGAGAGTGATAGAGAGGGGTAAGATCCAAAGATAGAGTCAGAGAGGGTTGGGATCTAATTTGGTATTTTGGGTATATTGAGAGAGAGAGAGAGATCTGAGGAAGACAAAGGTGCGAAGAGAGGATGAAGAAACATAGGGAAGTAGAGTTAGAGAGACAGAGGTTAAGGGCGAGGTTTGACGAAGAAGAGGTATGGTGAAGTAAGGAAAGAGAAATGACAAAAAGATTATTTTTTACATTAATTGCCACCAACTGCCTAAGAGTGTGAGGGTTAAGGCCGAGCAGGCAGGCATACACATTGAGGGGAAGGTTTATTATTTTTTAGCTCAACGCAGTGCAGCAACCAAAGTAGATGAGCTGTGCCATGTAAGGGGGAGAAAGTAGCGCTGAGATATATTTATTAATAAACACTGGTAATGCCAACAGGGCTGGCTTATGAATGAGAGTGTCAATTGTGTCATTGCCGGGTTTAGGCACTCATTAAGTCATCATACAAGCTCTCTGTCACTCATGAATTAAAAAACACACACAAACTCAAAAGAATACAAGTAGAAAAAAAAAACATACTGCTGTCTAAACACCATGAACATTTGCTTGCAATACAAAAATTAAACAAAGTAGCAGGTGCCTTTCTTCAGATAGTATTGTACATAGTCTATCGTTGTTTTAAAGTTGCATCATCATTAAGAACCAATGTATTGACCTTCTTGGATTGGTAAAACAATGAAACACTATGGACAACAGCATTCAGTAATGGATTGCCTGGTTCAGAGGCAGGGGCCACGCAGAATGAGCAGTGCAGATGAAATGAGCAGCAAGCAAGCTGCCTGTTAGCACTGCCTGGGGAGCTGTAGTATCATCTTAAGAAATTTTTACATAAAAAGAGGAGAAGCAAGGAAATGAAAGGGGAAATATAACAGGAGAACTTTAAAAAATAAAGGACAGGCCAACCAGCTATGACACTGAATCGGACTCATTTATAGGTGGATGTGCACATGTGATCAAAAAAAGCTGCCATTCACAGGGCAAGATAGTCAATGACAGATGTTGACTCATACAGCACGCTGTCACGGATGAAAGTAAAGTGTAAATGACAGACTGACTAATGGCAGAAGAAGGCTGACCCAATGGCGCACACAATATAGCTCAATAGGTATATATTTATGTATATGGATGCATGTACTATTTATTACAAAATCTTGGCAGACAGCTAAGCCTGTTATCTCTTCCAAAGAGACTGTAGGAAGAATCTTCTACCCCTATGGTGTGTGAAATGGGTTAACCAAAACCAAAATCGTTCCCTATAATAGTAACTTGTGAGATCTAATTTAGCAAAATACCTGACTATAGGCTTTAACATGGTGCAAAAACAACCCATCTTTACAGGCCTATTGGCTTTATAATATGTATTACAAGGTAAATAAATCAGGCCTGCTCAATTTGTCATAACTTTTCATAATAAACAGATCAGACTTATGGCATCAGAAAAAAAACATTTTCTGATGAACCAACAGCCTTAGCTGCTATCATTGGCTTGTCACCATAACCAACTGAGGCCTACAGTATTGGGAAACCATCAGGAATGCATTCATAAGTTACAAACATATACAAAATTACAGTTGGCAAAGCAAAATACTATCTCTCATAAGAGGGTCTAGCAAGAATTGTTACAGTGCAAATCTTCTATACCCATGGTTTGTCTAAGACGTAACCCAACACCTAAACCCTTGCCCACTATGGTAATTTGTTAGATTCCATGCTACAAAATACCTATCTGTAGGCTTAAATACGAAGTAATAAAAATCCACCCTTAAATATCTATTGTCTTTAATATATGACTTTGACAATCGATATGTCAGGCCTACTGCCTTTATCACAACTTTTCAAAATACGCCCTTTTCATTGGTTTGTCACCATGACCAACTCAGCCCTACTGTGTTGAACATAAGCTTTCCCACAAGGCGACCATCAAGAATAACTGTACAAAAAATGTGCACAATTACAGTTGTCAAAACAATATCAAATCCCTTCTACTATAGCCTGATAAGGATTACTCTAGTGAAAATCTTGGTGTTGAACATGGGGTAGAGAGTGAGTCAGAGAAAGCAACACGCAGCAAGCCGATTGGTATTTTGTGGGGCTGGAGCACAAAAGAAAGGGAGCTGAAAAACCCATGAACTCTGATAGAGTGCTTAACCAGAAAGAAAGTGAGCAGTGGAAGGACATAAGTCAGACACGCAAGAGGATGATAAGGAGGCTGTGGTCCAGGGGATAAACAAACACAAATTAGAACAAGATGTGCAATGAAAGCCATTGAATAAGAAGCAAGTGATAATAAAGCCAGCCAATGATAAACAACGTATGGGTTTTAAGTCCACTCTACACTCTTGATAACCCTACAATAGGCTCTCTGGAAGCAAGACGTAAAAATTACCTGAGCAGGCCCACCTCACCATTCTACTAAAATGAAAATATGCTAAATGAATCCTGGAAATAATCTTTTCAGTTGCAGAGAGGCAGTCAGGGCAGTGCAGAATCGCCCCTCTGCCAGAATGTGTCTGACTGTAGTCAATTGTTTGTTATAGGCAATTTGAATACATTGATTTAGTGTTTGAAATGTAATTTGTCAACCTAGTGCTCACCAGATTTAAAAAAAATGATAATATACACTGTAATGCCAGCATCCACGCTCATGTAGCGAAAATAACTCATGTTTCCGGAGGTTTTGTTTTCATGATGCCTAATGCATGCCTTATATCCACCGAACGCTATGTAACATAAATGCCAAAGGGTTGTTCTGGAATAACAGAGTTAGTACTATTGTTAAACATTGTGAAACATTGCCAAGTCATTGAAGAAGAGGCAACCACAGATTTAAAATCATAGTTTTGAAAAAAAACTGTTTCTGTTTAACCATGCCATTGAGTAGTGGACCTGTATGCATAACCTTAATTTAAGTCCTTGGAGAAAAGCATAGCTTTTTGACTCTTTAAATTACAATCATTTGGCTAATTGATCTGCTTTTTTCATTTTGATTTTGATTGCAGAAATGTCCAGGTACTACATAAGTTTGGATGAACCTTATCAACACATAGATGTAAGAAAATACCTCTTCTCGCACGATCACCCCCAATGTTTTGGACTGATGCTGTTGGTGCTTCGACTCTGAGAGTGCACTGAGGCTTGCTAACCAGACCTGGTGTTCTAACCCCTTACAAAGTGTATGTTAACATTGGCTACACCCAATTGGCATAAGCTGGCTTACTTATAGGTGCCTAGTAGATGGGACCAACAGTGCCCAGGATATGTAGGACAGAGTGTCCCCCCAGGGCTGCAGCGCTAGTTGTGCCACCCTCTGTGGGACAAAGTACAGAATGGTTTCCAGCCTGCCACTGCCACTGAAACTGCTATTTCAACTCTGCCATTTAAACCCTAAGGCAAAGACACCACTTCCCTTAACAATATATGTAAGTCTCCCCTAAGGAAGGCCTATGGAGCCGGGAAACAGGGGGCTGTACATTATTAAGTAGGAAATGTTTTTCATCTGCAGTAATAGCAACATTTGCAAATTGCTGTTTTGCTGTAGAAAAGTTAGTCGCCCCTTTGGCTAACACAGAGTTAGCGGCTGACCCCTCAGCCTGACTCACTTCTGAATGGGACTACTGAAAGGGGTAACTCAAGGTATCAAATTAATTGCGGCATGAAACCTGACTTGATGTCCGAGTCAACCTTAATGTCACTTTTAAAGAAAAGCAACTTTTAGAAAGTTGCCCCTCTGTAGCCCAGTTTGTCCAGAGGCCTCACACAGTTGCTGGCCACCAGACAGCTTTCTGTCCAGCTGGGGAGTAGTGTGAATGACTCCCAGACGTAGCATTAATAATAGCCTGCTACAGAGGGAGGTGTTACCTCTCCCTTGCAGGAAGTCACTCAAGGTGTTAGCCCAAAAGGCAAGCTTTGAAGGCGAAGCTGCTTTTGGTGGGCAAATGGTGATCACACTACTGAGGGGTTACCCCTTTGTTCAGGAAGACAGGCTGGTGGTGGGAACAGAGAGGGGAGACCAGTGCCCAAAACGGTATTCCCGTGGGCGTGTAGATAACAGGTAGACTAACCTCCAGGGTGGACTACCAAGCTCCTAACATCCGAGGGAGGGTTCAGACATCTTGGGAGTGGACAGAATAGTGCACCCTGGGATTGCTAGATGCCACACATAGCTGGAAGTCGCCACAGGGCAGGAGGGATCCTGGTAGCTCATTGGTTAGTGACTGGGCCATCCCCCCATAGCACTTTCTAGGGATACGTATGCCACCCCTGGCACCCTGAACCTCAGATCACTATGTAACTGGAGAAAGGACAGAAGAAGGACTGCCCTGTTGACTTTTTGACCTCGCAAGAGGCGCTGCATCATCTGCTGGACTGCACCTGCTGTATCTTGGGCTAGCAAAGAGAGGACTGTGCCTGTGGCAACTGCCTTGAGGAAAATTCACTCCCAAGCCCCAGACCAAAGAAGTGACTCCAAAGGTCAGTTGACTGACCCCCTAACACAAGCACCATTGCCATTGAAGCTGAAGTAGCCCAACTCTGCAAGTCAGTAGTCACTCCTGGAGAATCGTCACTGAACGCCACTGGGCAGCCCCAAGACTCCAATCCTCGATGGCCAAAAGTTGTACCTGAGGGTGTCAGACCTCAGAATGTTGTCTAAGTTCAGATTGGTCACCCAAGAGGGACACTAGCCTCCACCAAAAGATACTGCTTGACCGGCTGTGGACAGGGACTTGTAGTCCAGCAGCATCTGGTCTTCTACTGGCTCAAAGAGGACTTGTGGACCAAGGAGCAACTACAAGGACACCCAGTCAACCGCACAGCACCCAGAACATCCTCCATCTCTTGCATCCTCAGCATCAGGATCACTCAGTTAAAGTCTATGGCGGTTGTGGTGTAAAGTTCAGAACTGGACAGGAGAACACTTTGGTGATCAGGTGACTGTCCAAATACTCCTAAATTGCCCCTCTGACCTACTGGATTTGGTCACTCTAGTCCGGCACGAGTAGCGGAACACAACTCTTTCAAACTTTTCTAAAGTTCCTAAACGTTATGGTTACCAATGCTTGTTTGCTGTTGTGACTAAAAGAACTGAGATTCATATTTAATTTAATAATCTATTTCTCCAGGAACCCTGTAGTGGATTTTGCTCATCTTGGTCTCTAAATATTCATAAAAATATAATCTATTTTTATAAATTGGTGATGGACTTCTTTCATGTTTTGTGACTTTCTTTGTTGTTTGGTGCTTCGAAATGCTTTACACTAGTTCCTTTGTTTAAGCCTTGCTACTCGAAGCCACAGCTACCCAGGATTGAGCTAAAGGTTTTACAAAGAGCCTGACTGGACCCAAGACATCTTTTGGGAGTGTATTCCGCTGTAAGGTCGCACAACCATATCAATCAATCAAAGGTTTGTTAAGCGCAACTACTCACCCGGAATGGTCTCAAGGCGCTGGGGGGGGGGGTTGGGAGGGGGTGCGCGCAGCTCTTTGGCACTCACGGAGTTCCTTCGAGAGGCCAAGTAGGTCCTGAGGTCTTCCAGGGCCCACCAGGGTTTGTGCAGTTGCCAGATGCTCATTGTGATTCGACGAAGAGGCAGGTCTTGAGGTCCTTCAGGAACTTGGAGAGAGATGGTGTCTGGCGGAGGTGGAGAGGGAGGATGTTCCATGCTTTGGCTGCAGAGAGGGAGAAGGAGCGGCCTCCTGTTCTGGCCTTCTAGATGCGCTGCACCGTCGCGAGGGAAAGCTGGGCTGAGCGGAGAGGTCTTTGGGGTGCATGGAACGAGAGGCTGTAGTTCATGAAGGCGGGCCGGTGTTGTGGAGGGCTTTGTGGGCGTGGGTGAGAAGCTTGAAAGTGATTTTCTTCGCGACGGGGAGCCAATGAAGTGCCCACAGTTGTTGGGTGATGTTGCAGTGGCGCGGTAGTTTAAGGACTCGTCTCGTGGACGCATTCTGGATGTTCTGGAGTTTGCGGGTGAGGTTTTTGTTGATTCTGGCGTAGAGTGCGTTGCCGTAGTCCAGTCTGCTGCTGATGAGGGTGTGGGTGACAGTTTTCCTGTGTTTGAGGGGAATCCAGTTGAAAGCTTTTTGTAGGAGACGAAGGGTATGAAATGAGGAAGAGGTGACGGCTTTGATCTGGCGGTCCATTTTGAGTTCGGAGTCCAGGATGATTCCGAGGTTGCGTGCGTGGTCCGAGGGTGGGGGTGGGTTCCCGAGGGCGGGGGGCCACCAGGTGTCGTTCCAGGCTTTGGGATGTGGGCCTATGATGGTTTTGTCTGTGTTCAGTTGTAGGCAGCTGTTCTTCATCCACCCGGTGACAGCTTCCATTCCTTCTTGAAAGTTGTGTTTCGAGGTGTTCGGTTCGTTGGTCAGGGAGAGGATGAGTTGAGTGTCATCTGCGTACGATACGATGTTAAGTCCGTGTGATCTGACGATGTTTGCGAGTGGGGCCGTGTAGACGTTGAACAGAGTGTGGCTGATGGAGGATCCATGGGGGGCTCTGCAGGCGGTCAGTGTGGGTTCCGAGAGGAAAGGAGGGAGTCTGACCCGCTGCGTTCTGCCAGAGAGGAATGAGTGAATCCAGTTGAGGGTTTTGTTCCAGATTCCTGCATCGTGGAGTCTGCGGGCTAGGGTGCGGTGTGAGACTGTGTCGAAGGCCGCGGAGAGGTCCAGGAGGATGAGGGCCACAGTCTCTCCTCTGTCAAGGAGGGAGCGGATGTCGTCTGTTGCGGCAATGAGGGCAGGTTCGGTGCTGTATACCATACCATATAATATACCCAAATCCTCACAATACTTAAGAAGCCACTGGAATTTTTTCCATTTCAATAAGGTCATTTTTGTAAAATAAAATAAAAGCCCATTTAGAAATATAGAAAAATGTATCAAAGTATAATTTCATAAAGTCAAATAGGGATATGAAAAACCTCAACTCTTGTTGGAAAACAAATTTCACGATTAAAGCTGTATATTTTTGTTTATGAATAGTAGAGTGTTTTATTGATGCAAGGACATTTCCTTCATTTAATTTTCAATAGCAAATTTATTAGTAAAGAGGAGATAGTTTTACAGCATTATTAGGGGGCAGCAACCCAAAGCATTCACAGAAAAAAATATCCTGTATCACTAAGGTGTAGGTTGATGAGCTGATACCAAGGAGGCCTAAACTCCATGGATGAGTCTGTAAAAGCCCAAATAACAGGAGAGTCTAATGTAGGTCCAGTAGGGATGAACACTTGCCAGAATTTTTGGAATTTTAGGATAACAACCGACTAATGTGGAGATTCCAAAAATCTGCTAAAGATTCGGCCAATCCAGACCTACACTGGGCACCAATGCCATAGAATTTCAGTACCATGGTAACACAAGCCAGAGGATGTGTGTTCCCCTAAACTTCCATTTCAATGTAACTCATTTCTAGATCGATGGATGATGGCTTTCAATTGTGATTTCTTCACTGGCCTATGACAAGGCCAGACTGGCTACCGGGTGTTTTTTGCTGGGGTGGCAGGGTGGGGTCCAGGTTCACTGCTGAGAGGCTGATTTTGTTGCTGGGGAGCTGCCGGCGCTTCTAAATAAACAATGCAAAACAAATAGCTTTAAAGCGTGCTTTTTTAAACATTTGTTTTGCATTGTTTATTAAGGAAAGCCCGATAGCCAATCCCGCCCTGGCCTATGCATGGATGGGGTTAATAAGTCAGTTCACTAAAAAGTTATATATTTATTTAGAGAGATGTTTACTTGTAATTTTGCAGTGGCCCAAACGTCCAGCCGTGTTTTTTACATGGCTAGATGCCAGCTGCCTGCTAGCACTTAGACTCCAGACAGTGACTTGTGCAAAACTTCAACAGAGAAGTGGGAAGCCTGTTCTCAGTACATTGCTGAATGAATAAGGTGATAGGAATCCCCCCCAACATACGGTGTATCTCATTACATGGGTTCTGAGATCTTCCTGTGTCAGAGTTTAGCTCTGCCTCCCCCACACCAGGCCTTGAAAGTGCTAGAATATTTCATGATTGTCCTTTCAGGCTTTGTAATCAAAGATGCACCTTTTGAGCCCATATTTTCAAACATTTCTCAGGGAGAGAACCCTACATTGAGTAACGAGGGCTAGTTCACGTCATTTGCTCGCTGCAATCTGACTGTGGGCATTACCCATGCAGACACTGCTGGGTGGCAACAATGGTAGAAGTGGGTAGGGCCAATGCTAGAAGTGGGTGTTTCCAGTGGAGGAAAAGGCAGCGGTCTTCACTAAAACATATCGAGCACCAGTTTATTATTTATTTATTTATACAAATTAAGGACTTAAGAGTCATAGAGGTTTGAGGGGCAAACTTTCTGTTTCAGAACTGATTTGGGGGATCATCTTCAATCTTGACTTTCATATTGCTATGTAGTCCCTGCTACTGCAAGGGTCATTGATGCATTCCATAAGACATGACAGCAAGACAGTATAAAGGTACTTTGCATTACTGCTGCTACTCTTATTAATGTCATGTTTTCTATAAATACATTTTTACTGAAATCTAATTGCTGTTTCTCCATCCCCAAATGTATCTAGCTCTGAAAAATGAAAGTCTGAGCTGACCTTGCAGATATTTCAACCTTTAACCCATCTATTGCTTGGACATATGGCTGATTAGAGGCAACAGAACCACCTTTACAGCATATTTAATTATCAAATTGAGTGCTTAATGGAAATGTTCAGATTATTTTCAATTTCACAAAACTATAGCAGAAAATAAACGGACGTTTCTAAGCGGCAGGAGTTCGATATTTTAGCTTTTCAATTTGGGTTTTTATAAAAGGAGAGGGTCGCCGCAGCGCTCATACTCAGTCTCACTCAGGTGCAAGTCTCACGTTTTGCAGTTTGATGAAAGGACTTGTGGTCACGTCTCGCGGAACACATGGTGTTCACATATTTTAGGTAGGCCCGCGAGACGGCAGCAGATGTTCGGACTCGGCGGAAGTGGCCGCGGAGGGCCGCGCGCGTGTCGAGCTGAGGGGGCGAGCTTCCAGGAGCACGGTGAGCCGATACTGCACGCCTAACAAATATCAGAGGAAAATGCGGATGAACTTGAATGATATTTCCCAGCTGTTTAAAATGTTGCAAAATGGATAGAGAGAAAATGTACAAAGGTAGATATACCCATTTTCTACTACAAGGTATTTTATGTATTTATTTAATAGTGTTCCGCAAGCTCTCGGACGATTGGCACTGGAGTGTTGTGAGGTATTTGCAAAAGATTTATGTTTTTTAAGAATTTGAAAAAATACAATAATTTTCGCGTTCAGGCAATACGTACCATTTTTCACAGGATTACATCAGCGCATTGAGAAGTAAAAGGCAGTTACATTAGAAGTGGGGGAGGGTAGCAGATAGAGTAATGTAATATAGGGAGGTGGTGTGTGAGAGTTTTGAAAAGGTATTCCAGAGCATGGCGTGGGATATGGTAATTAGGGAGGGCATGGATTTTAGGTGGATGAGAGGTTCAGATTCTACTTTTTATAAAACTGTATAGGGTTTAACGTTGCACTCAGAAGGCTGATTCAAGGTTCAGGGGTTACAGCCAGCCACATATCAATTAATAACAAAGACACCAGAAGTCAGTGGGGTTGAAAGGTTGGTTGCCTGATTTCAAGGGAAGTCAGTTCGGCAAAACTCTAATACTCTTCACAAACACAGAGGATAAAGGCAAATACACGTACAATTTACTGGGCCTACGTGTGTATGTATGTCAGTGACTGCTTGGAGAACAACCCTTACTATGTCCAAATCAAAACAATTACCTGGCTCAGTGCATTAGACCCAATGTTCCAAAACCTAATAAAGTGTCACTCAAACCAGGAAAATGTATTTGCAGCCGAACTAGATCTCATGGGTCCCAGCAGGTTCCTGCCATAACCCAAACATGTACATTTTGACAAAAAAGATCAAATATGTTGATAGTTTAAGGCCAGATCTTAGGGCCGGTGAAACTCACAGGGATCTACGCAATCCTTGTGACAAGTATTTCCCGTTGGCCCTAGAGCCACTGAGGTTGGATAGTACTGCAACTCACTGAATTGGGAACTACCTCCTGTTTTGGCCTTTGACTTTCAGGAGGTAGTTAGGTAGAAAATTCAAGGCTTCCCTAATAAGACTGTTTGAGTAGCAGAGCATAAACTTCAAACAGCACATGTATTACAATAAATCAATGTTATGACAGTGTTATCTATTTTCTTAAATATTATTTGGCAGTTGATGCACATTCATACACAAGGGGGGAGGGAGCACACTGCCTCTCATCCCAGCACAGTTCACCGCACTGAATTCTGGTAAATGAACCCAGAAACACGTTTCTAGCGATAACAGCACTACCTTCACCAACTTTGGTGGAAAACTACAGCAACTTTGAAGTAAGCGTACTGCATTTATCAGATTGCAATTAGGTGAACTGTGCTGGGATGGGAGGCAGTGTGCTCCCTCCCACCTTATGATATGCATTCATACTCCACATCTGTCTCTGAATAAAGGGCCACAGATACTTTGCATCATCCGCAGTGCTACTAGACTATGCACAGCTTTAGCCTGTCTCAAGCAGGATTACCATCTTAAAAGTAGCCAAAGTGCCATGCATAATCTCATTGAGATAACTGTCAGCAGCATGAAAGGCTCACTCAGTTTCAGATTTAAAGTTGACCACACACTTCTTGAGAGAAACGGTTACCTAAATGTGCATTTCAATCAGGTGTGATGAAATGCCATGCCAGACACCTACCAAGTTGTACTGCAGCTCATATTTCATAAACTGAAGCTCACAACCTCATCTCAATCAGGTGCTGCTTCTCGACCCTGGCTTCTTGCAGACCATAGGTGGGCAGCCCATCTCTTTGTATGGGTCTGCACCTTTTGCCTTGCCTTTTGTTGTAGTCTTTTGTTAAGGTATTTCACTTTTCAGGCTACAGACTGACCCGCTGGAACTGAAAGAGAACATGAACGATCCTCAGTGCTTCAAATACTTTCATGTTTTTTTTTTTTTTTTAGAGTTTTATTTAGCGTTAACTCGACCCGAAGATATCAGGTATCAGAGCGCTTTACATGAGCACCAGTTTCGTTACAGATGGACACATTCATTTTTGTTAGGCGCAGGGAGATTAAGGGGCCGATTCCGATCTCGGCCGGTAGGGCTCCGAATCGGATTCGGATTTACCGGATCCGATTCGGAGCCCTGTTTCCCGACCGAATCGTACGCGGGTCCGGCCGAGCGAGTACGATGCAGGCACCCGCGAAAACTCCGACCGACTCGAACGCGGCTTCAACACGCTCCGACTGACTCGCATGGACACGACTCGCACCGCGCTATGGAGACGTTTCCCGGCCGGGTAAGTACGATGCGCGCCGCGAGCATTCCGATCGACTCGCGCTGTCTGGCTCGAACAAGCTGTCGGAGCCGGACTTTGGGGGTCCGCGTCGGACCCCCCTGTACGCGTAGGCGCGCGAGTCGCACACAGGGGGGACCCATGGGTCCCCCCTACCTGTTGGTGTACGGCGCGAATCGCTTGGACGCGTACACGCTATAGGGGGCGCCCTTGTCCGCCTCGCACCCATTGAGTCAATGGGAGCCCGCGTACGCGTTGTACGACAGGCTCCCATTGACTTCAATGGGAGTCCGACCGACTCGAGTCCGATGGCATGCGTGCGCATCGTACTCGATCGGTCGGACTGCCCGAGTCCGATTCGGTCAGAAATCTCTCCGGGTCCGGCTCGGTCGGAGAGATTTCCGGCCCGAATCGGAATCGGCCCCTAAGTGATTTGCCCAGAATCACAGGATGTTGAGCGTCCCTGCCGAGACTCAAACCCAGTTCCCCAGCTTCGAGGTCGACCGCTCTAGCCGTAAGGCTACATCCTCTCCCCTAATGTTATTCCAGCCCAGACACATACACTTGGCTTAACAATGGTAACTGCATAAAGGAGGGCATAAAGGAATCAGTAGTTCTGATGGACATGGAGGGAAAGCTGAGGGAGCAGCCCTGAATACAAATAAACCTCATGTACCATGCTATAACATTAGGGGCTGCATACATGCAAGGAGGTCAACTTAGCTGCACCCAGCTCTCATGTAACAAAGCACCACTTACACATGCCACATAAAGTTAGAGAGAATTAGAGGACCCAATCATGACAGGCCATATATGTTTACACAAGGACAGCAGATTATGCAGTATTTCCACTCAGGTGCATATATAAAGGCATGTACTAAAAAATTATTAATCAGCTGCCACCAACCATGCCAGGTCATGGGGGGATGATAATCATCCGTGATAAAAGGAGTAGCAGTTTGGATGTACCACATCATCCAACAGAGTCTTTCCCTCTTTTGGTGAGGCACACTCAAGTATAAAAAAATAATGGATTACATTGGCACTGGGTTACCATATTACATTTAATAAGTACTAACTTTGAATTGGGAACAAATAGAACTATGCTGTTTAGACTCAATTCAATTGTCATTTAAAATCCTCTTTAATCATAAAGTTGGACTTTAAGTCACAATTCTGACAATGCCACTATTAGAAAATTTGTATTTTCCTGTCCCAACCATTTGTGCCTTCTGCCAAGGTCCTGAGTCACATGACTATGGATGGATCTGTTGTTGGGGTTTACATATTCCTTGCAGACAGTGACACAAATGGGACTAGATGTGGACATGATGGGCCATCCTGCCAGGATGGCTGGGGGTGGAGCTGTGCCCTGCCCACTTACACTTCAAAGGGCTTTGCCTCCTGCAGACACAAAGGAACCTGACACCAGCCTTTTGTCACTCCAGACAGTTTGAAGCCCTGACAGGGCATTGGAAGAACATTTCAGAACCAGAGGTGGGAGTAGGACAGGGAGCCCCCTTGCACGCAAAGGCTGGCACCAGGGATGAATATTAGACTCCAAGAACCACTCTTCAGATCGCTTCTGGACCTGTGAAAGTCTGAGAAGTAGGACAGCTCTGCTGCCCTGCTGCAGGAAGGACTGGCCTGCTGTTGGAAGGACTGCCCTGCTGTAAGAGGAAGGAAGACTGGACCTGCTCCTTGAACCAAGGACCACCACAGTGATTCCAAAGGCTAGCTGGCTGGCCTCCTGTGTGAGCTACAGGGACACAGCAAGCTCCGGAGATCCTGCAACTTACCTGCCTGCTGCTGCTGGTCCCTGCTGGAGTGAGTCCTAGCCCCCAAGTGGTGCCCACCCAGGTCCTGGACACTTGGTTTGGTTTTTAAGTAGCCCCCCTTATCAAATTTCAAAATATGGAACTTGGAAACATTTTCAGCAAAAACTGCTCTGAGAACCGACAGGAGGCCAGGACCTACCTGCAAGCCGATCCAACTAAGGTGCATTGCCGGTGGGATTGACTTTCTCCCAGCTCAAGCTACATTCTTCTCCGCAGCAGCAAATCCTCTTCAGCAGGACCTCCCTGTGATGATGTCTGGCCTCATGGAGCTGTCTTCGGCTACAGCCTGCAGTCTTGTCCTGCTGGATGAATTAATGCTCCAGAAAAATGTCTAAGTCCGTAGGTAGAAATCTTCATCAGGCTCAACTACGACCAGCATCCCATCTACAGCGACCTCCTCGGCCTAAGAATCCAGCTTCTCCCACTCAGAGCTTTTCTCAACCTCATCAACGGCTTCACCGAGATCTCTTTTAGCAGCTGCTCCTCATCAATGACTCATCCCTGGATACAGCCTGGTGACCTGCCCTCTTGAGATTCTACGATTCCAAGAACTTTTTCTAAAATTTCTTCTAAGCCCAAAGGTAAGCCAAGACCGGGCCCAATCCACCTTTGTATCTGACCCACGCTCCATCGTGGTCAGCCTTAACGTTTGACTTTGACCCAGTTTTGCAACACCAGATACCTGTCTTTCAGGTGCTGTTTTTCACTAAGAACTTTAAAAATTCATAACTACAGGTTCTACTGATTGGATTTAAATTGTTTTGGTGTCATTTATTCATTACAATTTACTCTAGTTTTCTAAATTGGTTTGGGATTTTTTTCTGTTGTGTTTTCACGTTATTACTGTTTGTGTTCTGCAGAAATACTTTACACATTGCTTCTAAGTTAAGGCTGACTGTGTTTGTGGCAAGCTACCAAGGGGGTTAAGCATAGGTTAATGTAGTGATTTCTTGTAGCTCACCCTGACAAGGTTTGTTTCTATTATTTGCATGAGGATTCCATCTCTCGACTAATAACCCCATTTCTTACAATGGGGAACTCAAGGAAGGGGCACACACTCTCTAGAACCATGCAAGGAACCTTTACCTTCCCAAAAGGGGCAGTCCTGACTTACTTCCATATTTCAGGAGTACTACAAGAGTAAGTTAGAGCAAAAGTTTTACGAAACAGGAAGTGACTTTATAATTTTTTCAGCCAAAAAGTTCCAATTATCACTGCCAAACATGGGGTTCTTGCCCTTTTCTCCTGAATTCTGCAACCTGATACGCTGTATATCTTAAGCACGCATATATTTTTGTGAAATTTTCTCTATCCTTAAACATGAGATTGTCTGTAAAATAGCCAAATAAATCAACCATGTTTTCCAAAACATAAAAAGCCAATGAGTTGAAGCCTCGTGCTTTTAACACCCATCGTTGGCACTTCTCAAAATACAATTTGTAAGATATGATTGTAAAAGGTGAACTGGAGTCCAACTTCATGTTTATCATCCAAACAGGATCCCATCACTATATATTTCATTTTCTACTCTTACAGAGAGAACTTATTGACATGTCTTAGCATTTGCACAAGCTTATCCATCTTGAAGAGTCTACACATTTTTGCAAAATATCTTACTTTGTTTCACTTATTGCATTGTGTATTTATTGGTATTGGCTTTTTCCATCCCTCTTCAGTTTTGTGTTCAGAGTCTTTCCTCTGATTCGTTGCTAGATTTTTTGTGAGTGAAGGTAACCCCTTTATTTCTGGCTTTAGGATCAATTGTAGAATAAAGCAACTTTTCCCTTCCTACATGTCAAGGAGTGTTATAGCCAGCATTGTCCTGAATACCCCTCTCCTTGGACATGACTATGAAGGGTTCATAACCTATGGAAGTGAAATGTGTTTCACATATTTATGCTATGTCAGAAGCGAAGCTGAATTTCCTAGGAACCAGAACTCGCCCATTGATATTGTAGGTACAAAGTCTTACATGAAGGTTGCATCCACTAGACACCTATCCCTGGCTATTCTAAAATAAGGAAAACAGATTTTAAACTCTATTTACTTCAAAACAGTATAAATCATATTTGCTTTTTACCAACTTTTGCTTTGTATAAGTTTCCGCAATTCTCCATGACAGTGGATTGTTAAATATGCATATATCTTGTTGTAGCTGCTCTCAGCAAGTGCCTTTGCACTACAATGCTATCCTCTGTAGAGATTTTTGTATTGTAAATCTGTATAAGCATGGTCACCTTGGAGACGTGTAGAACTGGACATTCACTCGGTCTCATATTCTTCTGATTTCTAGCCAAGAGCATCTAGGGATGAGATAGAAAGCATTCAGTAGCGTTATAAATTTAACTACACACACATAATTTTGAATTCTGCCACTGCTCGTCATCTGTAGCTGGCCCAGTTGTCATGTATTGTGAAGGTGCCAGTAATATCTCTAGACATTGTGCTGATAAACAAGTGACTTCCAAACATTCAACCTCACTTTGGCAAGGTTCGATTCCTGCACCAGCAGCCGATCTAAAGGGGGAAAGTTCCTCTCCCTCCTCTGGTGTAGGATTAGACCCGTAGAGACGATTTGCAGAAAAGAATGATTCAGACAATTGTGGTTGACTATGGTTACAACTGCAGGAAGTTATGCGTACGAATTGTTGTGAATTTACATTGATAGGAAATTGCAGCAAATCAGTGGTGATTGCAAATGTTGGGATATTTTGTGTGATCAGCATTAAAACTTGTACATGTTCATAGTGATTACACAATTTTAGGAATTTATGGGGCCAGAACTGTGTAGCAATTCACAGAGGTTTCACATTTGTTGAATTTGTGATGCTAAAAATTGTGCACAAATTCCTGGTGGCTACATATTTTAAGGGATCTGCAGGGATTTGGCATTTAGGCCAAAATCGGAGATATCATGGCTATTTTGTTGTTTGAATCTGTTGCTGCAATGTGGAGGGATGAGGGAGCATTTTAAAATAATGAGGAATTTTATGTTTCTTAAATTCTGTTTTTTAAAGAGGTTTATACTGGTCGCGGTACCGGGGGTTTGTACTAGGACAAATAGAGGCGCCATTTTTAACACAGCTGTGCTCGAGTGTTCCAGAGACTTGCACAAGCCCGCGTATTTAATGATGTCCGCTGCGCAGACGTGCTAGGCATTTAGGCCAAAATCGGAGGTATCATCACTATTTTGTTGCTTGAATCTGTTGCTGCTATGCGGCAGGGGGCTTTTTAAAATAAAGAGGTTTATATTGGTCTCAGTATGGAGGGTTTGTATTGGAACAAATAAAAGTGCCACTTTTATCACAGCAGCGCTCTAGTGTTCCAGATACTTGCACAATCGCGCCTATTTAATGATAAGCTGCAGCATTGACGTGCGCAGCGGGCACGCCGCTAGTGCACCAGAGGCAAGCCCGTTCTTTTTTGAGGTGAACACTCTTAAATGAGGGGTTTCTCAGGGCTCAGCCCTGAGCCTCAACATTTTAACATGTACATGTCTCCGCTTGCATATCTGATTGAATCATTTGGTATTCAAGTTGTCTCTTATGCGGATGATACCGAGCTCCTGCTGACTTATGAAGACAACTCGGTGCTAACCAAGGAGAAATTTTCCTCCTGCATTGTGGTGTTGATGAGGTGGTTTAAAGCCAACTGCCTGCAATGTACTCCTGACAAAGCAGAGATTCTGCTGTTTGGTTCTAACCCCATTCTCGGCTGGTCGGGTGCCTGACGGAGGTGGCTAAGAACTTAGGGGTGCACCTTGATGTTCACCTATCTTTTAAATCCCAGATTTCGGCAGTGGTTAAATCTTCCTGTTGGATACTCGGGATGAAAAAGAAATTGCTCGATCTCCCACCGTGGGAAGCTTGGAAATCAGTGGTCCAGGCCATGATTCTCTCCAGATCAGACTATGCCAATGTTCTCTATCTGGGGATCGCAGATTATCTAATACAGCGACTAAAAATGGTGCAAAACACAGCAATTCACCTTCTGGTTAAGCTCTTCAAATGCGCCTCAGTATCACATTACCCTTACCAACTGGATTGGCTACCGGTGATGAAAAGGATCATTTTTAAAGCCTTGACCAACGCGCAACAAACTTTTTACAAGGCTGTTTCTAAATACCTGTCCAACAGGCTACTTGAATGCTGTCCACAAATAACCTTTCGTTCACAGTTGGCCCGGCTGCTAGTTACCCCACATACCAAGCCGAAGAAGCTGGGTGGCTCCGCCTGTTCTGTTATGGCAGCCAAGCACTGGAATGAGCTTCCCTGCCAACTCAGATGCATTCCAGATAAAAAACATTTTTCAGAAGCAATTAAAAACACATCTGTTTAAATTGTAGGGTGGATGATGTCTCTCGTCTGGCCGTTTTGCCTTAGCGCTGGAACACTCTAGGAGTAGCTGAGCGCCTTAGAAATATTTTCATTCATTCATTAATTCAGAGGTCACAGGGGTGATTGGGGTGTTGTTAATTCATGGTAATTGTTTAGTCTGATACATTTCCAGGCATTTATGAGATCTGCAGATTTTGGGGAAATTGTATTCACTTGGCCCTCACTAGCTCCGCCCTCACTGCAGTCAGTGCCTCCTCCTCCTGCAGTGCTGCTAAGGCTGTTCCTGACCAGTGCATGTCAGTTCTAGGCAGCCTGCCAGTAGGTCAGTGAGCTTCTACTCATTCTCTTTTTTCCCTATATTTCTTTAGGTTTTGGGCTCCTGCCAGCGCTTAGCATTAAAGCGCCATTTGTCTGCTAGTTTATCCCGCCACCCGCTTCCCGGCTCCCCAGCAACCCCTCGGAAATTACTTAATGGAGGCCTCAGTGCGGATGCGCCACTGGTGTGCCGAAGGCAAGCCCCTATGGCCAGGTACTGCCGAGCCCCCCCACCCCCAGACATTCCCTTTTACCTAAACACCTGTTAACCTAGGGAAGCCACAGACCCTCCACTTTCCCCCCCCAAGGCATCAAAATGGAATCAACACACCATGGCTTGGGTTAATGGTCGTAAAACCCCGGCCGTATTTTATTAATCAAATAACGAAACATTAACTTTTATATATACAATATTTACAATACACAGAAAAGTCCAGTCCATTACATTGATATGTACAGTATTCCAGTTGGTTAACCTTAACATGTTTCTAGTACATAGCCATTCCTGTTTTAAGCTAAAATGATCAACATAATTTCTTTCCTGCGTATCCCTGTTTGAGCCTACGACAAGGTCAATGACTGGTCCAAGATCGTGCTAGGTCCCACCCTCCTACCGGAGTGACCTTGCGCAGGAGGCCCAGTTCGCCAGAAAGATTACCGCCCCCGGGCACCCTCTACGCCCTCAATATTATCTCCAAGGGGCTGTGCTGTCAAGCCAAGTTTCTTGCGCCACTGCGCTTGTGCAGGGGTTGGCCCAAAAGCCTACCGGAAGCGGAACTTCCCCTCCCCCATCCAGCCTACCGGCTGTAACTGCCCCCTGGAGTTCCAGGAGAGACCAACTGTCCCCCCCCACCCCCCAGGCATCCTCATTTGACAATGGTGTTGCCTACTAAGGACCATAAAAAATACCCACCAATCATGACCTTACTGCCACAGGCCAGCATAGATGACCGACTATCTGGCCCCCCCGTTGCACCTAAAGGTCATGCCCTGCTCCTTGCTCACACTAACCAGGCAAGTAAGTTTTCCAGATACATTTCATTACCAATTTTTAAGAGATGGACGCCATCCTGCAGAAAGAACCTTTCCCCACCTGATGCACCCATGCGCGATAGTCTGTAATTTTGGGGACCGAAACAATTTATCAATACGCTTGTTGATTCTTTTTACTGAGTTGTTCAATGCCCACACATACTCATCCCCCGCCATTGAAATCTAGGGACAATGTGTGACCACGCTAGCACTGCCTGTGGGCGTCTCCTTGCCAGCCAACCTACCTCAGTGACAAGTGCCTCCACCACACCCTTCCTCCCCAGGTGAACCAGATCATTGTCCCCCAGATGCAAAATTACCACTGCAGGGGGCATGTGAGTCTTGTCAAGTAAACTCCCCAACATATCCCTTAGTTGGTCAAGACGTAAACCCCCACGACCATGCAAAGAAACATTGAAACCGGCCTGACGTGCCCGGTTTGCATAGTTGCCTGTAAAGAAAAATTGTCTCAATCTGCTCACATATGAGTGACCAACAATCCATACTTCCACTTCCTTAGGGTCCCAGGCGGGTACCTGGGCTGCAATAAGCTCCGATGACCGAAGAACCGCTGCAAGCTTCCTCCCTTCGGGATAGGACATGGAAACTGCAAACCAAACCAAAAGATAAAAGACACCGTCATTAACGTATAGTAAACCTTTTTACAGCATGTGTAGATGCACATAGCGTTTGTAGCAGTCTGAGGACCACCGACCAATCCTCTGGACCACGCTCCCCGATAGGCCCCTGGCCGTGGCCTCAGTGGCGGCCCCTATCTGAAAAGAGTGGGTACCAAACCTTGATGGTTCCAAACCGGCCGCACTGAGGGACGCACTCATGACTCTACTGAACTGTAATTTAGTGAGCGGGGTTCCATCGCTGTAAATTAATAGTGGACCCTCTGCTCCCTGTGGCCTGTGTGCGATGAATGCTTCCAGGTTGGTAATGGGGCAGCAAACACTCCCCTGTGCCTTTTGCAGTATAATTTGATCCCCTCTACCGTTCTGATCGGTCTTAGACCTAGGGATGGTCACAAATAGCTATACTCCCTGCACCCTCACGTGGCCGAATTGCAGCCCCCGTGCCAGTCTTGCTTATTCCGCGCTACCAGTTCCCCCACCCTGAAAGTGCCGTAGAAAGCCAGAGTAAAGGCTGCTCTAAAAAGAAGCACTTCCCCAGATGATTTACAAACCAGATCTAATGCCGCAAGTAATGCTGCCAGAGTGTCAACACCTATTGGGCGCCTAACGTCAGGTTGGGGACCTTGCAAGTGCTGCCACCCCCGTAAAGCTTTTTTTACTATGAATGTGTTGGTGAGATCATGCCTCCCCTGCATTCTTGCAAAGAAGGAGACTGCTGCTATGTGGTGCCTTGCGTATGCCACGGTGCGCCCCCCATCCCTCATTGCCCTCAGAAATGAAACCACCGCCGATGATTCATGCCACACCCCTTCCCATTCTTCCCCCAAGAAATTGCAGTAGGCACCAAAAGACCCCTCATAGGCCAGCCTGGTCCTGGGTGCTAGGCTAGCTGCCACGCGGTCCGATAGCTGGGGGCACCAAGTTGCCAAAGCTGGTCTGGGAAAGGCATTGGGTTCTCTGCTGCTCCGGGGTGGTGGGACCTGAACACCTGTATCTTAAAGTGAGAGAGCGCATCAGCAGCATGATTTAACACACCTGGGACATGTTTAGCCTTAAACAGTACATTCAACCTCATGCATATGAGTATTATTTCCTTCAACAGCCGAAGCGTCATTTTATACTTAGCCGATTGGTGGTTAATGCACTCCACCACAGACATGTTGTCAGACCAGAAGACCACAGATTGATTCCGCAATTGTTCCGGCCAAATGGATAATGCCACTAGGATGGGGAACAATTCCAGGAAACCAATGTTACCTGTCAGCCGGACTCCACCCACCATAGTGGCCAACGCTGTGCTGACCACGCCGGGCCCAGAATGGCACCAAAACCCTCGCTACCTGCCGCATCGGTCATTAGATCCATCTCAGGGCTGGGCCACACCACATTGCCATTGAAATCACGCAGAAATGCCATCCAAATATGCATATCCTGCCGGACCTCGCCGGACCACCTGGTGTGATGGGGCTTTTCCTTGAGACCTGACATTGCCTGTGCGATGGTGCGTGAGAATGGACATGTCATCGGAATGATTTTTAATGCAAAGTTCAACTGTCCCTCCGTCCATTGTATCTGGTGCAGGGTAGCCTTCTCTTTTCTTAAACATTCCTGCAGTTCTAAGGTGAAGGCCACGATTTTGCCCCTAGGGAGTCGTGACACACCTTTCACTGAATCCAGTTCAATGCCTAGGAATTCAATCTCTGTAGCCGGCCCCACTGGCTTGTCCCATGCCAAAGGGACACCAAATTCATGCATGAGTGCGCAAAACTCCTGCAATGCCCTGCCACATTCCTGAGAGCCCGGCGCTCCCAAGAAGAGGAAGTCGTCCAGGTAATGTAACACTGATTGGTGCCCTGTCACCTGCCTGAAAACCCACTCCAGGAAGGAACTGAATTTCTCAAAGTAAGAGCAGGAAACAGAGCATCCCATGGGCCTGCATTTGTCCATGTAATATTTCCCTTGCAGCTGAAAACCCAGCAAGCGGAAATCCTGAGGGTGTACTGACAATGGGCGAAAAACTGATTCAATGTCAGATTTTGCTAGTAGTGCGCTCGGTCCCAGTTCCCTCAGCATTTCAATTGCCTGATCAAAGGAAGCATATCTGACTGTGCATAGGTCCCCATTGATGGCTTCGTTCAATGACTGACCCCTGGGGGCCGACAGATTGTGAATTAAGCGGAACTCCCTTGGGTCTTTCTTGGGCACCACCCCCAAAGGAGAGCAGACAAATCCCTCTACCGGTATTTCATCGAATGGGCCAGCCACTCTTCCCAGCCTCAATTCTTTTGCTATTTTTGCTGCCGCAATCCCATTGTTGAATCTTACCGATAGTTGGTTGCGGCAATTGGACACCCCCAAGTAACCGGGCACAGGAATTCTAAAACCGTCTCTTAAGCCTTCTAGCAGGATCTGTGCTGAATTAGGGCAGCTGTACTTGTTTAACCATGGGAACAGGGCACTTGTTATGATTGGAGAGTGGGCCTAGGTGAGAGTTACCCCCTCATTCTTGTTTCTTCCCTCCTCTGTCCTCTGATTTTTTAAAACATTTAGACTCTGGGTGTGAGGCGTGACCACAGAAAGAACAGGCATGTATAAATTTGCATGTGCCCGATGCCCTGGTGCATGTCTGTTTGTTATAATCCCAACATGCCCCTCCCCCCCTCCTGTGCTAACTGGGGGGCCTGACCGAAAGGACTGCCCCCGCGTGTTGTTGTTGGGCATGGACTTCATGTGTCGCAACCACATGGTGACATCGGTTTGGTCCCAAGTGAGGCCTGGGTCGGTTGCTTTCGCCTTCCTGAAGTCTTTATCGTCCTCTTTCCAACCCACACCACCGTATTCGCCATGCGCACAAGCTATCCTATTTTGGTAGCATGCCATCTGCGCACCTAAACCCGTAAAATGTTATGCCATTATTGCTGTATAGTTTGAGAAACCCTTGAACCAATTAACCAGAGTCTCTTCAATCTTTGTTCTTTTTTGCCTCCTCCTTATCTGCATTGTCAACTAACAGAGAAAACATATTTACATACTCCCCTTTCCAAATTTTTTCTCTCACCTCCTGTGATATATGTCTACCCAATCGATCCCTGGAGGAGCGCAATTCGCCCAAACGTACGCTTGGTAACACCTGTGCCATACCTATTGCTGCTGCCTCCTGCTTCTTGGTTTTATCATCCTGCGCTGGTGGGCTTGCTTTGCGGGGGTCTTGTCCAGTCATGTTAGCTGCTGCCCCGCTAGCCGCAGCGTCCCCAACCGGCACATTCTGCCCACCCCCCGGCTTAGACCCCTCAAACTCCGCCACCAAATTCCTGGCCTTCTCCAGCGCGCTACCCTCGTCCAACAAAGCCCCAGAGCCTGCTGCCGGGGTCCAAGTTCCTGCCCTAGCTAGCCAGAGCAGCACCGCTGCCAAATTGGCCACTAAATCTGGCTGCCCAGGCGCACTACCGGAGGGACATGGTGCCAGGGGGGCTGCCCCAGGTGTACTTGGTTGACTGCCCCCCGCGGCCCCTGGTGGAATGGCTGGTGGCACTGGGCCGCCCCCCTCAGCCACTGGCACTTCTACTACCGGCTCCGCCAGAACTGCCGCCCTATTCTCTAATGCCCTCATGGGGGACGGGGTACTACCCCCAACCTGCTTGGCTCCAGCTCTCTTAGGTACCGGAGGGAATGCTGCCCTAGGAGCCACACCCGCCCGTCTGGGCCTTTCCTCAGCCCCTTCCTGACTGTCCACTCGGCTTCTCAACTCTGCCAAAGACTGCCCCATATCTTCCATTTTTTGCATCATTGTTTCCATAAACACATCCATACGCGAGCGCTTTTCGCCCTTCTTTGATTTTAGCGCCATCACACACCACTCGTGTCCCACAATCCCTAATGAAGCCTACAATACTTCTGCTCGCCGATCAGTTCAATCACAAAATTCACTTGTCCCTTCAGCCCACCACTGCCTGCCAAGCGCCCTGTGTAAGCACTAGTCACCCACAATCTTAGAATAAAATTGGTCCGCAAAATTAACTCCAACCAATCATTGCCTGCCCACAGCTACTGTGTGTTACCACTGCCCACACCACACATGCAAAGAGCAGGTCCCAAAAACAAACCCTCACTCTCCCATACAAAATAACCCTAAAAAACGAGTTTCCTTCTCTAGAGCACATTTAAACACCACTCAGCCTAAATAATCCTGCCCAGCACCTTGCTGCACCCTAAAAAATTGCCCACCAAGAAAAACTATTTTTCCTGCAATGTAGGCCAGATCAAACCCCCCCCCCCCTTTCCCTTCACCTTCTTGTCAGACGTTGGAAAATCGGGCCTGCCCTGCTTAGTGCACCCTCACTGCCGCAGCTGGAGCCACCACCGCAACACCAATCGTGCGGGGCCGGCGAGTATACACTCAGCCAGTGTGGCTCCCAGCTTCAGGGGGACTGCACCAAACAGCTTAGAGGCTCCGGTCGCTGTAGCGTTGAAAAAACCTGCAGAAAAGGGGGACAAGAGAGAGAAGAAAAACGCGATGTTGTCTCCATCCTGGAGACAGTCCCGACTTGTTTCCTGGCTGTGGAGCGGCAACGCGAAAGGCCGTCCCGCCGCTCCACAGCCCCTTTTAACCCTTGTGAGGCCGGGAAGCCGGCTGAATCCGCCTTCCCGGCTTGCTCCTGCCCCCTTGAAATGCTTCCGGGTCACTTATGATTCTGGGCCAATCAGGGTGAGAGGCGAGGTGGGGCGCCGATCGCGTCATTCTATGTGCGACACCCGCCGCGCCCCGCCCCACCGCCTCCGTGTGGGGGACCGGCAAGACCGCCATACTCTGCGGCGTGCCCAAGTCCGGTTGGCGCCTGCGGATTTGTGCCCATCCATGCCTGGACCGTGCCTAGAGCTAGGACCCCTGGCTTTTACACCCCACAAAGCTACTCCGCCACAGACCTCTGAGCCTTGAAGCCGGGTCGCAGCAATACCAACTACTGCCACACTTCCCCACGCACCATTAGTGGACTGTTCTCCTGCCGACACTGCCACTTCACCTTCAGCACCGAGACAACCAACGCACCAGAAACACCGCAAATGCGACCGCATCCATCACGTCATCCGAGGCCACAGCAGAAAAACTCCAGTGCATCCTACTCAACGCACGTTCACTTGGCAAACCTGCCACGGAATCTCATCCCTCACCCGGGACTTCTTCTTCCTCAGCGAGACTAAATCCCGTCTATGCACCAGACATCGCCATCCCCGAAGGCTACAAAATAACCCACCGGGACCGAACCAACGACCAAGGAGGAGGAACGGCCACATCGTTAACCTCAGAAGCAAGACAATCGGCTACCAGCTCAGGAAAATCCTGAACACATCCGAAGTGAAACCTCTCCTGAAAACACCATCCCCTGACCCAGCCGAACTGATGCACTACCGGCCATCTCTCTTCTCCAATATCCAGCAAAGGTCCCCGAGAAAGCGATCACCCAGCAACTCACCCAACATCTCGAACACCACATTCTCCTGGACCCCTCCCAATCCATATTCCGAGCCAACCACAGCACAGAGACAGCCCTGATCGCAGCCACCGATGACATCAGGGCCCTCCTGGATGACAGAGAAACAGCAGCCCTCATCCTCCTGACCTGTCAGCCGCGTTTGCCACCATCTCCCATCTCATACTGATCAACAGACTCCATCACATTGGGATCCAGGGCAACGCCCTCAAATGAATCGCCTCTTACCTGACCGGTAGAACTCAAAGGATCTGTCTCCCACCGTTCACTTCGGAGCCCAAGATCATCTGCTGTGTGCCCCAAGGATTGTCTTTTAGTCCCACCCTCTCAACACCTACATGAGGGGCCAGCATACATCACCAAACGCCTCCCCTTTCAGCAACTGACCAGACACCTTCGATCTGCTTCCCTCTCCCTCGGAGAAACCCCACAGATCCGCCGAACCAACAGCGGTGGACGCTCCTTCTCGCACCTGGCAGCCAAGGCATGGAACCTTCTTCCCCTGTAACTCAGAACCGTACCGTCATTCCAACAATTCAGGAGAGAACTCAAGACATTGGATGTTCGAATGAACAACCCACATCGCAGCAGCCAATATCTCCAGTGCCTTGAGACCCTCACGGGTGATTTGCAACGCTCTACAAATGTCTGATTGATTGATTAACATCAGGAGGATATATACATTTGCTAATTTGCTATTTGTTATTGCATATCAAGAGTTGCTTTTTAGGATGTGATATGATTTTGATCATAGCCAAAATGTCCCAGAGCAAAAGCTTTGTCTAAGACAAAGCACTGCTGAAATATGGGAATTGCAGTGATAGCATGAATGCCAACTTTTAGAAGGGAAAAGCAGGAGATTTAAAAAAATAATAATCAGGAGAGTATATTTCACCCATTAACTTCTATTGAGGGTGAGGCCTTAATTGGGTCTATCATCATGTGTGGGAATTGCAAGTGTGCTGTTGCAAGGTCAGATATCAGAAAAGCAAAAATACATTTTTCTTTTCTTAGCTGTCAGGAGCAAGAAGAAAGTGCTATAGCAGACAGAGAGAGTGTGACAAAAATGTTGTGCACTGGCTTTTGGGAGCAGGTTACTGGCAGTGCATTCTCGAGTCAGTCAAGACCAGTCCCTGTCGGCAGAAGTTCACCGAAGAATAGGGTTTTTGCATACAGTAATTGGGAGTCCGGAGACAAACCTTGAAATCGGTATTCTCCCGCCTGAATCGGGAGGGTTGGCCTGTATGAATTCCACTAATACCATCATTAAAGCATACACTTACATTATGTTTTGTACGCACAGCATAAAGTCTGGAACAGGTACTCGGCTACAAGAAACTGTTCTCATGCTAATTTATTAAAACACACTTGATTTTCTTTGAGGATGTCATTGTTGATGTTTTACGGAAGACACAGGATCGGACTCACAAAGATATTGCTGTGAGTTATGAAACAGTACTCCTGAATTCCAGCCTTTCTCACGGCTACCCCTGCTCACAGCAAAATCATTGTGATCTGGGCGCAACATGATGCAATATTATATGTCAGCCAGTGACGCTCACAGGAACCAAGAGCAGGTGCTCACAAACTTTTGCAAGGCACATTCCTACCTGAAATAAGGTAAGATTTTTCCGTGTCCTGCGCGGGTTGGGATCTATGCGGGATAGGAACGGTGAAAGAAAAAATGAAAAAAATAAGCATGAATGTGTACTTCACTTTTTATGAGTATTTGCACAGCGACGAATAGAGCAGTTAGAATTTCAAATATGTGAAAATGCCTTCTCTTGAGACGACTTGTAATTTACAAAATAATTCCAGAACTACTTCTGTTAACCTGCACCTGTCGCATTTTCTCATGGTTAATCGTGGTACCCTGTCTGAAGTCCAAAAACAGTCAAAGATTTACTACATGTATTAGAATAAACCTATGGGAGTACATTTGTGACTCTCTTTGAGAATGAGGACCTTCCTAGGAAACTAATGTAGCAAAGTAATCGCAGGCGTCACCCGGAAGCGATAATATTATTCAACAGAACCGCACAACGCAATAGAAATGTTAACGTGACATGTAAAAGCGCGGTATGAGTAAATAGAAGTGTCGCTTGTCAGAGGCGGCGATGTTGACGTACCCCCTACAAGATGGGAAAGGTGCCGAGTTCAGCAGTCCATGACAAGCACATGTTGAGCCAGACAACTCTGAACTGGACGACTGCTTGCCTGATGGACACCTCGGCCCCCTCCCGGCGCCGGGAGGGCTTGTGATGCTGAAGCCTCATCTGTCACAGTCCAGAGGAGACGCGTAAAGTAAAACTTGTCAGGAAGCGCCTCTATTCCTTGTCAGAAGGCGCTCCTGCGCACTCAGCTTGCCATATGCTGCTGGACACTGTGCAGCACCGAGGCACCCCACATATGTTTACTGCCCCACAAAAGCTGTTTGACAACAGGTTTCCACCACCACTCCACAACTACACTCCCCACACAGATTTCAATTGAACTGCTGCTTGGATGGGGTCACGCTAATAACAGGCGACAACAATGAAACCGGCGAGTCAGTAAAGCAGGCAGTGATCTCATCTCTTCATTGCTGCATCTTGCTCTTTAATATGCGTGTAGGAGGTGAAAGGTTTCTCCTGCAACCTTCCTAAAATTCGTGCTCATACAATTATTAATACCTGTATCGCGCGGTTTTCTGCATGTAGGGTTTCACATTAAAATAGGGGCTGTTGCGCTCTTTTTAAGGGAACACAGATTGCTACTGTCCATTTCAAAGTTGGAAGAAAAATGCTTTCAAAGTTTATTTTGAGAGAAAGTACGTGCAATTAGCATCGGGCAATAAGCACGTCCACATTCCAAAATGGGGTAAAAGGCCGCTTTATTGGACAGGTAGGCAAATTGATACATATTTAATACAACTCAGGCCTCACTAATACATATTCCAAACTATCACCCCCGCCCCTAAGCAATTTACCCCAACAACAAACTTACCCAACATTGTTCGGCCTAATCCTCCTCCCCAAACCCCTATCTACATCTCCTGCCTACCTCTTGCCTCCAACCTCGCTCCCTTGCTTCCCTCTGTCCGAAGCTATTCCTAATGCCCCCAACCCTTCCTGCCTGTCTTGATCTCCTCCAACTCTGCCACCTGTCCAAGCGACAACCACCGGAAGGTACTTTTTTTTTTTTTTTTTTTTCTCCTTCCATAAGCTAATAGACAATAAAATACTTGATTTGAGGGTGGGTGGGCGGGCAAAATCCTTTTCCCTACCTCACCGCACTCAGGAGCAAGTGCGCAACGGAACTTTCGCGCTCTTGGTGCTCGCGCTGATTAGCGCCAGCCAATCAACTTTGCCTCCTGTCCTGGGCCATACTAAATGCCCGAAGCTGCCCGGGGGTGGACAATCTGCGAATGCCACCCCCAGGAGCCCTCATCGGGCAATAAGCACGTCCACATTCCAAAATGGGGTAAAAGGCCGCTTTATTGGACAGGTAGGCAAATTGATACATATTTAATACAACTCAGGCCTCACTAATACATATTCCAAACTATCACCCCCCGCCCCTAAGCAATTTACCCCAACAACAAACTTACCCAACATTGTTCGGCCTAATCCTCCTCCCCAAACCCCTATCTACATCTCCTGACTACCTCTTGCCTCCAACCTCGCTCCCTTGCTTCCCTCTGTCCGAAGCTATTCCTAATGCCCCCAACCCTTCCTGCCTGTCTTGATCTCCTCCAACTCTGCCACCAGGAAAAACCCTAACCCAGGAGTTTTTCCTGTCCCCCTGATTATAAGAAACTCGCATTATAATCTGGACGCTTGTCATCAGTTAAATCACAACGTACCACCAATGTCGCCAAACAGGTGAAAAACTTTATTCGTCCATTAACAAGTGTTATGTCTATAAGCGCACATGCACTCTGTCGCCAAACAGGTGGTAACGTATCCGGAATATATACAAGGATCCTACCACATCATCCTAATAAAAAAGGAAAACGAGGGGGGGGGGTGGATGAAGAACAAAAAAAGGGGGGCTAATGAAAACATTGAAATACCTATGCAACTATTGAAATAAACAGTAATGCTGTCGCTCGAACGGCGTATTCTCAACACCATGTTTGTATGTCAAGCATTTTAGAAATCATCTCTTTTATATTTAAGATATAAATTTCATTGCCAATAAAGGATAAATGAACACCATCATGCCTAAAAAATTGGTAATCTTCTTTTGTGATTTCGTCGTGAATTAACCAATATATTCCATTAATAGAACAAAAACGATGTAGATCTCTGTTCACTTTCCGTCTCGCTCTTTCAACTGCCGTGAATCTGTCTGCCCCCTCCAAACTCTGCGTGGCATCAATGCTGTTAACACGAGCTGTGCTGTGGACCGGTTCTTTGATAAAAGTTCCAAATCTGTTTTCATTTCTATGAGTAACCCGAGACCAGATAACTGCACTAAGTCATTTTCCCCAGGTGGATCAGAACAACTTCGGGTTTAATCTTACAAGACAGCTCGCTCATCAAAGGCATTAACTGGCCCCACTTCATGCCACTTTTCCCCAACCATGACACAGACACTTCTTCAAAACTAAAACCCAAATTTTTCCCGAAATGCCTTTTTTCTGCTTGCTTTGCAGCCCATTTGACGAATGAATGTCCAATTATCCACACTTGTCGCTGGGACAATGATAAACTTGACACCAAACCTAAAAAGAAAAAACAATTAATATCTCTGCACCTAAACTTCATATTCTAACTCTCTGATATAACGTAAACAACAATCTGAGGACCAGCGCCCCAGTTTCTTAACATCACTAAGAGAAAAGCCCCATCTAGCAGCTTCTGAAGCCGCACCAATGCGGAATGAGTGTGTACCAAAATTGATAGGGTTTTTCCCAAGTTTCTTTAATGACTTTCTCAGGATTGACAGCAACTGGGAAGCTTTCAGCTGGGATCCATCTAGGTGCCGGAAAACAAAATTTGAAGTTGCACCTCCTATTGTTATAAAATCTAGCCATGCTTGTTTAGAGCACAATGGTCCGTCTATGCTTTGTAAAATTACTCTTGCACCTTTACCCGTTTGATCTGTTTTAGAATGTTCCAGAAAAATGACTATATTTGAATGAACCAGAGAAACATTCTGTACTTTGAGATCATCATTCATAGCAGTGCCTAACAGCTCAGATATCCTGAAAGCACCAAAAAAGAGCCAAATCATACATAGTTTGAACAAACGATATTCGAATGCAGAAAAACAAATCTCATGTAAACTAAGAGTTATCTTATACAATAATTTTAAAGATATTGGCTCTCTTTTATGTATCCCTCTCTTTTTTGTTTTCGCCCAACCTTGTAGGATTCTCCTACCCATCTCCCCTGCTGATGGCTCATATCCCCAAAAGAACTTCCCATAGAATGACACTCCGGCTAGTTTCCCAGCTATTGTTGTAGAAGAAATGCTCCTGTCTATATTAAGGATAATGAACTTAACTATGTCTTCTCTACGCTGCCGCAGCCCTTCACTATTATGAACTCTATACGTAGCACCTGAATCTAAGAACTCCAGCCAAGCTCTTCTGTATGCCAATTTGGTACTCTTTGCTAACGAGTTTTCGATGAGTTGATGCACATTCATTTCGCCAAATCCCATATCTCGCTGGGTACCTGAGTCTTCCGTAGATCCGCTCCGGGCGCCAAACCACGGAATCTCTCCCACTGAAAACGAGATAGGGCATCTGCGATGTTATTTTCAACTCCCGCAATATGTTTAACTTTGAATATTATGTTAAACTTTAAACAGCCTAGCATAAATGTTTGTAACAACTTTAACAACTGCTTGTCTTTGGCTTTCTGACCGTTTACTAAATCCACTACAGTTCTGTTATCTACGTTAAACAACACTGTTCTATTTGCCAGCTTCGTTCCCCAAACGGCCAAAGCCACAATCAATGGAAAAAATTCCAAAAATGCTATGCTTCTCTTTTCTGCAACCCACCTGGCTGGCCATTGTTCTGCGCACCATTTTCCCTCCCAAAAGAGGCCAAAACCGTTGGCACCTGAAGCATCTGAAAATAATTGCATCTGCCAAACAAAATCCTCGTCCAACGACCAGATTGTGACACCGTTAAATTCTGTCAAGAACCTCAACCACACCTCAAAATCCGCCCGCATATTGACAGTTATCCTGATTCTATGATGTGGTAGTTTAATGCCTGACATGGAAAAACCCAGACGCCTGCAAAATGTTCTGCCTGCCCGTATGACCCTGCAGGCGAAATTTAAATGACCTAACAAACATTGAACTTCCAACAATGTCAATTTGTCCGCTTTACTTGCATATTCCAATAGCCTGGTTATTTCAATTATTTTCTTTTCAGGGAGTCTAGCTTCCATTCTATGCGTATCTATTTCAATGCCGAGATATGTTAGACAGCAACTAGGGCCTTCGGTTTTGTCTTCTGCTAGAGGAACCCCCATGTCTCGTGCAAACTCTTCGAAATCCTTCAATGCCTTTGCACAAAGCTGGGAACCCGCCGCCCCCATGAATAAAAAATCATCAAGATAGTGTGTGACTTCATTATGTCCTGTACGAAAAGAGAAACACCACTGTAGGAATGAGCTAAAAGATTCGAACAACCTGCAAGATATCGCACAACCCATGGGGAGAGCCTTATCAACAAAAAATGTTCCTTCAAAGTAAATACCGAGCAACGAAAAATCAGAAGGGTGCACTGGCAATAATCTGAAAGCTGACTTAATGTCACATTTAGCTAATTCAGAGTCCTCCCCCATGGTTCTGATCATTCCTAATGCTGAATCTACAGAAGCAAATTGGACCATGGAATCTTCCTTTGCAATAAAGTCATTGACAGAGAAACCTGGAGGCCATGATAGGTGTTGGATCATCCTGAATTCCCCTTCTGTTTTCTTAGGAACCACACCTAATGGGGAAACGATAAGATTGTGTAACGGCCATGACTCGAAAGGACCTGCCATCCTCCCTTCTTTCACCTCTGTAAGCAATTTGTTCCTCACAATGTGTGGAAATTCATTTACAGATTTTAAGTTTTGCGCGAATCTGCGACATCTAGGCCCTTGATATCCCAATTTGAACCCTTCTCTAAAACCCCATTCCAGTATTGTTGCTTCCTGCGTATCAGGATAGAATTTTAACCATTTACATAAAATGTCCACCTTAATTGGAGTAGAAGCCCTTGTTCCCAGACTGGAAAGCAAAACCTCTTCCTCTGTTTGGAACACCTCCCCCCAATTTGATTGTTCCCCGAAGCATTGCATAACGGCGTGTTTCCCACCGCACCTTGAGCACTCGTGCTTATATTTGCAAGGGTTTCTTGTACAGTATCCTTTATTAAAATTCCAGCATGCTCCCGATACAAACGTTTGTGGTCTATTCCAAATACCCACCCCCCAGGGTGGGTCTGTTCTGAAAGGGCCGATTAGGGACCGCTAGGCCGCTAGCTGTATGCATGGATGGTGGAGGCCGTTGAGGGTACATCCATTGAACCCAGAGTTCATTATCTACCTCCCCCATGGTTTATCTGGAATTAACACTAGTCTGGCTCGAAACTCCTCATCGTAGTGTAACCAGGCATAACCCCCAAATTCTGTAGAGGCCTTCCGAATCGTGTCCAAATACTTAAAGATCGCCACTGACCTATCGGGAAACTTTTCACAGTATACACTGGCGAAAATAAGGAAGGCTGACGTCCATGTGTCTATATTGGTTGGCACCCTTGGTCTCTTTGCCAACTCCCACGCTTCTTCCCTTGAACCTTCTTTTGCTTGTATTTCCCTATGAAGAAGTTTAAACACATCAATAAACTCCCCTTTCCAGATCTTTTCTTTCGTAGCCTTATTTAAATGAGCACCCAATGGCATGGACAAACCCATGTAGGGTAAACGTCTCAGAGTCGATGTGTTTATTACTTCGCCTTCTGCCTTAGTATTTTTATCTGTAATTTCAGTCATTTTGACCTGGTCATCTGCAATCCCACCCTCTTTAACCACCTGGCTAGCTGTATCTTGCACTGCGGCCTTAATATGTTCACTGTCCGTTCCTACGCTTTTATCTACACGTAAACGTTTGTGAATAAACTGTGTGTGTACCTCACCTGGGTTTGTAGATGTGCGTTCTTCAATCGAAACTCTTTTCTTCGTCCCCCTATTTTGATGTCTTATACTGGGTCTGCCCTTAGCGCCTTCGTTTTCTTTGTCCTGTGAAAAATAAATTCTAGAGACATTTTTAGTACACCCCCCTTTTTCCTTAGAGATTCTTGAAAGCCTTGTAATAGCTCTCCCTCATCCGCAATTTCTCCTTCTTCCAATGACTCAGAATCATCGTCCAGCAAAGGTGTGCCTACCACCCCGATATTCCCTACACTACCACCCCTCCTACTGCCACTTGGGTGTTCCCCGTCCCCTATACCCCCGTCATACATTTTCCAATTAATAGCTTGTGTATAGCGAGAAACTCTGTTTGCGTCCAACGGCGTGGGGAATTTCGTTTGAAAATCCCCCTCCTCTCTGTTTCTTACGTTGCAGGACGCTAGAGGCCTGACCAAAAATTCTTTACTGCCCCTTCTTGTGCTTGGCAGTATCTCGCCCGCGTTGGGCTGCAAAACGCTGGAACTTGCAGCCGTGTGATAACTATTCTCTTTCAAATTTAATAATCTGTTTTCAGTATTAATCTCTTTTGGTATCCACACCCATTGTCCAACGTGTTCAGATTCCAGCGAACACTGAACCCGACTAACCTTGTTCGTGTTGGGCATGTCAATAAACAGGTCATTGCCCATATCTGCATCTGTACTCTTTGATAAATTATGTGCATCACTAGTAATTTGCTGAGGTAATGTGCCTTGCGCCTCAACTGCAAATGGTTTTTGCTTTGAGAGTAACATAGTATCGCCCCCTTCACTGGATATTATGGGTGACAAACGTCTGTCATTAGACATTTCCACTGTCAATTCGGAATTTTTAAATTGTTTCGTTCCAAATATAAAAATGTCTTTTTTGCCTCCCCAATCATGTTGCTTTGTAATGACAGGGCTTTGTTGCTGCTCTAAATGCCCACTAGATGGAGCACTTTCATCAGGATTCAGAGCACACGAGTCTTTCTGCATTGAATCGACTCGTTTGTTATTTTCCTTCTTTGCAGGGGCAAAAGAAGGCACTGTGCGTGTGCGTGGTCTGCCCCTCCTTCTTTTTGACGTGCTGGGCAACACTGGCGCAGAGGGAGACCTTTTGGGCTGCCGGTCAAGCTCAGGTGAGGCGCCGGTTAACAAATGCTCTACATCGTGGGAAGGAGCTGGTGAGCCTTCGCTTGAAAAGCAAGCAGTCACGGCAGCTAGCACACCGCCTGCAGCCTTCCGCCTACGCTGCTCAAAACCCACCCACGCCTCAGACAATACTCCGGGCACAATTAAATCCTCCCTCCCGGCCTCGCACAACGCGCGCAGCGCTTCCCGAACGGAAGCTGCTGCCTCCATATTAAAAGCTCCAAATCGTTTGAATATATATGCTGACACAAAGCAAAGCCCAAAATCCTTTTCCCTACCTCACCGCACTCAGGAGCAAGTGCGCAACGGAACTTTCGCGCTCTTGGTGCTCGCGCTGATTAGCGCCAGCCAATCAACTTTGCCTCCTGTCCTGGGCCATACTAAATGCCCGAAGCTGCCCGGGGGTGGACAATCTGCGAATGCCACCCCCAGGAGCCCTCATTCGCGGGGAGTCTCGTGGACATAGAAAATGGGGAGCTACTAGATGTGTGTACGCTAATCATCCGTATCGATGTGAGAATTCGCTCGATTCAAGACAACTGTTCACCGCCTCTGTCTTTACACGTTGTATTGCTAAATTATTATGTTCTATAGTTTTTAGCAGTCTTCATGTCCTCAGTGCCATACCTTTCTTTATGCAACGTGGAATTTAGCAACTTTTGATTTCTATTATTCTGTTCATTGCCCGAGGCAGGAGAGAGCTCGTGGAACTTTTTTTTACAGGACTGCGTTGCTATTTTTCTTGCACTATCTTTTCTGCAGGTGTTTTTTTTGAGGGCCTGATTCTAAGTTGTGTGTCCTGCAAGAATAGTAGTGCAGCGATCTTCTGTGTCTGTTCTGCATGATGCACATAAAACATAGTAAGGGAAACATTTATCAAGAGTTTGTGCCGCCACAAAGTCATACAGAGGGGCATATGTACAACGTCACTTTTACCAACGTTTTGTGGCGCAATGCCCTGCTCCACATTTACAAAGTGGCGTTAAGCCACTTTTTTGTGGTTTAACGCCGCTTTGTAAACATGGCAACCTTTCACGCAGGTATTTGTGTGAAAGGGGGTGCAATCTGTGTTGTTGTGGGCATTCCACCGCAACACCCATTGCTTTTTGACGCTGCCCCAGATTTACAAGGTTCTGTAAATCTGAGGCAGCGCCAAAAACCAACACCATTCAAAAGCAGGCATTACATAGGCGCAATGAGTAGAAATACTTTTATTTTTCCTCATTTTTGCTTATTCTATGTGTGCTGCATTCTAAAAGCAAATCACCATTATTTATTGTTTATGTGCAGGAATATCACATAAACAATCATCCCTGCAAAGCAGGCACCCTTGAACTATGATTCAAGGGTGTCTGTGCCTGCGCTAGGCAGCTATTTATAGTACCAGTGCTAGGGAAAACACAGGGTGCACAATATTCTTGAAATTACGGTGCACCCCTGCGTTTTGGAAATGGCGCAGCGCGGCACTGCAAAATTTGCCAGAGCGCAACACTGTGCCATTTCCTTGTACATATGCCCCACAGTGAGGAAAAGCGGCGCAAAGTCTTAATAATGAATCTACTTTCCAGTGCAAAAGTTGTTTTGTGCTGGATACACTTAAAGTAGCACAAATAACACTTTGCGCTATACAGAATTGCCAAATGCCTTTGGCAAAGCCAATCGGTCGCAAAGGTGAGACCTATGGGCCTTGCCAATGTAAGAAAGTGCCCTCTTTCTGCATGGTTGCCCCCACTTTTTGCTGAATTGCTGATGTGCTTTGACTGAGTGTACCCTGGGCTCCTCCTAATCAGGTACCCAGGGCCTATGTTCTTTCCCTAAAACTGCATTGAAGCCTAAACCCAATTGGCATCTCTGGCCATAGGTCAGCCCCTTGTAAATGGTACCACAGGTACCCAGGGCACTGTGACCAGAGAAGGCCTCTAAGGGCTGCAACACTTATTGTGCCACCCTTAGAGGTCCTGTACCCTTACACACACACACACTGCCTTTGCAGGCTGCGTGTTTTGGTGCAGAACAAAGTGAAGAGTCGACATGGCACACATCTCTGTGTGCCATGCCTTCAACCCACTGCCCTGGCATAGATCAGTCACCCCTCTAGCTGGGTGCACTATGCCAGTGGTGAGGGTACAGGTGCATGAGCCCTGTACCCCTACAGCGTCTAAGTCCATTCTTAGACATTGTAAGTGCAGTGCTGCCATTAAGAGTATATGGTGCTGGGAGTTTGTCATTACGAACTCCACAGCACCATAATGGCTACACTGAAAACTGACAAGTTTGCTATCAAACTTCTCAGCACATTAAACCCACACTGATGCCAGTGTGGGATTTAATGAAAAATGCACACAGAGGGCATCTTAGAGATGCCCCCTGAAAACTAACCTACCACTAGTGTCCAGGCTGAGTGGCTGCTTTCAGCTGCCACCACCAGACATGTTTCTGGACCCTTGGGTTGAGAACCTGCTGCTCTCTGGGGCCTGAAACAATGCACATCCTGGGACGAGGTGCCAAGCCTCCTCCCCCAGGATGGGCAGGGTTCACGAAGGGGAAGCTTCAAAGGCTTGTCGCCTTTGTGAGCTTCCCCAGGCCACTTGTTGTCCTCAGCAACTGGTCCCCACTGGTTCTGACCCCCACTTTGGGCGGGAGAACCGGCGGGAAAAACAAGTGAGGAAGAGAGGTGTGCCCACCTCTGCCAACTCCACCCCTCAGGTGGGGGAGGCGAGGTGAAGCACAACTCTCAGTCCACGCCATCTTGAAGATGGGGGACTCAGCCAACCAGGGACAGGCTCATGCCCCCTCCCACTGGAGGGTGGCATAATAGGGGTGTACCCACCCCAGGGAAGGGACCCATTGGTCCCTGCCTTTTACCTACATGTAACACCCCTAAATCTAGTATTTAGGGGCACCCCTGAACCTTGCTTCCTCAGACAAGAAGAAACTACAAGAAGAAGGACCGAACAGCTGTGCAGCAGCTAACAAGAGGAAGATGCCCACTGACTTGGCCCCAGCCCTACTGGCCTGTCTCCCCCTCGAACCTGCTCCTGCGAAATCCCGGTGTGTCCTGCAGCCAGCAACCTCAAAAACCCCAGAGGACCTGCCTGCCTTCAAGAACAAAGACTCTGTCTCCAGTGAACACCCAACTTAAAAAAGTACTTACAATACCCTTGGATTATTGGAACTAGGATAGAAGCTCTGAGGGATACAGGTGCCAGTCTCACTATGGTGAGAGACACACTGGTTTCCCCTGAGCAATACTTGATTGGGAGAACTTACCCAGTCACCAATGCTGGCAGTATTACCACTAACCATGCAATGGCTATGGTGACATTAGACTGGGGGGAGGGGGGGTTACTGGCCTGAAATAGGTAGTGGTCTTTCCAAAGCTACCAGCTGCATGTCTGCTTGGCAATGACCTGGAAACCTCAGCATGGGCTGAGGTTGACCTGAAAACCCATGCAGCAATGCTGGATATCCCTGAATTGGTGTGCATAAAAACAAGAGCACAGAGCAAGAGACAGGGTGAAAAAGAAGTGTTGGAGCGTATGGCCCAACCTTCCAAGAGAAAAGGTAAGAAGACTGGGGAGCCAGCTTCTGTACAGCAAAAGGATCAGGACCCCTCTCCTCAGGGAGAGGACTTGGACACACCAGAGGGAACTGAGCCCATGGAGCTTGACCCTTACCAGGTTGAACTCTTAGGCCCAGGGGGACCCTCTAGGGAAGAGCTGTGCCTTGGACAGTAGGTCTGCCAAACTCTTGAAAGCCTGAGGCAGCAGCTGCTGCACAGGAAAAGGGGATGTCAGTGGTACCCACAGAGTATAATGGGAAGAGGGGCTACTGTACACTGAGGCCAGAGACCCCAACCCTGGCGCCACTAGGAGAGTGGTAGTGCCTCAGAAGTACAGGGAGTTTCTCCTAACTTTAGCTCATGACACCCCCCTAGCTGGACATCTGGGCCAAACCAAGACTTGGGAAAGGCTAGTTAGCCACTTTTACTGGCCCCAGATGCACCAAAAAGTAAAGGAGTTTGTCAGCTCCTGTGTCACCTGTCAGGCCAGTGGCAAGACAGGTGGCCCCTCAAAGCCCCCCCCTGATACTACTACCTGTGGTGGGGGTCCCCTTTGAAAGGGTAGGTGTGGACATGGTGGGTCCACTTGAACCTCCCACAGCATCAGGGAACAAATTCATTCTAGTGGTAGTGGATAGTGCCACTAGGTACCCTGAGGCCATTCCCCTTAGGACTACTACAGCTCCTGCAGTAGCCAAGGCCCTCATTGGTGTCTTCACCAGGGTAGGGTTTCCTAAGGAGGTGGTTTCAGACAGAGGTTCCAACCTCATGTCTGCTTACCTAAAACACATGTGGAAAGAGTGTGGAGTGCAGTACAAGTTTACTACACCCTAACACCCACAAACCAATGGCCTTGTTGAGAGATTCAACAAGACATTGAAAGGCATGATTATGGGGCTCCCTGGCCATCCTGTGAGGAGTTAGATAAAAAAAACTTCCTTTGTTAAACTAAGTAGAGACACACCCACACTTATTCTATCAACACTTATTCGAACAGGAGTCTAATTCAACACTCAGGGCCAAAATACGAAAGATCAAGAATATAAATTTATTTTACTCTTATTATTGATAAAAAACGTCTCAAAACATGTCTACATCAGTTGTACAGCTCATTATATAAGGTACACGATCTAACATTGACGTCTAAAAAGTGTTGTGGGAATCGTATATGTGGTCTTGAAAAAGATGGTTTAATTATATTGTGGCCATCGAAATGCGTCAACGCTTGTACACACAATCCAGATAGTGACTTGAACCTCAGATATTCATCTAAAAAAAAAAAAAAAATGTAAGTCCGTTTTTATATAGTGCAGCTACTCACCCTTACGGGTCTCAAGGCGCTGGGGGCCGGAGTGGAAATTAAGTGCGCTATTGCCCAGAGTCACATGGTGCTGAGCTGAGCTGCCGCCAGAGCATCGAACCGTGAACCCTGTGCTCCGGAGTCAGCTGCCCTGGCCGCTGCACCACACCTCTCCAACATATCAGGTTCTTGGTCCAACGTTTCAAGTTGGATGTGTGGTGTCTATGACAAAATGTACTGTCTTCGTTCTTAAAGTATTCCCTACAATACATTGTGTTGTTTCTTGTGCATATAGGTTTTGTTGATGGTGTAATTTGCTCTTTTTTTACTGATGTATATAGACACTTTGATTGTTTCGTCTTGGTCACATTTACTAATGATTTGTTTTACCTGTGTATGAATTTTAGATTGATTACATTTTCGTGATTTATTTTTAATGTACAACTGATATAGACATGTTTTGAGACATTTTTATCAATAATAAGAATAAAATAAATTTATATTCTTGATCTTTCGTGTTTTGGCCCTGAGTGTTGAATTAGACTCCCATTCGAATAAGTGTTGATAGAATAAGTGTGGGTGTGTCTGTTGTCACTTATACTCTCTACTTAGTTTACCAAAGGAAGTTTTTTTTATCTAACTGATTATTTGAACCCTATTCCTTTGGGTATAATGGGTCCCTCTCTGCTTTTCACGGACGGCATCCTGTGAGGGGACCACTCTGTCTTGTAAAAGAGGGTTGGAAGAAGCCTCTCCAAGAACCCAAACAAGATATTGTGGACTATGTGCTTGGCCTAAGGTCCAGAATGGCTGAGTACATGGAAAAGGCATCCAAAAATCTTGAGGCCAGCCAGGAGCTTCAGAAGCACTGGTATGACCAAAAAGCTGCACTGGTTGAATTTCAACCTGGGCAAAAGGTGTGGGTTTTGGAGCCAGTGGCACCAAGGGCACACCAGGACAGATGGAGGGGCCCTTACCCTATCCTAGAAAAAAAGAGTGAGGTCACCTACTTGGTTGACCTAGGCACAAGCAGGACACCCAAAAGGGTTATCCATGTGAACCACCTGAAGCTCTTTCATGACAGGGCTGACATCACCATGCTGATGGTGACTGATGAGGATCAGGAGACAGGGCGTGAACCTCTCCCTGACCTCCTCTCATGCAGCCCAAAAGATGGGTCAGTGGATGGAGTTGTCTTTTCAGACACCCTCTCTGCCCAACAGCAGACTGATTGCAAGCAAGTCTTGCAGCAGTATGCAAAGCTCTTTTCCTTGACCCCTGGTCAGACAAACTGGTGTACCCATGATGTGTTCTAAACAACAAAAGAGTGTGCCTTTCAAAAAAGAGAAGAGCATGTATGTGGAATCCTACTAGGTTCTATAGAAAGCCCTCACTCACCAACCTAGTTGGTGACATGCTTCATCAATTGGGCCCCACCAGGAGAGGCTGAATGCCACCCTGGTGTGCTTCAACGCCAGAATTACTGCGGAGCTGGAGAAAATGTGATTAGTAAAAAAGGTGAAAGTGAGTTAAAAATGTCTGAAATATGTCAAAAAAAGTATTTTATTAATTGGCCAATCAGACATGATTAAAATGAAGTGCAGGACATACAAACTGAATAAATTGTTCAGCTATGTCCGCTGGTGTGTGGTCAACATGTTTCTGCCTATGTGTGAAAATTAATCAGGCATTCGTCAGGACCTGAGATAAGTAATACCCCTTTTTCCCCAGGCCATGTATCTGACTCCCTTTTTTACCTTTCATTCGTAGGGTGTGCCATTTTGCCACCACCCCCCTCCCGAGACCCATGGTGTAATAAGTGGTTACACCGGATGTAAGATATACCTTTTATCTTGTACTTCAAGATTATGTTGTGCCCAACAGCACTGTTTTCGTTATTTCATTTTATAGCCTATATAGACTCCACGGATTACTGGCTATGGTTAAACGTCGCAATGTGTGCCCAAACTGTTAGTTTAGTCTTTTGGCACTTTACCATTTAAGTGCACATGATCTTGCACCGTGGCACATCTGGTCAGTGTTAGAGCTCAAGTGCACCACGAAGAGCACACGTGCATGTATGTTTCTGTTATAACATACCTATGAACATCAAATCTAAAACTGTTTTTTGTGTGTTCTTTTTCTGTATGTTCGTCTGTTATTGTTTACTGTATTATTGTGTAGTGTAAACTCGGTTCCTCTCAACACGAGGTTCACTTGACTATTAAAGTCTGAAAATATTTTTAACATTGATAACCTCTGGTTAGGGTGGGCCTTAGAGTGCCCATACCGCCGTGGTTTATTTCACCTTCGGTCCTGACGAATGCCTGATTAATTTTCACACATAGGCAGAAACATGTTGACCACACACCAGCGGACATAGCTGAACAATTTATTCAGTTTGTATGTCCTGCACTTCATTTTAATCATGCCTGATTGGCCAATTAATAAAATACTTTTTTTGACACATTTCAGACATTTTTAACTCACTTTCACCTTTTTTACTAATCACATTTTCTCCAGCTCCGCAGTAATTCTGGCGTTGAAGCACACCAGGGTGGCATTCGGCCTCTCCTGGTGGGGCCCAATGATGAAGCATGTCACCAACTAGGTTGGTGAGTGAGGGCTTTCTATAGAACCTAGTAGGATTCCACATACATGCTCTTCTCTTTTTTGAAAGGCACACTCTTTTGTTGTTTAGAATATATTACTTGGGGGACTAAGAGTGCTCCTTAATTTATTTCCCTCTCTCTCTTGTTGTTTTCCCTCGTACCCATGATGTGGACACTGGTGACAGTTCACCTGTCAAAAACAAAATCTATCAAGAGTCTGATCAAGTCAAGGAAAGCATCAGAGCTGAAGTCAGCAAGATGCTGGAGTTAGGGGTTATTGAACCCTCTGAGAGCCCCTGGGCCAGCCCAGTGGTTCTAGTTCCCAAACCTCATCCACAGGGTAGAAAGAGAGAAATGTGGTTCTGTGTGGACTATAGAGGGCTCAACTCTGTCACCAAGACAGAAGCTCACCCTATCCCAAGAGCAGATGAGTTGATAGACAAATTGGGTGCAGCCCAAATTCTAAGTACCTTTGACTTAACTGCAGGGTACTTGCAAATTGGCATGGCCCCAGGAGCAAAAGAAAAGACAGCATTCTCCACACCTGATGGGCATTATCGGTTTACTGTTATGCCCTTTGGTTTAAAGAATGCCCCTGCCACCTTCCAGAGGTTGGTGAACCAAGTCCTTGCTGGATTGGAGTCCTTTAGTGCAGCTTATGTAGATGATATTGCTGTCTTTAGCTCCACCTGGCAGGATCACCTGATCCACCTTGGGAAGGTTTTAAATGCCCTGCAAACTGCAAGCCTAACTATCAAGGCATCCAAATGCCAGATAGGACAGGGAACTGTGGTGTACTTGGGCCACCTTGTTGGTGGAGGCCAGGTACAACCCTTACAGCCCAAGGTCCAGGCCATCCTGGACTGGGCAGCTCCAACAACCCAAACCCAAGTGAGGACATTCCTTGGCTTGACTGGGTACTGCAGGAGGTTTGTGAAGGGATATGGGTCCATTGTGGCTCCCCTCACAGAACTCACCTCCAAGAAGATGCCCAAAAAGGTAAACTGGACAATTAGTTGTCAAAAGGCTTTCGACACCCTGAAAGAGGCTATGTGCTCAGCACCAATTCTCAAAGCTCCAGACTATGGCAAGCAGTTCATTGTGCAGACTGATGCCTCTGAGCTAGAGATAGGAGCGGTCCTATCCCAGGCCAATGATGAAGGCCAAGACCAACCTGTTGCTTTTATAAGCAGAAGGCTTCTCCCCAGGGAGCAGCGTTGGAGTGCCATTGAGAGGGAGGCCTTTGCTGTGGTTTGGTCCCTGAAGAAGCTGTGACCATACTTGTTTGGTACTCACTTCCTAGTTCAAACTGATCACAGACCTCTCAGATGGCTAATGCAAATGAAAGGTGAAAATCCTAAACTGTTGAGGTGGTCATCTCCCTACAGGGAATGGACTTTGTAGAGGAACACAGACCTGGGACTGCCCATGCCAATGCAGATGGACTTTCCAGTTTCTTCCACTTAGAAAATGAAGACTCTCTAGGGAAAGGTTAGTCTCATCCTCTTTCGTTTGGGGGTGGGGTTGTGTGAGAAAGTGCCCTCTTTCTGCATGGTTGCCCCCACTTTTTGCTGAATTGCTGATGTGCTTTGACTGAGTGTGCCCTGGGCTCCTCCTAATCAGGTACCCAGGGCCTATGTTCTTTCCCTAAAACTGCATTGAAGCCTAAACCCAATTGGCATATCTGGCCACAGGTCAGCCCCTGGTAAATGGTACCACAGGTACCCAGGGCACTGTGACCAGAGAAGGCCTCTAAGGGCTGCAGCACTTATTGTGCCACCCTTAGAGGTCCTGTACCCTTACAGACACACACACTGCCTTTGCAGGCTGCGTGTTTTGGTGCAGAACAAAGTGAAGAGTCGACATGGCACACATCTCTGTGTTATTTAGAGAAACAAAAAGGGGGAGTGAAAAGGTACAGCTAGTCATGGACTCATCCTCCTCAGGCAACTATGAAAAAACAAAGAGAGTCCACTCAGTTAGAGTGCTTAACCTCCCAGACAAAGGTGACTAAACCCAGGCGAACCAATTGGTTACTAGCATGGGAAAACACTAGCAGGCACATGCATCAAAAGAAAAACAGGTCGCAAACGGGCAGATTCTCAGAATCTGCCCTTTATGATCAGTATTTTGCATTTGGGATGCATCATCCCAAATGCAAAAATCGCAATTTAAGTAATCTCTAAATTGCGATTACTTAAATTGCGATTGCATTTAAGGAATCGCAAATTGAGATTCCTTAAATGCAATGCAACAAAGTAAAAAAATTAGCGATTTCGCTACTAGGGGCGCAATTTACCATGAAGTTGAACTTCATGGTAATTTGCAAAAACTTTGAGAAATGCACTAAAGTGCATTTTACAAAGTTGAAGGTTACACACACACATGTTATTGGGACATGTGTGTGCGCAACATATGTGCACGGATCAATTTCAGGGGTGCAACAGGGTGTCCTTTTGACACCCCTGCACCCTTGAAATTGCATGCGCAATTTGCGAGTACCTATTGGTACTCGCAAATAGCGCTCGCAATTTCCCAATGATTCCTATGGGCCTGTAGGCCCATAGGAATGAATGGGAAGCCATTCCTTATTTGCGACTCGCAATTTGCGGGTCGCAAATAAGGAATGTGAAGGAATCGCTATTATTATTGTGTTTCCTACATGCATAGGATTTTGCGAATCCTTAATTGCGAATCCTTAATATTCGCTATTAAGGACTTGCAAAATCCTAGCTTGATGCATGTGCCAGTAGGTGTTTTAAAATAACCCTCACCCACCAAAAGGTCCCTTGGTGGCATGTTTCATCATCGGGTTCTTCCCGCCCCGCTGCGGGACGGGGCGTGCTGCGACCGACGAATATGTGGGAGCACTTTTGCGTGAAGTAAAGACTATGTGAATGGTGTGAGAGTGGAAGGGTCAAAAAAAGTGAGTGTATTAAAAAATTCCTGGCTATGTGGAGAAAAACAAACTTTAATTGCCTGCTACAGCTGGTATTATTAAAAATGGGGAAAGAGGAGGCAAGAATGCTTTAATGAGCAGTTGCCTGACTGGTTGACATGTTTCAAAAGTCTACCCCTAGACTTCCTCTTCAGGACCTAATGTTATGATCCCTGTAACCACTCTGACTAAAGTACTATGCCGTTAGCCTGTCAGATCTGTTAGTTATAGTATTACAACCAAACTGCATTCAATCCGCCCTGTACCTACTTGGTAATTTTCTTAATTGGACGGAAAAGGCAAATTCTTAATTAACCATCTGGAAGGATAGAGAAAACAGATTAATAGTCCTAATACACTGTAGTACTATCGTTACATTCCTTCACCACAATCGTGTAGGGAGAGAAGATGTGATATATTTTTCTCACAGTGTGCACGATATTGCATCAAAAATTCATGAATGGTAATCGTGCTGCCCTAAGTTTAAAAATTGACATGCAAGACACAACACAACATGTAACAATGACCAATCACATACTCTGATAGCATTTTTAGATTTGCATTCTTTGCTTCGGCTCTGCTTAATACCAATTGCCAAATGATCTCGCGGTATCTTATGTCTCAAAAGACAGAGGTCAGCCCAGCAAACTTAATATGAAGAACAAAGAAAATAACTTTGGCAGTAAAAACGTACTTTTTATGGTGTATAAATTTGCCCCATGAGCTGAACGGGAGGGGAGGAGTACTTGTAGTCACACACTGTAAGTTTTAAAAGAGAAATACAGGACATATTGTTAGTATTTAACCCAAAAGGATCACAAAGTCCTGATAATTATTAGGTGATCCTGTTGGTGAGGTGTCCCGGGACAACGGCTATGCCGTACTTACTTCATCAAAGTATCTCTCTCACCCCAAGGAACTGCCTGCCCGTGGCTCCGTCGAACACTGAGAGAGAGCAGCGCACCGGTTTTTATATCCGGTGTAATGAGCAATCCGTGTTCCAACTTCTAACAGCTACGATCGGCTGTCTGGGCGTGACTGGTTTCCTCACGCTGTTGTTAAAAAGGCTGCGTGTATTGGTGCAGAACAAAGTGAAGAGTCGACATGGCACACATCTCTGTGTGCCATGCTTACAACCCACAGCCTGGCATAGATCAGTCACCCCTCTAGCTGGGTGCACTATGCCAGTGGTGAGGGTACAAGTGCATGAGCCCTGTACCCCTACAGTGTCTAAGTCCATTCTTAGACATTGTAAGTGCAGTGCTGCCATTAAGAGTATATGGTGCTGGGACTTTGTCATTACGAACTCCACAGCACCATAATGGCTACACTGAAAACTGACAAGTTTGCTATCAAACTTCTCAGCACATTAAACCCACACTGATGCCAGTGTGGGATTTAATGAAAAATGCACACAGAGGACATCTTAGAGATGCCCCCTGAAAACTAACCTACCACTAGTGTCCAGGCTGAGTGGCTGCTTTCAGCTGCCACCACCAGACATGTTTCTGGACCCCTGGGTCGAGAGCCTGCTGCTCTCTGGGGCCTGAAACAATGCACATCCTGGGACGAGGTGCCAAGCCTCCTCCCCCAGGATGGGCAGGGTTCACGAAGGGGAAGCTTCAAAGGCTTGCCGCCTTTGTGAGCTTCCCCAGGCCACTTGCTGCCCTCAGCAACTGGTCCCCACTGGTTCTGACCCCGACTTTGGGCGGGAGAACCGGTGGGAAAAACAAGTGAGGAAGAGAGGTGTGCCCACCTCTGCCAACTCCACCCCTCAGGTGGGGGAGGCGAGGTGAAGCACAACTCTAGGTCCACGCCATCTTGAAGATGGGGGGACTCAGCCAACCAGGGACAGGCTCATGCCCCCCTCCCACTGGAGGGTGGCATCATAGGGGGTGTACCCACCCCAGGGAAGGGACCCATTTGTCCCTGCCTTTTACCTACCTGTAACGCCCCTAAACTTAGTATTTAGGGGCACCCCTGAACCTTGCTTCCTCAGACAAGAAGAAACTACAGGAAGACGAGGAAGAAGGACCAAACAGCCGTGCAGCAGCTAACAAGAGGAAGACGCCCACTGACTTGGCCCCAGCCCTACCGGCCTGTCTCCCCCTCGAACCTGCTCCTGCGCAATCCCGGTGTGTCCTGCAGCCAGCAACCTCAAAAACCCCGGAGTACCTGCCTGTCTTCAAGAACAAAGACTCTGTCTCCTGTGAACACCGGATTTGTTCATCTGCAACCTCTGGCTCCGGACGGACACAGCGGATCCGCCCCACTCTGCAACTGCCAACCACGGCCCGAGCTCGAGTGGGCAAACACCACGAGGAGGTCACCCTGGCAATCCTGACCAGAGATCCGGTGACCCCTGACCTGCCTCAAGCCTCCAGCCGACGCCTGCAGCCTAAATCCAGAAGGTGCCCCAACCGCGACCAGGAGCTGGTAAGAAGATACGAGCCCAAAAGGCACCCCTGCACCCGACGTCCCACGGTCTTGTGTGCCCAAACCGATGGTGCCTAACCAACCCCTAACTTCCCAACTTACCTCTCGAAGTGGTGGTAGCACCCAGAAGACCTTCGTCCCTGAGCCTGCAGTGCCTTTGCAAACCGGAGGTTCCCCATTGAAACCAACAGGGCGCCCGACGTCGAAACAGCACCCTGCACCCGGCCACCATAGTGCCGCTGAGGGTGCACCTTTGGTGCTACTTTGTTTCCCCATTTGCCCTGAGCTAAAGTCCAGGAGCTTTGCTCCCACAACCAAGTGGCCTGCTTGCCAGCAGCCACCAACCGGAGGCCCCCTATCCCCCATTGGATAACATTGGGCCTCAGCACTCTGCACCCGGCCGCCCTAGTGCCGCTGCTGGTGTAACGAGAGTGCATCCTTGACCCTGGGGGAACCCTTGTTCTAACCCCAGAAGTTCAACTCCAAAAACCGATTACTTACCTGGTAACCGTTAACTTCATTTCTATCCATAGAGACCTATTGACTGTCTTTCTCTGAAAAAAAGTTCTAAGAGTGCAGTTGATTTGTATGGAAACCTGAAAAATAACAATTGTGCAAAACTGACTTTACTTACCTTTTCTCTAGGAAATGTCCCAATGTGATATCTAGGCATATCACACTGAGTAGAAAAAGTAATCTAAAAAGTAATCTCAAAAGTAACGTACCTGTAATTTTTACCGCAAAATCGATACAAAGTATATGTACAGCATTCCACAGTATTGCATTACCAGTAATTCAAACTGTAACCATTTCAAAGTACATTTACAACTGCATTACAAACTGTATATTTACTGCAAAGTATTTATCAACTTGTTTTGTAATTAAATGCAGATGATCAAGAATGTGGTGTCACTATGTGTTTATAATGTATTCAAATGTGCCTACATTTTTAAGTGGACCCATATTTGGAATGAATCTCTGGCTTGTATGAGCTGATCATTGCTGCCCATGTGCATAACTGCAAAGAAGCAAATATAAGGCATGAACATGTGGATGTAAGCAGCACCTAATTGCCATAACAACTCATAATAATAACAACAATATTAATAACAATAACAGCAGCGATAATAATAATACAAATGCTCATAATAATAACCATAATAATAAAAATAATAATAATAATAAATACTTTTATCCAACTCTTCTTATGGCAGTCATGCAGTCTATTAGTGGTTTCAATAGCAGGAGTTACTATCACCCAAGAGGATCACCATATTGATCACACCATTAATGGAATTTGTCAAACTATATGACATAAATGACAACTTAAATCATCTACTTAGAACATGAGCAAAGGAGCAATGAATGTCTGCCTTAATCAAGGCAACAAAGAGACGACACCAGTGCTCTGTAAAAGAAAAATCAAGCCAAACATGTCTGATATCTTCTTTTATACACACTCAATAAAAGTTAATTATTTATTGTATTTGTAAAATTCTTGTATAACACAATCATGACTCTATTCAAGGGTGACAAAGCCTGAACATAGTTACAGTCAAAACACATATTATTTGTAAACATTAGAGGATAGTCTACACGTAGTAATGACAATAAATATTGTTCAGGCTACAGTAATTAATGATATATTAGAGAATACAGTTTCAAGAGGTTGGCTGTGCTTTTATTTTTCTTACGTGTGGCCAGCAATTCACATATGAAACAAAGTCGCCATTCATGTCAAGAAGTGTGATCTGTTTGGATATGGAAGCATTACTTTGCAATATGTGACATCATTGTATTATTTTTTCTAAAGTTGAAATATGTTTAATTGAAAAGAAAAAGGCATAATGATACATACCACAAAAAGAATTATAAGAATATAATACAAACCAGAGAAGTATATAGAAAGGTATACATGTTATTCAATAAAGCGTGAACAAGATAAGTAGGAGCAGAAATAAGAAAGAAAGGAAGGTGAGAGAAAGCAGAAGAAAAATGATGTCTGAATTGAACTGGGCACTCAATGAAGGTGAGAAAAATATGAAATAATACATGTCAACCTGAGTAACATCAATAAAATTACAGAAACTCTAAGCAACGAATATTATTACAATATGAAATAGTGACATACTATAAGTAAAATAATTCAAAAATACATATTCAAGGAAGTTCAGGAACTTCTTCAACCACAATATCCGTCAAATTATTTAGAGAGTTAGAGTTCTTAAAGAATGTAGTTAAAAGCAACCATAATTGCGCTCCCTTAAATGCTAGTGAAAGAGGCTAAACATACGCTCTGTCCAACCTATGCTTGAAACATACAGCATACCGCCATGCTTTGTAATGACATTGGAAGTATTTATCCAATGCGTAGTAATTTGACGGAATGCAACAGCGAGCAAGATGCCTAATACCTAGGGTGTTAAAGGCAAACTCTCCCAAATAGGAAAAATGCTTCCTAATAATACATTAGGTATTGAATATGGGATTGTAACATTCAAAACAGTAGTAATTTGTTTCCACACTTTTATCCAGAAAGTATGAATGCGTGGACAGTGAAATAACATATGCATCAGAGCAGAATGTGGCGAATGACATGAGTAACAATTATCCTGAGTCGTAACTTTCCACTTCAACAGTGACATGGGGGGGTCATTAATAGCCAATTAAAAATAATATCTAATGTTTGTGCCATATTAACTAGTTTAGATGCTTTAGGTAATTTCATCAAAATTCTATCCCAAAAACGGACAGACCAATCAACCTGTAGCTCCTGTTTCCATTGAAGAGCAGACGTAAATCTAACATCAGAGACACCCATCAATCTTTTAAATATACAAGATGCTTTAGAGTGAGTGCACAGTAAAGAAAGTAAATTTGCCTCACGAGTACAGGATGTATACTGTCATTGTGTAGTGTTAGAATGGAATTAAGGATTGCTTAAGTTAATGTAGTATAATTACGCTCAAAAGAATTAGGCAACTTGAAGGATGTCTGTGCTGTGGTGAACTGAATAATATCATTGTTAAATAGTAATTGTTGAATCCATTTAAGTCATGCCAGGATTTCCAAAACATAGTTATAAATTCCAAATTTATTTTATTTCATGCTTTGGAACTCCTAGGAGATAAACCACAGAGATATAAAATATATAGATAAAATGTCTGGAAATAAAAACTGAAATGGACCCAAGAACATTAATTATTACATTCAGTGTAAAGGCAAAAAACATTTAGAAAAGTTAAAAACATGAACCAAAAACATTTCATTTGGAGTGTTATGTAATAAATATTTGGTATCTGTGGTTGTGTGAGCAGAAAATGTTAGAAAGAGGGGCCTCAACCACTTATGACGATTTAAAAGCAAAGCTGGGCATATAACTAGAGCATGTTTTAAATCCTGGTTTCCGTTTTTACAAATGTAACATGTGCTTGAAGCACCATACCATTTAAATGTTTCAATGTTTAATAGAACAATATTTAGACAGATTAGTGCCCAGAGGTTTCTAACCCCACAGGCCATATTCCATGACAAAATGCTGTGATTTGCTCCAAACAAAGGAATTCATTGCTGAATCAAAATGTACATTATTCTTATAAGAATCGTGATCCAAATGGAAACTTAACTTGAGAGAAGCTTACTTAAGAAAAGCTATAAGCTGGGACATCCACATAGATGAGACCACACTTATATCAAGAATAAATTGCTCTAAGGCATACTTAAAATTCCCAAAAATAGAGCTTTGTCTCTTTTCAGTTCAAAAATTTCTTTAAACATAAGGTGTCGTAAGGAGTTATAATCACTGTTCATAATGCATTGAGCCCCAACACACCACTTCCGCCAACCCCTGTACCAGCGAACCCTTTAGACCAAGTTCTAATCTCAATGCAGCTGTAGGGGCTAACGTATTGAGTGATAGCAATCTCTTTAGTATTTGCCCTTCAGACTTATCTAAAAAACTCAACTGTGACATGTCAATAAGTGCGATGGCATATAAAAGAGTAGGTGGAATTTGGCCCGATACACTGACAGAAGATGGGAAAAGGGTCTCCGCCCCACTGCCTCATAGAAAAAACAAAGCTCCCTGGTCTGTGATTGGGCTTTACACACACTATTGCCTATGTGTTCTTAGTCATTTAGTGTACTGGACATTATTTTACCTAAGAAGGTATAGGAATTAACTGTTTCCAATTTATGTGTACCAAGATGCCATGAATAGTTAGAGTAAGAGCGCACTCCTTTTCCCCAAAAGCACAACACCTTACTTTCTTTGGAGCTGGTTTTCAAAAAATGTGCTCCAGCATACTGATGTAGGGCACCAAGGACGACGGTCTAAATATTTTGGGGGTTAAGTCTAGTATCACAATATTGTCGGCATATAGAAGGCAGATCACTGGGTGACCCCCAATACTGGGAGGGAAACCCACTCTTTTAGATAAAAAAACTGGGGAGAGATGATATAAAGAGGAAGAATAGCAGAGGAGCAAGCAGACACCCTTGCTTCAGGTCCTTTTTTTGTAGGGATAACTGTAGATATCCCCGATCTCCACCTAACAGCATTTGGCACCAAGTTGAAGAGTGGAGAGCAATAATCAAGTGCAATAAAATGCTAGGCATCCCAAGGTTTGCTAGTTTTTTCCACAAGGTTAGACAATCAACCTTATCAAATGCTGTTTAAAAATCTATAAAGGCAGCATAGACAGGGCACTTCCTCAAGATCACATACTTTTCCGTAATGAGTTGCAAAGCTGCAATGTTATCTAAAGGGCAGTGCGTTTTCCTGAAACCCGTTTGTTCTAGGGGAAAATAATCGTGTTCTCCTGGACCCAGGAATTAATATGCTCCAACAGGTATCTAGTAAAAACTTTGCCCACCACGTCTAGTAGTGCAATTTGTCGATAGTTAATGGGCAAATTACGATCACCCTTCTTAAATAGAGGAACAATAATGCTTCTGGTCCAAGACTGGGTACAGATGAGTGGTTATAACAGTTATCTAAGACCGGAAGGAAAACCTTAGCCCACAGTTTTGTTAACCTTTTCATGACAGAGATCGGGACTTCGTCCAAGCCCATGGCACCAGAAGCCTGCATTGCCCTATTTGAAGACTCAATCTCAGTCAAAGAGGGCAGAATCTCATAGTCAGTGGGTAAATTTTCAACACAGAAGTCGACACCTTGATTGACCACATATAATTCCCTAATAAAACTGTCCCATACATCCTCGCTAATGGAGATGGGGTGGGATCTTACTCTGGTCCCACTGCAGTCGGCAATGAGTTCCCAGAATCAGCTTCATAAATGTACTAAAGTGGTCTCATGAATCATCTTTCCAAAGGCTTATAACAATAACTGTCCCTACCATTAGCTCGTTTTAGTTAGATATATTTGGAATGGACCAATGCATTCTCCCTGACTTCTTATGAAACTGTGACTTGGATCCATCAAATCTCCATGATCCAACTAACGACATGCTGCAATTAACAGAAAATACCAACTTTCTATGATCGCTAAGCGGAGTATTTCTAACTTTCAAATCTGATATAAGTTTGCAGGCAGAATATGAGGCAATGGTGTAATCAATTATAGAGAGGCCCAGTGGGGATTTATGGGTATATTGAGCAGGAGAATCAAGATCAAATCTACCATTTAGAATAACACAATCATTCTTTCTTAGAAGATTGAGGAGCGAATGAGCTCTTTTATATGTTTTTATTTTTGGAGGAAAGAGAATCGAGGGAATATGTTGTGCTTCTTCTTTTTGAGCATCTGGGAACAGATGAATAGAATGGTTCGAGACTTTACAATTTAAATCTCCCATTGTATTAAAGTGGGAGTCAGGAGGAATATATACACATTTACTACTAAGATAGAATTCCTCATATACTCATCCTGTGCAGGAAAAATGTTTATGGCTTGGAAAAAAGTTGAGGGATCCATAAAGCTATTATACTCCCATTTAAACGTATTACTTAAGAAAATTGCTATCCCTCCTTTAGCGTGCCCTTTCCTAGATGGAACCTCATTACCACTCAAAACATAATAGCCACCAATAGAAAAATTAGAAGAACGCCAGGATAACAGGATGCAGATTATATCGGCCTTCAAACTATTTATAAAATCCAGCTTCTCTACTATATTCGTCAGGCCTGCTGCATTCCTGGAAGCCACTGTTAAATTTACGTTGACAAGGACCCACTGTATAGGCAATGTTTAATGAACCAGCTAGCAAACCCCATTTGGAACGCTCATCGTCCAATGGAGAAGGTGCAGCTTTAAGTCCCCGACTGCCATAATTGACTACTCGCCTCCCCCCATTCAATGCTGACACCTGTAAAGACGTTACATTTTCACCAGATAACTTGTTTGTAGCTAAATAGCAATCTGAGAGAGAGTGATTCAAATTAATAAGAGATTGGTTATAATTTTTATCCTCCCAGCTTCCTCTAGATCGGGGTGAATCACTTTTCTGCAGAACCAGATTTGCCAGTAACTTAGACTGAAATAGAACACTTGTTTTACTAATAAGATGCGTAAAATCAATACAAGGGAGATGTCACTGCTTTGGAGCATCTTTACGTTTTCAATATCTGCAAAACAAGATGATAAATGTAAGCGATTAAAAACCACATTGTGGTCAATTAGAGCAACAAAGTATAATATAGTTATGACTATTGTCATAGGGTGGAGAGAGGCATCATGATCCCGGTCCCTAGAAAAGGATGTAATGTGCAACGGCTCAGCATAAAAGGGACCTGCTGCCAAGTTAAGCTTAACTGATAAGCTTAACTGACCGGGCGATCACAGACTGAAAGAAGGATGGAACATTAGACCAAAACAATGAGTGCACCTCCTGCCCAAGGGGCAACGGAGTATAAATCTAACATTGCGGAATGAGCGTCACTGCCCATTAGAGCTGGGCTGGTTTCAGTAACAACATTATTCATTAGAGCCTCTACTGGAGTAATCATGCTGGTTTCTTGAAAAGTGCTGTTTTTTGGGCACTTTTTTGCAATCTTTCGTTTATTCTTTTTCTTTTTTCACAGATGATGCATTATACCTTTGGATTTCCTTATAGGTTGGGAGGGATCTGAAGATTCATCAACTGAATTTTTATCCACCTCTTTAAACCTGAAAATTGGAAAAGCATCAGACTTCATACAAGCAGATTTGTCTATGAGATGGATAGTTCCTAGCTTCGAGGATTCTGGATTAAAAAGGCATATTACATAATGAATTGGACTTTACACTTCCTGCTGTAACATGGGGCTTCCTAAGGTGCACATAATTTGGGGTTTACTCGCTTTTGAACCGCAGTTTGTATATTTTTCTTTCACTTCCAATAGCTGTAAAGGAAACTCCCCACCCGCAAATGGCAAAACATCTTCTTGTTCTTCACAACCTTTAATCCCAGGGGTTGCCTGTGGGATATGATCAGATGGCTCGAGATTCCTCTTCTCAATATTCATCAATTGCAGCGCCGAATAAAAGAAGGCCTCAGCGCCTTTATAGCCTGACAAAGCTTTCAAAATCATAACTAAAGTAACTTGAATGTGATCAGCATTCTTAAAAAATGTTTCAAGAAGAGCTAGAATAAAGGACAAAATGCTTTCCAGGCAGTTAAGAGATTCAGCGACTTCCACATATTGACCTATGAGGTTGCAGGTGAATTCACGAGAGTCACCAAGTCAGGAGAATCTGAAGACCCCAGACCTGCCAAGGAGAGTCCGGGCAGAGTACTACTAAAAAGCTTCATCCCAGGAGGCTGGGACTGACCATGAGCAGTGGATGGAGAGCTATTCTCATTCAGGGGATGATTTCTCACCACTACATTTATATGGTAGCAGAAAACCAGTGCGGGACCAACCTGAGTGAACGGCTTTTGTGCCAACAGTAGAGTAGCTGAGCTTCTCCTCAATCAATAGCAAAATCAGTGGAGGTACAGAGGAGACAAATGTTCAGGACCTCAAGGCATTGGAGCCCAGGGTTTTAGGCTCCATAAAGCTTCTTGCAGCAACAAAAGCAGCTGTAGCGTCAACAGTAAGTGCTGCTGTAATCACGTAGGGCTCAGCAGGCGAGTACGAGGCAGGCGGGCACGAGCACGGCAGCGTCGGAGAAAGGCAACGTTCTGTTATTTATTTCGAGACATTTATTTTGCCATAATGATGAGGTTAAAAAATGTGTTTTGTGCTACGGCTTGTGAAACAGGAGGGGCTGTAAAAAAGCATATGAACGTGCAATAGATGGGATATTTAGAGAGGATAATTTAGTCAACATAGATAGAACAGATAGAAAAGGTAAAGTAAAATACTTTTCAATATAAAACCATAATGGCTTAGGAAAAGAGAGTCAATGGGCTGATTGCTCCAAGCAAAAAGCATCATGGAACTTTTGAAAAGTTGGAAAATGAACACCTCCATTTTGCTTGGATAATTTTAAATGGGATAAAGCTACTCTACCCGATTTGTTATTCCATAGAAAATGTGAAAGAATGGGGTCTACTTGTTTGAAAAAGAAGTAAGGAGTTCGAGAAGGAATCATGGAAATGAGATACATTAGTAAAGGAGAAAGCATCATTTTAATAGAGCTTAAGCTTCCCCACAAAGATAAAACAAAAAAGGGTTCCATGAGGAACAAAGGTTTTCTAGCATTTGCAAGGTGTCCTCAAAGTTTATTTTACCCGTGTCTTCAGTAGAGCTAGTAAACCATAGTCCCAGATATTTTTTTTTGTTTGTTTCCATGCAAAAGCTAGTTCCTTAAAATCATCTTTAGAGTAGAATTTATTAAGTGGTAATATCTCAGATTTGTCAGAGTTTAATTTCTATCCCAATACATTAGCAAAATCTTTAACTTCTTTTTTGAAACACTGCAATAGATGTGGAAGGATTGTCGAGGTAAAGAAGTATATCATCAGCATACACTGATAATTTTAATTGGCCTTTATTAAGGGTGAGCAGAACTCGCAAAGTTTCATAGAAACTCAGTGAGAATCTCTGGAGTTCTGTGAACAGTCGGAATTCGGTATGTTGCGCTGCTTGGGTTGATTTTTAGGACCGTGAGATTGTTCTGCCCTGTGAAATCAGCATGAACGGCACCATGTGGCATGCCCGAGGGGCTGCTTACTTCTGCTGCTCAAGTAGATTCTCTACTCGAGCAGCAGCTCTCTCAACACGAAAGGTTGCGACCTGCCGCAACTGCCCGCATTGAAAAATCTCTCCGAGAGGTGTCCTAGCACCTGAAAATCACGCTAGGGGATGCAAATTCTTGCCTGCCAACTTAATGTTGGCGAACCGTGCATGAGAAAAAACTCTGCCATGCGGTGGTTGGCGGAGTTTTGCCTGAACTAACAGGGAGTGGGCAAACTTTGCTAACTCCGCCAATGGAGCAGAGTTTATTGCGAACTCCTAGTCTTTATTATATAAGAAGCCAACAATGTCCTTATTCTGTATGATTTTAGATAAAAAGAGTTCCAAGGCAAGGATAAATAATAATGGCGATAAGAGGCAACCCCATCGTACACCTCTTTTCAGCAAAAAATTGTCTGATAAAACACCATTGGCTCACATAGCTGCTTTAGCGGAAGACTATAATAATGTTAAAAGATTTTAGATTTTCAGGCCAAACCATTTTAGAGTTTTAAATATAAAATGCCAGTCCACTCTGTCAAATGTTTTTTCAGTGTCTAAGGTGAAAGCCACTAGACCTTGATTTAGCCTGGGTGCCCTACTAAGCATGTTAAATAAACATCTGGCATTATCAGAGGAGAAGCAACCCTTAATAAAAACCAACTTGTTCTAAGCCAATTAGTTTGGGCAGAATCGCATCAATGTGCATTGCTAGAATTTTGCCAAAAACGTTTGTAGTCAACATTAACCAATGATATAGGTTGATAATTACTATATAGTTGATGATTTTCTTTAGGGATGAGAGAAATTATTGCCTCTTGGAAGGTTCCAGATGCTTTATGGATGTTAATAAAATATTGAATTTTTTTTAGAAGCAAGGATAAATGACTTGAGAAATAGAAGTAAAATTCGGAAGTGAAACCATCAGACCTCGTGCTTTGCCAGGTTTTAATTTAGAGATCGCAACTGCAATCTCTTTAAGTGATATATCTGTTTCTAAATGGGAAAAGTCAACATCATCTATGTTACGATGTGGAATACAATTTAAGTATTCAATGATATGAGAGATGGAGGGGATTTGTTGAAGTGTATAAAGGGATTTATAGAAATAAACAAATTCATTTAAAAGATCTTCATCTTTGAAAACTACTTGATTATTAATGGTTAGAAGAGAATTTATTTTCTTCCATTCTTTTTTAGTTTTGAGGTAGTTTGCTAAGAGTTTACTGGTTTTATTGGACCACAATAATACCTGGCATTTTGGCGGTGTAAGGAAGTAGAGGCTTGTTCCACAGAAATTTTATTAAAAGCAAATTTCACTTTGAAAAGATCATTAAGCGAGGTCTGGGATTTTGAGTTGTAACACTTATATTCCAATGTATTAATCTCTTGCAGTAAAGCCACTGCTTTTTTATGAAAGAGTTTCTTTTTACATTTTACATCTTCCAGAATGAAACCTCGAGCTGAGGCTTTAAAAGCATCCTATATAGTTGGGTGGGCAGTATCGTGTGCAGTATTAAAAGTAAAAAATTCCGTAAGGAAATTTTACATTTATCTACAAACACAAAAGCTAACAAAAGAGAGTTGTTGAATTTCAATCTAGGTGAGTGAGGTTGAAATGGCAGGAGACCGAAATCTGAAATAACAGGTGCATGATCACAAATTAAAATAGAATCAATATCTGCATGTAGAAGAGGTTGAGCTGATAATATACTTGTGAAAATATAATCAATTCATGATTGAGTAGAGTGTAACATGTATATTCTTATGAAATTGGATTAGCAGAGTGCCATGTGTGGATAAGGGATGTTTGAGAAATGGTGGAACAGAAGGATTTATGCATTCTATTGGGCATGAACCTAACTTTAGAATTTCTATCCAAAATGGGATCACACACCTGATTGACATCACCACCCAAAATAAAGTATTCTCCATTAAAGTTCAGTAACTGTTTGATAATTGTAGGCCATAAAGAATTGTTAAACATTGTGGTCCATATACATTAAAAATTGTAAGCAGTATTTTATCGATCAATAATTCAACAGCAACCCGTTTGGCCTTTAGTATCACTAGCTTGTGATACAAGTGTAACGTTCAAGTGATTATTAACAAGAATGACTGTTCCAATATTTTTCTGAAGTGCAGGAGAAATAAATACCTGACCAATCCAAGATCTTTTAAGTGTTAACACTTGTGTATCAGCTAAATGTGTTTCTTGTAAAAGAGCAATATCAACATGGAGAGTACCAAGATGTGAGATAATTATTTGTCTTTTAATTGGGTTGGCTAAACCTTTCACATTCCACAATATTACTCTGAATTATAAACCAGCCTATGAAATATAGATAATCAATGCTTACAACAATGAACAATGTACAACATCTTATAAAATTGACATATTGAGGATAAATAAGAGATACTTAAAAAAAGAAAGGATGAGATGTTTGAGACAAAGGAAAGATGTAAGGAAAATGTGAAAACAAATAAAGTAGAAAGAATAAAAAATATGAAAAAATAGATAGTACAAGTCATGTACATGATGACTGAAAGATATACCTAAAAAGAAAGATCTTCAAAGCCACAGGGGTTTAGGGAATGTACAGACAAAAATGACCACAGGGGAAACTCCGGATGGTCCAGACATCGTAAGTGTATGTCGAGGATGGAGGGGAAGCCATAGGGAAAGAGAAAAATTCTTTTATTTTCATGTAATAACATCATGAAACAGATAATTCCATAGATTCCTCTCTGCATTGGTGAAGAACGTTTTTAAGCTTCGCATGATCCTCATATGTTACAGCTTTGTCTTTATAAGTTACTTTGAATCTGCAAGGATGGGGGAGACCAAATCTTGCATTAATAACCCTCAGGTGTGGGCAGAGATCTAAAAATGTTTCTGTTGGAAATGGCCCTTTTTCAGGGATACCCCAAACTTTTTGCCTCCCTCCTCCTCTTTTTCTGACCATCTTATTGTTGGCCTTAGGACTCTGATCACTTTACCTCTGCTAACCAGTGCTAAAGTGCATGTTCTTCTCCCCTAAACATGGTGACATTGGAGTATACCTGATTGGCATATTTAGTTTACCTGCAAGTTTCTTGTAAAGTGATATACCACATACCCAGGGCCTGTAACATAAATTCTACTAGTGGGCCTGCAGCACTGGTTCTGCCATGCACACAAGCAGCCTTTCAAACCTGTCTCAGGCCTGCCATTGCAGGACCTGTGTGTGCAGTTTACTGCCACCTCAACTTGGCATTTAAAACCACTTACCAAGCCTTAAACTCCCCTTTTATTACTCATAGGTCACCCCTAAGGTAGGCCCTAAGTAGCCCTATAGCAGGGTGCTGTGTAACTAAAAGGTAAGACATGTACCCTTAGTTTTTATATGTCCTGGTAGTGACAAACAGCTACATTTATTTTTCACTACTGTGAGGCCTACTCCTTTCAGTTGCTAGCATTGAGAATTCCTCAAAACACTTTTAAGCTGTAATTCCTGATCAGAAAGGATTAGCTACATCATGTTTAATATCTTTGGAATGATGGGGACAAATCATCCCTAGTGGTAAAGTTGGATTTGACATTACCATTTTGGAATGTGCAAAAAGAACAGATGATGAACGGAATGCTGAATTAATCAAACATTTACCCCCAGTCACAGATCTGGGTTAAATCATGGGAATAGTCCAGCCCGAACTGCCAGGCTAGGTCCTCCCTGGACCAGAAACAACCATCCTGGGACCGGTTTCGGGGTCACACCCCTCATCAGCCAGGTTAGCTTGAATCTGGTGGCGTATCGAGCACAGGAACCACGTCTGGGCATACCCTTCCCACTTAGGGCGACAAATGCAAAAAGAACAGATGATGGACGGAATGCTGAATTAATCAAACATTCACCCCAGTTCACAGATCTGGGTTAAATCCATTGTTTTGTGCATGCCATGCCATTCCAGTTTAGACCTAGCCATATGCAAATCAGTCTTGACCCTGCTCCCTTATGGGAACAGTCCAGCCCGAACTGCCAGGCCAGGTCCTCCATGGACCAGAAACAAGCATCCTGGGACCGGTTTTGGGGTGACACCTCTCATCAGACAGGCTAGCTTGAATCTGGTGGCGTAGTGAGCACGGGACCCACTTCTGGGCATACCCTTCCCATTTAGGGCAACAAATGCAAAAAGAACAGATGATGGACTGAATGCTGAATTAATCAAACATTCACCCCAGTCACAAATCTGGGTTAAATCCATCGTTTTTTGAACGACAAGCCATTCCAGTTAAGACTCACTGGCTCACTGTGCCACTGGATGCAATCTAACCTGGCTGATGAGGGGTGATGCCCTAAAACCGGAGCCCAGAATGCTTGTTTCCAGTCCAGGGAGGACCTGGCTTGACAGTTCGGGCTGGACTGTCCCCATGAGGAGCAGGGTCAAGACTGATTTGCATATGGCTGGGTCTAAACTGGGGTGGCATGGTGAGCAGAGGAATGATGGATTTAACCCAGATCTCTTGACTGGGAGTGAATATTTGATTTGCTCTGCATTCCATCTATCATCTGTGCATCTTTTGCTTTCTCGCCCTAAGTGCGTTGGGTATGCCCATACGTGGGTCACGGGCTCACTTTGCCACTGGATTCAAGGTAGCCTGGCTGATGAGGGATGATGCCCCGAAACCATTCCCAGGAGGCTTGTTTCCGGTCCAGGGAGGACCTTGCTTGGCAGTTCGGGCTGAACTGTTCCCATGAGGAACAGAGTCAAGACTGATTTGCATATGGCTGATTCCAAACTGGGGTGGCATGGTGAGCAAAAGAACAATGGATTCAACCCAGATCTCTTGACTGGAAGTGAATGTTTGATTTGCTCTGCATTCCGTCCATCATCTGTGTGTATTTTGCTTTCTCGCCCTAAGAGAGCCGGGTATGCCCAGACGTGGGTCCCGGGCTCACTGTGCCTCTGGATTCAAACTAGCCAGGCTGATGAGGGGTGATGCCCCAAAACCGGTCCCAGGATGCTTGTTTCCGGTCCAGGGAGGACCTGGCTTGGCAGTTCGGGCTGGACTGTTCCCATGAGGAACAGAGTCAAGACTGATTTGCATATGGAGGGGTCTAAACAGGGGTGGCATGGTGAGCAAAAGAACAATGGATTTAACCCAGATCTCTTGATTGGGAGTGAATGTTTGATTTGCTCTGCATTCCATCCATCATCTGTGTGTCTTTTACTTTTAGAAAGTGGACATTTCTGTGCTCTTAACTTTGCTCTGTGTGTCTGCAGCCTGTCTTCAATACACGTCTGGGCTGGCTGACAGCTACACTTTGTACATTCCCTCTAGACAGCCACAAACACAGGAAGGGCTGGGTGTGACAGCGGTCTCATCTGCACTCTGAAAGCCTTCCTGGGCAGGAAGGGGGAAAGGTGACTCACACTAACAGCTGAATAGGATGTGTCCTTTCCTCACACAAAGGGTTGATTGCCCCCACAGATAGCCTGGCAGACAGGATTAGGTTGAAAGGGATACTTGTGCACTCCACAGAGCTCCTTTGAAGTCACCCCCCTACATCAAATGCACTTTTGGGTATAGGTGCCAGGGCTCTGACCATACCAAATCAGTACACTACTGGATGTAGGAAGAACTCTTCTGGAGTAAAGACTGCTGTGCCATAAGGATGACCACTTTGCTGTGACTGACTGTTCTGGGTAACTGCTTCTCTGCTTTGCTTAGCTGCCCTGCTGCCTGCTGATCTCTGCCTTGCTGAGGACAAGGACTGAACCCATCTCACTTGAACCCAGAGTGACTCCAAGGTCTTGCCGCCTTGCCTCCTGTTTTCTGAAGTCTCAGGGACACAAAAGACTTCCTGCATTCCTGCTGGTGCTGCTCGACTCTACCATCTGTGAGTCCTACCCTTGCCTGAGGTGCCCCCTTCAGTCCTGTGCCTCAGAAGTGGGTTCTGCAGCTGATTTCTGCAAAACCCAACGTATTGTCTTGACTGCATGAGAATTTCCGCCACATCGCCCTTTGACACTGATGCAGAGGCTGTTTGACAGCATCGGATTTACAGCCTGCGCAGTTTGATGATGATGCTCTGTGAGGCTCAACAATGACAACGCATTGCATTCACTTCAATGGAACTCGACGACAATGTTGGACCCCCTTTATGTGGTTCCACGACGATGCAGTAGACTCTCAACTTCGACAAAAACTCCATCCAAGGTATTTCGTCAGCGGGACCTGTTTGGGTCCTGTAGCTGGCCTGCCCTCCATTGTGGTCAGCCTGAGTTTTGAATTTGTACCAGTCCCTTGCGACCTCAAGTAACCTTTTGACCGCTAGTGACTTCTAAGCACTGTTTTCACATTTAATCTTTAAAAATTCATATTTTAAATTCTGCTTATCGTATTTTTGTTGTTTTGGTCTTGTTTCACTCAGATACATATTATCTATTTTTCTAAACCGATGTGGAGCCTTTTGGGGGTGTTTTCATTGAGTTACTGCAATTTAAGTGTTGCACAAATACTTTACAAATTGCCTCTTAAGTTAAGCCTGACTGCTCTGTGTCAAGCTACCAGAGGGTGAGCAGAGGTTAATTTAGGGTGTATATCTGACTTACCCTGACTAGGGTGGTGGTCCCTACTTGGACAGGGTGCAAACCTGTGCCAACTAGAGACCCCATTTCTGACAGTCTATCTGCTGTAATATTTTGTGGGAAGACCATATGTCCTGTTTCTTTGACTTAACAACATCAAGAACTTTGAGCAGCCAGTATGTTCCAAAAATAGAAGAATAACCCTTCTAGGTTTAGAACTGAATTTCAGACCCAGCCTGAGTGCACTTTGAATATTTAGTGCTGGAGTAGAAGGGAGATCCAATGCCTTTCAAAGAAACTCCTTGAAAAGTTGAAGGGGTTCCGATCCCTCCATGTTTTCGAGCAGGCAATAAATTCTAAGATTGTTTCTACCGTTTTGTTTTTTCATATATTCCATATGTCTCCTCAACTCATTTATTTCCAATTGCATCCCATCTATTTTGTAGGTTTTATCTTGTACACCACTGACTCTGTGTTCCAGGTCTGAAACTTGTTTATTCATAAATGACCATTTAGTTTCAAGATTATGTAGAGAGTTGATAGTGTCTTCCATAAAAGTTTTTAATGCCCATATTTCCTCCAGTATTAACTCAACTGAAATAAGCACAGAAGACTTAGGGGTCGATTCCGATCTCGGCCGGTAGGGCTCCGAATCGGATTCGGCTTTACCGGATCCGATTCGGACGCCCTGTTTCCGTCCGAGTCGGACGTGCGTCCGGGCGAACGAGTACAATGTGAACGTACGCGAAATCGCCGACCGACTCGTTCGCCGGACCCAACCGCTCCGACCGACTCGCACGGACACGACTCGCACCGCGCAATGGAGACGTTCCCCGGCCGGGTAAGTACGATGCGCGCCGCGAGCAGTCCGACCGACTCGCGCCGTCCGGCTCGAAAGTGCAGTCGGAGCCGCACTTTGGGGGTCCGTGTCAAACCCCCCTGTATGCCTAGCCACGCGAGTCGCACACAGGGGGGACCCATGGGTCCCCCCTACCTGTGCGTGTACGGCGCGACCCGCTTCGACGCGTACCCGCTATAGGGGGCGCCCTTGTTCGCCTCGCACCCATTGAGTCAATGGGAGCCCGCGTACGCGTTGTACGACCGGCTCCCATTGACTTCAATGGGAGTCCGACCGAATCGAGTCCGATAGCATGCGAACGCATCGTACTCGTTCGGTCGGACTGCTAGGGTCCGATTCGGTCGGAAATCTCTCCGGGTCCGGCTCGGTCGGAGAGATTTCCTGCCCGAATCGGAATCGGCCCCTTAGCTAGAGAAGAAGGATTTTTTTTTGTCTTTTATGAAATGATAATGGAGCTTGTTTCACTGATAATTGGGTGTTTGTATTAGCCACATTCGGAGAGTACTCCTTTTGAACCGAAGCCTCAGCCATTGTGGCTAATTGTTTATCTCTTAAAAGTTGCAAGGTACACTGGTGTGTATGAAGCTCAATAAACTTTGTATGCACAGGTTTCCGCTGGCGTAACCACCCCATGAACTGGTATGAAGTAGTGGTGTTGCAAAACACAGACTGTCATTTAGAAACGTTATAGAGAAATAGCTGTGGCCTAGAGCTGATGAAGTAACAGGGCTGACATTTTATGTAGATACGTTTGTCTCAGTCAATATTTTATTTTTTATTTATTTTGGGAGTTTTAAATAGCGTGAACATGACCTGAACAGGGTATCAGAGCGCTGTGCAGAAAGCAGGTAAGTTATACAGACAGGGAGAAATGCAGTAATGCACAAAAGGCAGGTAAGTTATAACATACTGGGAGAAAGGCAGTAACGAATATGCAAACAGCAAAACATATAAAATATTCCAATCGGCTGGCATAATCATGCTCCGGATGTGCCCTCAAAAGGTAGTTAAGCTGAGTGGCTATAGGGCTGCTCTTGAAGGAATCTATTCATTAGATGCATTTTTACTTCTTTTTTGAAGGAGAGAGTTAAGGGTTTAGATCTAATTGCAGGAGACAGTGTGTTCTAAATTCTTGGGGCTTGACCAGAGAAGGAGCGGTTATAAGTTTTCTTTTTGTTGAACCTCTGTGGTATCAGCAGTAGGGAGTTGGCGCTTCTTAAGGAACGACTACCACCAGACATTTCTAGCTTATTGGCCAGGTATGCCTGAGTGTTATGGTGCAGAGCCTTGTGAGTCATGCAGGTTATCGTCAGCTGTATTTTTGCTTTAAACAGGAGCCAATTTAGATGTTTTAGAACTGCAGTAATGTGGTCGAATCTTCTGGATCCCGTGATGAGCCCGGCAACAGGGTTCAGTATGGCCCTTAGCAGCGCTAATCGTGCTTTAGGTAAGCCTGCAAGTGTAGCACTCCCATAGTCTAGTCAGGAAATGACTAGGGATTGGACAGCCAAGTGAAGGCCATCCGTAGGGAAAAAGGGTTGGAGTTTCCTTATTGCGTTCAGATGGCAGTTAGGTTCCCTGGTGGTTGCACTGATATGATCTTGCATATTCAAGTATTTGTTCAGTGTTATACCCAGAGATCTAGTAAAGTCAATAACATGGGGGAGGGGAGCAGTTAAGTGCTGTAAGTTGTTTGGGCCATTCTTCTATGGGGCAGAGTGTTTGTGAGGCACGATCAGTAGGAATTCAGTTTTGAGTGTGTTGAGCATAAGTTGATTGAGGGTAAACCATTGTTGGGTTTTCAATAGGGTGCATTTGAGAGTTTTGATATTTTCTGGTGAGGAAATTTTCAAGTACAATTGTGTATCATCCACGTACATGTGGTACTGAATGTTTGAATGTTTCAGAATTTCTGTAAGCTGTTCCATGAACAAGTTAAATAACTTGGGTGTGGGCCTGGATCCTTAAGGTATTACAGTCAAGACCGGAGTAATGTCAGAAAGGGTTTGGTTGACTTTAATTCTTTGTGTTCTGTTATGTAGGAATGAGGCAAACCAGTTTAAAATGGGACCAGATAGCCCCATCCTATGCTCCAGAAGGCCAATCAAACTGTCATGCTTGACCGTATCGAATGCAAAGGAGAGATCGAGAATTATAAGCAGGCATGATTCGTTCTGATCAAGCAATCTCAGGGCGTCATCTACAATGCTGTGTCCTGTTCTGAATCCAGATTGGCAATGGTCAAAGAAATGAAACTGCTCTATGTGGTTGCAGAGTTGCAGGTGTACACATTTTCTCCAGTAGTTTTGCTAGAGTAGGAATGTTCATGATTGGACGGAAATTGTTGAGGTCTGATGGGTCTGCATTAGGTTTTTTTTACGAAAGTGGTAACTTGACCTATCTTTAAGGAGTCAGGAATCGTGCTTTGAGAGAGAGATGCATTGACAATCTTAGACTAGGGCGGGAGTATTGAAGATCTGAGCTCTTTGATGAGCTTGGCGGGCAGAGGATCATTGAAATGGATGGAGGGTTTTATCGAGATTGATGTTTGGAATATCAAAGTGTTATATCAAAGATTAAGAAAAGAAATACTATAAAAGTACTTTAGTAGGCATAAGGTGACAAAGCCATGATTTTCCATCTGAGGTAGAGATAAAATGGAGTCCATAAGAGCTTTGTAAGATTGGAGGACATAACAACTACAGAATGTTCCAAAGCAGGAGTAAAGATTAATGAAACATGAGGAAACAGCTTGTATTATAAAGGAACAGGCATTGTTGCTGCATCGCTTCAATAGAAATTCCAAAAATTATTGGTGCATCAATTTTCAAAATGGTGGCCTGAGTACTAACAGAATTGTGTCAGCAGTTATATTCAGCAAAATTACCCATAGAGACTAGCTGACGAAGGAGAAACCAGAGGATTGCGCATTCCGATACTCTTCCATGACAAAATATTTCAGCTTCTTTACTGCGAAGTGTCAGACATCTGGCCCGCGATACGGAGCACCTATGCTATGCGGCCATCTTCGCCGGCGCTCAAGTCACACCAATTTTTTGTATACTTAATTGTGTCACCCTAAGTGGGATGGGTATGCCCAGACGTGGGTCCTGTGCACATTGTGTCACTGGAACCAAGCTATACCTGGCTAATGAGCCCTAACTGTGGTGAAATCGGTCCTAGGTTGCTTGTGTTCCAGTTCAAGGAGAACCTGCCTGGCAGTTCGGGCTGGACTGTTCCCATTGGAGAAGGGTCAAGGCTGATTTGCATACGTCTGGGTCCTAAACTGAGGTGGCATGGTGTGCTAAATAACAATGACTTGGAAGCTGCCTGAGTAATTACCAGTGGCTGAGATCAATTCAGCATTCCATCCATCACGTTATTGTATACTTACCATTCAGATGCCGGCACAGAAGGCATTTCAGATCTTATGGTCCTTTTTGGAGCTACTGCTTTTTGGATATTTTGGGAGACTAAATGGTAATAAAACATTCCTTCTTCGACTCCTGCTGTCTCCTGCCAGTTTGCTAGCCAGGTAGTTTGAGATTAGTGCTTAATTTGTAAAAGAATAACTGCTGAATCGCAAAGTTTTTCTTAGAAGCCTTCAGATGGCACCAGTGAATGTCAGCATGCTGAATAAAGCCGGCGTATTTTTGATTCCAGTTCATGCCTCTTTAATCCACCCAGACACTCCCTGACCATTTATTTTACCTCCGCAGGTTCCTTCTCTCTCCGCTTGTCACGTTTATTCCATTTTTCTCTTCTTCCTTCTTTATTCTTGTGTGTTTTACTCTCTGTCAAAGTCTGATGAGTTAAATTAGTGCTGGTCCCCCAACATGAGTGCCAGTGGGCCCTACCTGCTACCACCGGCTTAAATTAAGCACTGTTTGAGATAATCATATGTAATGCCTTCTAAGTAACACAGCCAGTTTAGCATGTGCTGCATGCCTCCAGAAGCAACTAGTACAGTGATGTCAAGATAGGAATAATGTGATTAAATTTCCTAGTCCCTGAGATGAGCCAAGCATTCGCACACAGGATAATGGTGCTCTCGCAGTGTTATGCAGAAAAATGAATGAAGAAAAGCAGGATTCATTTTTGGGTTATGCCAGGGAATCGACCAAGTCCTTCAAATCTGCTTTTGGTATCATATGTCCGACATTCATAATTGTTCTGAGCTGATGGCTGGCTTTTAACAAGAGGTTGATGTGAGAGTCCAGGTTAAATTTTGAGACACGGATAACATCTAGACCCTCAGAACGAGCGACCAGGTAAATGGCATGACATTTATTGGACCTGATAAATCTGATTCAGCCAGATTTTGGTGCATTTCTCACTGAATCCTGCAGGTTATGGTGAATACCGGGTGTTTTTCTACCAACAAGTATAAGCAGACTTGGCCTGTCAATATTTATCACAAAACCCATATTTACAGAAGTTAGCATACAGATTGCAATGAACCCGGATGCTCGTAATGAGGGCCCTATGGATTTAACAGAGGAGATTAGCATTTGTGATACCCATTCTGTTCAGCAGTTAGGCCCAATAATTTTTTAGCCCATATTTTAGCTTAGTTGATATAACAGGGAGGTCATCTTTCCGTGAGATAAGTTTTAGATTCATGCTCTTCTTTCAGATGTTAATTTCAGATGTGTATAGGGCTAGTCTTTAGTTCTGTCCACTGCTGGCTGAGTGGTGGGCCGCTCCTGAAAGTCGCCCTGAAAGTAATACTCTTACTAGACCAGAATTTTAGGCTGATGTTCAGTACAAGTGGGAATGCCCTGGCAGCGTCCGGGCGGTGCCCTGGCACAGTTTTTAAAGAACTGGGGCACGTGAGATGGGGGGAATGCAGACAACTAGTGCTGTTCGTGATGATCGCTTGGGATCCATTCTGCTGAGACAACGTTGATACTGAATATTATAATTCTAGTGACACCAAGCAACTGACAGGTGGGAGTCAGTATGAAAGATCTGACCAGCAGCTATCAAAAGTGTGTCTGGTGTTCTGTGATGCGCCATATTCAGTTAAAGAGAAACAGGAGATGGCATATTTATAAAGCAATTTTTATAACATATATTTATAATAAAAGATCCCTACAACAAAGAATGTTTGAGAATTTTGTTGTTTTGTTCTGGAATCTCTTTTCTGTTGATGCCCAATTTTATTGCATTGAGAAAGTATTGACATTCATAGCAAATAAAAGATCAACACCTTTAATCCCAGCAAACGAACACCTCTCTCTCGGGTCATAGGTGATGCTTATTTTTTTCTGAACTACTCTAACCATTCTGGGGTAGGGTAAAACTAGCGCTAAGGCAGTTTTCTCAAGTAAGAAAGCTCAGCACCTGTACAAGATTTTTACACAAGCAGTACAGTAAACGTTTCGTTTAATGGGGCATACTTTCCTATTTTGTCTCACTCCGACGTACAGTGACATTTGGCAAGTGATTTATGACATTACTTTGAATGTATTTCTGTATCAAGAAATGTGTATCAGTGTAGTCCTGGAAACAATGGCTGAAACTCACTGTTTTGCTCAAAGCTAGTGTAAAAAGTTATCACAACATTGACTTCCAGAAAAACATACCACTAGCTTTTTATTGCCCAGGGCAGCAAACGTCTTGTACGGTCATCTCCTGATCATCGCTTGCAGAGTACTTGCATCATAAGGACGCTCAAAGTACTAAGGAGGAACAGAAGATAAAGAGGGGGCATGAGGTAAGGAAGAACACCCCCGGGCGTGCCCCAAACTGAGTATATTTTACTTCTATTTGTGTCCCATGAACAGGCTCAGATGTGTGTTTCCGAATGAGGGAGGGGGCTAGCACATAGGGGCTCGGTCTTTTGGTGTTTACCATGCTTTCTAAAGTGGTGTGATCATGAACACCACACAAAGATTCCACGGTGTGGATCCTGGGTATTTCATAATAAAGTATAAACAGCCTTATACACAGCTGTTCCGTAGCATCATGTAATGTGTGCCAACAACATCTAGTCCTGACTTTTTGTAGCAAGCACCACTTCACATGGTGAAATTCTTAAGCTCATATTTGTAAAACATGAAAGTGAAACTATGAATCAAGCAGTGAGTGATGTTGTTGGCTAAAATGTCAGAACTGGCTAAAGGTGTTGTTAGACCTGGCTATCTCAGCGGGTTTATCCCCAAACTTTCTTGCTTTTTGGCCTCCTGTTTTGGACCCTGTTTTTGTTGGTTTTTTGACTCTGGGCACTTTACCACTGCTCATCAGTGCTAAACTGCATATGCTCTTCCTGTAAATTGTATTTATAGATTGGTGATTCCATGATTGGCATACTTGATTTACTGATAAGCCTCTAGTACAGTGCACTGTGTGTGCCCAGGGCCTGTAAGTCAAATGCTGCTAGTGGGCCTGCAGCACTGATAGTGTCACCCACGTGAGCAGCCTGTAAATGTAACTCAGACCTGCCACTGCAGTGTCCGTGCACAGTTTGGTACTGCCATGTCGACCTGGCAAGTGCTCCGACTTGCCTGGCCCTAACCTTCCCTTTTCTTACAAGTGAGTCACCCCTAAGGTAGGTCCAAGGTTCACCTGTGGGCAGGGTGCAGTGTATGTGAAAGGTATGACATGCCCTGATGTGTGTGGCGGTATTTAGTCAAAATATCGAGTTGGAAATGCCGACTTACACTAATATGGAGTTTTAAATATCGTGACACAGAAATATCGACAGCAAGAATAAAATGGTCAAGAATATCGATTCTAAGGTAAGAAATATCGATTTTAAAAATATAGAAGTCATTAATATAGTTTGCAAAAATATAGGGGCCCATTACGATGGCGGGCGGAAGCACAACCGCCGTGCTGGCGGATGCAAAAAGCACCAGTTACCGCCGGCACGCAGCAGTCCACACGCCCGCCCAATTATGATGCGAAAAGCAGGCCAAACACCGCCGGCAAGCCAGCAACACCGTCCGCCATCAAAGTGCGCCCGTTCACGTAGCGGCGCAGCACAACTGACACACACCGTCCGACGAAACACGTCCCGCCCGGCGCATAAATTACGATGCCGCAAACAAACGGCTCCCACGGCTAAGAGACACCGCACGTGAAAGAGAGGCGGTAACACGGACGCAGAGCACGGACAACGAAGAAGCGGCACCCCGAGCATGAATCCAGCACTGCAGGCCCTTCCCATGCTTCTGCTGATGCACCACCAAGGACGCAACGTACCGCGGAGACGCAGGTAGGCACACACACAACAAGTGCACGCAAACAGCGCACACAGTGCAAGGGCGGAAAAAGCGGACAACCCCCACCCCCGCGTGTACGCTACACATCCACCATTGCATCCACATATGACACACAGGCCAAATCGTAACATCGCGGAACACATGTGTACACACCACCTGGGACCAGGAACCAACCACCCCGTCACGGCCCCAAAGCGGCGATGACGCCGCCACACATGCGCACAACGCAGAGGCCAACCGCAGCGCCATGCATGCGTCGCACACAGACACAGGGACACAACCAAGCAGCACACACATCAGCCCCACCCCGAACGCACATGACACGTGACAGGCCTGCCACAGACATGTCCCCAACGCCCAAATCACGGACAACACCCAACGCCACACAACCGACGCACACATGTCAGTGAAGTCACGCAACAGCAGGACACACCCCAGTGTAACAAGCATGGCGTAGCACACAGCGGCGGCAACACCAACTAGGAGAAGCAGGGCTCCTTCGGGAAGAGGAACGCCAGTACCACACTGAAAAACCCATACCACCCTGCACATATGAACAAGACATATAAAACGGAACACCAAAGAGCACGGGGACCGACAACAGGTGGCCCAAGAATAACATTCACACACAAGGCCCAACGCAGAGCGGAAAGGCAGCCTGCCGCCCACACAAGGGAGAGCAGACAGCACTGAATGACCTTCCATTCCAACACCGAAACCACAGCCCTACGACAGAAGCCGGTGAATACAGCCATTGTCCAAGAATAGACCAACACAGGCATGCCGAGGAGACCGACCACAGGGCAGATAGCGCATATCACAGAAGCACACAACGGACGGGGAAGAAAGAAGAAAACACTCCCCCATGTCGGCCACATGCAAGTTAATTGGAAGGAGTCACACAGCACTGACCTTGAACTGTCTGAGAAGCATGTGGGAAGAGTGCCCGTGTCCTCCAAACAAGCAAACAGAACACAACTCCTGTCTCCCTACGACTACACAGAGCTCACAGCAACCCCGGAGCGTGCACATTGCAGACTGCACACACAGCCGGAGCACGCCACCTCAACGAACCGCTGCGAAATGGCAACCGCAACACACCTACCCAACTACGCCGAACAGCTCAAGCTGTACAAAACCAACCTGTGCCATACATTGGGATGCGATCTCCTGTCCCTGCTGAACGTAAGTTACCGACTGACTTACCGCATCACATTGTTCAGCTGCGTCATGCCCGTCTTCTACTGTCGGAGGTGTCCCTACCAGCATCCCGTCGAGATATGCCTCTCCAACCCGGCATGTCTGAAGGCGGACCTGCTACCACTACTCCTCCCTCTGGACGCACACGACAGGGCCTGCTCTGCCTATGGGGGCATGGCGTATGTGGCCAACATCGCACCCGCACTGAAATGGGACCACTGTGCCTCCACACGACGGATCATCGATAACAGCTACATCGAATGTCACCCAGCATGCCCCATCATGGTCCTCCAAGGGACAACTTACGAACAACACCTTGACAGCCACCATCCGCTTCATTGGCTGGCAAACATGTACACCACCAATGACATGGAAGCCCTGCTGGACGGCATCGCATACCTGACAACCTGTAAATACGTCGGACCACAACGCAGGTTCCCCGAGTGACCTATGATGTCCAACCCCGCACCCATGCTTAGCTTCCGCACGGACTGGCCAGTCACCACCACAACAGCCATACCAAACGACCGGCAACTGTAACCACACCATCAACGACATCGCCATGACATCGGATATGACCGGGACATGCACACTGTTCCCCATCACATCCAGGAACACCGCATGCATCGTGGGAGGCAGTGGCATGGGCTCTGTGTATCGCACCCACATGGACGGAACTGCACGAACAACCAGGACACGACATGGATCCAGCGCCCATGGACACACACACCGCTCAGTGGACATGAATAGGTCACCTGGAGTCTGTGGGTGCTGCACCCCTCCCACCCCCGCCCCGGGAATCCCATACCAGGACCTTTGCATGGACGACAAGTGCATACAACAACAACACGACCCCAGTGACTGTGACATGTCCAGTACCCACCACAGTGCAACAACAAGTGGCACGCCGCTGCATGCACGCAAGCACATGCCCTGATGTCATCTCACATGCACGCGTGCATGAGGAACAACCGCAGCAAACCTGTCACATGGAACTGAGATGGACTGTGCCCATGATGCCAAGCGGTCTGGTAGGCTACATGTATACCGTCTGTGTCAAAGTCCGCAGCTCCGCAGCTATACGTAAATGTACATTAGCACAGCCTTGGCCAAGCAGATGTCACTCTGAAGCCCACATCCCACATGCAACAGCCAATCACATGTAACCCCACACCCTATCCCATTTGCAATCATGCTCAGTATATCCTCAACATGTATTCCGCTGCCAGTAGTGTCCACTATACTGCATCACAGAGGACAGAAGACTCAATATAATGTTTGAAACCAAAACTGTCTCCGCTGACTCATTTCACAAGTACGAATGAGAGAGGATGAGAGTATGTGAAGTACACGGCAGTCGTGACATGACCATGTAGTCCACTGGTATTGGATGTCAACGCAAATGAGTAGCACAACTGTGGAAGACACACATGTGTCGTGTGAAGTCGTATGGACGCAGTGCTCAGGTGGGTGGGTGTGACGGGTAGATGCCACATGCCAAGTTGGAGCACGCCGTGTTGGGAGGGGTCATGAACAGTACACCACCGCTTCCCTGGGCATTGTGAGAGGACACCTGTCGGGGGGAGTGAACACGTGTGTGCACAGCAGCCGGGCACACGTACAAAGCGGTACCAGGCGCACCTCAGCCCACCCTCTGTGGACAAGCTGGATCCTGTTGTGCGCCCGCCATGCCCCTTGACAAGGCACACACAGCCCCAGTCGACCAGGTGTAACCCCAACATAGTCAATCCGCACAGGCGATACAGGGCACGGGATGGCAGTGGAGCATGGTGTGTGAGAGGTCTCCTCGCGCTCCTCCTGGTCATATCACGCAGGCAATAGAACCTCAACGTCTAGCATGGCACAAGTCAAATGGAAGTGTAGGGGGACGCACCACAGCACGAGCAGCACTGACGTCACGGGAGGTGGCTCGCACCATCCCATCCATTGCCCATCATACCAACCACGCCACATGCCATTGCGACTAAGTGCAAGCGCGTGCGCCACCACCCCCGAGCCCTCCCCAGAGAGGCCAAAGAGTGAATGTGTGGGCCATCAGTCACAGACGGACGCGGCATGGCCGCAAGGGCAGCCACAGCCACTGGGTGTCGCAGGTGGCGGATCCGGAAGGCGAAGACTGTGATGCATAGTCCATGCAGGCCGGGTCTCCATTTGGGGCACCACGCAGGTGGACGGCGTCCCGCCACACATCATACCCTGAGACAGCCCACTCGTGCAACTGGACCCACACATACACTCCTTGCCCTCTCTGGTGCGAGCTTGGGGCTGCCTGTGCAAGCGCTAGCCTCGCAGGTGAGCATGCATATTGGGGGCGAGGGGTGGACATGAGGGCTGGGGCGAAGATGACTGTATCACTGTCAGTTAGTACAAGGGATGACCCAGATGTGGAAAGGAAGAGACGTGTCCCGTGTGTACTGCAACTAGTCGCCAATCCAACTACCCCCCATGTCCGGAATGTAAGCCCGCACCTAGGCCCGCCCATCCGCCACATCGAACATACCACCAGCACGACAACCTTCCCATTCGAAACACTGACTGGGGGTGGCGACCAGTGAACAATCATGTGTAGCCTACCCACGCGTACATGTGGGCCCTCCATGATCCATGTCACCTGCGGCAAAGTCATGACATGCGCAATGAGGGAAGTGAGGAGAGCTGTCCGCCCCACGCGCAGAAGGTGCATCAGCTCCACAGACCCAGCAGCGAGTCCAGCAGGGGTCACATGTGCAGGGGCAGCTGTGCCTGGTGTGAAAGCACATGCATATAGACAGCACATCGACCAATGTGTAGTCTGCCCACATCTACAGTCCATCATCATGCGGACATAGGAATTGAACACAGGGCAACACATCTTCAGTTGGTGCACCCACCGTGACCAACAATGCGCAATCATCGACGTACCCGCCCTGTGCATGGCCCCCCACCCAACGGAGGCACATCCAGTGCCACCATCCCACACACACAAGCCTTCCACGGAACATGCTGTGTCCAATGGTCAGTACAGAGTCAGCGCCCATCTGGTGGATCCTGAACAGGAGACACATGCACACACATGCCAGCTCCCACTATGTACGTCTGCCACCTGGCACGTGCAATGTAACCACTCACCTGTGACGTGTGACTGCAAGCACACAGCCGTCTTGGCATGGGGCTGTCAATGTGGACACCTGTCAATGTTTCGGGAGGTGTGATCCGTACAGTGATGTACATAGGGTGCAGTGCTGACACCTACTACTGTCTCATATCCCCTCGTGCCACAGGTCCCACTTGTTTTGGCCGCTCAGCCTGTGCCCACATCGTCGTCGTCGTGTGCCATACTCATCCAGCCTCGGAAGCAGTTCCATGCTCAGCAGACACTCATGTTGCCGTGGCGTTGCCGCTTGACGAATATGCAGTCAGTCCCCATCAGCACGCCCCGCAAGTCATTGGGGCCTAGATCCCCATGTGCATGCACATGGCAGTGGTATGTCTCACTAGCCATTGCCATTGTTGGGAGACCTGTGTAAGTGTATTGTGGCCGTGCCGTCCCAGCTTGACAGCTGGGCTGTGGCTCATGTGCTTGCTCAGTCATGTCAGTGATGTGTATGCGAAATTGCTATGTGTCGTGTTGCTTTGACATGTGTCCTCTGCAATTTCCCTAGGCGGAGACCGAACATTGACCGCCCATACCAATTGCTGGTGGACATGGACGATACAGAGGTTATTAGGAAGTTTCGGCTGGACAGGCCAACCCTGCATCGACTGTGTGCCATGTTAGAACCCCATCTCCGTCCCCGCAGGGTGTATCCGACTGCTGTGACCCCCACGGCTAAGGTGATGGCCGCCATGCATTTCTTCGCCACTGGGTCATTCCAGCACACAGTGGGCAGTGGAGGAGGGATGTCCCAGCCCATGTTCAGCAAGGTGCTGAGGGATGTACTGGCAGCCATGATGCTGTACCGAAACAGGTACATCCGCTTCCCCAGGGCTCGTGAATTGGCGGCAGTGAAGGGTGCATTCTATGCCCTTGGCAGAATCCCACACGTCGTTGGAGCCATTGACTGCACACATGTTGGCCTTGTTCCACCACAGGCCACTGAGCACCTGTACCGCAACAGGAAGCACACGCACTCCCTGAATGTGCAAGTGGTGTGCCTTGCGGACATGGTGATCACCCACGTGTGTGCAAAGTTCCCAGGCTCGGCCCATGACGCACACATAATGCGCAACAGCATCTTGCCACGACTGATGGCCAATCTGCAACAGGATCGTGGCTGTATTGTCGGTGAGTATGTGGAGTGGTGTAGCGTGCTGGTTGTGCGATGCTGTCCCCTGTCCAGTTGGAATAGCAACGGTTCTCTGTGTCCCTCACACCCAGGTGACTCTGCGTACCCGAATGGGGCATGGCTGCTCAGTCCATTGAGGAATCCTCGCACCCCAGCAGACGATCGATACAATGAGGCACATGGGAGGACCAGACGTGTGGTCGAGCGTACCTTTGGCCTCCTCAAGTCCAGGTTCAGGTGCCTGGACCGCACCGGGGTGCACTGGCGTACTCCCCACAGAAGGTGTGCCAGATAGTGGTGGCGTGCTGCATGCTGCACAATCTGGCCATTCGGAAGCAGATCCCCCTCATTGTGGATGACGGAGATCAACCAGAGCCCCAGCCCGCAGACCAGGACAGCTCGAGTGAGGAGGACAGCGGAGAGGAGGAAGCTGGGAATGTGCGTCAGCAGCTCATCGCCCGCTACTTCACTTGACGGTGAGTGTCCATGTACGACGGCTGATGTGGCTGTATCTGTGCAGGTGTGTGTGTGCTGTGTCAGGGTGGCCGTTTGTTCACTACGTGCTGTGTGTCAACGCTCCATGGCCAGGGTAGTATGCCACTGTTGGTGACTGTGGCATTGTGCCCTATTGCTCTGTGCGATGTGTGTACATTGCTTGTAGTTGTTGACATGTACTGTGTGATGGGTGTGTGACACACTCATTGAATGTGCTCCTGTTCTGTCTCCCACCCCTAGGTCCCTACAGGCCCTCCGGATTCCATTGCCATGCCACGCATCAGGTGCCTTTCCGCCCAAGGTGGCCGTTGTATTCCGTACAAATAAAACACAGGGCACAAACAGCAGTTAGTGAAAAAGGTGCATTTATTACAAACTGTGACATGTGATTGTGTGTAAGGTGATGACAAAAGTGGTGCGTGCAGTGACAATGAGCTGTCGGTCATGGCTGCGTGATGCTCAGGGTGTACCCACTGGTTCTATGTCCATAGTCCAACACACACATGCCATCCAGATGGCTGTGTGGAGTGGGATCGTAGTCCAAGTCAATGCAGTGGCTGGTCAAGGAAGGCTGGCGGAAGGCTGGCTGGCTGCCTCACTTGCGACTGGAGCGTGCGAAGTCCTCCCGGGAGATCTGTTTCCTCTTCGGACGGCCCCTTCCACGTTTGCGAGGGGGTGCCTGCTTGCGACATGCTGGTGGTTGAGGTGTGCTCACTGGCTGTGGACGCAGGGGAACTGGACACTGCTGCTCGACCCTGCGCCCCGGCAGGTGGTGGCGGAGGGGAGCTGCTATCCCTGGCCGTGTCCTCACCGCCACCACCAGCTGGCCCATGAGGTCCACGAGTTGACCTATACGGGCGTCCATGGACCTCAGCACCCCCAGCACCTCCCGCGTGTCTGAAGCAGACCTGACCCATTGTTCTTGGGCCTCCTCATAGGCCCCAAGGACTCTGGCCATTTGAGGCAGGGCATGGCTCCCAGGGGAGGCTGGCGTTTCCCTGACCCTGCTCCTCCTACCAGTCCTGCTGCCACCGGCCTGCCCACTAGCCACATTGCTCACCACGGTCCTCGCTGTGGCTCCCAGGGTGGATCCAGTCGGCCGGGCCACCACCTGCGCTGGGGCTGGTGCCAGCGAAGACGTGGTGGTGGTGGCGGCGGTAGTGGTCGGTGCGGCGATGGTGGCGGTTGTGGCAGTGGTAGTGGCCGCAATGACCGTGGGTGTGGCCGCAATGACCGTGGGTGTGGCCGCAACGACAGTGGCAGCAGGGGGCTGGGACTGTTCAGCAGCCCTGGATGATGGGTTGGTGGGTAGGAGGGGTCCTGGGGAGCGGCTGGGCCCTGCCACACCAGATGGGCCTGCTTGGTTGGGATGGATGGTATGTTGTATGTGCATGGTGTGTCTGTGTGTTTGATGGGTTCAGTGGTGTTCGTGTGCATTTCTGTTGTTCCGCTCTGTTGCGTCTTGTGTTGTTTGTCTTACATAGGCGTAGTTGTGGGGTGTGTGGTTGACAGGCAGTAGGGGCTACATGGACAGGACTTCAATGGTGTTTCGGTTGTGTGTGATGAGTTGCACAGTGGCTGCCGTGTGGTACTATTTTCAGTGTGGCTTGTGTATGCAGACGTGGCTCCTTGGGTGTTGCTATGTCTGTGATGGGTCATGTGGGGTGTGAGTCTGTTGTTCATGTCCGGTTGCACATTGTTCACTTGTTCGTGACGGTGGGCGGTGCTGCGTTTTCGTCTGCTACGTGACATGTCCCATGTGTTGGTCATGTGCCGGTCCTCATGCCTCCAGTAATCCAGCCCTGTCCAGTTTCCCACCTGCAGGTTGTTCGTGCGTGCACTGTACTGGATGCCACATGGCTCTAAGCGGGGGGTGCTCCATGTTGCAGGTCTGTGGGGGTGGGGGGTGTTGTGGGTCGTGGGGGTGGCTGGACACCCACTGACACCGATTGCTGTGGAGCGTGATGTCTGCCTTTCGGCTGTCGTTGTGCACTGCGGTGGCTGACACGTGGCTGTGGGGTGTGGGGGATGCTCCTCCTTGCTGTGCTGTGGGACTAGGGGCCTGGTGTGTGTTGTACTTGTGCTGTCCACCGTCCCACCCACTGCACTTTGTGTTCCTGCCACTTACCTGTTACTTGTCGGTTTGTGCAGCTGTGGCGGACACATGGGTGTGGTGGGTGCTCGTTGTGGCACTTCTGGCATATTTGGGGACCTGTTGGTGGTTACGTGGCTAGCTGAATGTACACATGTCCCCACGCATCTTACAGTTGTTCTGTTTGTGCTGTGTGTGGTGGTGTCTGTTGCATGTGTGTGTCGTGTATTGTGTGCTGGACATGGGGGTGTTTGTCCCTGGGAGCTGTGGCATGGTGGTAGTGCATGTGAGTACATAGCGGTGTGCTGGTATACATTAGTTTGTACTTACCAGCCTCCACTCCCCTGCTAATCCGGCGAGGATCTCGGGATGTATGATGACTCGCACCTTCTCCTCCCACGCTTTGAAGGTCTTGAAGAGCGCGGGATTCCCTCCGCCAGTGACGGCAGCCAGCTCTCTGTTTTTGCCCTCCTTCTTCTTGACCAGGCTCTTGACGTCATTCCACCGTTTGTTAATTTCGACTCTGTTCCTGGGCAGGGTCCCGACTGCATTGACCTGGTCTACGATCCGGTTCCACATTCTGTTTCTGGTGGCTAGTGGTGTGTGTTGGACCATGTTGCCATAGATTTGTGGGTGCACCTTGATGATCTCGTCGACCATGACCGTCAGCTCAATGGGCGTGAACTTGGGCATTCTTTGTGGTGCCATGGTGTTTGTGGTGCTGGTGCGGTGTGTGTTGTGTAATGTGCAGGGGGTTTGTGGTGCCGGTGTTTGGTGGTGGTGGTGGTGGTGTTTGGTGGTGGTGGTGGTGGTGGTGGTGGTTGTGATGTGTGCGTTTCTGTGGTGTGCTGCTGTCCTTGCTGTGTCACTGTGTCCTCTCCTCTCCTCTCTGGTTTGCAATGTAGCAAGGGGTTGTGGTCTGTGGGAGTGCTGCTTTTGTACTCACCTATGTGGGTGTGTCCTCATGGTCTGTTGTTTTCAGGTGTGTTGTGTCTGGGGTTCTGGCCTTTGTATTTTTTGTTTGTCCGGGGGGTGTTTTCGGGATATGTACTGTGCTTGTGTATTTGTGCGTGCCTTGCTGTGTGGACTTGTTGGCCATGTTGTGTGCTATTGGTTTTGTGTGCGGATGGTTTCTGTGCAGGTACGTGGGCGCCATGGCTTCTGCCGTGTCGATTCTCATCGGCGTTGTTTGCGCTGGCGGGCGGTATATTTGTGGTTTTTCCGCGCTCATGTCAGTGCGATCGTAATTTCACGTGCGGTGTGTCGGCCGTGAGGGCGGGCGGTTTTGTGTTGTCGTGCGTGTTTCCGTCCGTGGCGGGCGGTTTGTCTCCGACTCGGACGTTGGCGGGCGGTATTTTGTGTGCTTTTTCCGCCGATGGCGGTATTCGGTTTGTGTAATCGTAATGGCGTGGTCGGTGTTCAGGCGGTGTGTGCGGGCGGATTTTTGCCGCTTCCATGCCTGGCGGTATTTTTTGCGCCGGGTATCGTAATGTGCCCCATAGTTGTTTAAAATATCAATTTTTTAATTAGTGTTATGTATTTTAGTATATATTTTAAATGTATGTGATGTATAATTTGTATGAGTATTGTTTATGTTTTTTAATATATGTGTTAAATGTTTAGTAGTTATTAATTTTATGTTAATTAAATTTTGCAATTTTTAGTTCCGTAGCGGGTTGTGGGTTTATAGGGGAATAGGGTGGGAAGTAATTTAATTATGATAAATTAATGAATACATTTATTTATTAATATTTTTTTATTGAGATTGTATAATGTTAATTGTGTTTTTAATTTGTTTTGTAAATTTTAGGTGCGGGTTGTGGGGTTTATAGGGGTAAAGGGTGGAAAGTAATTTATTTTTTAGTTAATTAATAATTAGCTGTTAATTAATATTAATTAATTGACAATTAAATATGGAAATTGTGTAATTAATTTTAGTTGTGGGTTGTGGGGTTTAAGGTTAGGAAGTAATTTAATTTTAATTAACCAATGATTAGTTGATAATTAATATTAATTAATTGATAATGAATTAGTGTAATTGTTTAATTAGTTTTGTGTGTGTGGGTTTTGGGTTTATAGGGATGAAGGGTGGGGAGTAAATAAATTTCAATTACTTTATAATTAGTTGTTAAATACTGTTAGTTACTTAATTGAAATTTGTTTTAATTGTGTAATTAATTTTTTTACAGTTTAATTTTAGGTGTGGGTTGTGGGGATTATAGGTGTAAAGGGTGGGGAGTTAATTACATTTTATGTGTTTTAATTTGTTTTTTAATTAATAATATTTGTTTAATTGATAATTAATTATGTTAATTATGCAAATTCATTTCTTTTATTTTTGATGTGGGTTGTGAGTTGTGTGGTGTTATAGGGTAGGAAGTAAATAGACTAAATTTATGTAATAATGTTTTTGTTAAATAATTTCTAAATAAAAATATTTGTTTGAAATTTTTATTTTAATTTTATTTTATATAATATTTGTAGGTATTTGTGATATGCATTTAACATTATAATATGTTTTTATTTGTTTTATTTTTAATATAAAATATATTTTTATTTTTAACATATTTATATATTTTTTTATTTACTTGAAATTTTTTATTTTTTATTTTGTTTGTTTTTAATTTTGAACCGACTGGAGTGAAAATAGTAAATTTTACCCCTCCTCAATCCAACACTTTCCCTATTGATGCACTGACTGGAGTGGGAATAGTAAATTTTGTCCCTCCGCTGTCCAACACTTTCCCAACTATTGCACTCATTGGAGTGGGAATAGTAATTTTTACCCCTCCGCTATCCAACAATTTCCCTACTGTTGCACTGACTGGAGTGGGAATAGTGAATTTTATCCCTCCGCTATGCAACACTTTCCCTAATGTTGCACTCACTGGAGTGGGAATAGTAATTTTTACCCCTCCGCTATCCAACACTTTCCCTACTGTTGCACTCATTGGAGTGAGAATAGTAATTTTTACCCCTCCGCTATCCAACACTTTCCCTACTTTTGCACTCATTGGAGTGAGAATAGTAATTTTTACCTCTCCGCTATCCAACACGTTCCCTACTGTTGCACTCATTGGAGTGGGAATGACAATTTTTACCCCTCCGCTATCCAACACTTTCTCTACTGTTGCACTGACTGGAGTGGGAATAGTAAATGTCCAGTATTTGTAAAGCGCACAGCTACCTCCGGAGAGGTGTCCCAGCGCTGGGGGCCGTCGGGAAGATTAAGCGAGCTATTGCCCAGAGTCACATGGTGCTGGGCTGAACTGCCGCCGGCGTTGGGGAAATTTTCGCGAAATTTTCAAACTTTATGGCCCGCTCCGGTCCGCTCCTACCCTGAAAGTCTCAGGGTGATTCGTCAAGCGGGGGCCGAGAAAAAGGGGGTCCCAAAACGTGTTTTCCCCATTCATTTTCCCATAGGAAACTTTAGACACGGCTACAGCCTGAACTGCTGAACGGAATTACACCAAATTTGGCAAAGAGGTAGTTCTTGGTTCAGAAAGAACCCTTTTGTTAAATGGTGTAAATCCGTTCAGTAGTTGCTGAGAAAATCAAAAGTAAAAGTACATATATATCTATGGCCGCGTCGGATTCGCGCACCCTCCCGATCACGAGCTGTCTGCTAATTGGCTGTCAACACTCCAAACCAGGAAGTGTTGGCAGCCATCTTGTTCCTCGGTAGAACCGAGGAACAAGAAAGCAGTAAAAAAAGTGCGCAAAACGCACAAAGGGGGCAGGGTAGAAACACCCTGACCCCCTAGGTCTGCTCAGGGGGCCCCAGGATCCGGAGTCAGTCGCCCTGGCCGCTGCGCCACACCTCTTCCTTAGAATAGTAAATTTGATCCTTCTGCTATCCAGCACTTTGCCTACTGTTGCACTTACTGGAGTGGGAATAGTAATTTTTACCCCTCCACTAACCAACACTTTCCCTATTGCTGCACTCATTGGAGTGGGAATTGTAATTTTTACTCCTCTGCTATCCAACATTTTTCCTACTGTTGCACTGACTGGAGTGGGAAATGTAAGTTTAAAGATTTTTAAATAGTTTAATGTTTTAATTTATATAGAATGTTTTTTAATAGATTTTATGTTATTGGTATATATATATATATATATATGTATATATATACATATATATTATCTACTGGTGGTCGCCAGTAGATAGTTATAGTTAGGACCTATTTTCCATAGGAAATCCGCGACATTCTATTTGAAATAACTCTTGCGTCGGTTGACGAATCTTCGCAAAATTTTCAAACTTTATGGCCCGCTCCGGTCCGCTCCTACCCTGAAAGTTTCGGGGTGATTCGTCAAGCGGGGGCCGAGAAAAAAGGGGGGTCCCAAAACGTGTTTTCCCCATTCATTTTCCCATAGGAAATTTTAGCCACGGCTACAGCCCGAACTGCTGAACGGAATTACACCAAATTTGGCAAAGAGGTAGTTCTTGGTTCAGAAAGAACCCTTTTTCTTAAATGGTGTAAATCCGTTCAGTAGTTCCTGTGAAAATCAAAATGAAAATCACATATATATCTATGGCCGCGTCGGATTCGCGCACCCTCCCGATCACGAGCTGCATGCTAATTGGCTGTCAACACTCCAAATCAGGAAGTGTTGGCAGCCATTTTGTCCCTCGGTAGAACTGAGGGACAGAAACAAGTGCGCAGAACGCACAAAGGGGGCAGGGTAGAAACACCCTGACCCCCTAGGTCTGGTCAGGGGGTCCCACAAGGACCCCCTGGGCAGAAAAAAGCATTTTGTTTTTTTTTTTTAAATCGGCAGGATGCGCTCAGGGTGCGCGGATCCTGCCGAAAAAAAAAAAAAATCGAAGCGCGGTCTCCCGCGCTTCGATGCAAATTTGCCCCCGGGTGGCCCAAGTCCCGGGGGCATGCGGGGGGTGGGTTTATTGTTTATATGGGGGGCCTCTAAGGCCCCCCAAGCCCCGGGGACCGCCACCCCCGGGGCTTAATACAAAGAAATGGTGCTGGAGGGCTCTCCTGCCCTCCCGCAGCCCCGGGGACCGCCACCCCCCGGGGCTTCTTTTTAAAATTTTAAATAACGTGTGGGGAGGCTCCAGCCCCCCACATGCCCCAGGGACCACCACCTCCCCGGGGCACATAGAAAATAAATGTGGGGGTCCGTTACGGACCCCAGAGCCCCGGGGACCACCACCTCCCCGGGGCTGTGCAATTCAAGGGAGGGGGCCGCGCGGCCCCCTCCTGGAGCCTGTAATGGCCCTGGGGACCACCACCCCCCAGGACCGGCTCCTGCAGTGTCCCGGGGTGGCTACCCCCGGGACACTGTACTTTGCTATGACAGGACGGGAGCCTCGCGGCTCCCGTCCTGTCATAGCAAACTGCTTTGGATATTGGAAGAGAGAGCAGGGAAACCTGCTCTCGCTTCCAATACCCAAAGCAAATTGCTTTTCCACACGGGGAGCTGCATGTTAGCAGCTCCCCATGTGGAAAAGCAATGCCGGCTCCCAAGGGACGCGGGGAACCGGCGGGACTGTGGGGGGACTGGGGACCCCCCCACAGTCCCCAACGGAGAGGGCCAGCCCCGGGGGATGGGGTCCCCGGGGCAAGTAGTGGCCCGGGAGGGGGGCCACGCGGCCCCCCTCCCCAAAAACAAAAACAAACATTTTGGAAAAAAAAAAAGTAAAGGCCGGCCCCGGGGGATGGAGTCCCCGGGGCCTTAAATGGCCTGAGGAGGGGGGCCACGCAGCCCCCCTCCAAATATTTAAAAATTAAAAAAAGAGGGCATGCCCCGGGGGATGGGGTCCCCGGGGCCAATATAGGCCCAAGGAAGGGGGCCACGCGGCCCCCTTCCCGTTTTATTTTAATTAAAAAAAAATGAAAATCCTCATGCCCCAGGGGATGGGGTCCCCGGGGCCAAAAGAGGCCAAGGGAAGGGGGGCCACGCAGCCCCCCTCCCATACAAAAAATAAATAAAAAAAATAAATAAAAAACCGGCATCGTGCCGGAGGCCCCGCCCCCACCCTGCAGCAGTCTGCAAACGCGTCCCCTGGCGCGTTTGCAGATGGGAACGATTTCCCCTTGAATACTGGGGGTCCCTGGGGGCCAACTAGCCCACCAGGAACCTCCAGTATGCGCCAGGGGCTGCGTTGCAGAGAGGTGTACAGAGGCCACGCCCCTTTTACACCTCTCTGCAACGCAGCTCTGTGGCGCTTTTGGAGGTACATGGTGGGCTAGTTGGACTCCAGGGACCCTCAGGATTCAAGGGGACTTAATCCCCCAACTTAAAATGCGCCACGGGGCGCGTTTGCACAGTGGTGAAGGGAGGGGGCGGGGCTTCAGGTGACATGTGTGCAAACAGGCCCCGTGGCACATTTTAAGATGGGAAATTACATCCTCTTCAATCCTGAGGGTCCCTGGGGGCCAACTAGCCCACCAGGTACCTCCAGTAAGCGCCACGGAGCTGCGTTGCAGAGTGTTGTAAAAAGGGGCGTGGCCTCTGTACACCTCTCTGCAACGCAGCCCCCTGGTGCATACTGGAGGTTCCTGGTGGGCTAGTTGGCCCCTAGGGACCCTCAGGATTGAGGAGGAATTAATTCTCCAACTTAAAACGCGCCACAGGGCGTGTTTGCAGACATGTCACCTCAGGCCCCACCCCCTTCCTTCACCATTGTGCAAATATTCCTCTAAAATCAACCGAACTACGAATTCCGATTTACTCACCTGTTATCAGGAGAGACCTCAGTGCTGCATCTTTGAGCCCAGTACTGATCCTGAAAAGTAATTTTAACTGTACTTACCAGTAACTTGAATGTCCTTCCATAGGCTAACATTGACTGGTTTCACTTGGAAATTCTTCTAAGTGTGGAGTTTTGGAACTTTATAATATTCCTCTAAAATCAGCCGAACTACGAATTCAGATTTACTCACCTGTTATCGGGAGAGAACCCAGTGCTGCATCTTTTAGCCCAGCACTGACCCTGAAAGTAATTCTAACCGTACTTACCAGTAACTTGAATTTCCTTCCATAGGCTAACATTGACTGGTTTCACTTGGAAATTCTTCTAAGTGTGGAGTTTTGGAACTTTATAATATTTCTCTAAAATCAGCCGAACTATGAATTCCGATTTACTCACCTGTTATCAGGAGAGAACCCAGTGTTGCATCTTTTAGCCCAGCACTGACCCTGAAAAGTAATTCTAACCGTACTTACCAGTAACTTGTATTTCCTTCCATAGGAATCCATTGTCTGGTTTTCAGCAGAAAAGTTTCAGTGTCGATTTTCACAAACTACAAATATTCCTTAAAAATCGCCTGTATGACTTAAACGCATTCTTTCAACTGTTTACAGGAGATGCACCAGTGCTGGATCCAGGATCCACCACTGAGTAAGAAAAAGTAACGATAACACTACTTACCTGCTAAGTGAATTTCCTCCCATAGGATAACATTGGTGATTCTATGTGAAAAAGTTTCCAAGTGTCAACTTTTAAAATACAATAATATTCCTTAAAAATCACTACTGTAACCAAAACGCTTTTACTCAACTGTTTACAGGAGATGTCCCAGGACTGAATCTAGGATCCAGTCCTGTGGTGAGAAAAGTAATCCATAAAGTAACTAATTGCATTTAAGTAGAAATTCACATTGAGCTCAATGTTGCATTGTGTTTGAAATTGTGTTGCTCATTGCAACAACTGTAACTACTGTACTTAAAAGTCTATTGCCTATTTGCAAAGTATTTAAACTAAAGTAATTCATTCTGAGAAAGTATATTTTGTAATGTAATGTATAATGTAATTACAATGTAATTTAAAAAATAAAATATCTAAAAATAAATAGTTGAAAAAAATGATGTAAATCAGTATCAAAAAATAAATATAACAATTAATACAATTAAAAAATTGTCATTTACAAAACCTTTGAAATTCACTGAAAAAAACCATAGGTTTCAGGCACGTTGTAGTTAGAAATTAGCATTTAAAAAACCTTACAAATTCACTGAAAAAACCATAGGTTTCAGGCACGTTATAGTTAGAAATTAGCATTTAAAAAACCTTTGAAATTCACTGAAAAAACCATAGGTTTTAGGGACAGTTATAGTTAGTTGGACATTGCACTCGTACAAAACCCGTGAAATTCCCCGTTATAGTTAGTTCAGCTAACTATAACTCGCGCCCCGCAATTCACTGCTGATGACGTCACATATTACATCACTCATGACATGGTCAGTGACATCACTGATGACATCACTGATGACATCTCAAATGACATCACTGATGACATCATCCATGTGATAATTTCATGCATCTTCTCACACCCTAATATAACTTTTGATACACCCACTCTTATTTACAGACTGCCATTCGCAAAACCATACACACTCCAATACCAATAACTATATACCCACTCACTGATTCTTAGGTCTACACACACACATCTACTCACTCACCCGTCCAGTCACTCATACTTACAGTCACTCAGTACAGGACTATCATATGCACTCATACACCTATATAAACACTCACACGCCGCCACTCATCCATAGAGGTACTCACACACCTAGTCAGTCATGCAAAAAATTAATCACACACCCATTTACTCACCTATAGAGTTATACACACACCAGCTCACTTAGTCATACAAATACTAGCACATTCTTACGCTCTTATACAATAACTGATACAAGCACACACGCATCCATACAGCCACTCTCACAATCACACACTCTCACTTATAGCCTTTTAAATACTCTACACACATATATACTGCCTTTTACATATGTAGTTACTCGCACATGTACCACTGAGATATACATTCACTCACTAACACACCCATACACACACTCACCCACCCAAGCAGTCCATCACAGACGCACTCTTCAAATCATGCACCCAGTGAATCACCCACTCACACATCTATGTACAGAGTCGCACACACCCCACCCACACAAACACTCAGGCACCCATACAGATACTCAGACAACGAATCAATAACTCATATAGACACTCATGTAGCTATTCACAAACCCATGCAGCCACTTACACAGCAACATACAGACGGATACAGACATTCACCCAGTTTAGTCACTAACCCATGCATTCAGTAAGATACGTTTAATCACTCACTTATACAGTTAGTCACGCACCTACTAAATCATCCATACAGACACTTATACACCCACTCATTCTTCAATACGCCTTTCCCTATATACATTAAAAATATTTAAACTTTACAGAAACACAGTCACTAGATGATGTCATCAGTGATGTCATTTGAGATGTCATCAGTGATGTCATCAGTGATGTCACTGACCATGTCATGAGTGATGTAATATGTGACGTCATCAGCAGTGAATTGCGGGGGCGCGAGTTATAGTTAGCTGAACTAACTATAACGGGGGAATTTCACGGGTTTTGTACGAGTGCAATGTCCAACTTACTATAACTGTCCCTAAAACCTATGGTTTTTTTCAGTGAATATATATATATGTATATATATACATATATATATATACATATATATTTTTGTTACATTTTTATATAATTTTAAAATTATAAAATATATTAAAATTATTAGTTTAATAATTGTTTTAAAGTAAATATATATATATGCATATATATATATTAATTATATATCTGTGTTTAATTTTTTTAAATTAAGTTTATGTGTTATATTTGTTAAAATGTTTATTAAATCTAATTAACTTTTAAAAATTATTTTATTCTTTAATATATTTAATATTTATTAATTTATTTTATAAATATATATAAAAAACAATATTTTGTACAACTATATTTATGACATCAATATTTTTTCCGATATTTTTGTACTTACCATTATAAATATAGGATGTCGATATTTTTGACATCGATATTTATAACTCGCTATTGTGGAATGGCGATATTTCAGTTGTCGATATTCTGTCTGTGAACCGTGTGTGGCATGTCCTGATAGTGAAATACTACCAATTTCACTTTTCACTATTGAATGGCCATCTGTCCCATACCATAGAATGGGAGTTTATTTATAACATCTTATAAATATAACTTTCCATGGGGACAAGATAGGAAGGTAAAGTTTAGTCTCAGAATATAAAGATGCATCTTTTAGTAAGGATGATTTTTACATTCTGGGTTTTAAAATACCACTTTTAGAAAGTGGGTATTTTCTTGCTTAGCCATCCAGTGGGCCTCTGCGAGGGTTGTGTATTGACTGTCTGGCTTTGGAGTGACAGGGGCTGGGGATGTGCATTCTGTCCAGACAGCCACTTGGGGAGATGAGGTGTGTCCTGCCTTTCCAGGGTGAGTCAGGGCTGGGCTGAATAGACCTAGGCGGCATTCAGAGTAGGGGGAGGACATTTCTTTCACACCTGAATGGGCCTGGTCTGCCTTGGACAATGCTGTCTCCACCTCCTGCCAGGAAGCTGCACCAAAGAGGACAGAACTGGTTTTGGCTGGGCGAAGAGCTTCTCTGCCCCCAGAGAACAAAGGAATTCATGCTATAAAAAGAGGGGCCCAGACCCCAGCCTTTTAGATTACTTCTGGAATTCAAGAGTGACCTTTGCCAAGGAGAAGAGCTGGAAAAACTGAGGAGAAGTACTGCCCTTTTGCTGTGGGCTGTCTGGGGTTGGCCTGCAGTGGCTGTTTCTGCCAAGTAAAGGACAAGGACTTTGCTTTGTGCTGTGTCCCCTTCTTGAGGAAGATCTCCAAAGGCTTGAAGTAGAGCTTTCCTCCTGTTTTGAAGTCTCAGGGATACAAAGACTTAACCCCCAGCTCCCCTGAACTTCCTTGCTTAGAGTTCTGACCTGCCAAGAGGTACCTGCTGCTGTTCTGGGCCTCTGGAGGTTGTTCCTGCTGTTGGGAGCTGAAAACGTAATGCAACGACAAGAAGCGCTATGCATCCGCACCTGTTTCCGCTGCATCGCCGAAGAAACCGATGCAGCACTTGCCCACAGTGGGAGAAATCCTAAATTGCACCGATCTACGAAGTCTGTGATTACCGCACCAATTCCGACGCAGGCCCTGCTGTGCAGCTGCAAGAACCAATGCATCGGGGGACCGCGCTGGAGAAACCAACGCAGTGTCGTTGTCGCTGCTGCATTGAGACCCGACGAAGCCCCGATCCTCACGCATCGCCCCGTGGCGCCAAGTCTACATCAATGCAGGGGCCGCAGTAAGAAACCAATGCATCACCTCCCCGCACAGTAAGAAACTGACACATCACCTCCCCGCACAGGAAGGAACCAACGCATCACCTCCCCTGCGTGGCAGTAAGGAACCGACGCATCACCTCTCCTGGAGTAAGGAACCGACGCATCACCTTCCCTGCGCGTAAGGAACCGATGCATCACCCTCCCTGCAGCTGTTTTTGTTTATGATTTTGACGCATCCAAGGTCACACCTATAGTTTTCTATGGACAGAACTGTTTCTACCTTTAAAAAGTCATATTTTGATTACTGTATTGTGGATTTTTGTCGTTTTGGTCTTGTTTGGTTTAGATAAAGATTTCTTATTTTTCTAAACTGGTGTGGTGTCCATTTGTAGTGTTTTCTCTGTATTACTGTATGTGTGCACAATGCTTTACACACTGCCTCGGAGATACGCCTGTCTGCTCGTGCCAAGCTACCAAGGGGGTGAGCTGGGGTTATTTTAGAAGTGTATCCCCCTTACCCTGACAAAGAAGAAGGGTCCCTACTTGGACAACGGTGCAAACCATTGCCAACTAGAGACCCCCCATTTCTAACAGGTGTCATATATGACGTGGCCTCTTGACACATAGAACGTTATACATTTAATGCTACATTGTAAAGTACTAATCTAGAAAACGTATTTGCCCTGTGATTGTTTAGAGATAATTCATTTGAGCTGGTGAAACAAACTTTGCTGACTGGTGTTTTAGACAAGGGATGCCCAACCCACATGTAGGAGAACCGGATTCTTCTCACATTTCCAGGATAGATATCGCAATAAGATACTTTACCGACAAGGAATCTCATTGGAAGTTATTCACATAGTCAGCATTAAAACTGAAAGTATGGCATGGATCTGGTAATCAGGATTTATGTAGGACACGCTTATTTCAAATGAACTGATGGTGGGCAGGAAACAAATGATGTGCTGTAACCTCCTTGAAGAGCTGTGCACATGAAACATTACTTCCTCACCTGTCTTCCTCGTCTCAGTCCTTACAAATGAGGCTTCTTCCTGCACTGTACACCATTATTTTGTTTGAGGGTTGGGCCACACCCCCCATTCAGGGATACAAATGAAGGACTCACCCCAACAACATCCTGTTCCTTTATGTCTCTTATCAAGATCACCCCTTTGTAAGTAGAATTTAATTTTATATTGTTCTTGTTCTGCCACCTGCTGAAAGGATGGAAGCCTGTCATTGTATCCATTGGTGTCACATTATTGGAACCCCTTTTCCTTTTTTATTTGTACGCAGCTGAGTGCATTTTTCTGGTGGAGGAGTAATGATGGTTAACCTGTTCTCAGCTTTGAGAAAAGAAAATAGGGGCAGAGCCTATATGATGTTCAAGTATTGTGAGATTTGCATCAAATGAGACTTGACACTAAGGTGGGAACTTCCATGAGTTGCCATTATCTATTCCTGCAACCATGGAGGAACAAGAACGGAATGCAGTCTCTAAATAGAGATATACTGAAGCAGACCCCGAGGTGGAGTTTGAAGTACGGCTGGTCCTTATCCTTCTCCACTTGAACTCCAGGACATAATTATTAAGGCGATGGCCGCTGTCTTAAAAGGGCAAGATATTCCTGCTAAGCAGCCTGAGCTCTCCCACCCAGGGGAGAATGACTCAGAGCAGATAGAGTGTCACATTTAAGGTTCTGAGTTTTTGGATTTATTGGCTCATATTCTACAAAATGTGATATTTCTGGAATCTTCCTCTGTGAACAAGGAAGATAATTTAATGCACGGTATCAACGTAAAGAACCTGAAATTATGCCTCTACAGGACATAAAAAAGCCACTTTTTCCCCGATTTCTGTTCAAGAGGTACCTTCTGGGGGATTTTCAGGACAATTATCCAGCCTCAGTTAAAGTCTTCTCTCATGACAGGTTTGGTTTCTCATGGATCCGTAATTTCAGAAGATGCCTCCCCCTCTGATCCTATTGACAAAAAAGTGGACTCATTAATTAAGAGAGAGTTTATGCAGCATCCAAATTTGCCATAAGAGCTTCAGCCTATGCTTCGTATACAGTTCAGTTTTTTTTTTAAAGACGTTCAGGCCTTGGCAGAGGAGATCCAGGAGAATTCACTTTGCACTCTCTGACATTTCTTTTGATCTTTTTAGTGCCTCTGCTTCTACTGCAGCCTCGGCTATTTCTGCAAGGTGGAACATCTCAATGAGATCCTGAAGAGTAGATACATCCCAGAAAGCAATCCTGAGCCATTTACAATTCACAAGAGGAAAGTTATTTGGGCATGAGTTGGGGGATTTAATCAAGAAATTTGCAGAGGATAGAATGCTGATGGCTCAAATACTTCCTCCAGGAAGAGGCCGTTGGTTCTTCAACAAAAGAGGTTTTGCTTCTCAGAGGGAATAAGAGGGGCGTTTACACCCTTTCGAGGAAGGTTGTGGGGCCGGGGTGCCCCTATTTCTTAAAAGCCCCAGTCTCAACAATGTGAATTCTCCTGGACAACTCTCAAAAAGTCCTGACTATGCCAATCAAGTCAGTGGCCGGCTTCTTCGGTTTTTGAAGAGAGTTGATTTGTAATGCTTGGGTGTTGGACATCACAAGGAAGGTTACAAGATAGAATTTCAGGAGTGTCCAGATGAATTTGTTTTATAGAAGCCCCAGTATCTGGCAATCTACAGAAGAAGACCACAATTCTTCTGGACATTCAGATTTGGTGGACAGGAATGCAATAATCCCTGTTCGACAGGAGGGGAGGGAAGGAGGGTTTTTTTTTCTTCGAAAAATGTTTTTCTCAAGAAAACATTGAGAGACTACAGGCCCATTCTGGGCCTCAAGAGCTTGAATGCTTATGTCCAATAAAGACCTTTCATAATGTTAACTCTGCAATTGATTTTTCCTTTGATTACTCAGAGAAGATTATTTAGTCTCTTTAGATTTATTGGATACAGATCTTCACATCCCTATTAATGTCCAATTTCAAAGATGTTTGCCTATTTGTGTCTCAGGAAGACCCTATCAGTTTAGAGTTGTTCTTTTTGGCCTTTATCTTGCTCCAAGGGTTTTCACTAAAGTTCTTGCCCCTTTGGTGCCATGATCAAGGTATAAGTTTATTTCCGTTCCTTGATGACTTGCGAATTGCTACTTTTCCAAAGGGATAGATTCATATGCAGGCTGTGTGCAGTATCCTCCAGAACAACAAAAAATCTCAATTGCTCCCCTGCCAGACTCTTCAATACATAGAAGCAGTGTTTCAGAATGAGGAGGCCACCATATTTCTCCCAGAGCAGAGGAAGCAGAAGTTAACTCAGCGGTTGAAGGATCTTCTACAGAAGGTTTCTGCAATAGCAAGAGAATGGCTGGGAGTTTAGGGAGAGATGGCTTTGTGGTTAGTAATTCGTCCCTGGTCCTGACTACACTTGGTTCCTTTGGTTCAATATCTTTTGAGGCATTGGAATCCACGGTCACAGGACTTTGAAAGAACTGGCCCAAATTATTTTTCTGTGGAACAGGATTTGAACTGATGGTTAATACCAGACAATCTGAATAAAGGGTTGTCACTGCTGAGTTCAGAATGAAGGTGCCAGCCTGACAGGTTTGGGGACATTTATGGAGGAACACTCGATTCAGGGTTTATGGACTCAAGAAGAAGGGAAGAATTCCTCAAATTGATGAGAGTTAGTCACCATCCTCAAAGCTCTCCAAACCTTTCTTCCATTAGTTTAGAACCAGGCTTTCAGAATAAGAACAGATTACCAAGTAGCCAAAGCCTACATACATCATCAACAGGGTGACCGAGGTTCAGTGCTTAGGTAGTTTGGCACAGACAATAGGACACTGAAACAAGTCAAGTCTCCTCTCCCTGGAAGTGATTCATCTTCCTGGGAGTGCGAATGGGTTTGCGGACCAGCTAACTGGATGTTTCTGTCCTCAATTTCAATGAGAATTACCCCGATGATCTTTCAAGAGATCACTCAGTACTCTGGTCTGCCTTGGATACACGTTTGCCTCAGAATTTAATGCAATGCTCAAGAGATTCTGCTGTCTGGCCCTGTCTCAGAAAGATTGGGGGTCAGGGTGTCTTCTCAGTCTGATGGCTGGAGGTTCTGATTTATGCCTTTCTGCCAATCCCCTTAATTTCCAGAGTGATCAGGAAGGTAGTTCAGGAGAAGGCTTATGGTCTTCTTATTGTCCCATTCTGGCCACTCAGACTGTGACTTCCACTCCTATGCAGCCTAGTGGTGGAGGATCCCCGGATTCTTCCATCCCACCCCTCCCCACTTAGAACATCTCTTTTACCAGAATCCTCCCTCTTGAAACTCAGGCTGGAGGTTTGGAACTTGAAAGGGCATGATTAACTGAGCAAGGTTTTTCCGAGAAAGTAGCCTTTTCAATTCAAAAGTATAGGAGGCCTTCTGCCCTTAAAAAGGTATTCCAGAAATTGGAAAAAGTTTGAAGACTGATGTTTGTCTAGGGGATTAAAATCACCCCACCCGTATACTGGATTTTCTAAGGAATGGATTTTGCTCAGTCCTACAATTTTTTACATAACATAGTCAGTGGGCATACAAAGAAAAGGTACATAGTTCCTTATTGTGGGTCTAAAAAAGAGGTGAGAGAGCTTAGTGAAACATCCACTGTGGTGAAGGGTCGTCCTGTGAAAGAGGGAGGAGAATTCCTCCCTTTGGAACTAGGGCCCTCACACACCCAGCCCGCTAGGTGTCATGCTTCATCATTGGGCCTGCTCCTCGTCGGGTCGGCGCTGCAATACCCGACGGGCACCCAATGAGGGGCTCTTTAGCGGAGATCTTTTGTTCCTCGCCGTATGGTGCCGTGGGGGTGAGGGGCCTAATAGGTGTGGATGTGATGTGCTGGTGAGTGCTAAAACTAAAACAGGTGCGGAAGTCCAATAAGCAACCTTTATTCTGGTAGGCTCCCTACCTGATTAAAAATAGAAAAGAAGTGGCGGCTATCTGACTATAATGAATCAAGACATCGCGCTCTACTTTTACTTTTCGGGTCAACATGTTTCTTGCCTAGTTGTCAGGGGGATCAATGGCAATTCTTCAGGACCTAATTAAAACTATCCACACACCATGGTAGGGTGGAGTTTACTACCTACCATATAATTGAACTGCGGGGATAAGTACCCACAGATATGGAGGACGACCTGAAAAGAGGGGAAAACAATTCATCAATCGCTGTACAGGTGAAGTAACAGTAAAGGCTCTCTCAACATCTTTAAAAATTATAACATTGATAATAGTGACCCATTAAAAAAGCAAAGTTGCCTTATATCAGCACCCACCTATAATGCTAGCATGCGGTGAAACAACTTGCAGCAAACTCATGGTAAAGTATCTTAAAAAGGGGACTCCCAAAGATCACAGGACTGGTGAGAAACAGGCAATGGGACTCACCTAAAATGTGTAAAAGGCATGCCTCAACAGTTTCCGGCGGTTTAAGGATACACATAGTGCAGTGTCCTATAAGGACAAAGTATTAAAGAAATGTTAGGTAAACGAGTTCACAAATAGAGTCATCAAAACCCCTGCTACTAATGACATAATGTATGCAGCTAGTGGGTGGAGGCGGTGTATCAAATGCATCACACGTCTTTTCATATTAAATTAATAGACACACGCAACCCCCCATAAGCAGAAAGGACGGCAAGCCACAGACGCCTCTATGTGCCCGTTCAAAAAGACACCCGGAGCATAAGGTGTAGACCTGCAGAATATCGGAGGATTGTGTCCCCGTATTCATAATCAGCTTAATGAGTGGCTCTATGGAATAGGCGTCAACATGCTGAGAACGCGATGTAATAATCAATCGCCTAGCTCACCTCCAAATCGGGCAATGACCGCTCGTAATTTCCTTCATACCTGGTATCCACAGAATCCTAAATGTGAACCTGGTCCTACGTCGCCGGAACCGGGTGGTGGCAGACGCTACATGAAGGCGCTGATAAACCCACCGGTTCCTGTTAGTGGGCGGGGCAAACATCCACATAGTAAAGTGTGACGTATTACTGCCAGCGACGTGTATCTAGGAAACAACAGTGAAGATGTTGTGTCGGCCATCTTAGAAAGTGCAAAGAGGCCCGTGAACACTATGTGAGAGGGTCGTAATACAGACGCCTGTGCTTGGCAGTGTATAATGTGCATCCAATATATTAAGTATGTATAAGCTTCCCGAGTAAACCAATATGTAGGATGCCAGTGATATAAATAATCCACGGGATGGCGCAAGCTAATTAGGAGTCTCATCCGCGGTGGACTAGCCATGTCGGCCATATCGTCAGGAAAGGAAGCTCATCGGTGTAGTTTATCGCAGATGTCACACCGGTGTCCCAATAGTCCGTAGTAATTTTCCACAGTGACCAGGAGTCCCAGATGGGTACTATATGAGTATTAGTAAGTAATAGCAGAAAATTCATATTAAAAGTATATATATTTATATATACAAAATAAAAAATATAAAACGTGTGGGCCAGAAAAAGCAATTTGCGTTTCTGGTAACCTGAGAATAAAGTCCCACGGGGTTACCCGTGCATTCAATATATCAAGTGTGAGGGACAAAGGGCTTTAAAAGGTCCAACGTACATGCCCAACAATCATACAAAGAAAAGGTACATAGTTCCTTATTGTGGGTCTAAAAAAGAGGTGAGAGAGCTTAGTGAAACATCCACTGTGGTGAAGGGTCGTCCTGTGAAAGAGGGAGGAGAATTCCTCCCTTTGGAACTAGGGCCCTCACACACCCAGCCCGCTAGGTGTCATGCTTCATCATTGGGCCTGCTCCTCGTCGGGTCGGCGCTGCAATACCCGACGGGCACCCAATGAGGGGCTCTTTAGCGGAGATCTTTTGTTCCTCGCCGTATGGTGCCGTGGGGGTGAGGGGCCTAATAGGTGTGGATGTGATGTGCTGGTGAGTGCTAAAACTAAAACAGGTGCGGAAGTCCAATAAGCAACCTTTATTCTGGTAGGCTCCCTACCTGATTAAAAATAGAAAAGAAGTGGCGGCTATCTGACTATAATGAATCAAGACATCGCGCTCTACTTTTACTTTTCGGGTCAACATGTTTCTTGCCTAGTTGTCAGGGGGATCAATGGCAATTCTTCAGGACCTAATTAAAACTATCCACACACCATGGTAGGGTGGAGTTTACTACCTACCATATAATTGAACTGCGGGGATAAGTACCCACAGATATGGAGGACGACCTGAAAAGAGGGGAAAACAATTCATCAATCGCTGTACAGGTGAAGTAACAGTAAAGGCTCTCTCAACATCTTTAAAAATTATAACATTGATAATAGTGACCCATTAAAAAGCAAAGTTGCCTTATATCAGCACCCACCTATAATGCTAGCATGCGGTGAAACAACTTGCAGCAAACTCATGGTAAAGTATCTTAAAAGGGGACTCCCAAAGATCACAGGACTGGTGAGAAACAGGCAATGGGACTCACCTAAAATGTGTAAAAGGCATGCCTCAACAGTTTCCGGCGGTTTAAGGATACACATAGTGCAGTGTCCTATAAGGACAAAGTATTAAAGAAATGTTAGGTAAACGAGTTCACAAATAGAGTCATCAAAACCCCTGCTACTAATGACATAATGTATGCAGCTAGTGGGTGGAGGCGGTGTATCAAATGCATCACACGTCTTTTCATATTAAATTAATAGACACACGCAACCCCCATAAGCAGAAAGGACGGCAAGCCACAGACGCCTCTATGTGCCCGTTCAAAAAGACACCCGGAGCATAAGGTGTAGACCTGCAGAATATCGGAGGATTGTGTCCCCGTATTCATAATCAGCTTAATGAGTGGCTCTATGGAATAGGCGTCAACATGCTGAGAACGCGATGTAATAATCAATCGCCTAGCTCACCTCCAAATCGGGCAATGACCGCTCGTAATTTCCTTCATACCTGGTATCCACAGAATCCTAAATGTGAACCTGGTCCCTACGTCGCCGGAACCGGGTGGTGGCAGACGCTACATGAAGGCGCTGATAAACCCACCGGTTCCTGTTAGTGGGCGGGGCAAACATCCACATAGTAAAGTGTGACGTATTACTGCCAGCGACGTGTATCTAGGAAACAACAGTGAAGATGTTGTGTCGGCCATCTTAGAAAGTGCAAAGAGGCCCGTGAACACTATGTGAGAGGGTCGTAATACAGACGCCTGTGCTTGGCAGTGTATAATGTGCATCCAATATATTAAGTATGTATAAGCTTCCCGAGTAAACCAATATGTAGGATGCCAGTGATATAAATAATCCACGGGATGGCGCAAGCTAATTAGGAGTCTCATCCGCGGTGGACTAGCCATGTCGGCCATATCGTCAGGAAAGGAAGCTCATCGGTGTAGTTTATCGCAGATGTCACACCGGTGTCCCAATAGTCCGTAGTAATTTTCCACAGTGACCAGGAGTCCCAGATGGGTACTATATGAGTATTAGTAAGTAATAGCAGAAAATTCATATTAAAAGTATATATATTTATATATACAAAATAAAAAATATAAAAACGTGTGGGCCAGAAAAAGCAATTTGCGTTTCTGGTAACCTGAGAATAAAGTCCCACGGGGTTACCCGTGCATTCAATATATCAAGTGTGAGGGACAAAGGGCTTTAAAAGGTCCAACGTACATGCCCAACAATCATACAAAGAAAAGGTACATAGTTCCTTATTGTGGGTCTAAAAAAGAGGTGAGAGAGCTTAGTGAAACATCCACTGTGGTGAAGGGTCGTCCTGTGAAAGAGGGAGGAGAATTCCTCCCTTTGGAACTAGGGCCCTCACACACCCAGCCCGCTAGGTGTCATGCTTCATCATTGGGCCTGCTCCTCGTCGGGTCGGCGCTGCAATACCCGACGGGCACCCAATGAGGGGCTCTTTAGCGGAGATCTTTTGTTCCTCGCCGTATGGTGCCGTGGGGGTGAGGGGCCTAATAGGTGTGGATGTGATGTGCTGGTGAGTGCTAAAACTAAAACAGGTGCGGAAGTCCAATAAGCAACCTTTATTCTGGTAGGCTCCCTACCTGATTAAAAATAGAAAAGAAGTGGCGGCTATCTGACTATAATGAATCAAGACATCGCGCTCTACTTTTACTTTTCGGGTCAACATGTTTCTTGCCTAGTTGTCAGGGGGATCAATGGCAATTCTTCAGGACCTAATTAAAACTATCCACACACCATGGTAGGGTGGAGTTTACTACCTACCATATAATTGAACTGCGGGGATAAGTACCCACAGATATGGAGGACGACCTGAAAAGAGGGGAAAACAATTCATCAATCGCTGTACAGGTGAAGTAACAGTAAAGGCTCTCTCAACATCTTTAAAAATTATAACATTGATAATAGTGACCCATTAAAAAAGCAAAGTTGCCTTATATCAGCACCCACCTATAATGCTAGCATGCGGTGAAACAACTTGCAGCAAACTCATGGTAAAGTATCTTAAAAGGGGACTCCCAAAGATCACAGGACTGGTGAGAAACAGGCAATGGGACTCACCTAAAATGTGTAAAAGGCATGCCTCAACAGTTTCCGGCGGTTTAAGGATACACATAGTGCAGTGTCCTATAAGGACAAAGTATTAAAGAAATGTTAGGTAAACGAGTTCACAAATAGAGTCATCAAAACCCCTGCTACTAATGACATAATGTATGCAGCTAGTGGGTGGAGGCGGTGTATCAAATGCATCACACGTCTTTTCATATTAAATTAATAGACACACGCAACCCCCCATAAGCAGAAAGGACGGCAAGCCACAGACGCCTCTATGTGCCCGTTCAAAAAGACACCCGGAGCATAAGGTGTAGACCTGCAGAATATCGGAGGATTGTGTCCCCGTATTCATAATCAGCTTAATGAGTGGCTCTATGGAATAGGCGTCAACATGCTGAGAACGCGATGTAATAATCAATCGCCTAGCTCACCTCCAAATCGGGCAATGACCGCTCGTAATTTCCTTCATACCTGGTATCCACAGAATCCTAAATGTGAACCTGGTCCCTACGTCGCCGGAACCGGGTGGTGGCAGACGCTACATGAAGGCGCTGATAAACCCACCGGTTCCTGTTAGTGGGCGGGGCAAACATCCACATAGTAAAGTGTGACGTATTACTGCCAGCGACGTGTATCTAGGAAACAACAGTGAAGATGTTGTGTCGGCCATCTTAGAAAGTGCAAAGAGGCCCGTGAACACTATGTGAGAGGGTCGTAATACAGACGCCTGTGCTTGGCAGTGTATAATGTGCATCCAATATATTAAGTATGTATAAGCTTCCCGAGTAAACCAATATGTAGGATGCCAGTGATATAAATAATCCACGGGATGGCGCAAGCTAATTAGGAGTCTCATCCGCGGTGGACTAGCCATGTCGGCCATATCGTCAGGAAAGGAAGCTCATCGGTGTAGTTTATCGCAGATGTCACACCGGTGTCCCAATAGTCCGTAGTAATTTTCCACAGTGACCAGGAGTCCCAGATGGGTACTATATGAGTATTAGTAAGTAATAGCAGAAAATTCATATTAAAAGTATATATATTTATATATACAAAATAAAAAATATAAAAACGTGTGGGCCAGAAAAAGCAATTTGCGTTTCTGGTAACCTGAGAATAAAGTCCCACGGGGGTTACCCGTGCATTCAATATATCAAGTGTGAGGGACAAAGGGCTTTAAAAGGTCCAACGTACATGCCCAACAATCATACAAAGAAAAGGTACATAGTTCCTTATTGTGGGTCTAAAAAAAGAGGTGAGAGAGCTTAGTGAAACATCCACTGTGGTGAAGGGTCGTCCTGTGAAAGAGGGAGGAGAATTCCTCCCTTTGGAACTAGGGCCCTCACACACCCAGCCCGCTAGGTGTCATGCTTCATCATTGGGCCTGCTCCTCGTCGGGTCGGCGCTGCAATACCCGACGGGCACCCAATGAGGGGCTCTTTAGCGGAGATCTTTTGTTCCTCGCCGTATGGTGCCGTGGGGGTGAGGGGCCTAATAGGTGTGGATGTGATGTGCTGGTGAGTGCTAAAACTAAAACAGGTGCGGAAGTCCAATAAGCAACCTTTATTCTGGTAGGCTCCCTACCTGATTAAAAATAGAAAAGAAGTGGCGGCTATCTGACTATAATGAATCAAGACATCGCGCTCTACTTTTACTTTTCGGGTCAACATGTTTCTTGCCTAGTTGTCAGGGGGATCAATGGCAATTCTTCAGGACCTAATTAAAACTATCCACACACCATGGTAGGGTGGAGTTTACTACCTACCATATAATTGAACTGCGGGGATAAGTACCCACAGATATGGAGGACGACCTGAAAAGAGGGGAAAACAATTCATCAATCGCTGTACAGGTGAAGTAACAGTAAAGGCTCTCTCAACATCTTTAAAAATTATAACATTGATAATAGTGACCCATTAAAAAAGCAAAGTTGCCTTATATCAGCACCCACCTATAATGCTAGCATGCGGTGAAACAACTTGCAGCAAACTCATGGTAAAGTATCTTAAAAGGGGACTCCCAAAGATCACAGGACTGGTGAGAAACAGGCAATGGGACTCACCTAAAATGTGTAAAAGGCATGCCTCAACAGTTTCCGGCGGTTTAAGGATACACATAGTGCAGTGTCCTATAAGGACAAAGTATTAAAGAAATGTTAGGTAAACGAGTTCACAAATAGAGTCATCAAAACCCCTGCTACTAATGACATAATGTATGCAGCTAGTGGGTGGAGGCGGTGTATCAAATGCATCACACGTCTTTTCATATTAAATTAATAGACACACGCAACCCCCATAAGCAGAAAGGACGGCAAGCCACAGACGCCTCTATGTGCCCGTTCAAAAAGACACCCGGAGCATAAGGTGTAGACCTGCAGAATATCGGAGGATTGTGTCCCCGTATTCATAATCAGCTTAATGAGTGGCTCTATGGAATAGGCGTCAACATGCTGAGAACGCGATGTAATAATCAATCGCCTAGCTCACCTCCAAATCGGGCAATGACCGCTCGTAATTTCCTTCATACCTGGTATCCACAGAATCCTAAATGTGAACCTGGTCCCTACGTCGCCGGAACCGGGTGGTGGCAGACGCTACATGAAGGCGCTGATAAACCCACCGGTTCCTGTTAGTGGGCGGGGCAAACATCCACATAGTAAAGTGTGACGTATTACTGCCAGCGACGTGTATCTAGGAAACAACAGTGAAGATGTTGTGTCGGCCATCTTAGAAAGTGCAAAGAGGCCCGTGAACACTATGTGAGAGGGTCGTAATACAGACGCCTGTGCTTGGCAGTGTATAATGTGCATCCAATATATTAAGTATGTATAAGCTTCCCCGAGTAAACCAATATGTAGGATGCCAGTGATATAAATAATCCACGGGATGGCGCAAGCTAATTAGGAGTCTCATCCGCGGTGGACTAGCCATGTCGGCCATATCGTCAGGAAAGGAAGCTCATCGGTGTAGTTTATCGCAGATGTCACACCGGTGTCCCAATAGTCCGTAGTAATTTTCCACAGTGACCAGGAGTCCCAGATGGGTACTATATGAGTATTAGTAAGTAATAGCAGAAAATTCATATTAAAAGTATATATATTTATATATACAAAATAAAAAATATAAAACGTGTGGGCCAGAAAAAGCAATTTGCGTTTCTGGTAACCTGAGAATAAAGTCCCACGGGGTTACCCGTGCATTCAATATATCAAGTGTGAGGGACAAAGGGCTTTAAAAGGTCCAACGTACATGCCCAACAATCATACAAAGAAAAGGTACATAGTTCCTTATTGTGGGTCTAAAAAAGAGGTGAGAGAGCTTAGTGAAACATCCACTGTGGTGAAGGGTCGTCCTGTGAAAGAGGGAGGAGAATTCCTCCCTTTGGAACTAGGGCCCTCACACACCCAGCCCGCTAGGTGTCATGCTTCATCATTGGGCCTGCTCCTCGTCGGGTCGGCGCTGCAATACCCGACGGGCACCCAATGAGGGGCTCTTTAGCGGAGATCTTTTGTTCCTCGCCGTATGGTGCCGTGGGGGTGAGGGGCCTAATAGGTGTGGATGTGATGTGCTGGTGAGTGCTAAAACTAAAACAGGTGCGGAAGTCCAATAAGCAACCTTTATTCTGGTAGGCTCCCTACCTGATTAAAAATAGAAAAGAAGTGGCGGCTATCTGACTATAATGAATCAAGACATCGCGCTCTACTTTTACTTTTCGGGTCAACATGTTTCTTGCCTAGTTGTCAGGGGGATCAATGGCAATTCTTCAGGACCTAATTAAAACTATCCACACACCATGGTAGGGTGGAGTTTACTACCTACCATATAATTGAACTGCGGGGATAAGTACCCACAGATATGGAGGACGACCTGAAAAGAGGGGAAAACAATTCATCAATCGCTGTACAGGTGAAGTAACAGTAAAGGCTCTCTCAACATCTTTAAAAATTATAACATTGATAATAGTGACCCATTAAAAAAGCAAAGTTGCCTTATATCAGCACCCACCTATAATGCTAGCATGCGGTGAAACAACTTGCAGCAAACTCATGGTAAAGTATCTTAAAAGGGGACTCCCAAAGATCACAGGACTGGTGAGAAACAGGCAATGGGACTCACCTAAAATGTGTAAAAGGCATGCCTCAACAGTTTCCGGCGGTTTAAGGATACACATAGTGCAGTGTCCTATAAGGACAAAGTATTAAAGAAATGTTAGGTAAACGAGTTCACAAATAGAGTCATCAAAACCCCTGCTACTAATGACATAATGTATGCAGCTAGTGGGTGGAGGCGGTGTGTCAAATGCATCACACGTCTTTTCATATTAAATTAATAGACACACGCAACCCCCCATAAGCAGAAAGGACGGCAAGCCACAGACGCCTCTATGTGCCCGTTCAAAAAGACACCCGGAGCATAAGGTGTAGACCTGCAGAATATCGGAGGATTGTGTCCCCGTATTCATAATCAGCTTAATGAGTGGCTCTATGGAATAGGCGTCAACATGCTGAGAACGCGATGTAATAATCAATCGCCTAGCTCACCTCCAAATCGGGCAATGACCGCTCGTAATTTCCTTCATACCTGGTATCCACAGAATCCTAAATGTGAACCTGGTCCCTACGTCGCCGGAACCGGGTGGTGGCAGACGCTACATGAAGGCGCTGATAAACCCACCGGTTCCTGTTAGTGGGCGGGGCAAACATCCACATAGTAAAGTGTGACGTATTACTGCCAGCGACGTGTATCTAGGAAACAACAGTGAAGATGTTGTGTCGGCCATCTTAGAAAGTGCAAAGAGGCCCGTGAACACTATGTGAGAGGGTCGTAATACAGACGCCTGTGCTTGGCAGTGTATAATGTGCATCCAATATATTAAGTATGTATAAGCTTCCCCGAGTAAACCAATATGTAGGATGCCAGTGATATAAATAATCCACGGGATGGCGCAAGCTAATTAGGAGTCTCATCCGCGGTGGACTAGCCATGTCGGCCATATCGTCAGGAAAGGAAGCTCATCGGTGTAGTTTATCGCAGATGTCACACCGGTGTCCCAATAGTCCGTAGTAATTTTCCACAGTGACCAGGAGTCCCAGATGGGTACTATATGAGTATTAGTAAGTAATAGCAGAAAATTCATATTAAAAGTATATATATTTATATATACAAAATAAAAAATATAAAAACGTGTGGGCCAGAAAAAGCAATTTGCGTTTCTGGTAACCTGAGAATAAAGTCCCACGGGGGTTACCCGTGCATTCAATATATCAAGTGTGAGGGACAAAGGGCTTTAAAAGGTCCAACGTACATGCCCAACAATCATACAAAGAAAAGGTACATAGTTCCTTATTGTGGGTCTAAAAAGAGGTGAGAGAGCTTAGTGAAACATCCACTGTGGTGAAGGGTCGTCCTGTGAAAGAGGGAGGAGAATTCCTCCCTTTGGAACTAGGGCCCTCACACACCCAGCCCGCTAGGTGTCATGCTTCATCATTGGGCCTGCTCCTCGTCGGGTCGGCGCTGCAATACCCGACGGGCACCCAATGAGGGGCTCTTTAGCGGAGATCTTTTGTTCCTCGCCGTATGGTGCCGTGGGGGTGAGGGGCCTAATAGGTGTGGATGTGATGTGCTGGTGAGTGCTAAAACTAAAACAGGTGCGGAAGTCCAATAAGCAACCTTTATTCTGGTAGGCTCCCTACCTGATTAAAAATAGAAAAGAAGTGGCGGCTATCTGACTATAATGAATCAAGACATCGCGCTCTACTTTTACTTTTCGGGTCAACATGTTTCTTGCCTAGTTGTCAGGGGGATCAATGGCAATTCTTCAGGACCTAATTAAAACTATCCACACACCATGGTAGGGTGGAGTTTACTACCTACCATATAATTGAACTGCGGGGATAAGTACCCACAGATATGGAGGACGACCTGAAAAGAGGGGAAAACAATTCATCAATCGCTGTACAGGTGAAGTAACAGTAAAGGCTCTCTCAACATCTTTAAAAATTATAACATTGATAATAGTGACCCATTAAAAAGCAAAGTTGCCTTATATCAGCACCCACCTATAATGCTAGCATGCGGTGAAACAACTTGCAGCAAACTCATGGTAAAGTATCTTAAAAGGGGACTCCCAAAGATCACAGGACTGGTGAGAAACAGGCAATGGGACTCACCTAAAATGTGTAAAAGGCATGCCTCAACAGTTTCCGGCGGTTTAAGGATACACATAGTGCAGTGTCCTATAAGGACAAAGTATTAAAGAAATGTTAGGTAAACGAGTTCACAAATAGAGTCATCAAAACCCCTGCTACTAATGACATAATGTATGCAGCTAGTGGGTGGAGGCGGTGTATCAAATGCATCACACGTCTTTTCATATTAAATTAATAGACACACGCAACCCCCATAAGCAGAAAGGACGGCAAGCCACAGACGCCTCTATGTGCCCGTTCAAAAAGACACCCGGAGCATAAGGTGTAGACCTGCAGAATATCGGAGGATTGTGTCCCCGTATTCATAATCAGCTTAATGAGTGGCTCTATGGAATAGGCGTCAACATGCTGAGAACGCGATGTAATAATCAATCGCCTAGCTCACCTCCAAATCGGGCAATGACCGCTCGTAATTTCCTTCATACCTGGTATCCACAGAATCCTAAATGTGAACCTGGTCCTACGTCGCCGGAACCGGGTGGTGGCAGACGCTACATGAAGGCGCTGATAAACCCACCGGTTCCTGTTAGTGGGCGGGGCAAACATCCACATAGTAAAGTGTGACGTATTACTGCCAGCGACGTGTATCTAGGAAACAACAGTGAAGATGTTGTGTCGGCCATCTTAGAAAGTGCAAAGAGGCCCGTGAACACTATGTGAGAGGGTCGTAATACAGACGCCTGTGCTTGGCAGTGTATAATGTGCATCCAATATATTAAGTATGTATAAGCTTCCCGAGTAAACCAATATGTAGGATGCCAGTGATATAAATAATCCACGGGATGGCGCAAGCTAATTAGGAGTCTCATCCGCGGTGGACTAGCCATGTCGGCCATATCGTCAGGAAAGGAAGCTCATCGGTGTAGTTTATCGCAGATGTCACACCGGTGTCCCAATAGTCCGTAGTAATTTTCCACAGTGACCAGGAGTCCCAGATGGGTACTATATGAGTATTAGTAAGTAATAGCAGAAAATTCATATTAAAAGTATATATATTTATATATACAAAATAAAAAATATAAAAACGTGTGGGCCAGAAAAAGCAATTTGCGTTTCTGGTAACCTGAGAATAAAGTCCCACGGGGGTTACCCGTGCATTCAATATATCAAGTGTGAGGGACAAAGGGCTTTAAAAGGTCCAACGTACATGCCCAACAATCATACAAAGAAAAGGTACATAGTTCCTTATTGTGGGTCTAAAAAGAGGTGAGAGAGCTTAGTGAAACATCCACTGTGGTGAAGGGTCGTCCTGTGAAAGAGGGAGGAGAATTCCTCCCTTTGGAACTAGGGCCCTCACACACCCAGCCCGCTAGGTGTCATGCTTCATCATTGGGCCTGCTCCTCGTCGGGTCGGCGCTGCAATACCCGACGGGCACCCAATGAGGGGCTCTTTAGCGGAGATCTTTGTTCCTCGCCGTATGGTGCCGTGGGGTGAGGGGCCTAATAGGTGTGGATGTGATGTGCTGGTGAGTGCTAAAACTAAAACAGGTGCGGAAGTCCAATAAGCAACCTTTATTCTGGTAGGCTCCTACCTGATTAAAAATAGAAAAGAAGTGGCGGCTATCTGACTATAATGAATCAAGACATCGCGCTCTACTTTTACTTTTCGGGTCAACATGTTTCTTGCCTAGTTGTCAGGGGGATCAATGGCAATTCTTCAGGACCTAATTAAAACTATCCACACACCATGGTAGGGTGGAGTTTACTACCTACCATATAATTGAACTGCGGGGATAAGTACCCACAGATATGGAGGACGACCTGAAAAGAGGGGAAAACAATTCATCAATCGCTGTACAGGTGAAGTAACAGTAAAGGCTCTCTCAACATCTTTAAAAATTATAACATTGATAATAGTGACCCATTAAAAAAGCAAAGTTGCCTTATATCAGCACCCACCTATAATGCTAGCATGCGGTGAAACAACTTGCAGCAAACTCATGGTAAAGCCGACATGGCTAGTCCACCGCGGATGAGACTCCTAATTAGCTTGCGCCATCCCGTGGATTATTTATATCACTGGCATCCTACATATTGGTTTACTCGGGGAAGCTTATACATACTTAATATATTGGATGCACATTATACACTGCCAAGCACAGGCGTCTGTATTACGACCCTCTCACATAGTGTTCACGGGCCTCTTTGCACTTTCTAAGATGGCCGACACAACATCTTCACTGTTGTTTCCTAGATACACGTCGCTGGCAGTAATACGTCACACTTTACTATGTGGATGTTTGCCCCGCCCACTAACAGGAACCGGTGGGTTTATCAGCGCCTTCATGTAGCGTCTGCCACCACCCGGTTCCGGCGACGTAGGACCAGGTTCACATTTAGGATTCTGTGGATACCAGGTATGAAGGAAATTACGAGCGGTCATTGCCCGATTTGGAGGTGAGCTAGGCGATTGATTATTACATCGCGTTCTCAGCATGTTGACGCCTATTCCATAGAGCCACTCATTAAGCTGATTATGAATACGGGGACACAATCCTCCGATATTCTGCAGGTCTACACCTTATGCTCCGGGTGTCTTTTTGAACGGGCACATAGAGGCGTCTGTGGCTTGCCGTCCTTTCTGCTTATGGGGGTTGCGTGTGTCTATTAATTTAATATGAAAAGACGTGTGATGCATTTGATACACCGCCTCCACCCACTAGCTGCATACATTATGTCATTAGTAGCAGGGGTTTTGATGACTCTATTTGTGAACTCGTTTACCTAACATTTCTTTAATACTTTGTCCTTATAGGACACTGCACTATGTGTATCCTTAAACCGCCGGAAACTGTTGAGGCATGCCTTTTACACATTTTAGGTGAGTCCCATTGCCTGTTTCTCACCAGTCCTGTGATCTTTGGGAGTCCCCTTTTAAGATACTTTACCATGAGTTTGCTGCAAGTTGTTTCACCGCATGCTAGCATTATAGGTGGGTGCTGATATAAGGCAACTTTGCTTTTTAATGGGTCACTATTATCAATGTTATAATTTTTAAAGATGTTGAGAGAGCCTTTACTGTTACTTCACCTGTACAGCGATTGATGAATTGTTTTCCCCTCTTTCAGGTCGTCCTCCATATCTGTGGGTACTTATCCCCGCAGTTCAATTATATGGTAGGTAGTAAACTCCACCCTACCATGGTGTGTGGATAGTTTTAATTAGGTCCTGAAGAATTGCCATTGATCCCCCTGACAACTAGGCAAGAAACATGTTGACCCGAAAAGTAAAAGTAGAGCGCGATGTCTTGATTCATTATAGTCAGATAGCCGCCACTTCTTTTCTATTTTTAATCAGGTAGGGAGCCTACCAGAATAAAGGTTGCTTATTGGACTTCCGCACCTGTTTTAGTTTTAGCACTCACCAGCACATCACATCCACACCTATTAGGCCCCTCACCCCCACGGCACCATACGGCGAGGAACAAAAGATCTCCGCTAAAGAGCCCTCATTGGGTGCCCGTCGGGTATTGCAGCGCCGACCCGACGAGGAGCAGGCCCAATGATGAAGCATGACACCTAGCGGGCTGGGTGTGTGAGGGCCCTAGTTCCAAAGGGAGGAATTCTCCTCCCTCTTTCACAGGACGACCCTTCACCACAGTGGATGTTTCACTAAGCTCTCTCACCTCTTTTTTAGACCCACAATAAGGAACTATGTACCTTTTCTTTGTATGATTGTTGGGCATGTACGTTGGACCTTTAAAGCCCTTTGTCCCTCACACTTGATATATTGAATGCACGGGTAACCCCCGTGGGACTTTATTCTCAGGTTACCAGAAACACAAATTGCTTTTTCTGGCCCACACGTTTTATATTTTTTATTTTGTATATATAAATATATATACTTTTAATATGAATTTTCTGCTATTACTTACTAATACTCATATAGTACCCATCTGGGACTCCTGGTCACTGTGGAAAATTACTACGGACTATTGGGACACCGGTGTGACATCTGCGATAAACTACACCGATGAGCTTCCTTTCCTGACGATATGGCCGACATGGCTAGTCCACCGCGGATGAGACTCCTAATTAGCTTGCGCCATCCCGTGGATTATTTATATCACTGGCATCCTACATATTGGTTTACTCGGGGAAGCTTATACATACTTAATATATTGGATGCACATTATACACTGCCAAGCACAGGCGTCTGTATTACGACCCTCTCACATAGTGTTCACGGGCCTCTTTGCACTTTCTAAGATGGCCGACACAACATCTTCACTGTTGTTTCCTAGATACACGTCGCTGGCAGTAATACGTCACACTTTACTATGTGGATGTTTGCCCCGCCCACTAACAGGAACCGGTGGGTTTATCAGCGCCTTCATGTAGCGTCTGCCACCACCCGGTTCCGGCGACGTAGGACCAGGTTCACATTTAGGATTCTGTGGATACCAGGTATGAAGGAAATTACGAGCGGTCATTGCCCGATTTGGAGGTGAGCTAGGCGATTGATTATTACATCGCGTTCTCAGCATGTTGACGCCTATTCCATAGAGCCACTCATTAAGCTGATTATGAATACGGGGACACAATCCTCCGATATTCTGCAGGTCTACACCTTATGCTCCGGGTGTCTTTTTGAACGGGCACATAGAGGCGTCTGTGGCTTGCCGTCCTTTCTGCTTATGGGGGTTGCGTGTGTCTATTAATTTAATATGAAAAGACGTGTGATGCATTTGATACACCGCCTCCACCCACTAGCTGCATACATTATGTCATTAGTAGCAGGGGTTTTGATGACTCTATTTGTGAACTCGTTTACCTAACATTTCTTTAATACTTTGTCCTTATAGGACACTGCACTATGTGTATCCTTAAACCGCCGGAAACTGTTGAGGCATGCCTTTACACATTTTAGGTGAGTCCCATTGCCTGTTTCTCACCAGTCCTGTGATCTTTGGGAGTCCCCTTTTAAGATACTTTACCATGAGTTTGCTGCAAGTTGTTTCACCGCATGCTAGCATTATAGGTGGGTGCTGATATAAGGCAACTTTGCTTTTTAATGGGTCACTATTATCAATGTTATAATTTTTAAAGATGTTGAGAGAGCCTTTACTGTTACTTCACCTGTACAGCGATTGATGAATTGTTTTCCCTCTTTTCAGGTCGTCCTCCATATCTGTGGGTACTTATCCCCGCAGTTCAATTATATGGTAGGTAGTAAACTCCACCCTACCATGGTGTGTGGATAGTTTTAATTAGGTCCTGAAGAATTGCCATTGATCCCCTGACAACTAGGCAAGAAACATGTTGACCCGAAAAGTAAAAGTAGAGCGCGATGTCTTGATTCATTATAGTCAGATAGCCGCCACTTCTTTTCTATTTTTAATCAGGTAGGGAGCCTACCAGAATAAAGGTTGCTTATTGGACTTCCGCACCTGTTTTAGTTTTAGCACTCACCAGCACATCACATCCACACCTATTAGGCCCCTCACCCCCACGGCACCATACGGCGAGGAACAAAAGATCTCCGCTAAAGAGCCCCTCATTGGGTGCCCGTCGGGTATTGCAGCGCCGACCCGACGAGGAGCAGGCCCAATGATGAAGCATGACACCTAGCGGGCTGGGTGTGTGAGGGCCCTAGTTCCAAAGGGAGGAATTCTCCTCCCTCTTTCACAGGACGACCCTTCACCACAGTGGATGTTTCACTAAGCTCTCTCACCTCTTTTTTTAGACCCACAATAAGGAACTATGTACCTTTTCTTTGTATGATTGTTGGGCATGTACGTTGGACCTTTTAAAGCCCTTTGTCCCTCACACTTGATATATATAGTCAGTGGGCAGCCATTCGAGCTTTCAGGGAAACACAAGTTTTGTCTTTTGAGCATCTAGTTAACAGATTACCTAAACGTTTTGCAAATAGACCTGTTATCCATTCTCCTGTTCTGGATTGGGATCTTCCTTTGGTTCTTAAGCCTCTATAGGGTCCTCCTTTTGAACAATTGGAGTCTATCCCAATGAAATATCTTACTGTTAAAGTTTTTTTTCTAGTGCCCATCACTTCTGGTAGGCGATTCGGAAAGATTAGAGCTTTTTTGGTAGAAGAAACATACCCTAAATTTTTCCCATAAAAAGTGGTTTTAAGTGCAGATCCAGCTTTTCTTCTTAAGGTGGCCTCCTCTTTCCATTTAGATGAATAAATCATTTTCCCAGTTGACTTCCCTACTCCCTCTTTACAGTTTGCTTCATCTACTAGATGTTCATACAGCGTTATCAATTTACAAAGTTCATACCTCAGATTTCGGGAAAGTGCAATTTTGTGTATAACCTTTGGAACATTTACCAAAGGTTTGAGGCGAAACTCTTCTGCCCTAAGCAGATGGGTTTAGGAGACAGTTTTGACTGGTTGTGATTTGAATCATTCCTCTCTTCTGAATCCGATTAAGGGACGATCTACAAGAGCAAGTTCAGCTTCCTGGGCGGCATACAAGGGGTCTCTCTTAAGGACATATGTAATGCAGCCACTTGGGCTTAACCGCAACCACTTTTGTTTCTCATTATCACCTTCAATTGGGTGGTAGCAAGTCCACAGCTTTTGGTTGAAGTGTTCTGTCTGCAGTTTTGGATTAATTATTGATAAAATACAATCAGTGAGTATTGTAGATTTCTGTTTCTGAGTATTCTTTTTTAGTCCATGTAAGTGAAGATAACTGGGGTATATCCTCATTAGTGAGGTTTGGAACAAGGAAGACAGATGAGGAGGTAATGCTCGGATTACTTACCAGTAATCTTCATTATGCCGAGTTGTAGTCCCTCTTTTGTATCCTTGAATGGGGGGGAGGGCATGGCTCAGCCCTAAAAAAAAAAAAAAAAAAAAAAAAATGAAGTTAAGTTGTCTCTTCTTTGGAGGGTCTACAGTGGAGGAAGGAGACTCATTCGTTAGGACTGTGACAAGGAAGACTGCGACTCAGAGTAATGAAGATTCTTAAATAAACCCAGGTTGCTCGTGTGTACCAGCATGTGTTGGCAAGAACTGAAAATCAGTTAATCCAAAAGCTGATATATCGTTCAGCTTTAAATGTTCACGCCACACTAATTAATGCTGCAGACTATTGTAAATTGTGCAAACTTCTCTAACAGTTCCTTTTCACTTGTTATATTTCATCTTAAGAAACGTACAGCAGCCAAGTAATAATTGGAAATATTTTACATTCACTGCCAACACGTGTGTTTACGGCCGATCACATCCTTTCCTCTGGGACTCCTGGAAATGCAGAAAATCTTTCTCAAGGTCTCGTGGGAATTCAGAATGTCTTTATGCATTACAATGAGACCCTAAGGAAGGGCCACACCAGGCCCTAAACATGTATGTTGGCAAAGAAACGAAGATACGTGTAATTATGGCTAAGCTGCTCTAAGTTTTTCAGGATAAAGTATCATAAATAAATAAGCACTTTTAAATAGGCTTTTTTTTACAATTATAAGTCATCTGCAGTATTTCCTAGGGCGGCATGAGCACTGAAAGCTGACCAGTATATCAGCGTCCGGATTTACAAATGTGGTCACCTGTATACATTTTTCACATTAGTCCAGACTCTTTCATGTGGTACTTGTCATATATTTAATACAATAGTCTAATGGAATGCATTTTTATGCAAGGACTGTATCTGAAAAACATAAAAATTGATTAGGCCTAGAGAAGAGCTAAATTGGTTCATGAGTAAACATTTTTGACTAACAACTATGCCAAATCATTTGACACAGTTGAGAGTTTCTTTAACTTTCCCTTTTTGAACTGGGTTTGTATGCTTGGAAGTGACTTTTCTAGCAGTGGATCTTGTTCCACACACAGTAAAGGTGCGAATCACCATGCCACCTACACTGATACAATTTGGGACAATGCACTAACGATCCCAAAAAGCAGTGCTAACGATTCCACAGTTTTGCAAAAGTTCCCCAAATTTGACCTGCAAACCATTAGCCAATCACTGGTGAGCACTGATAGTGAGATTGCATTTGACCTTTTGTTTGTTGTATTGCCTGGTCTCCGATGCTGTTATTTCTCAGTGTGCTCTACTTCTGTCTGCAGTGTCTCTCTGTTAGCTGTGCCATCCCATAGGCTCCGCCTCACGACGCGACGTGATAGTTCTTTGCTTTTCTTCCTTCAATGTTCTGCTACACCCAGTGGGCTACTTACATTTCTGCTCAGTTCCCTTGTGTGCTTTGATTTCCTTGCTACTCTCTATCTCTTTAGGCTCTGTATCTTTAACTGCTGCTCTATCTCGCTGGGATGTCTCTTTCTTCTTGTGTACTGCTTGCATTGTTGTCATACTTCTTTGTCTGTATGCCCCTCATTCCCCCGGCTTGCTCTACTTCCCTTGGTGTTTTGCCTCCTTGCCTCTTCTGGCTCTGTGTGATCTGCTTCTCTTTGCGCTCTGCATCCACGAATACTGTGCCTCGTTCGGTGCTTTAGCAGGCGGATCATCTACCTCCCTTTGTGCTCTGCTTTCCTTGCTACTCTGCAACCCTGTGTACTTTGCTTTAATTGGCGCCCTACCTCCCTCTGCGCTCTGCTTCCCTTGCTGCCTCCCTGTTATGTTATGTTAAAAAATTCTTATAGAGCGCACGTACACCGGTTGGTTTCATGGCGCTATATCTAGGACTAGCCGGACCAGTTGGGGTTTATTTATATGCCTGGGTGAATAGCCATGTCTTGAGAGATTTTCTGAAACTCAGCAGGTTAGTGCTTGCTCTAATTTCCAAAGGAAAGGAGTTCCAGAGTCTGGGTGCCAGAATTGCAAACCTGCAGCCCCCTTGTCGCTTCAGTTTGAAGGCAGGAGTTGCCAAGAGATGGAGGTCGGTTGAGCGTAGGTTGCGTGAGGGAGAGACCTTTGGATGAGGTTTCTGATGAATTTAGGGCACTGGCCATGCAATGATTTGAAGACCAGACATCCTACTTTAAAGGCGCAGCGCTGAGGAATAGGGCGCCACTGCAGGTTCCTCAGAAGTGGGGTAACATGTTGCCACCTGGGTTGCTGATGGATCAGTCTGGCCGCTTGATTCTGCACTAACTGTAGATGTTTTGTTTAAGATAGTGGTAGGCCAAGATAGACTGAGTTAGCGTAGTCTAGATTGGACATAATCGTGGCTATCACTACCTGAATAAGTGCTTCCCTAGTGAGAAGTCTACTGATCTTTCTGATCTTCCGTAATTGGAAGAAACAGGTGGAGATCACGGAGCCGACTTGGGACTTAAGAGACAGGTCGTTGTTTATTGTGATGCCAAGACTTTTTGCATAGGGAGAGGGGGTGGGGGGGACCTAGGTCCACCGGCCAGTAGTGTGGGCCCCAGAGGTTATGGCTGCCACCCGTAAGGACCAGTTCAGTCTTGCCTGGATTGAGCTTTAGGTGATTGCAGTCCATCCAGTGACGGATGTGCAGCATGGTGGACTGAAATTCGAGAACTGATTGAGGGGAGTTGTCAATGGGAAACATTAATTGAAGATCATCCGCACAATTAAATGTGGTAACTTTCCTTTCTTTAAGAGACCGGATCAGAGGGAGGAGGTAAAGATTGAACAGAAGGGGGGAAAGCGATGAGCCCTGCGGGACACCGTAAGTGGTTTCCAACTTAGATGCCGTAAACTGGGCTATGCGAACTGACTTGGAGCGGCTCTCTAAGAAGGAGCTAATCCAACTGAGGGCAGAACCCTGGATGCCAGCCTCCCTGACATGGTCCACTAAGATACCGCGGTCTACCATGTCGAAGGCCGCGGAGAGATCTAACAACACCAGGGCCTGAGGAGCGCCCCAGTCGGCTTTCTCTCGCAGGGAGTCTAATACCGCCAGTATTACCGTCTCAGTTGAGTGTGCAGGGCGGAACCCTGCTTGATGTGAGTCTAGATAGTTGGACTGTTCAATAAAATTAGACAGGCACTTGGCCACATAGGCCTCCAGTACCTTAGCCAAGTAGGGGAGTAGAGAAATTGGACGATAGTTTAAGAGGATCTGAGGGTCCGCCCCTGGTTTCTTCAGACGGGGAATGACCGTTGCCTCTTTAAAAGCCTTGGGGCTATGGCCCTGAGATAAGGACTCATTCAATAGGGAAAGGGCAGGCCCTGGAAGGCTGGTGAAGGCATCTCTTAGAACGTGAGGAGGACAACAGTCTGTGGGAGATCCAGATTTTACCTTAGACATAAGGTCCTGGAGCACCTGTATACTTATGGCTGGGAATTGCTCAAACGAGCAAGGATTTCCAGGCATAGAGAGGGAAGTCGCATGAGAAGGATGTGTGGGAATACTTGCTTTAATGGTGGAAATCTTTTCGATGAAAAAGTTATTCAAAGAGTCACAGAGTGCTTGGGTGGGTATGACTTTTGTGGTAACTCTGTCTGAATTGGACAGTTCATTTACGATTGAGAAGATCTCCTTAGACCTGTTATTGGAGGTCAGAATTCTGGAGGAGAAGTGAGCGGCCTGTGCATTCTGCTTCATTTGCTGTTCCACCTCCCCATGTGCTTTGCTTCCCTTGCTGTTCTGTTGCAGGTACAAAAATTTCTTCTCTATGATTATCCTAGCTACGAGGCGTTATAGGCAGTTTTATAAATCACTTTTGTGGACCATCGTGGAAGGGCATATGACCAGTGCATCGTAAATATTTTAAATCGGTTGTAGGATGGAGACTCTGCAGTGTGCCATGTGCCACTCCTATTTTCGCTTTTGCCCACACAGAATTGCTCACTGTGGTGTCGGAGCCCATCGTCCGAATGTTGTGGAATAATCTGTAAACAGCACATGCCATGGTTCAGACTTAATATTATAAGTCAATCAATCAATCAGGAATTTATAGAGCGGGCTACTCCCCATAAGGGTCTCAAGGTGCTGTCGGGAGGGGGTTCGAGCTGCTCTGAGGTCACCTGAAGAGCCAGGTCTTGAGGTCTTTTCTGAAGGCTTGCAGTGTAGGGCTTCGTCTGATGCTGAGGGGGAGTTCGTTCCAGGTCTTGGCTGCGATGTAGGAGAAGGATCTGGCCCCTGTTCTGGCTCTGTGGATGCAGAGGATTTCGGCCAGGGCTAGGTCGGTGGAGCAGAGGTTTATCTTGGGGGCGTGGAAGGAGATTCTATCGTTGAGGTATTGGGGTCTGGTGTTGTGGAGGGCTCTGTAGGTGTGAGTGAGCAGTTTGAAGGTCACTCTGTTTCCGACGGGGAGCCAGTGGAGGTCTCAGAGGTGGTGGGTGATGTGGTCGTGTCATGGTATATTAAGGCATTAGTCTGGCTGCGGCGTTCTGGATGGTCTGGAGTTTGTGGAGGAGAGATTTGTTGATTCCGGCGTGGAGAGCGTTTCCGTAGTCCAGCCTGCTGGTGATGAGTGCGTGGGTGACGGTCTTCCTGGATTCTGGGGGATCCATTTGAAGGTCTTGTTGGAGTATGTGGAGGGTGTTGAAGCATGTGGAGGATACGGCATTGATCTGTCGGTTCATAGTGAGAGAGGAGTCGAGTATGATGCCGAGGTTGCAGGCGTGGCCCGTGGAGGGCAGGGGGTTTCCGAGGGCGGGGGGCCACCAGGTGTCGTCTCATGCGGCGGGGGTGGATCTGAGGATGAGGACTTCCGTTTTCTCCAGGTTGAGCTTCAGGCAGCTGCTGCTCATCCAGGATGTGACGTCCTTCATTTCTTCCTGGAAGCTGTGCCTGGTGATGTTGGGTTCATTGGTGAGGGAGAGGATGAGCTGGGTGTCCTCGGCGTTGGCTACTATGCTTAGTCCATATTTGCTGACGATGGTTGCAAGGGGTGCCATGCAGATATTGAAGAGCGTGGGGCTGAGGAAGGATCCTTGGGGTACTCCGCATCTGATCTCTGTGGGTACGGAGATGAAGGGCGGGAGTCTTATTCTTTGTGTTCTGTGGAGAGAAAGGAGTGGATCCAGTCTAAGGCAGTTCCCTGTATGCCGGCGTCGTGGAGTCTGGCGGCTAGCATGCGGTGGGAGACGGTGTCGAAGGCTGCTGAGAGGTCTAGTAGTATGAGGGCTGCTGTGTGGCCTTGATCGAGGAGGGTGCGGATGTCGCACGTGGCGGCTAGGACGGTGGTCTCGGTGCTGTGGTTGCTGCGGAATCTGGATTGAGATGAGTCGAGGATGTTGTTGGATTCTATGAAGTGCGTTAGCTGGGTGTTGACTATTTTCTCAGTGACTTTGGCGGTGAAGGGGTGGAGAGAGATGAACCTGTAGCCCTTGAGGTCCGTCTGGTCTGCTGAGGCTTCTTGAGGAGGGGTTTAACTTCGGCATGTTTCCAGTCATCGGGGAACATGCCTGTTTTGAGGGTGCAGTTGATTGTCCGTTGTAGTTCTGGTGCAATGGTGGAGGCGGCCCTGTGGAAGATGTGCAGCGGGCAGGGGTCAGTGGGTGCTCCAGAGTGGATGCTCCTCATAGTCTTTGCGGTGTCTTCTGTGGTGATAGGGGTCCAGGTGAGGAGGGTCGGCTGGGTGGCGTTGCTGGTGGATGGTGTTGGGTCAGTGCCTAGGTCTTGGTCGTCGAAGTTGTCGTAGAGTGTCCTGATCTTGTGGTGGAAAAAGGAGCTGAGTTTGTTGCAGAGGTCCTGGGAGGGAGGGACATCGGAGGTTTTGCTGTGGGGTCTGGTGAATTCTTGTATGATGGTGAAGAGTTCCTTGGAATTGTGGGAGTTGGAGAGGATTCTGTCCTGGATGAAGTTTCTCTTCGTAGATCTGATGAGTTGGTGGTGTGCCGTGGTGGTGACCCTGTAGGCGGTGCGTGCTTCAGGGGTTTTGCTGTTTCTCCATGCTTTCTCCAGTCATCGGCATGAGCGCTTGGATTCTCGGAAGTCCGTGGTGAACCAAGTGGCTTTCGTGTTGTGTCGTCTGTCGGAGTTCTGGAGGGGGGCGAGCGTGTTGGTGCTGTCGGCGATCCATTGGTGGAGGTCATTGGCTGCAGAGTTGCTGTCAGTCATGGTGGGGGGGAGTGCGGCTGAGGGCGGAGGTGAGGTGCTCTTCAGTGATCTTGCTCCAGTTTCTGCATGGGAGGCGTGGCGTAGGTTTGTGTGCGGTGGGTTTCGAGAAGGAGAAGTGGACGCAGTGGTGGTCCATCTAGAGAGGTTGCGTGGTGTGACTGAAACAAATGTTGTTTCCTCCAGCGAAGATGGGGTCGAGGGTGTGTCCCGCCATGGGGTGGGGGTGGTGATGAGTTGCTTCAGTCCGATGTTGGCGAGGTTCTCTAGGAGGGCGGTGGTGTTGGGGTCGCTGAGGTTGTTAAAGAAGAAATTCAGGTCCCCGAGCAGTACATAGTCCGTGGAGGCGAGGGCGTGGGGCACGATGTAGTCTGCGATGGTGTTGGTGAACAGGGAGCGGGGCCGGGGGGTTTGTAGGCGAGAGTTCCTCGTAGAGTCGTTCTGGAGTTGGGCTGGATCTGGAAATGGATGTGTTCCATGGGGGGCGAGGCGTCGTTCGAGATTGAGGTTGTCAGTTGGAGGGAGCTTTTGTGGACAATGGCGAGACCTCCTCCAGGGTGGTTGGGGCAGTCTTTCTTCAGGATCTTGTACCTGTCGGGGATGGCGGTTGCGATGTCGGGCGCGGAGCTGGCGGTGGTCCAGGACTCTGTGAGAAAGGTGACGTTGGGCGAGAGGGTGTTGAGTATAAGTAACAGTAGGTACAGCGAGTAAATGCATTGATTCTTGTTTATTCTTATTTTAACTTCATAGTTAAATAATATGTGGATGTTTCTATATCTGCTTAAATATATTTATCATATTGCTTCTTGGTGAATACAATTATTACAAACTCTGTAATGCGGAGCAATGTTTTTTGTCATTTGCAGCCATCTGACCAGGGCCGGCGCTAGGCATGGGCAGCGTGGGCAGCTGCCCAGGGCCCCGCGTCTGCTCGCAGCCGTAGGGCCTCGCACCTTTAAAGACTTCAGAGGTTCGAGGCCCAGGGAGCCCCTGAGAGTTGATGTTTTCTTTATTTTATCAATCTTCCCTGCTGCCCCTCTCTGTGGGCCTAATGGCTGCATCTGCATGTTGATGACAGCGCATTCGACAGGTACTTAAAGTGCGTGTGAAGTGCGCCCTGTATGAATGAAAAGCAGAATATCCTGCAGGGCGCACATCAAACGATAGAATGGCGGCGCATCACAATGGAAACTGCTTACCTAGGAGGAGGGGGAAAGGGAGCAGAGAGGTGAATAAAAGGGGTAAGATAGACAGAATAAAGTGAGGGGGGAGCAGATAGGTGTGAGTACGGCAGTGAGCCAAGAGGTGCAGGCAGAGGAGCAGAATCAGCATGTAAAGGTGGATGGAGCAGGGTATAAAGTGTGCTGGGTCACTCAAGTCGTAGACCCGGTAGTAAATTAAAATGGACATTGAAAAGGGCGCCAATCAGACCCTATATTCATGTTCTTAACGTTGCCTGCAAAAACATTGATCCAGTGTCTGCACAATGAATCAGTGGTTAATTTGTAAAAAAAGAAGTGCAGGGGCTCTTGTCAATAGGCAACTACGACCAGCCCATTTCTCCTGTAACACTGCTTAACACAGAACCCACAACCTTACAAGTGGGGAGGGGATGTGGCCTAACGAACGCAGATATTTCTGTGTAAGTGTCCATTTTGCAGAGCAGTTTTGCAGGGAAGAACATCAGCATGAAAATCGGTTCTTTGGTGACAATTTATGTCGCACAGACAGTTAGCAATACAAAAACACTGGTGCAAAATGTATACTTAGTAAATAGAAAGTTGTTGTTCTTCCCTGCAAAACTGCTCTGCAAAATAACACTTAAACAGAAATGTCTGCGTTCGTTTTCGGCATGAAAGTATGACATAAGGAAGTAGCGTGAATCACACTGGCTTGGCTGGGTTCTGTTAATGAGAAAATTATCTTACTAGGAAGAGAAAAAACTTGGCAAAGGAAAACCGGGAAAGTTTGTTGAATGGTATAAATTGTGAACAGCACAACCCTCCTCATAATTTCTAGACTCATCTGTGTTCATTTCGTCAGCCTATCTCTTTGCTCCTCCTTTTGTACTTCTCTCAAAGCCTCTGACACACCTTTATACTTTATTCTTTTAATCATTTCCCTCACTCTCTCTCTCCCACGGCTCTCCTCCTTTGACCCATCTCCATCTATCTCTACTTCATTTATCTCCTCTCATTCTCCCCCTTCCGACTTCGCAGCTTGGGAATCAGGTTTGAGTCTCCGCATCACCTCAACATCTTGTGATTCTGGGCGAATCATTTAATCTGCCTGTGCCCACCAAAAATGATTGTGTTCTTAACTGGTGCTCAAACGCCGGTGTTGATGATTAAGTGCTGGTGCTGTGTACCGGAAACCACCAGCTCAAATTAAGCACTGCGAATGTATAACACGTCAGCAGGGTCAGACTGGTCTATAGGGCAATCAGGCTGTGCCCGACAGTCTAATCTGTCAGGCAGGGCTTTAAGTGGGCCGGGTCCTGCCAGTGCACAGCACCGGCAGTTCTAAAAATCAGTTGCTGAGACGGGCCCGCTCTCCATTTTTGCCCTGACCCTCAGAGTGGAAAAAAAAATCTTAACTCTGCAGCAGTGCCACCCTTCTCTGCATTTAATGTAACTTCGAGACTCGTTATAGTTCTTTCACAGTCTCATCATGTCAGAACGGAAGCATTTTCAATATTATTTACACTAAGCCGTAGCTGTTGCTTATTCATCTTATGCACCTAATAACCACTGGCAAAGCCAATAGTCCTGGCTTGTTGTAGGTGTAATTTTACTTGTATTATTTATCTGGAGGCAATGACAGAAGCAGCAAAATGGCAACACAAACGGGCCACCCTGGGTCGGACTAGTAAGAACAGAGTGCAAAGAGGTCCCTTTTTAAAGGACGAATTCCCTCACCCACCCGCAGGAATTCGTCCTTTAAAAAGGGACCTCTTTGCACTCAGTTCTTACTAGTCCGACCCAGGGTGGCCCGTTTGTTTTGCCATATTTACCTTGAGGGGAGTTGCCCCCTGCAGGTCGATAAACCTCCTCAGGCCTTTTTTGTGTGTTACACAGAAGCAGCAAAATAGCAGTCGGGCAGCACGCTATGCTATGCACAGATTTATAGCTTACATGTTTTTAAGCCACGCCCTTAATTACATCAGCCATGCCCTTTTGAAAGACCCCCCGGTTTTTTCATCCCACTTAAAGCCCTGCTGTCAAGTCAGTATGTAGCCCGTATTTTTGGCTATTTGTTGACATGCTTTATGGTCAGGTGAGCCGGTTTTTACTGTTGATTTTCATGATATTAAAGCAAACATTGCCTGCAGCAAACTCAAATCAATGCAGTCTTCCATACCTTACAAAAAACTTATACAGCATGTCTTTACAAGTTGAAAACTGTCCTAGTTTGCAACCATTAGACACTTCTCTAGCTAACAAACTCACTAATGGGGGCCCCTTTCATTTTGGTACCGGGGGCCTATTTTCTGTCCCAGTCTGACGCTGCATGTTACGCAGGGCCACTGGAATTATGCAATTGTGCGGCGGCAGCGATTTTCGCATAATTATACATCTGCTGGATTTGCCACATAATCCATCATCTGCTGCACAATCTACAGATTTTAACAAAAAAGTTGTTTCTTGCTCAAACGGTTCAAAAGTTACTAAAAATGCAGCGACACGTCTTGCTGCATGTTGGAAGGCCCTTTGCAAAGCTGGAATAGTCAACTTTCTGTTTCCCACTGCTAAATCTGGGTTTGGGTGTTAAATTGGTATTAATGGGGTGCAACCAATGCCCAAAGAGTGTTACCAAGTTTAAAAATGGCAAAAAAAAGGAAGTAAAGCTATTTAAAAATGTGCCGTATAATTTCCCTTTTCTTGCCACATAATTTGGTCGCCCTGCCACATAATTTAGCCATCTCCTTCCACATAATTCCAGTGGCCCTGATGTTAGGGTAATCCATGGCAGTGATTTTGTTCCTGTTTATATTTCCTATGTTTTACTTAATCTTGCATTCCCCAAGAGTGCTAGCTATTTCCAGCATGTGTGTTTCTGTATTTCATTTCACAGCATATTACTCTTGGATGATGCACACTTTGTACTGAGTCTCCTCCAGGTGTTTATAACAGACTACAGTTGAGCACTTTGGAGATGAGGCTCTCACACTGTGCCTGTCTGTGGGACAAATAGGTGTTCAGATTACATGATCATTCAATATATGGCCTCTCTGCAGAGCACAAAGAGCAATGGTCCTGCATTCCAGTTGTGATTCTATGCAAATGTGTGTGAAGGAGCTAGTTATTGGTCAAAACAGTGACAAGGTGAAAGTAAAATAATTTATTGTTGTTACTTTTTTAGCTTAAACAGCTAACAACAATTGACAAAACCAATACTCCTGGCTGTTTTTAGGTGTATGTCAGTTGTTGTGTTATATTTCTGGATTCAATCACAGAAAGCACAGAGAGGAACCAAAATACCAGTCAGATGGAACACTATGGGAATCACAGAAATGTAAATTATGTGTTTAAGCTACACCCTTAATTACATAGTCCACACCTCTTTTAGAGACCCAACCATTTTGTCAGCCCACTTAAAGCCCTGGGCTGGCGGAAAGGGAGACAGGGGAAGAGGAGAGATAGATGTAATGTGCAGAATTAATGCAAACAAGGTGGTAGAGAGATGAGGTTTAGGGAATTGCATGTAAAAGACAACAATGTAAGAGGAACAGAATCCACACAAAAAAGGTAAGAAGCAGGGAGACTGGTGAACTTTGAAATGCAGAGGTCCCTAATAAAACATACAATAATTTGTGGTGTGCCGGGCAACCTTTACCCTTCCCAGTGGTTTTGGGTATTAACCCTCCCCAAGAATACTTTGAAAAGTGGCAGAAGATAGTATTTGTGGCTCAGATTCCATAAATATGTGAAGCTACATGTGTGATCTATTCTAACCAGCCTGCACCACTTTCCTGTGCCTCATTCCCATGAAAGAACTGCACTCTGGTCTTTTCCCTTCTTCCTTCTGTACTCCCCACTTTCCCATGTGCTCCATTTGACCCTTTCAATCAATACACTTACCTGTCTGCAACATTCTCCCCCAGTAATCACCTCTCCATATTGTGTACTGTTCTCTACGGGGGCGTCTCCTCTACTAGGGCGGAGGAGCATCGCCCCACTGCTTTCTCGTAGTGCGAGAGGCAGAAACATAAAATGGTAATAACTACCATTTTATGTTTCTGCTTCTCGCTTCTGGGGCCGCCCAAACCAGTCATGCCCACTCTGCCCTTTCTCCATGTAGGCTGCAATGCAGCCTACATGGAACAATCCACTTGCCACCTATTTCTGTGGATTTTATTGGGTCTCCGCTATTTAATCTTTATCATCCCCGGTTAGCCTTACTCAGACAGTCCTTTGGTTTCTTACTGATATCTTGTCCATATTGATACCCAAACATGATTTCCCTCAGAGGCAATCAGGTCTCTGCCGAAGAATATATTTGTACGGGCATGCTAGCAGTTGATTTCTGAAAGAAGACAAATTCATTAAAACCTTATAGTAACACATCAAGTGTTCTCATTTTTAAAGGATCTCATACCATATGGTGTTCTCTTTGGTGGCTGATGGAAGTAGGTCAATCGCCCACATTGGCAGAGTCAGCAAAAAAATCTTGGATTCATTTTCTAGCATCCATGTTTCATCCACTTGCCTTTACTACATCCATAAGCAACAGAAAATCATTCCTTTTCTGTCCTCTCACTACGGTGAGGCAGTTGTACAGTCAGTTATTTTCTCACTAGATTATGCAAATGCCCGCTTTCTTGGGCTTCCTGCCTTTTTGCATTAAGTACCCTGTGCTAGGCTCCTCATCTGAGATGGCCGCATCGCTATGCCATTTCTTCTCACCTTTCTGCTGTCTGCTGGGTTTTTGGTCTGAAACCCTCTATCTGCAAGTACAATCCATTTGTCGTTGTGCACTGCATTAAAAAGGTTCTCTCTTTCTACAGCACTCCTCACTTTCATTCCAGAACCCCATACTCTGTGCCATCCAAACTCCTGTGCCATCCTAAAATTTAGATGGCCCTGATTGGAGGCAGATCCTTCTCCTTTCTAGTTGAGCAGGACTGGAACTATCTCACTCTTGAGCTATGGTGTAGCTCCAGTCTTTTGGAAAAACCCTTAAAACTGTCCTTTCTCCACATTAGTAAAGTCTGCACCTCTCCTTTGGACATCTCTTAATGTCAGAATCAGAATGCCCGGTTAGCATATCATTTTCATTCATCCCATTCAATAGAACAATAACCAATAATTCATTTAAACTACATTTAAACTTCATTCAATCTACTTAATAGCGATTTAATATCTATGTACATTTTATTAGGATTATTAATGCTATTTTAACCATTTGACTGATATCCAAAGTAGGTAAGTAGCTTCTTGCAAAGCAGCTTCATCAATGCCATATAAATAATGGCCAATTTATAATACTTCCTATTATGTCACTTCCTGTGAGGTTAAATCGTATGCAAATTATAGGGGCCTCGCATGTTCCTATTCTGCCCGGGGCCCCACATATCCTAGGACCGGCCCTGCATCTGACAATAAAAATGTATAGACAAGTTGGCAGGCAAATCGTTGGAGGTAGCAATGGAGAGACAATACCACGGGCCAAGAATGCGTAGCTCTCCTCTCTAGTGAAATTAATGTGACTATAGATGGACTACTGGTGCATACTCATTTTACACATGCATTCCCATTAATGAAAAAGGCTTACACCCTTCTCATCCAGCTCAACCGAGTTGGCACTTTTTTCATGATGTATTTCGTCATCAGCAGTGCTTTAAATGGGCCGGTACTGCCCGGTACTGAGTACCGGCACTTTTTTATTTTGAGTGGGACAGTACCGGCACTTCTCACGAGAGATGTAATACCTTTAATTGGAGAGTACCGGCACTTCTCGAAAACAGGCAGGCACTCTAGTACAGAGTACCTGCACTTCTATTTTTCCATTTCAAACACTGGTCATCAGTAACAGTTACGCTCATAGTAGACGTTTGCAGTTTTCAGAACGCCATAGAGCTGAATTTCCAGGTACAATAAAAATACGTCACCCATAGATACTACAAACTGGGCGAAAAAGTATAGCACCTGTGCATCAGAGAATTTTTGCAGTTATAGTCTCTTGAGATAAAAAAAATTGAAAGTATTGCCTCTGTTCTCCGTTTCGCTGTCTGGGGGTCATTGACTCCCTTTTGGTTTTGGTGTGATTTCTAAAAAAACGTCACGGCAGATGGGAGAGGGACTTGAAACTACAATCGTTTTTAATGCCCATTTCTGTTTATCTCCACGCCGCGCCTTTGTTCTGCGCCACGTGCAGCACCGTCTTCAGATTCTGACAGATGCTAAACAGAGAACTTCCAGGCCCGAAAACCCCCCAAATTCTCTTGTGTTAATGAGGACCCTCGACGCAGTTTAAGGTACACTGGTGGGCGCCTCTAAATCACAGCTCCAAACGAAACTTTACAGTGGATACAGCGGCCGGTCTGTTAGCATTCCAGATGTGCTGCTCGCGACCAGCATTCATTTCTGCTCGCCACAGCTGGACCATGCAAATACGCCATATTGCGGCCCATCTGCTCAGAGAGTGAGCCGGGACTATTCTCTCCCTGACAGTGGACGATTTTATCGAATCCTATAAATATTGAAATTCATGGGCATGAAGCAGCAGATTTTTAATGTTACTTGGAGAGACATTTGAGCCACAACCTTTGGCAGCCGTATACTCTGTTTGCTTCTCTCTGCTCTGGGCGCCATTTGGTGCCGACTCATGAACAACTTTTCTCGACATTTCATGGCTCTCCAACACCAGGTAAAATGGAGTACGGAGCCTGTGGGAGGACATTACGTGTGAATGTCACCCTGCATACAATGCGCCACCGGGACCTGGACTTTGCAGCCCTGCGCTGTGTTCAACCATATGCTAATGTTTTTATACTCAAATAAGATGAGACTGGGGAGCAGTAAAGTTTGAAAACTACAAATAATAGGCTAGCTAGTATAAAAAAAAATAGAGGATTTTGGGGGAGTTTCTTTTCCTAAAGTCTCTGCAGTTTTCATTGTTTCAAATGGACATTCAGTGGTGTACTTCCAAAAGCGCACCAGCGCATTCATATTTTATGAGCTAATATGGGCACATTTCCTGCCAGAAAGTAAACACACTCATTAATTTGAAAGTTCTGGCACCCTTTCCTAAATGGAAATGAGAAAATATTTATAGTCTGCTTGTTTATTCTACCATTATCAAAGCTGCAGAGATGAGGAAAGGGGAAAGAAAAGCATGCAAGAAGCCTTTGCATGACTTGATTTGGCTATCCACATATATACGGATCTGTCATGTTTGCAAGCAATGCTTTTAATTCGAGTTTTGGGTCCATTAATGCGAACCTCGCGCTATGCAACAACAGTGGCATGGCCCACTGTGCGACCACTGAGGATAGGTAACAGGGACGGACTGGCCGTAGTGGGCACCGGGCGTTTCCCCAGTGGGCCGCCAGGGTGGGGACCGGTATTAGGCCCCTGGGGGGCTGTTTTTGTTACCGGGGCAGGCAATATCGGCCCCCTGTAACAAAATCGGCCCAAACCGGCCCTAACAAACAGCTCGGCCGCACCCCCCTCCTCACCCGGTGGCCGGACGAGCAGTTTGCCAGGGCCGGTTTCGATTCCCAGTCCGGCCCTGATGGCTACTGAGGTAAGCTGTCCCTCTAGTGCCCTTTACCCTGAGGCAGCCTTAGAGCACCACCCTCACATGTCATAGAATGCTGTAACACCCAGCAGTCGTATGACGAGGGTTTGCAACTTGGATCGCGAAGAAGTACACCCATTTATCACTTGACTCTCAAAGTAGCAGAGCAGAGCAAATCAAGGCTTACTGAGGGGAGCTGATGTGGGACTTGGGTGTCAAAACGTAGCGCAAGCAAGTATCTGGTAACCATCCACTGTCCAACCAGTGCTTTACCTTTATAAATGAAAATTACTTTATTCTAGTCACAATGAAATACTACCCATATAATGAACCAGATCCAGATATCTACTCAAGCTACTTGGAGCAGTTCAAAGACTGTGACCAGTGATAGCGGGTAAGTCTCAATAGTTTGTGGGCGTCCTCCTACACCTGGATAAACAGGTTAAACTTCCCAAAGTCCCACTCCTGACAACCCTGCTCCCTCAAAGTGACTGAAATCACTTATGTCATTATCACTTGAGGGTGTAATCATTGTTTTTAATAGCTCCCTCTGAAATGGATCCTGGTAACAGACTTCGTTAAAACCACTTTTAACAAGCATTTGCAATGCAATCGGTCTCGCGTTTGTCAAAGTTAGAGTCATTGGCATTGTAAATGGTAATGTTTTTTACTTACGTTTTTTTGTTTGCAGTGGAGTAACGTAACAGGTAAAGCAGCTGACTTTGGAATTGGTGAACTAAGTTTGAGTTTTAAGATTGATTAACTGTATTGTATGTGCGGCAAGTGAAGCAGTTTAGCACATGGTCTGTTGTGCCTTATGTCTGCGTGTGCATACTACTTACGGGGCATGTTCTAAATGAAATCTCTGAAAGCAAGGGTACCATTTAGTATGTATGGAAGAATGCTAGTGGCTAAGCTCTGAGACACCCCTGCCTGCAACTGCCTTTGGAGAAAGAAGGTTTAAAGAGAATGGGAGCAGCACTGGAGAGTGCTGTGCGTATATATGGCATTGGGTGCATGCCTCTACATAAGATCTGTCAAGGTAGAGGTACCATCTAGCATGCATCGAATAATGCAATGGGCGAGGCTAAGAGGCCCCAGGGACCGCATAGTATAAACAGAGATGGATCAGTAGTTGGCAGAGTTGTGTGCACAGGCAACATGTGACTGTGCAGAATGATACAGACTCTGTCGCACACCTAAAGCTGCACCGACTGGCAGCTCTTGCACTGGAGGACAAAAGGTGACCTCACCCTGGGCAGCTGCATATGTATGGCACAGAGCTCTTGCCTCTGCATGAGATCTGTTGGAGATGGCCCTTTTTGCAGGGTTATCCCCAAACCTTTTGCTTCTTCTATTTTTTCCTGACCTGCTGTTGTTGGTTCAGGACTCTGGGCACTTTACCACTGCTATTCAGTGCTAAAGTGCATATGCTCTCTGTGTAAATTGTGTTATGGATTGGTGTTTCCATGATTGACATATTTGATTTACTAGTCAGCCCCTAGTAAAGTGCACTGAGTGTGCCAGGGCCTGTAAATCAAATGCTACTAGTGGGCCTGCAGCACTAATTGTGCCACCCACACGAGTAGCCCTGAAAAGGTGACTCAGACCTGACACTGCAGAGTCTGTGCGCAGGTTGTCACTGCCATGTCGACTTGGCAAGTGCACCCACTAGCCAGGCCCTAACCTTCCCTTTTCTTACATGTGCGTCACCCCTAAGGTAGGCCCAAGGCACCCCTGTGGGCAGGGTGCAGTGTATGTGAAAGGTAGGACATGCCCTGATGTGTGTGGCATGTCCTGATAGTGAAATACTGCCAATTTCGTTTTCACAATTAAAAGGCTATCTGGCCCATAGGAAAGCATGGGAGTTAATTTATAGCATCTTATAAATATAACTTCCCATTGGGGCCAGATCGGAAAATAAAGTTTAGTAGTGCCTGAACTCAGAATCTAAAGATGCATCTTTTGGTAAAGGTGATTTTTACATTCTGTGTTTGAAAATACCACTTTTAGAAAGTAGGTATTTTCTTGCTTAGTCATCACGTGTGCCACTGCTAGGATGTGTATTGACTGTCTGGCTTTGGAGTGACAGGGGCTGGGGAGGTGCCGTGGCTCCAGAGAGTCTGGATGAGTCAGGGCTGGGCTGAATAGGCTCGGCCTGCATTTATAGTGGTGGGAGGAGATTTCCAATGCACCTGAATAGGCCCTGTCTGCCTTGGACAATGCTGTCTCCGCCTCCTGCTGGGAAGCTGGGCCAGAGAGGACCAAACTGGTTTGGACTAAGCACAGCCACTCTCTGCCTGAGAGGACAAAGGATTTTGGGCTATAGAAAGTGGGGCCCAAACCCCTAAACTTTAGAACTCTTTTGGAACCAAGAAGACTGCCGAGAAGAAGAGCTGGAGAAGCTGTAAAGAGGAACTACCACTTTGCTGTGTGCTTTGCTGTGTTGGCCTGCAGTGGCTGCTTCTGTCTTGGGCAGTGAAAGGACTGGACTGAACTTTCTGCAACTTCCTTTTTGTGAGTTTCTCCAAGGACTTGAGGTAGAGCTTGCCCCCTGTTCAAGAAGTCTCAGGAACAGCAAAGACTTCAAGTTCTTCTGCCATCAGCACTGGGGACTTTGTGTTTTGTGCTGCAACAGAAGAAAAGCTACCCAATGCCGTCTACGATGCCGCTGCTGACTTCATGTCCTGAAGGCACCGCAGAGGGCACTGCCACAACGCCGCACCGCAGCCCTGGTCTCACCGATAATGCCACCTGATGCCGCCACCGAGCCGCTGCTTGCACGTGACCTGTGGGCACCGGACTCCGCACCGCCTTGCTTCACGCCAGCGCCCTAGTATCCCCGCCGCCGCCGCTCCACGGTGACATAGACGCCGCTGCTTGCACCGTGGTTCGAGGGCACTGCTCGTAAGTTACACGACGCACCGTCCTCATCCCGCACCGCAGCCTTGGCCTACAGACGCCGGTGCCATCGACTCCAGTTCCTCAGCCAACGACAGCGCTTCAGCAACGACGACACAGCGACGAGCCTCGCATCTCTTCGCACCGCAGCCCTGGTCTCATCGACGCTGCTGGACGACCGTCACTGAGCCGCTGCCTGCACCGCGACCTGAGGGCACCGCACGCCGCACCGCTGCACTTTGCACCGCAGTACCCGACGTCTGCCGATGCTGGCGCTCCTGACTTCAACCGCGAGGAGTTCGATCTGCAACGCGTGTGCCTTCAAGGGCCCGACGACTCCTGCACCGACCTCTGGAACCGACGCCTGCGGACGCCATGCTTTTGGAGCTCAACGAGAGGTCGCCGACGCCCTGCATTTCTAAAGGTACTGTTTTGCGGGTCTTCCCGACACTGTAGCTGGCCCGCGACGCCGCTGTCAGCCAGAACTGTTTGGAATTTGTTGTTCACTACGCCGTGATAGCCCCAGACGGAGCTATTGACTTTCAAGGAACTTTATTTCAAGTTTATTTTGATAACTGAAGATACTGAAGTACTGTATTGTGGATTTCTATCGTTTTTGGTCTTGTCTTAAGTATAAAAAATATTAGATATTTTTCTAAACTGGTGTGGTGTCCTTTTGTAGTGCTTTCACTGTGTTACTGTTGGTTATGTGCAAATGCTTTACACGCTGCCTCTAAGATAAGCCTGACTGCTCATGCCAATCTACCAAGGGGGTGAGCAGGGGTTATTTTAGGAGTGTAACTCCCTTATCCTGACTAGGAAGAAGGGTCCCTACTTGGACAAAGATGCAAGCCCTTGCCAACTAGAGACCCCCATTTCTAACAAGATCCCTTAAAGCACAACTTGTATTCTGGTTGTCAATCACACCCCTCCATAGGACGTCGGTGTTAGAGGGCATGAGGAGTTGGGGGTTAGGAGGGGGGCAGACAGGGTTCAAAGCTGTGTATACATGTAGAACAGGATGCCTCCCTGTGCACGGAGTCTTGTGAGGAAGTTGTCAGTAACACTTCTCTGTGGAGCACAGGGGGGAGGCAGTGACTGAATGTAAACAAACGAATGGTGGGGATAATGTGCATGTGAATGGCATCTCGCGGTGGGTGTATGAGATCCCACAGGTCTGTGGTATGTGCTTGTCCTGCACAGGCTGCACTCACCCTTCCAGTCAGGCATGGTGGTGATCCGATTGGCATGCAGCTGCTGCTGACTCAGTGGTTGGTGTTTGCTGGAGGATGGACAACAAGGACAGGAAAGCAAAGGGCACAAAAACACAGGCGAAAGCGGTTCGCAGAGCTGTCCCGCCGAAGGAAGCGACCCGATTAGAGCCACCCGGGTCACTCGCGATCACCTCTCAGCCTTCCATACAAATGAAGAGTCGGTCAGACAGTAGAGAATACAAACCAAATATATTTTATTCAGGATACACTCGAGTGTAGTCCAGTCTGACCAGCCTCCTGGGATTGCTGCAGAGGGATTGACTTTAGCAAGCATGGTGATACATTATGTACGATTCAGAACCAATAAAGACACTCCCTGACTGGAAATTTCCAGTTGGTAGCTGGTGAACAAAGGAGATACAGAAGGATGGGTTTTGATCCTGAGACCGGGCACATGCTATCTCAGCGCCAAGGTCACTCTGCCTTCAGCCGCTGCTCTAAGGGTGGGAGCAGGCCTATCTAGTGGGAAAGGTATGTACTGACAAGGACATTGTATTCATTAGTACAACGAAGCTCAACCTTGGAGAAATGAAAACTATCGCAGCTGCTTTCAGCTGGGGCAGAGACAGAGAGACAGAAGTTAGTTTCGATCATGGCTCAAAATGGTGGCTGAATATAAAATGGTGCAGCGAATGCTAACTTAAGACATACAATGCATGGATAACTCAGCTAAAACATTTTTATTCCAACAGACCCTCCTTTTAGCAGTCGCTAAACCATTTTATTACTACCTAGAAACAGATAACATATTGCAGAAAATAAGAGCTACCACTACAAGCTGATGTGTGAATGGTCAATATTCAAAGATACCTTCATCAATCAACATAATGTCGTTAATATCTTTCAGCATCATGATTGTGTCATTAGTGTCATGGACTGATATCTTTGGCTTAGGCATCAGAGTACTTACACAATAAGTGCAACAAGCGCGGAGGCAGTGAATGCAAATACAACATGTAAAGATAATACCAGCAATTGCAACCAGAAAGATAAGAATCTTCCAACCCCAGTACTTGAACATACCCCAGAACCATACAGAGAGAGTCCAAGTACGATTTTCTTGGTGTATGTCAGATGAGAGTCTATGCAACTTCTGTATTACAGCATACACATTGGGGGCATGGTCAGGAATGTACACACAACAGCTACTGCCAATAACCCGACAGGCCCCTCCCCGATCGGCAAGGATGACGTCTAACACCATCCTGTTTTGTAAAGTGACGAGCCTCGTAGCCTGAAGCTCAGCAGTAATATTGGTCAGTATCCCTGCTGTTGTATTAATAACCCCTTCCACAACTCTTGTGAGCCGACGAAGCTGGAGGCTATTAGCCATGGGGCCCCAGAAAGGTACGATACCCTTCATGGCATCCTCAAACTGCTGTAAGGTGGTATCTGTCTGATCTATATCTTTCGTGTCAATGGCCCTTCTTACTCGGAGAAAGTATACACTTCTAAGCTGTAGCTGATGATTTTTATGATAATTGGACGGAGCTATATACACAGGGGGGAGGAGAAAAGAGAGATAACACCTGCCCGACCATCTCCTTGGGAGCCAGACATAAGCTTGGGATCCACAGACAAAATAGATATTAGGGGCTGATACTAAGGGTGGACCATCGGTCATTCTTAATTGGTATGTGGAATTGCACCTGCTCTCCCCCACCTTTATCCTCCTGGTCCCCTGGACACAGAAACTAGCTGTTGTGTTAACCACTGTAACATTACGAACCTGTAAATATTGAAAGTACTCAGACATATTAAACCCCTGGAAATCAGACATTTCCATTTGAAGCCAGGACTGATTCTTTACTGTTTTGTATGCGTTCATACAGGACCTTAAAAACATTTACCAAACGTCTCTTGTCCTGTCTGTCCTACGAGGGGGACCCTGTGATGGAGCTGTACATTCTGTATCATAGTGCGAGAATCAAAAGGTGTTCTGTCCAGAGCAGAGATTTGGGGATTGGGACGCACCATACTGAGCAATTCAAACCAACCCTCGCAACTAATGATGTATGACAGTGGCATGGACAACAAATTATTACTTTTATGAGTCACTGAGGGAAGCAATCCACAAACCCAACAATTAGTGGTATTAGACACTCCAAGAGCCTGCTGCAACATTTGTAGAAACACGTTATCTGTATAAGACTGCAGTGCTCTCCTTTGTGAGGGGCCAAAGTGACAAAAATGTGTTCAGGGGGAATGGGTGTTGTACCAACCAAGGAATGTACAGGATACTTCTCCTTCAGTAACCAGGATATCCCTAATACAATTATTAGTGCAATCGCAACTATTGATGCAAAAACTATTTTACTTTTTGTGGACCAACCCCGCACTGGACGCGGAGGTGCAAATGGCTGTTCTTCCTCAGTAATAGGCCGACCAAACGGATACATTGTAAAGCAAGGAAAAGGGAATACAATAAAACTAATGGCAAGGGGCAAGTGTTCCCAGTGTCCGTCTGAGCCTCACTGGTAGACTCCTATTGCTCATCAATGCTGGCGCTCTTGAGCACCGGCGGTGAAGCTGCTCAGTCCTAGCTCGCGATGAATCCCACATTGTCCAGGATACTGTACCCCCCTCCGGGGGAGCACATTCGATTGATCCTGTCCAATGTCAGAACAATGCACCAATCTCGCCTCACTCTAAACTAACACCATTGGTACTACTGACAAAGTACACCCTGACTCGCACAGTCCATCCCTAACTAATCTGACTTCTCCTTTGGTGCACTGTCCTTCATCCAAAGACGCAAATTGTACCTAGTGACTCCAGGCTCAGAGGGGTCAACGAAGAGGGGTCAGGCACAAAGGGGTCAGTGGAAAGGGGCTCCTTAATGGCTCTGATCTCCGGGGGGACTGCCGCATAGCACTTCATTGTTTTCAGCATCCATTTGGGTCCACGTTAGAATCGCATTGCTGAATGGGATGAACTGAGGCACATTCACATGCTCAGAGTCTCCAATGCCCTCCCTTACCCACTGATCATAGGGCAAGGGTACTCTGCAGCAGAGTGTGGAGTGGATCCAATGCTATCGGCCGGCGACCTTTATGGCTGTGCGGGTAGCCAGGAGGACCTAGACTGGTCCCTTCCAGCGAGGCTCCAAACTCTTTTTCCGCTGGAAATTCCTCACCAGGACGTAGTCGCTAGGCCTAATATCATGTCCAGGCCCCTCGGGTACAGGTGGTAAGGACTCGTGTATCTCTTTATTTAACTGGTACAGGTAATCGGTCAGTAAAGGATACTCAATCTCAGAAAACCTACGAGGTCGCGGGACGCCCCAAACATTCGCCGGGTATCCGAACACGACCTCGTAGGGTGACAATCCTGTCCTAGAATGTGCTGTTGTTCTTGTGGACAAAAGAGCTAATGGTAAAGCATCTGGCCACTGCAACCTTGTTGTCTCCTGAATCTTTGCCAATTTCAGTTTGAGGGTACCATTGTACCTCTCAGCCAAACCGGCAGACTGGGGGTGATTTGCAGCATGAAACTTCTGTCTGATGTGTAGTTCCTTGCAAACTAGCTGGATAACCTTGGCATTGAAATGACTTCTGTTATCACTCCAGATCAAGCGGGGCAAGCCGAAGCGAGGAAAGAACTCCTTCAGGAATATCTTTGCAGTTGCAATGGCTGTATTTTCTTTAGTGGGGTAAGCCTCAACCTATTTACTGAACGCACAAACAACCACCAACACATACTTTAAATTATTAACCCTGTCCATTTCAATAAAGTCCATCTGGAGGACCTCAAACGGGAAAGTGGGAGGTGCAAAATTACCGGGTGGTGTAGGGGTGCCCTTGCCAGGATTGTGCATCATGCACACCATGCAGTATTCTACTAAGGGGCCGATTCCGATTCGGGCCGGAAATCTCTCCGACCGAGCCGGACCCGGAGAGATTTCCGACCGAATCGGACTCGGGCAGTCCGACCGATCGAGTACGATGCGCACGCATGCCATCGGACTCGAGTCGGTCGGACTCCCATTGAAGTCAATGGGAGCCTGTCGTACAACGCGTACGCGGGCTCCCATTGACTCAATGGGTGCGAGGCGGACAAGGGCGCCCCCTACAGCGGGTACGCGGCGAAGCGATTCGCGCCGTACACGCACAGGTAGGGGGGACCCATGGGTCCCCCCTGTGTGCGACTCGCGCGCCTACGCGTACAGGGGGGTCCGACGCGGACCCCAAAGTCCGGCTCCGACAGCTTTTTCGAGCCGGACGGCGCGAGTCGATCAGACTGCTCGCGGCGCGCATCGTACTTACCCGGCCGGGAAACGTCTCCATAGCGCGGTGCGAGTCGTGTCCATGCGAGTCGGTCGGAGCGTGTTGAAGCCGCGTTCGAGTCGGTCGGAGTTTTCGTGGGTGCCTGCATCGTACTCGCTCGGCCGGACCCGCGTACGATTCGGTCGGGAAACAGGGCTCCGAATCGGATCCGGTAAATCCGAATCCGATTCGGAGCCCTACCGGCCGAGATCGGAATCGGCCCCTAAGTGTGTAGCTGTCCTGGGGATGTTGTCATTTTGACATACGGGGTCTAACAGTTTACAAATACCCTTAGCACTGATATGGGCCGGGCCGTGGGCCATTGTCACTACAGGAAGAACATATGCATCTGACAACATCCATCTTTGCTTCCCTGACTTATCAATCCAACATCCCTCATCATTCAAGTTCGCTGTACTTTCTTGCCACACTGCTAATTCCTCTACTGTGGCCTCGCTCTGTATCTCCTTCACATTTTTGAGTGTATCCTCAAACATGGAAAACTCATACCCACCTCTCGGGACCTGCTACAAACATTCTTTTCATTTTAGTTCAGGCTGTCTCCTTATCTGTTTAATCTGCAAAAGCGTTCCCCTCACCTACCTTGTCAGTAACTCTCTTATGAGCGCTGCACTTCACAATTGCTAATTTCTTAGGGAGTGTCAGGGCGGACAGAAGCCTATGTATAAGAGGACCATGCTGAATGCGTGTCCCATGGGAAGTAAGGAACCCTCTCTCTGCCCAGAGCCGCCCGAAATTATGGGCGACCCCAAAGGTGTACTGGCTGTCAGTATAAATATTAACAACCAGTCCCTTGCTCAATTCACAAGCTCGAATAAGGGCGACTAATTCAGCTGCCTGGGCGGACTGATAGGGAACTCGTGATTCTCAACTACCGTGTGCAGTGTAGTAATTGCATATGCTGCAGTGGTGGTGCATTCTGGCAGTTTGAAACAAGAGCCATCGACATATGGTTCCCCTTGGGGGTCAGATAAGGGAACATTAGTCAGGTCTACCCGTCACTTCGTCTCTTCCTCCATCCAAAAAATGCAATCATGTATGTCAATCCCCTCATTTTCAGAAGGGAGGGGTAGTAACGTGGCTGGATTCAGAGTGGCACAGCGTTTGATTGTGATGTGCGTTTGGAAGAGCGTTAGCTCGTAACTGGTCAGACGTGCACTGGTGAGGTGCTGCGTCCTTGTCTTATTCAAAAGTGTATCCAGAGCATGGGGTACCATGACTGTGAGGTCGGTATGAAGTACGAGTCCCGTCGATTGTCTTATTGAGACAGCCACAACCGCGACTGCTCTTAGACAGCTCGGATGGGCTCGTGCGACAGGGTCAAGCACAGCAGAGAAATAAGCACACAGTCATTGCTTATCCCCAAATTTTTGTGTTAAAATAGAAAGCGCACATCCACCCAACTCATGGACATACAACACGAAGCATTTTGCATAGTTAGGGGTACCAAGCACTGGAGCCGACAAAGTGCAGTTTTCAATTGCTCAAAAGACTGCTGACACTCTGGCGTCCAAGGCAGGGGCTCATGCACATCTTTTAGTGTTAGTGCAAGGAAAGGATTAACAAGCAGTGAGTATCCAGGTATCCACTGCCTGCAATATGAAGTGATACCTATGAAAGCGCACAAATCTTTCTGAGTTTGCGAAACAGGCATTTTCACAATGGTACTGATGCGCTCAGGGGTCAATCTCCTACCCTCCTTCGACAGTAGGTGACCTAAATAGGTGACCTCCTGTCGACAATACTGGAATTTGGAAAGGGATACCTTATGACCATGGTCAGCTAGATGAAGCAACAATTTAACCGTACTATCTCTACAACCTTGTTCTGTGTCTGAGGCGATGAGCAGGTCTTCAACATATTGGAGTAATACATTACCTGTGGGGAGCGACAAGGAATCCAACTGACTTTTCAATGCTTGACTATAAATACTCGGACTCTCTGTATAGCCTTGAGGAGCGCGACAGAATCTAAAGCTTCTACCAGCTAGGGTGAGCCCAAACAGATACCTGCTGTCAGGATGAATGGGAATACTGAAGAAGGCATTTTTCAAGTCCATGACAGAAAAGAATTTAGCAGAAGAAGGGTCGTAATGTCAGGGACCACTGGAAACTGGGGAATCACTATTTTGTTAACTTCACGCAAATCAATCACAAAGCGATAAACATCTTCGTGATACTCAGAGGGACCCGATGTTGTCCTTTTAAGAATGGGAAGAATAGGGCTATTACAAACATTAGCAGTCGTCTCCTCAACCACTCCTTTCTCAATCAAATCCTGCACAATTTTTACCAAAGCTCGCTCACCTGTCTGCGGTATCTTATACTGAGGAATACGGGGTAAAATAGCACCTTCCTTGACACGAATCGAAACAGGCGATATCTGCAACAAACCCACATCTGTGTAGCCCGTTGCCCACAGTGTGCGTGGCACATCTTTAAATTCAGCAGGGAGAGGCGCATCTTTAGACAGACACTGCGTAGCGCACACAACATTCAGACCCATTGTCATGTAAACACCCTCCGGGAACAATATATTGTGGCATGTACTTTCTTCAATAGATCCAGACCCATTAAATTTTCTCCACAATTAGACGTCAATAAAAATGGCGAGTCCACAGTAAAAGGACCAATAGTCAACGCAAGAGGTTTGGAAATGAGGCTCACAACCGATACACCAGAAAATCCTACCGAAACATTATTATGGCCAGACAGAGCCACCCCAGGGACCAAGGAACGAGAAATAGAGCTGTTTGTCGCACCTGTATCAACCAAAAACTCTTTCGACGAACCATGCATGTCCGCACTAACGTACAGACCTCTTTGGTCTACAGGGATCAAAACTGGTCCCTCACCCTGTCCCCGGCTGTCCTAGCTGTAAGACATCCCAGTCACCTCATCCATATCATAGTCATCATGGTAGTACTGTTTGCCCCGAGGGTCGTCAAAGTAGTTCTGATCAGTACGACCCTGCGATGTCTCAGCTGTCTGAGCCCTGTCCTGGCCACCATCCCCATGACCCCGTCCACGAGACCCCCATCCTCTAGGGACCGCCCCCTTCTGCAAAAGCACCAGACACTCGCTGCGGCAGTGTCCCTCCTCCTTACAATATGCACACTGATTCGGCCCTATCGGCGTAGTATTCCTGCTAGTACGAGGAAGCTGCTGGGCCGGACCACCACGTCCTCTACCATTCCCTCGAAAAGCCTGCTGCAACAACACCTTCGTCTTCAAATCCTTATGCTTCTTCTCCATCTTTTCCTTACCCTCATTTTCCCTGTGCTCATAATACTGTGCCATATTCAAAATAACAGAAGGAGAAGATGTGGCCCAGGTGCTCTCGGAAGCCTGTAATCGAGTCACGATCTCGGGGAGCAAATTTGAAACAAATCTACTAACAAACAAACGCATACCACCCTCAATCGACAAGACCTGTCCACTATAGTCCAAAAACCCACTTTCAAACCAGGTGAAAAAATCAGACACACTCTCATCTTTCTTCTGACGACAGGCCGATAGCTTGTCCCAATCAATCTTTTAGGGTGGGATAAGGGAATGCATATAAGTGATAATACGGCCAGGCAGAGCAAGTATCTCTGCCATAGGCTTCTCACCAGGCTTCCTTCCCTGGTCCCATACCTTAATTTGATCCCAGGTACCACCCAATTCGGCAACGTGATCCTGTGTATGTACCTGCCTCCAAATATCAATGGGCACCAACAAACCAAAGAACATTTCGATATCCGCAAGCGTCATTACTGTTGATAAAGCGGCCTCAGTCAACGCTTTATAATATGCAGTAGGATTTTTCCTAGGGTCAGGTAACTGAGTTTTAAGGGACAAGATTTCACTCCTTTTCCATAGAGTATAAACCCACTGTTCTTGGAAACGGGCCGCTACCCCATGTCTAGTAACAACATCATGCTGATCCCGTAGCTCTGGTATTTCAGGGTGATATATGGGATGCACCTCCCTCCTCGGAAACTGAGATACCGGGGTGGGGCTCTTCTCCAGCAGCCTTCCCCGATAAGCAACCAATGTTGCAACATTACCAGAGACACGAGCAGGCTCCATATCAGTAACATACACATGATCCTTAATATCGTATATGATCTGCGGTGCTGCACTTTTGAAATGCTGCTCCCAAAGACTGATCAGAGTAGCCGACATGTGCTTAAGGGCATGTTGCTGCACAAAGGGCTCATAATCTTTCATCACACTCCACACATCTTCCACACTGTAAATGGGGTTACGGGCCCACTGTGCTGCTTGATTAGCCACCACCTTCTTCTCTGCATCTCCCACATCAGATCGGACCAACGTTCGCCCCATGCGCTCTGTAAATTTCGTCCACTCTCTATCCTCAGGGCCGCGCATCAGGGTCTCACTACTCAGTGATGTCGGGGAATGGAGGAACACAGTGGGGGTAACAACAGAGGGAGCAGGCACTAGCGTCATTGTCGGCTGTGTCGTGGGTGTAAGAGCTGGAAAGAGAGACGCCGAAGCAATAGGTGTTGCAGGAGTACTAGCAGTCACAGTTGCCATAGACGGCGAAGACAAAGAAAGGACATGAGGTGCTGTGGCCAAGGCAGTTTGATCAACAGTAACAGAAGCAGAAACAGCACAGACAGAAGAACTGGGTAGCTGGGCCTGTTGGGGAAGAGCGGGATATACCCTCTGCGGGGCATACGGAGGTGGAGGTCGAGCATCCAGCAATTCTTCTACAAATGCGTCATTTTCCTCTCGGGCTACATAAGATTTATCAATATTCAGTCGAAACCTCCTATCTTCACATTTAATTCCTATCTCCTGTTTCTTTCTATCATGTGCTACAGCTTTCTGAGTCAATATTTGCGTTCTCCCCTTCCGGGCCTCTTTCTCTGCTTTCATTCGCCTCTATTTAGCCTCTTTTTGCCATGTTCTGCGGGAATCAAACATCGACTGCCTACTTCTTTTTGCAAACAACTTCTGCAGAAAACAAATTTTTTGTTCATCAAAAGTGCCCGTCAGCGGCCACTGCAACTCAGCATTGTCCCTCGTATATTTGTGCCATAACGTACTAAACATAATAGGACCAATGCCATGTTTTACATACATGTCAAAATTCGGAGTGCCTTCCGGAGGCGCTGGCTGACTTTCTTCCAGTCGAGCATCAGCAGAACAACAACGACAACAAGAAACCAAGAAACGACTAAATACCTGCATTTTCAAAAGTAGGCCAAATTCGTTATGTTGCCGGGCAAAATGTTCACAAACACTTTGTATCCAAATCGGTCCTTAGACCGTCCCAAATGCAAACCAAAATCGGTCCTCAGACCATACCAAAATGGTACCATATCCACAAAGAACCAAAGCAAACGAATTTATTCTCCACTGCCAACTCTTCGGACCAAACGGTCAGATCCAAGGGTTTCACCGTTCTGGACCCAAGTCGGGATGATCGCTGGGCGAGGCACCGACCGGTCAGACAGACGGGGCAGCTGCGAGTTCAGGACTCTCTCATGCAGAGATCCCTGGTCTGCCCGTACGACCCGACGTGGACCCGACCTCCTTACCCGTCCGCTGGCGAGGATGGGTCACCCGATGGAGTCCCTGTTCGGCCGCCAACTAAAGGAAGTGACCCGATTAGGGCCACCCGGGTCACTCGCGACCACCTCTCAGCCTTCCATACAAATGAAGAGTCGGTCAGACAGTAGAGAATACAAACCAAATATATTTTATTCAGGATACACTCGAGTGGAGTCCAGTCTGACCAGCCTCCTGGGATTGCTGCAGAGGGACTGACTTTAGCAAGCATGGTGATACATTATGTACGATTCAGAACCAATAAAGACACGCCCTGACTGGGATTTTCCAGTTGGTAGCTGGTGAACAAAGGAGATACAAAAGGATGGGGTTCGATCCTGAGACCGGGCACATGCTATCTCAGCGCCAATGTCACTCTGCCTGCAGCTGCCGCTCTAAGGGTGGGAGCAGGCCTATCAAGTGGGAAAGGTATGTACTGACAAGGACATTGTATTCATTAGTACAGCGAAGCTCAACCTTGGAGAAACAAAAACTTTCGCAGCTGCTTTCAGCTGGGGCAGAGACAGAGAGACAGAAGTTAGTTTCGATCTTGGCTCAAAATGGCGGCTGAATATAAAATGGTGCCGCGAATGCTAACTTAAGACGTACAATGCATGGATAACTCAGCTAAAACATTTTTATTCCAACGCCACCTCAGGGGTCTATGTGAATAAACAATGAGAAATGTTATGAATCTATTGTCCCCCAAATGCATATCACTACAATACAAAACACACGTCAGTAGCGCTGATATGTTAATCGCTGTGTCTATATGTTGTGCTGACAGTGTGGCCAGAAAATGTACTCTGTATAAACGATATAGGGGCCGATTCCGATCTCGGCCGGTAGGGCTCCGAATCGGATTCGGCTTAACCGGATCCGATTCGGAGCCTTATTTACCCACCGATTCGTACGCGCGTCCGGGCGAGCGAGTACGATGCGAAATCGCCGACCGACTCGTCCGGGCGTCCCGACCGCTCCGACCGACTCGTTCCCGGGTCTAACCGCACCGACCGACTCGCTCGGACACGACTCGCACCGCGCAATGGAGACGTTCCCCGGCCGGGTAAGTACGATGCGCGCCGTGAGCAGTCCGACCGAGCTGCGCACTCCGGCTCCAAAGAGCAGTCAGAGCCGTACTTCGGGGGTCCGTGTCGGACCCCCCTGTACGCGTAGCCGTGCGAGTCGCACACAGGGGGGACCCATGGGTCCCCCCTACCTGTGCGTGTACGGCACGAGTCGCTTCACCGCGTACACGCTGTAGGGGGCGCCCTTGTCCGCCTCGCACCCATTGAGTCAATGGGAGCCCGCGTACGCGTTGTACGACGGGCTCCCATTGACTTCAATGGGAGTCCGACCGACTCGAGTCCGATGGCATACGTGCGCATCGTACTCGTTCGGTCGGGCTGCACGGGTCCGATTCGGTCGGAAATCTCTCCGGGTCCGGCTCGGTCGGAGAGATTTCCGGCCCGAATCGGAATCGGCCCCTTAGTCTGCATGTGCTCACCAAAAGGTTACCAAGTCAAAGAGACCCGTGCTGTCCTTTCATAAAAAAATCCATTCTGTTAATTACAACCTTGTGAGTTTTACATGCGTTTACGATCGTCGGTGCCAAAACTGTGTGTGTGTGTTCATGCTAGCACAAATGAATAAAAATGAAAAAAAAAATATGCTGGTGATGCTCCAAGCAGAGTGATAAACCCCTACTTGGAGTGGATAGTGGAGATGAATGGCGTGTTTGATAGCTGCCGCCCAGCAGCACTGTTTGAAAGCGGATGGGTTTACCACTGTGCTAGTTTAACACCTATTGGCCCACAATGAGCCACATGCGTGCGTCATGCTGAAAAGCCAGAAAGATTTAAAGGTCCCTTCACCCAACCATGTAAAGACTGTGAGAAGCGCTTCAAGGCTTTTTTTTTATCCCCCATGTGAGTGCTTGCCGTTAAAAGGTACACAGACTTCTATTAGAAATAATTGTGCTGACTCTGAAAGCATACAGCTACCTCCTCTCTTAAACTGAAACTAATTACAGTAATCTTACTGCATGATAACCGCCAAGTCTATCGAACTTGACGGGGGGGCTGAAAACCGTAGCGAGTCAGCGAGCTTGATGCAGCATAATTTAAAGCGGCAGCACCCCGTGTATAACTGTGCACATTGTTGAAAGTATCGACAGAGGGAGAAAGGGTTAACTGACCTGCAAATGCCGCCGCCCAAAGTAAACATAGGCAGGCAATGGGCGGATGGTGGGCGGAGGGAAGGCAGCCCACGGGGAGATACGGCCCTCCCTGTTTATTTATTTATTTTTTGATCTGCTGTGGAGTGCATGTCGTTAAAAGGCATGCAGCCTTCAAATAGCAAGCCGGGGGGAGGAGGAGGCAGCCGCATCTGAGGAGATAGAGCGAGTGGCAGTATCAGGGTAGCACGAGATAGCAGGCGGAGGAGAGCAAGAGAGGGAGCCAGCATGTACGCTAGCGAGTTCCTGACCCTAAACAAGCAACAATAAAAAAGAGCGCTTGTAAAGTAATAAATTACATGAAGAGTAAGAGCACAAGTAACATGGGCAGTCCTCATTGGAGGTTACAAAAGAAGAGAAGGAGCGACTACTGAGCATATTGCCCAAAGAAAAGTAGCCATTTACGAAGCACAGTAAAAGGAGCCAATTAGAAAGATGGGTGTTGCTTAAAGCCCATATTCTAGATACAGCATGTCTCAAAGAGACAGCGCATGTGCTGCCTAGGCAAGACCTAAAAAACTACTTTAAAGTCATCAGAGCTCTGCAATTGTAGACTCACATCACTACTGCCTTTTTAATTTAAAGACAAACAACAATGGTTCCATGTAATAAGAAATGTGCTTTTTTACGAATTCAACAAACATCGTTAACTTCTGCAGCTGTCTCTGTGAGACGCCATGTGCTGTGGTCTGACTGAATGTCTGTTAGCTGTGCAGTGGGCTGATTCTTGATGCCTCGCCTTGTGGATTGAAGTACCTTCATGCCTCGCCTGGTGGATTGAAGTACCTTGAGTGACTGATTCTTAATCGTGGTTTTGCTGAGTCCTTACTGGCTGAACCTTTACTCTAAGATTCAGACTGCTGTACTGGATTCATACATGGCTTGCTGCTCCGTATAAATTTTAACACTCCTGACAAGGCTAACAAGGCTAGGGTAATGGAACCTATATGCTTATATCCATTGATGAACTAACAATTTAATGGACATTATGGAACAAATCGATTATCTACTCCTTTGCTCATTTCAGTTGTGTACACACTATGGGTCAGATTCACAAAGGTGAACTTACACTTTTGTGTAAGTTTAAGTTTTTTAGTTTTTTGGTATTCACAAACTATGAGTTACTAGTAAGTTTACCACTGCGGAGACTCCGTAGTTGGGGCGGGGAGCTCTGACAAATTAAATGGATAGACCAGTTCCATCTGTTTATGTGTGGAGTTCTCTGCCCCGACTGTAAAGTCTCTGCAATTGTAAACTCACTTTTAACTTGTATTTTGTGAATACCAAAAAATGTAAACGTACACAAATTTGTAAGTTTGCATTTGTGAATCAAGCCCTGTATTATTTGTCATTTATTCCTATGTGAACTTGCACAAGCCTGAGCACTTTTTATATAGCAGTAAACACTTTGGATACTTGTTCATGTGTCTCTCTGCTTCATTAATTGTGTTTTGAAATTTTCTAAATTTTCATCTATTGATGTTTGTTGAATTCTGTAAAAGAGCAAATTTCTTATTACATGGAACCATGGTGCTTGTCTAACATATGCCCCATGTTCTAGGTAATGTAAAGGACAGCCCCTGTGTCTAAATTACAGTTTTTAATTTAAAGGGTTAGCAAAAATGGTATATAATCAACTACAGAGTTATGGAAAGGATAATCTCCTTCCTGCCCCAAATCAAGCAGTATTTCATGCTGGTCAGGTGACGGAGTTAGTTTTAGAATCTGTAATGGATATTCTGAGGAGAAAAGTCGATTTAGGAAGGTCGAGGTCTGGGTCCTGTTGGACCTATCTGCTGCCTTCAACACCAACAACTACTTTATTATCATCCTAAGACTTCAAGATATTTGTATTACAGGAATACCCCTAAAATTCCTAACCTATTTTCATCAAGATAGATAGCAATCAGTAGCCATTCTGCCTTTCTGTGCTGACCAGGGTATCCAGGGGGATGTATTCTGCTACCCATACTATGAAATATTTACATTTGTCCAATGGCAATGGTACTCCACCAGGTGGGAGCACACTTCCATTTGTATGCTGATTTATTTTCATTTTAGCTAGTGAGAATCATTTATTAAATCTCCTGTATGAAAGAGTGTCTACTGTATACTGAATGGTTAGGCACTAAGAACATTCTTAAATTTAATCCAAGTACACCAGTTCTCCTGCTAACCACAGACTGGTCCAGTCTATCTTAAGTTCTTGAATTGGCACTTAGAAATGGGCCTCTATCCAGTTTCCGCTTCAACTATTTGTAACTTGGGTGTTGATATTAACAATGATCTCTCACTAAAAGCTCAAACAAAAGTTACCAAACATCCTGTTTGCATCCGAAACCATGAGAACACTTCACATTCCAGTAATGAATTCTGCCATTCAATTCTGCTTGAATTATGGAAATTAATTCTTTCTTTTTTCTCCAGATTCTATTACTCATCAATTACAAATTTTCCAGAATGCTGGAGCATGTTTTATCACAAACACTACTAGGGGTGCTCAAATGGCACTGGTAGTATGCCAGCTCCCTTGTCTTCCTATAAAGAACAGGATAACACTTAAATCACTCTTAATAGTACATACAGCATTTTATAAAAAATGACCAGATTTTCTTGCAAATCAATTCCCATGTCACTATTTTAGAAAACTGCCGCGGTCAAACCATCAATTCTTGGTAGCTATCCCTACTCCTGAAAGTGAGGTTTGGTAACAGAACTTTCTCTCTGGCAGCAGCAAAAATGTGGAATCCTCTTCCGATTCTACAAGCTGAATCAAATCTCCTTCAACTTAGAAAACGTTGAAAAAATATTTATACAGCTGGAAATTGTCTTATTTCTGGTCTTTGCTTTTTACTTCAGTGCCAAGAAACTTCTACCTAGGTTGCGCTTTATGATCAATCTATCTTGGAGCATGGATGCTGTCTTTAGTTAGCTGCCCTGGTGCACCCTGGGACTGATAGTTCATTGACCATGCCCTTCTTCAGATTGGGTCTCCTACCTTCTGTGGTAATCTCTCTTGAAGTAACAAGGTGTCTCCCCACTATGGGTTTCATAGTCGTTTTAGTCAGTTATGCAGTTGGTCACAGGCAGGTGCATCTGTGAGATTTCAGTTAGCTCCACCACTATGAAGTGCACACGCGTATGCTGCTGAAGGGTTTTATCTGGCAACATGGTCTGGGAGATTAGTGCAACTCACTGGTACTGGCAGTATGCCGGTCATGGTGCTCCTTCTCAGTACAGCTTTGGGGGATGAAATCTTCTGTGTGCGCTGTCCATAGAAATTGAAATTGTGAAGGCCCAATAAACCCTCCAACCAAAAAAGAATTATAAGCCCCCCCCCCAAAAAACAGGTATCCAAAGTCAGGACAAGGTAGGCTAATTTGCGGAAGTCTATAGCAGACTATAGTTTGGACCTGGTGCTGGCATCAAAATCCCGGACTGTGCTGGGGCTCATACTCAAATGCAAAGGTTGATTAGACTGTGAGGTTTGTCAATTTGGCAACTCCATTGAGTAGTATGAATTCTTCTGCATCATAGGAGTCTGGAACAACATGGTGGGCGGGGGTGAAAGTCAGCTCCTTGTTGGACTCTGACTATGAGGATTATCCGCTCAAAGCAGCACACTTGAGGTAGGTTGTAGACATGCAGGATAATAAGCAAGCAGTACACTTGTGGGATGGGACAGCAGTCATCTCACCACAGCTCTGCCCCAACAAATTTGCCATCAAACCATATATGAAGTTGTCCCAGTGAGTAACGTGCCAGCTCTAGTTGTACCATGACAAAAAAAAACATATGAGCTACAAAAACCCTTTGAATAAGCAATGAGTTTGTTCTAGGAATGCTGCTCATTAGCCATAACATATTCATAGTATGCAAGGAAATTAGTGACTATCAGTGCCTCTTTGGTGTTGTTAAGTCTTTCTAGCACAGCTCCATAATTCTGTGGGCAGTGGGTGACGTCTCGTCGCAGTTTGTAGCTGTAGGGATGCCTTTAATACCCCTTTCTGCTAAGCAACAGATCCTTCCTTCAAGCCTCCTTCCAAGCAGCCCATCTAGTAGGATTGTTGCAGAATTTCAGGTTGGTTACTGACCTAAGAAAAGAGTTAGCTCCCAAAGGTTCCCATCCTGGAACTCATGAGTCTTTCTCTAGCACACAGTGTGGGCCACCCGGACACATGTCAATGAGAAATCTCTGGTGGTATTCTGAATTAGGGAATATACCTAATACTTATACCTTAGCTGGCTGACTAAAATGTGTGTTGCAGGTTGGGTTGGAGACTCTTTTGTGTTAGGGAGTCTTGATTCCTTCTCAAGAGCTGCTCAGCCATAAAACCTTTGATCTAGAGCCCCGCAAAAAGAAGACCAATTTTAGAACAGTAGCAGTGGATAGAATTACCTGCACATCCCCAGTATATTGTGGCTATACGCAAGTGAGCAAAGCATATGAATTACACACATACTGATCTGAGTGGATGTTTCATCACTCAGGCAGTGCCTTGCTACCAAAGAGTTGCAAATTAAAGTGATGGAAAAAATCTCACTCAAAATACAACGAAAATATGTCTGGAGTGCACAAGATGAGTATCATTGATTAGTAGTATGAGAGAATATACAAATAAACAGTTGAGGATTGCATAATTGACCAGAAGGTCCTATTTATTACATATATAGTACAGAACTTAATCCAAAATACCAATCACAAAGGGAAAGTGGTAAAATACACCATAGACTGAGGTACTGAAGGCATCCAAGTACTTCCATGCAAAAATATTATGAGATACACATATAAGTCTCTGTCGAATGGGACAAGCAGTACAAAATTCAAGCCAAATGATAATGTGGTTGGCATCGAAAACAGCTCTAATAGGTATAGAAAAAAGTCAATACATGTTTCGTCAATATGACTTTTTCAAGGATAATGATATGCCAATAAGGCATGTAGAGAATAGTAATGTTGGATAGTGGCTGAAACATGTGTCGGCTCTTTTGATACCTACCATGGCTGCTTCCGATACCTGTCACATCATCATTGGGCTGGAATTTTGAACTGCTGGTCCCATACGACAGACACTGATATGTATACCATGTAAGATTATTGTATATTCATACTTGGATGTCTTCAGCTCCCCAGCCTATGTGATGATGGTTTATCACTTACTGTGTGTTAATAGAACATTGGTTTAAGTCCTATATTATATACGTAATCAATGTACCGTCTGGTCAATTCTGTAATCCGCTACTGCATATTTGTATATTATTTCATACTACTAATCATTGGTACTCATCTGGTGTGCTGCAGACATATTTTCTCTTCCCGAAAGAAGGGTGAAGTAGGGTGGGCTCTAAGAGATAAGGAGCAAAAGTACAAAAGAAAAGAGGTCCGTCTCAATATGACCATTAACCATCTCTGTATGCACCACACCTCTGGGGAAGAGCACTGGTGTCTCTAGATGGTGGCCACATTGGGCAGTCCTCCAACTCCATTGTTCTGGCCCCCCTTGGGCACCACCAACACAACTGTTGAATGTGCTGAAAGGAGAGAGAGCAAAAATCAGACACCGCATCTTGCCATACACATTAATGTGCCCAACACTCTTTCACTGTAAAGAAGTGATTGTTTGAGCTAATATTCAAGCCTACATGTTTGCTTAAATGTTTAAATCTGACTTTGGATATATGCAAGTATATATATCTATCAATATCTATATCTATATTTACTGAAAAAAGCAAAGGTTACAGGGACGTTACAGTTAGGTTCACATTTTACCCGCACGAAACCATAGAAATTCAGCAGTTATAGTTATACTTATAGTTATACTTATGTTAATAAACTAAAACTCGTGGCCTAAAGTTACTTAATGGCAACAGTTATAGTTTCTTCGGATAAGTATAACTATAAGTATAACCATGAGTGCTGAATTTCTATGGTTTTGTGTGGGTAAAATGTTAACCTAACTATAACATCCCTGTAACCTTTGTTTTTTTTCAGTGGATTTGTATGGCTTTTTACCGTAAAGGAATATACAATTGGATTTGTGGGTACCCGCGGATCCGCAGAGCCTCTAAGTCCCTAGATGGACAAAGTTTTATTTTTTTACTAACTCTAAAACTACTGAACAGATTAACACCAAATTACAAAGAATGCTCTTTCTGGACCAAGAGCAAGCTTTGTGCCAAATTTGGTGTAAATCCATTTAGCGGTTTGACCAGTAGTCGTGTCTAAACTTTGCAAAATCCCTATAGATATTGCATTGGGAAAAATCATTTTGGGACCACCCCTTTTTCTTGGCCCCCGAATCCCGAATCACACCAAAACTTTCCAAGCAGAACTAGGCAAAGTAGGCTACTTAAAAAAACTGAATTCATGAAGATTCGTCAAACAAAGTCAAAGTTATAGCAAATCAAAAAATGCTTCATCTATTAGAAAAGTTGGTCCTAACTATAACTACCTACTGCCTATTGCCAGTAGGTAATCTATATCTATATCTTTATCTATGTTGATATATACATACATACAAAATGAGATTTAACCATCTTAAGCAAACAGGTACCTTTGTGTGTATGTGTACACACACACACACACACACATATGCGCACACACACTTTCCAAATGCCCTTTGCAAGTAGCTCCATCAGTTTGTTCAGAGGCCAAATGTGTGCCCTGCCTAATCCTATAAAATTCCTTTCTAGCAATACTTGTGGTGAAGAGAGGAATCACGAGGTATGTGAGGCTATCTTGCACATAAAAAAACCTTTTGATCCACTCCCACCCTTCAATGGATTTTAGTCTACTTGAAGGAGGTCTCGGCAAAGGTCTGGGAGCTGCCTTCAGTTCATATCCTTGATCTCCATCTGTCTGGCCACTTGCAAGTAATTTCAAAACGGATTTCTACCTCCATACAGTCAATCATACATGAAGACTCTCCTTGTTCAGCCTACCACACATATACACCAGACACGTGCACTCCCCTCCCATGTACTACATGGATATAGTGAAGGACTGAGGAGAAAAGAACTGGCTGACCAATTTAATTGGGAAGGCCTGAACACACTCTTCCACTTCAGATAACAGGAAAAATAACTCAAAAGCAATGAGTAGCAGTACTCGAGTCAACTAGTTGCACCAACCTTTTAACCTTTATTTGAAACCATAGATTTCCCAAAGGGTGTCACATGGTGGTGCAGCTGGAGTAGAATCCAGGTGATTCTCCCGCCTTTTTCAATGACTTCACCTAGATCACAGCCTTTGTCAAGCTATTGTGAATAAACCTATCCCCGGATCCAGCTTGTGGCCTTGCCGAGCTGCGAACTCTACCTTCTTGAAAATTTTCTAAGTGTGAAGTTAACTTTTAGACTGGGAACAATCAGACCAGTACAGTCGACTCTCTCTCTATTGCAGTGAGCCTTAAACCTTATCCTTGTCCTGGTCTAGCTTAACCAGTTACCCATGGTTGTAGCTTTGAGCATTTTTGGCTCTATTTTTATTTAAAACTTTTAAAAATCATATTTCTGTTACACCTTATTGCATAATTGTCATTTTGGTGTCATTTTAAAATGTTCTCTATTTTAAAAAATTGGAGTGTGATTTTTATTGTGTTGTATTTTTGACTTTTTAACTGTTTTGTTTGTTTTACATATTTTCTTAAATTATGCCTTCTGCTCTATGCCATTGAAACCAGGAGTTAAGAAACTTTTATTAGACTAAACAAAAATAGTGACATTATTACTTGTGGTGGACTACCAACCACCCCTTTTAATAATCCTCACTTTCTCACATATATGTACAGACACACATACACACACACACACACACACACACACACACGCACACATGCACACACACACACACATACACTCTCTCTCTCTCTCACACACACACACACATATATATTCACAGAAAAAAACAAAGGTTACAGAGACGTTATAGTTAGGGTCAGATTTCACCCACATGTGATGTTTTTATTTTAAAAGGGAGTGGAGCCATGTGCCCCCCCCCCAAGGCTTATTGGACCCTGGGGAACCCATCCCCCAGGGTCGTATTTCTTAAAACATATATTCACTGAAAAACAAAGATTACAAGGGCATTGTAGTTAGACTCAGCTTTTATTAGTACAAAACCATTGAAATTCAGCAGTTATAGTTACCTGACCTAACTATATGTTATGCCCCCACAATGCACTGCTTACGACCTCACATATTACAACACTCTTGACATGGTCAGTGATATCACTGATGTCATCATCCACAGAACGACCCACACAACCACTCACATAGCCATTCACAGACCCATACAAGTACGCACAAAACCACTCACTCCTCCATTGAGTCACTCCACTCACACACCCACTCACTCATACAGCCACTCACACAACCACTCACTCACCCATACAGCTACTCATACAACCAGTCACTCAACCATACAGCCACATACTCACCCATACAGCTACACACACACATTTATGAATGAATGAATGGAATTGTTAAAGCACACTGTTACTCCAAGGAATGTCCCGGCGCTCTGCACCCCTGCCCCCACCTAGAAGGCCTAGTCAATTTATTCCTGGTTGAACAACCAAGTCTTCTGCCTTTTCCTGAATTGAGACATATCTGTAATGCTATGAATCTCAGAGGGAAGTTTGTTCCAAGCTGATGGACCTAAGAAGGAAAAGAATCTACCACCAGTCCTAGTGTACCTAATCTTAGGCATTTTGGCTAAGAAGGCTTTAGCTGACCGCAGGCATCTGGCAGGAGCATAAAAATTGATACGTGCCCTGAGATATTTGGCACCTGTCCGATTGAGGGCTTAATGAACCGGGACGAGAGTCTTAAATAAGATTCTCTTTTTTATAGGGAGCCAGTGTAGTGTCTTGACATGTGGCGACACGTGTACTCCCAGGGGCAAACCGGGAGAGTATGTGCTACCGCATTTTAGACCACCTGCAGTTTGTTAATAAGGTAGTCAGGAAGGACCAGATACAAGGCATTGCCATAATCCAACTTAGATGACACCAGCACCTGTATCATCTGTTTGTTGGCCGAGAAAGACAAAAAATGAAGAAACTTTCTTAAGATACGTAGTAGACCAAAGCAGGATCGTACTACTGTGTTCACCTGCAATGAGAATGTAAGGGCTTCATTGATTTCTTCACTGAGTTTGCTTGGCACCCTGGAAAGGGAATATCCAATGGCCAGAAGGATTGCCATGGTTCCTGGGCCTTAATTCCAAAAAATAACAGCTCTGTTTTTTCTGTGTTGCATGATGAAACATAAGCCACTGGAAGACTGCTGCCAGGCATGTTCTAATATTTTCACCAGGGAACCCTGTCTTACAGTCCCATGAAAACAGTAGCTGTGGGTCATCACCATATGAAACTATTTTTGCTCCCAAGGCCTCCACAAGAAGCGCAAGAAGAGTATTATTCCCCTTAACTGCTACTCACACACCCCCTCACCCATACAGGCTGTCAACACAGGTACTCACTCAACCATACAAACACTCACATACCCCCACAACCACTTACATACCCATTCACAGATCCATACAAGCACTCCCACATCTGCTCACTCACCCATACAGCCATTCACACAGACACTCACTCTTCAATACACCCACTCAAACAGCCACTCACTTACCCATACACCCACTTAAAACCCAATCACTCACACATACAGCCATTCAAACACCCACTCACTCACCCATACAGTCACTCACTCACTCACCCACCCATACAGCCACTCACACAGCCACTCGCCCACACAGCCACTGACACATCCACTTACTCACCAATATAGCATTCACAAAGCCCCTCACTCACCCACACAGCTACTCACACACCCACTTATACATCCACACAGCCATTCACACCCACTCACACACCCATACAGCCACTCACACACCCACTCACACACAGATACAGACAGTCACACACCCGCTCAGATCACAAATGTTAGAAATAGTATCACTCAGTAGTACAGAAAGAATAGTAATTTAACTTATGCAGTAGCTTAATACATATCTTTAAGCCTCAGAAATGTTTACAAAGAACACTCGTGGGATGATGTCATCAGTGATGTCATTTGAGATGTCATCAGTGATGTAATATGTGAGGTCATAAGCAGTGCTTGCGGGCCGTAAGTTATAGTTAGCTCAGGTAACAATAATTGCTGAATTTCTATGGTTTTTACGAGTGAAATCTGAGCTTAACTATAACATCCCTGTAACCTTTGTTTTTTCAGTAAATAAACATATATATATATATATATATATATATATATATATATGAATGTTCACTGAAAAACCAAACGTTACAGGGACATTATTGTTAGGCTCAAATAGGTTGTTATAATTAGAAGCATGTTTCCATAGGAAAAGCGTTTCTTGACTTGCCTATATCTTTGATGCCGTTTGACAAATCTTCATGAAATTTTCCCCCAAAAGTGCTCCGGTGAATCTTATTGCACACGGAAAGTTTTGGGGTGATTCGTGAAGCAGGGGCTGAGAAAAATGGGGTTAAAAAAAGGGTGAGTTTGCAATGTTAATTACCGTAGGACCTGTCAACACGCCTACAGCCCGAACTTATCTCAAGAAACTATAACTCGTGCCCTGAGGTTACTATAACTCTATCCCCCGCTATGCACAGTTTTCTTATCAATAATTTTATTCCAAATGTTGCAGTGTTATTATGAATGATATCATAGAAGATGTAATGACTGATGTAATATGTGGAGTACTTAGCAGTGCATGTTGGAGGACGCGAGCTATAGTTACCTTATTGCATGAGTTATGGTTTATTGCGATAGTATAAGTATAATTGTTGAATTTCTATGGTTTTATGTGTGTAAAATCTGGCTAAGCCCTGTGCCCAACCCACCAAAGGCAGCAGACCCGGGAGGGAGGCACACAGCCTCTTTTCTCGGACCCGGAGGATGGGGTCCCTGGGGCTGGCCACATTTCTTTGGGGGCGAGAGGTACGTGGCCCCCCTCCTGGGCCACTCTTGGCCCCCGGGACCACATCCCCCAGGCCAACCACTGGATTTATGGGGAAAGGGAGAATGCAGCCTCCCTTCTCGGTGTGATTTTGGCCCCTGGGACCCATTCTTCTGGGGTCTGGCCATTTTGTAAATGGGTAGGGGGGCACCCAGCCCCCCTCCCCAAGCCAATTCCTGGCCTTTGGGGGACCCATATCCCGGGGCCTGGCCATATTATAAATGTGAGGGGAGCACCCAGCCCTACTACCTGGGCCTATTTGGCCCCAGGGACCCCCTCCCCCAGGGCTCTAAACTTTTTTAAATAGGGAGAGGGCATGCAGCCCCCCTACCCTGGGCCAATATTGGCTAATTACTTAAGTGGGAGGGGGGTCACGCGGGCCCCTCCCCGGCCGACAAATAAAAGGTGGTTGCCCTGGAGTTGACCCAAGGCACCCACTCCATCCTCATTGGCAGCTGCAGGGGAGCCCCGCGGCCCCAGTTGGATTCCTGCCTCCAGCGAGAGCTGCATTTTTCCCTTCAGCAGAGAGCAGCTAAAAATGCTGCTCACTGCGGGCGGACGAAAAGTCCTCTCCCAGTGAGCGGGAGCATGAAAAATGGCTGGGAGGGGAACTTAGGGGCCGATTCTAATGCGGGTTGGAAAAGCTTCCCGACCGAATCGGTTGGGAAATGGTGTCCGACCCACTCGGATCGGGAAAGTCCGACCGGCGGAGTAGGATGCATCCGGATGCTTCCAGATACGATTTGGTTGAACTCCCATTGACTTCAATGGGAACATTTGTTCCAACCGCATCAGAATTGGGCCTCGGTCGAGAAGACACGTTCCCGATCCGATTTGGAAGGAGCAAATGCCATTAGGAGGCCTTCCTAACCGCATCAGAATCAGGCCCTCGGTCGGGAAGCTTTTCCAACCCGCATCAGAATCGGGCCCTTAGTGTTTGCTCTCGCTTGGCAGGAGCTTTGAGATTGCTCCCGCCAAGCGAGAGCAAGCACACGTTTCCCTGTCGGCACCAGGGCGGGCAGGGAAACTGCTATGTCCCGGCGTGGGCACCACTGAACATGGCAGGAGTCGGCACTGGGGGATGTGGTCCCAGAGCCATTAATGGCCCTAGGAGGGGGGCTGCGTGGCCCCCTTGCTAATTAATGCATGGCCGGACCCCGGGGATGGAGTCCCCAGGGCGGAACACGGCCCGGGGAGGTTGGCTGCGCGGCCCCTGTCCCCATTTTAAACTTACAATTCATCTCTATATTAATTTCAATTCTGTACTGCTGATACCTGAAAAAAATACGGTTAATATTGGTACAAGTTCTTTATCTTTTGAGATATTTAGTTGGTTCTCAAAATAAGTTTTTTCTTCTTTTTTTAAAAGATTTTTTCTGGGAAAAAAAAGGGCTGTTGGAGAAGATACTGGTGAGCCATAACCAACTCCTGATTTATGGTCATATCGCTCTCTCTCACAATAGTGACAGTATGGCAGAGGAGACAGTATGTCACAGACTGCCATACTGCTCGATAATTTCTCTATTCTACTTAAACAGATGAATTAGCACCATGGTACCAGGAGCAGGTACTAATGCAGGGACAAATGCACCGGCTAGTGATGGAGGGACAGGTGTAGCAGAAGAACTTGAAGGTGCTACTGGAGGGACAGGTGCAGTGGGCGGTGGTGGAGGTGCTGGTGAAGCAGAAGAAGTTGAAGGTGATGCAGTAGCTGAAGAAGTGGCCACAGCTGATGTTTTTTGCTTGGGCCTCTTCAATCTCCTTCTGATGCCTTCTTTTGACACGCGCCATCCTGGTGGAATGTATTGCCTGCAGGTGTTTTCTCATTCCTGTGGTACCAAATGAGTACTGTTTGATGTTCCCACAAGAAATTACTTTGTTGTGTAGGTTGCAAGTTACCTGTTTGGAGTTTATCTTTTGCCCTCCAGGTGGCAATGAGAAAAAATCCCACACGGTTGGCTTCTTTAGTTTCTTCCTCCACTGCACCTCTCCTTTCGACCCACATACAGATATTTCAGTTAAAGGCTTATCACAGCCTCTCTACATCTTTCGTATTGACACACGACCATTTGGTCCAACTAGACGGTGACCAACTTGGTGAAGACCACTATTGCTACAGCTTGTATCTTGGGATTCTACTTTATCTAAGTCCTCAACAGAATTAGGCACGCATATCTTGCATCCTTGGGGGAAGTTCCATTTCGTGGCTACATGCATACAGTTGAGCAACATTTCTCTAAGGGAGGGAACTTTTCGATTTCTTTCCACATCTTCCTGTTCCCATACAGATTTACATTGAAGACGTGCAAAAGTCGTATAGAGACGAAATACGTGTCAGCTGCGAGAACATCATAAGGACTGTACATTCCAGATAAGTGGGATTATCAAAACGCAGTCCATGAACTGCTAAACAAGACTTGCTGGAAATCATATGTTTTGTTCCAAATTAAAACTTGCCTATTTTGGAAACTTATGAAGAAGAAATGATTAATGTAACTATTTTTACCGTGGAGTGTGCTTCTGTATCAACATATCATAATTTGGTTTTGTGAAGCTTTCAGTTGGTGCAGAGACAGAATATCGAGCACAAAATATCGAGTTGCACAAATATCGAGTCATTAATATCGTGGGTCAGAAATATCGACAGCAAGAATATCATGGTCAAGTATATCGACTTAGGGTAACTAATATCGATTTTAAAAATATCGAAGTGTTTAATATCGTTTGCAAAAATATAGTTGTTAAAAATATCGTTTTTTATTATTGTTATGTATTTTAGTATATATTTTATATGTATGTGATGTATGTTTTTTTGTATAAGAATTGTTTGTATTTTTAATATATGTGCTACATTTTTAGTAGTTATTAATTTTTTTTGAATTTGAATTTTGTGATTTTAGTTCCGTGGCAGGTTGTGGGTTTATAGGGGAATAGGGTGGGAAGTAATTTAATTATATTGAATTTTGTAAATTTTTTTATTTGAATTTTGCGTTTTTAGTTCCGTAGCCGCTTGTGGGTTAATAGGGGAATAGGGTGGAAAGTAATTTAATTACATTAAATGTATTGATTAATTTTTATTTATTAATATTTGTTTAATTGAGATGTTATAGTGTTAAATGTGTAAAGTAATTTATTATGAATTAATTAATTATTGGTTATTAACTCATTTTAATTAATTAATTGGTAAATAATTATGGTAATTGTGTAAATAATTTTAGGTGTGAGTTGTGGTGTTTATAGGTGTAAAGGGTGGGAAGGGTGGGAAGTAATTTATTTTTAATTGATGAATCAATAATTGGTTGTTAATTAATTTTAATAAATTAATTGGTAATTAATTATGGCAATTGTGTAATTAATTTTAAGTGTGTGTTGTGGTTTTTATAGGAGTAAAGGGTGGGAAGTAATTTGTAGTTAATCAATTATATATAGTTGTTAATTAATGTTAATTATTTTATATTTATTTTGGGTAATTGTTTATTTGTGTGTGTGTGTGGTTTTTTACTTTTGAAGGGGTAAAGGGTTGGTATTAAATACATTTTAACTATTTAATTATTAGTTGTTAATAGTTATAGTTTTTAATTTTAAAATAAGTTTTAATTGAGTTTTATTATTTTATAGTTTAATTTAGGTGTGTTGTGGATATTACAGTTTTAAAGTGTGTGTAGTCAATTAATGTTTATTAGTTTTTTTTATTAATAATATTTTTAATTCATTATTAATTATGTTAATTATGTAAATGAATGTAATTTAAAAAAAATAAGTGTTTAGTTATTGGTGTGGTGTTGTAGGGTAGGAAATAAAATAAATACATTTATGTTTTAATTAATTGTTTTGTTCTTGTTTAAAAGAATTATTTTTTTGTTAATGTATTTATTATTTTATTTTATAAAATATTTGTAGGTTTTTGTTATATGTAATTAGTATTATAATATGTGTTCTTTTTCTATGATTAATATTTTTTATTTTTATTTTTAAAATTTTGTTTATTAATTTATTTATTTTTAAACTTTTTTTTAAATATATATATTTTTCAAAGTGTTTGAATGTGAATAGTAATTTTTTTTCTCCGCTATCCAACACTTTCCCTACTGTTGCATTCACTGGAGTGGGAATAGTAATTTTTACCTCTCCGCTATCCAGCACTTTTCCTACTGTTGCACTCACTGGAGTTGGAATAGTAATTTTTACCTCTCTGCTATCCAACACTTTCCCTACTATTGCACTCTCTGGAGTGGGAATAGTAATTTTTACACCTCCGTTATCCAACACTTTCCCTACTGTTGCACTCACTGGAGTGGAAATACATTTTTTTACCCCTCCGCTATCCAACACTTATACTAATGTTGCACTCACTGAAGTGGGAATAAATTGTTTTACCCCTCCGCTATCCAACACTTATCCTACTGTTGCATTCAGTGGAGTGGCAATACTAATTTTTACCCCTCCGCTATCCAACATTTTCCCTACTGTTGCACTCTTTGGAGTGGGAATAGTAATTTTCGCCCCTCCGCTATCCAACACTTTCCCTACTGTTGCTCTCACTGGAGTGGGAATAGTAAACTTTACCCCTCCGCTATCCAACACTTTCCCTACTGTTGCACTCACTGGAGTTGGAATAGTAATTTTTATCCCTCTGCTATCCAGCAATTTCCCTACGGTTGCACTCACTGGAGTGGGAATAGTAATTTTTACCCCTCCGCTATCCAACACTTATAATACTGTTGCACTAAGTGGAGTAGGAATAGTAATTTTTACTCCTCCGCTATCCAACACTTTTCCTACTGTTGCTCTTACTGGAGTGGGAATAGTACTTTTTATCCCTCCGCTATCCAACACTTTCCCTACTGTTGCACTCTCTGGAGTGGGAATAGTTATTTTTACTCCGCTATCCAACACTTTCCCTACAGTTGCACTAACTGGAGTGGAAATACTAATTTTTACCCCTTCGCTATCCAACACATTTCCTACTGTTGCACTCACTGGAGTGGGAATAGCAATTTTTTCCCCTCCGCTATCCAACACTTTCCCTACTGTTTCTCTCACTGGAGTGGGAATAGTAATTTTTACCCCTCTGCTATTCAACACTTTCCCTACTGTTGCACTCACTGGAGTTGGAATAGTAAATGTAATTATTTTGCTATCCAACACTTTTTCTACTGTTGCACTGATTGTATTGGGCAATTTAAGTTTAAATATTTTCTCATAGTTTAATGTTTTAATTTATTCTAGAATGTTTTTTTATATTTTAAATTATTTATATATATATATATATATATATATATTATTTTTATATAATTTTAAAGTTTTAAAATAAATTAAAGATAATAGTTTATTAATTATTTTAAAGTAGATATATATGTATAAAATATAATGTTTGTGTGTTTATTCTTTTTTAGCTTAAGTTTATTTGTAATATTTTGTAAAAAATGTATATTAAATGTATTTTTGTTGTTAACATTAATATTAATATTTAATATATATTATTTTATTTATATATTTAAATCGATAGTTTTTACATCTATATTTTTTACATCAATATTTTTGATTCAATATTTTTGTACTTACCTGTATAGGTATGGGAGTCGATATTTTTGTAGTCTATATATTTTTTTCGATATTTTTAACATCAATATTTTTAACATTGATATTCTATCAGTGAACTCTTTCAGTTCACATGCAACATACACCGTACTGGTACCGTGGTGTAAGGATACCATGTGAGCATCACACTGGTGTGTATTAACAACTTTTACATTATTTTGCTCTGTTGCGTTGCCTTGATACTACGATTGTGGATGTGCAATGTTGTAAACCTCTGCTACCAATAAGTTTGCATTTATGCACCTCTTCTTCAGTCTGCTGTAACTGCACCTCTTCTTCCTCCTACTAAAACTCAATGGAATAATCTTCTTTAGTCACTGCAGAACTATTACTTGCGCCTTCTCCGTGCACTGCTTATACCCTTTCATGTTACACAACTTATAGCATGTTAAATCATAGCATTCATAACAACATTCATGCCATCTCAAATGACATCATTTATGAGAAGACTGCATGTTAGAGGGCTGAGTTATAGTTCATTTAGTGTGCCTAGTGATAGCGAGTTCACAACACTCTGTACCGTGGTGCACGAGTTATATCAAGTTTTGGGTGGTGCACAAATTATAACTTTAAATAATAGCTATACCTTTTGAATTTCTAAGGTTTGCGTAGTTTACTTTGGTACAGTATAGACATTATAAATTAGGTTTTTCTAACTATAACTTATCTTAAACCTTTGATTTTTTTATGATATACACACACACATATATATATATATATAGATATATAAATATATATATATATATAAATATATATATATATATATATATATATGTATATTACCTAGTGGTGGTCTCCACTAGGTAGTTATAGTTAGGCTAGCTGTATATAGGAAAAGCGTATTTTATGTTGCTAATAGCTTTGGCCCCATTTGACAAATCTCCACGAAACTTTCCAAAAAGGTGTTACTTTTGGATTAGTTTATGCATGGAAAGTTTCGAGGTTATCTGTCAAGTGGGGGCTGAGAAAAAAAGGGGTTCCCAAAACACAAAATCTTCATGCATTTTCCATTGACTTCTTTTAAACGGGATACAGCAAAAACTGCTGATCAGAATTACATCAAATTAGGTAGGAAGCTGGATCTTGGAACGCAGATTGTGCATTTGTGATTTGGTCTAAATCCGTTCAGTAGTTTTTGAGAAATTAAAGGTAAAAAATAATTTTATATCTGGATAGTCCAGTGAGCAATAGGCTTGAGAGACTCTCACAGAAGCCCCACTTTAAAAATGGACAGTTCTGATTGGCCCAGGAAGCTTTATTTCCCTTGGGCCATCTTGCTCCTGTGGGAGTCTGACTCCCACTGGAGAGAAGGTCTCTGATTGGCTGCCAGCAACATGAGAAGAATGCTGCTGGCAGCCGTTACAGGTCTAGGGGACTTAGTCCCCTGTCTCGAAATAAAAAAAGAAAAATAGTATAAGGGGAAAAGTAAGGATACCCTGACCCCCTTGGCCCCATGGGGGGACCCAGAGGGACACCCACTGGGGCCAAAAACATAAAGAAATCGACAAACAATGCTGTGATCCCACAGGACTCCTACGGGATCAGAAAAAAACAAAAACAAAATGGCAGCCAGACCACATTCACTAAGTGTATGCCCAGGTGAGCCCACCCTGTGGCTGCCTTTATAAAGGGGAGGGGGGGCTCTGTGGCCTCCATCCCAGAGCCTCCAGAGGCCCCGAGAAGCCCACCCCTGGACTGAAATTTGTTTATATGGGGAGGGGGGCCAAGCAGCCCCTTTACCTGAGCCTCCAGAGGCCCCCGGGCCAAAATTACTTTACATGGAGAGGAGGACCACGCGGCCCTCCTCCACAAGCCTCAAAATGCCCCCGAGAGACCTCCCTCAGGGCCAAAATCACTAACAATGGGCAGGCGGACCTTGCCCACCCTCCCCGAGCCTTTAAAGACCCCGAGTAGCCGCCCCCAGGGCCAATGACTTTAAGAGAGGGAACGGCCATTAATGGCCCTGGAGATCTATTCTCCAGAGCCGGTTCACATGCTATGTCCTGGGGAGCCCACTCCCTGGTCATAGTGGTTTCCCTGCCTACACTGGCATGGGCAGACAAACATGTGTTTGCTCTCGCTTGGCAGGAGCAGTTTCAAAACTCCCGCCAAGGGGGAGCAAACACCAACTCCACTGCCAGTGGACAGGAGCTTTAAAAAATGCCCCTGCCCGCTGGGAATGGACTTTTGATCCGTTTCCCTGCCAGCGCTGATGCGGGTAGGGAAACAGATCAAAATTTTGCTCCCACCCACAGGAAGCAGTATTAGTAGCTGCTCCGCGCTGGCAGTAGCAATGCCGGCTCATGCTACATGCGGGTCACCAGGTGGGACTGCAGGGGCCTTAGGGCTCCTTGCACAATCCCCTGAAAATGTATGGTGGGTGCCCTAGGTGGGCACTAGGGCACCCACCGCTAATAGTACTGGCCCCTCCCCTTTAAACATACCTCAACAGATGCCCACAATTCGATGAATCAGAGACGGTGTTAAACATCAATTTTATGAGGCAACGTTTCCCTAGGTTAAGGCATCTCCCAACTCATCAAAATATCAGAAATACAGACAATTAAGTAAAAGGGTCCAAAGTTAATAACTGAGTTCTAGATCTGCAGAAAAGTTACATGATTTTACTACAAAAATTCAAAAATAAGTGGTACAGATTCAATGCCATGACGGCTCTTCTACAAATAGAGCGTTACAAAAGAGTACAAAGTCAAAATTATTTTAAGTCCCACAAGGGCAGCCAAATCAAAAAAAGAATTGGGCAGCACCCCTAGCAGATTCTACATCTTCAGGAAAGTCTTCTGTGTCACCCAAAAATCGAGGGTTCTTATACATTGCTTGCCCATATGAAATTGACAGAACTGCAGAATCACTGTTGTGTGATGGAAAAGGTTACTTCTTCAAATTAGAGCACAATTCTACCTAAGCACTATCTCACTATATGAATAATAAACGTTCCCCTTCTATGCTAATGCCATCTGGAAATGATCGAACAAACTAGATACATTAACAATAATGTGTTATATGAATGAATAGGGCACAGCGAAAGAGCAGAAGGACTTTGAATTTATAGTTGCAATTTGGTGACTGAGCTGGGGAAAGTTAATCAGAAAAAGCATAAACAGTGACAGTGGATAAACAAATACATCTCAGCTTGACTGTGCTTCAGAAATAATGAGGAGAGACGTGCAAGAGGAAAGAAGAGGAGAGGTAGGGGGAAGGAGAAGAGAGAGAAGGAAGGCATCCATTTTAAAAAACATGCCTTCTGAATCCTAATTTAGGGCGAGTTAACAAGAGTGCATAAAGCACACTTCTGCATGTCATAGAAAACTCTTTTTAAAGAAATCTGCACACTATTAGTGTGTACATGTAGAATTGAGTGTAAAACCACTTTTTGCACATTGTTACTAATGCTCAAATACATAAAACGCTATGAGTAAAGCAATGGGCAATATGTTTTGATTATATCAATTCAGTTTAATAAACATCTGGATGTGGGCTATGTTCTTTAACTACAATAAAACACAGTTAAGCTTAGGAAACATAACACACATATTCTGGCAACCAACTTCTCTCCTTCCTATGTCCCCATTGATTGTGAATGCGTAAAATCTCCGGCGCCTCTATTCATCATTTGTAAGGTAAATGGGATTCAGACATTGATTACTTTTAAACACGTTTTTAGTTCCAATGTATTGATTTGATTTAGCAGAAGACTTTAATAACAGGGAGTCCATCTGCCATGGGCTTTGATCCTACTTCTGAAATTGCCTGGTTGCGTAGATTCTTTCAGTTTTTTGTTATGGACTAAGCTCCTTTTGACTCCTTCTTTGCACTTTCTAAGATTGCTGCTGTGCCTGTTACCATCCCTCAAGATCAGCTCATTATTCTGGAGGCACTCTCTTCATGTGTCAGGGTCTCTCCCAAAGCTGATCGAAGCTTCGAATACTTTTCTGGTTGAAGAATACCCACCTATGTGTCTGGTTTTAAACACCCCTCATTGAGTGTTCCATCATAATGAAGCACACTTTGTCCATCCATCCATCCTCCTATGTGAAATGGGTTCATGGGCTGAAATTCAGTCCCTACCAGTATCATCTGTGCTGAAGTGTGGACACCATGACATAGGAGTCCCATATGTGAAATTTGTGTGATTTACTTTTACATAATTTCCCCAAATTACAGAAAATGTACCCAAAATTACATGTAATTACGCAGAATGCAAAACCGGCATTTAGTGCTATATTTTTGCACGAAATGTGTCCTTGCAGTTTTTCTGTGTGCTCGTGTTACGTTTTTTACCACAAACCGCACATAATTAATGAGACATGGAGTAATACCGTAATTTCAAATCTGTGTGTAGCAAGCATAACGTTAAATTCCAGAAATGATGTGATATTACAAACATGTAATGGAAATGTCTCTCTGGCCTAAGTATGTGTATCCTTTGTTTGTGATTGTACCATCTCCCATAATGAGAAGTTCTAATAATAAACTCACTAAAGTAATTCTTTTCCTTGGCACCCTCCGATAATTAATGGCGTGACAAGCAGAACCCAGTGTAGGAAAGAATAGCTTAGTGGCTAGCACAGCTAAAGGAAGAAAAAACCTACACTCCAGTCTGAACTCTTTACCTGTACCAATGTTAGGTGATAAGTGAGTTTCACAGCACAATATGAATGGTGATGAACGGTAGAGAACCGCCACAGGAGAGATTCATCCAAGAGGTTCCCAATCAATGTTGGCCTCTTTGCTAAGATTCAAAATTAGCAAAAGGTAAAAAAAAATCTTTTAACATACAGAAGAAATTCATGTCCATAATCTCGTGTCTAAATTACGATTTGTACTTAACAGAGCTAGCAGATTCATCTTGGCCTTGAAGAATAGAAGCATCTCTTGAAAGCATGTCATAAACTGAAATGATCACTCATAAGAATGAGATCATCTCTAAGCTCCAAATTACCTCACAAAATATTCTACCAGAGACCCAAAACTGACCACCAGCAACTGACAGCATAATGCAATGGGCAGAATAGGGTTGTAGCCAAGCACTGGAAATCCCCAGAAGTCCTGTCACACAATCGATGGTGGGCGTAGGTGCTAACCTGGGCGAGGGGAGAGGAACGGGCATTGTGCCCGGAGGACTACAGGGGTCTTCGCAGGAGACCTATAGCAGACCTATAGCAGGAGGTGGCAGATAGCTTTGAAAGCCTTGAAGGAGACATGACTTGAAGGAGAGGGGCACTGAAAGGCGAGGACTGAGTTGGACAGGAAAGAGGGGGATGAGAGAGCAGGCAACGACCCAGGGCAACGGCACAATGACCTAACCGGGGATGCCCCTGCTCAGCCAGGCATGGGAACTGACACGTCACCTCCTGCTCACTCGCAGGCACCACGTCCAGAAAAATGAGCAATAATGGCTTGGGGAAGTTAATGGTTATGTTAACTATGTTTATTAAGTAAGGAGGGGGCTGCGGCAAATGATCGCTGGAACTCATGTATTCTGAACAGAAGTGGGCGGCAACCAATTCAATTGTTGTACAAGTTGTATACTGTTAAGAAAAAAATCAACAAAAACATTTAAAAAAAATTAATAAAGCAATGGGCAGAAACCTTTTGGGAATAGCAGGACCTGCTCTGCACCTATCTACCACAGTATGCGTAAACTCGAACAAACTGAAGTTTTTCAAGGCTACAATCAACACGTGTTTTTCTAACACCCAAACTGTGTCCAGAGAAGCTCCCTCCTTTCACCTTTCTGCTCTTTCAAGCACTCTTTCCCCCCTCTGACAACCCCAACATTTTTACTAACCCTCCCCCACGTTGATGCACTGTTGTATTTTCCTTCTTCTCTTCTTTCTGTGTGGGTGCCATGAAATAAAATTCTCTTCTGGCAGTTGCGCTCTAATAATCAACGCAATGCAATACATTCGAATATATAGACCAATGATGACATTTTCATGTGGGGGGACACAAAAAATCACAACAACTTTGGTTAAGATAGGGGCGTGGCCTAATAAGATGGCCATGTAGACACGCTACCACAGAGCTCCCGTCCCGATATAATCATCCTACTGTATCCTGGCAAAGCAAGTGGGTAACTGCACCCCAAAAACAACCGGCATGTCCACTGGAAGCTGCAGTGCTACATACTAACCCACAGAGATGCGGTCCGGCATACTGGCAGATTACTGAAGATCCTGACGACACCTGCAGCGGTGGGCCCTGTGGACTTGCGGAGCCTGTGCCAAAGTGTGGCGCGTGGCCAAAAGCTGCTAAGAGCAGGCTGCAGAGAGCAGTCCGGACCAACAGGTTAGGTGTGGCTCCTGACCTGTTGTGGGGCACTGGGGGCTGCTGCGAGGCTACGGGTGGCGGAATGGGCCTCAGCGAATTAAACAAACTGGAGGCCCATGCCTGCATTGATGAGACGCCCGAGGGCAGCGAAGACGAAGGAGGACTGCCGCAGAGGAATGGAGTGCGGAGGTGGCGACCGGACCTGGGACAGAACCCCTCTGTTGGCGGAGGCTCTCCTGTGTGCCTCGGAGGGAAGGGTAAGCATTGTTGGTGGCTTGGGGGGAGGGGCCCGACATCGTTCAAGGTGGCCCATGGCGATGCTGCAGATCTAGGCGGTGGAGTCTGGGTGAAGAGAGGACCTCTGGCCCGCGCCCGGTTTGAGAAAACCCACCTGAGAGATTGGGAGACCCCAGCAGGTAAGGGGCCCCTAGGAAATTGGAGCAGCAGCAGAAATTAGGCTCCAGATCACTGGCGTAATGAAACTTGAGGGGGCCTCCCTGCAAGACACGTGGAGGGGCCCCCTCTGGGCTCAATCAGGAGCTCTGCAGCCAGAGTGCTGTGCTGAGGGGGCCCCCTGGAGCTTGGGGCCCCCCTGCACCACGGGGGCTGCGGGGGCCTGTGTTACGCCCGTGCTGCAGATCAGCGCTAGAGGCGGAAGGCAAAGAGGGGACCTCCCATCCCTGAAGGCTAGCTGGGAAGGTGGAGAAGTGAGGTGGAGTAACACCCCCATGACTGACACAAAAAGAATACAAAGGGGGAAAAAGAAAGACAGAGAAGAAAAAAGGGAGAAAATAAATAATTGGTAATAATAAGAAAAAGACAAAGAAAGAAAGAACAATTCTAAAACTACACAGGGGTACCACCAAGTATACTGAACCTGTGTAAGATGTCCCTGCGCAGGGCTACTGGGTTATAATTTAAACCTGGGGTGGTCAGCAAAGCCTAACTCCTACAGAGGGACCACGTAGATGGTGAAGCCTGGTGACAGAGAACAGCTCATACAAGTGACTCGTAAAGTCATTTGCTGATCGGAGAGGTGTTGGCTGCACTTAGTTGCTGCAAGCCCTGGTGTGTTGAATGGGGAGTCTGATACAGTTGACGCTCTGAGTGTGTTGACTCCCCTAGTGGACAGAAGGAACCCTGCATTTGACCTGACCAAGTGACACCAGGCATGCTGATGCTTGCTACATCGAAGGTAACAATGGTTAAAGACAAGCCCCAGAGGGGGGCCCAGACCAACAAAATAATCCAATATACAGTTCCCGGCTCTGGGACTGCGGCACAGGAGGGTGGAGACCAAACAGGCTTGGTATGTGGCGAACAGACACCAGCCACGGCTGAAATCCTTGAGGCTAAACGATGCTCCAGGGTGGCACTGGAGTCCAAAATGGACAGTATAGCAATGGACATCAATCACTTAAAACTGGACATTCTGAAAGATGCAGTAAGGGTCACGAATACTGAGGGAGAAGTTGTTTCACTTCGCGAAAATGTACAGACTACAAACTGTGGTGGAGACACTACAAACCAAAGTGGCGCAAATTGAGGCATGCATAGAGGGGGCGCTCCAGAAGAAATAATCTGCGATTTCTGGGTTTCCCTGAACCGGCGGCGAGGCCCTTGGCCAATTGTTTCTTGAGGACTGGATTGTCACTGCACTTAGCCCTGTCCGCTTCTCCAAGTTTTTTACTATTCAAAGGGCCCACCATGTATTGGGGCCGATGCCCCGGCTGGGAGCACCTCCCCGAGCACTCATAGCACAAATGTTTAACCACAGGGATAGGGACGCAATTCTACAACATGTGCGTGTACATGGCCCTCTCCAGTACGAAGACAAACCGATTCCAATCTACCCGGATTACATAAGAAAGATCCAGGATCTTTGTAACAGCTTTCTGGGAGTCAAACGCAGGATGCATGAACAGAACATCAAATATAGCATGCTGTTCCTGGCGAAACTTAGAGTACAATACGATGGAAAGGTGTTTTTTTATGACACTCCACAGGAGGCTGAGGCCTGGCTGGACTCCGAGGGTCTTGGGCAGATGGATAATATCCATGCATGGCGAGAGCAAAGGAAAAAGAGAAGACGGAGTTCGGCTCGGAACAAAGGGTCGCCTATGAGACGGTCGCAGGCTCCAGATGTAAAGACTGGGGGTTGTATACTGGTGGGCGCTGATGGCACACTGTGAGCGGAGGGGGAACCTTTGCAGACACATAACTCCTATACGCCATTGTGCCTGGTCCAGGAAACTGAAAGCGATGGGACGGCGAGGACCTGAGTGGCCCCGTAGTGGAGAGATATGTTCTTGGTCCCTCCTTAGATGCCAGTATTACGGGAAGGAAAACGTAAGATGGTCCTCAGCGACAGATCTATTACTAATTACCCCGGTACATTCGATCAATGATAAGGATGGAATTCCAGCTAAGTCGCTGATATCGACACGGGACAGTCCAGCCACCACACCTAGACACACTGCAGAGCCCCCGGGCGGGACTCACGAGGAACTGCAAATCTGGTGATCTGGTCAAGAACTACACAGAGTTAAGTTGTTGGAGTAATTGTTGGGGGAAGAGGGATTGGGAGGGCTATTGGGACGGTGTTGACTGTCCTCTTGACTATTTGTTGTGCCAGGAGTGATAAGGGTCTTCTGCCTAAGAGTGGGATGGCAAGGGATGATCAAAGATTCTCTCATTTGATTTTTGTCAAGTTTTTTGCAATATTGCAATGTTGATATTTGTTCAAGGGGGAGGGTAAGCTTTCATGTCACTGAGATTTATATGAGATTGCCTGTGGGTGTTTATTTATACACTCTCAGTTGGGCATTTTTCTAATGATATCAAATGAAAGGCGAGATGACCAGCTATAAGCTTGTGATGTGGAACTTTTGTGGGTTAAATAATTATGTGTAACAAAATGGGGTGCATGAGTATCTGTGTAGATATGGAGTGTTAAAAGCATTTCTTCAAGAAACCCACTTTTGGGGGATTGTATCAAATACATCAGGAGACGCTGGAGAGGGCACATATGTGCTACCTCCTACTCGGGGTATGCCAGAGGTGCACTAATATGGGTGGCACCGGAGTCCAATTTAAGCCCATGAGAACCTGCTTGGATGCTGCTGGTTGCTATATCATGGTGGAGGGTACACTTGGCGCACATAGTTTGTGCCTTATAAATGTTTATTCTCCAAATGTTGATGATGGTACCTTCTTGGGTGCGATGCTGGGGACAGTGCAGGTCCCCCCTAAAGTAGAGATTGTGATGGGGTGATTTTAACTGTGCTCTGAATGGTAATATAGACAGATCCCCTCCTTGCAGAGATCCCAAACCTAAAGCCGTAGCTGCACTACTTCAGATGAAGAGTAGTCTGGGGCTGGTGGATATCTTGCGCCAGAGAAACCCGTCCATATGAACATACTCCTGCCATACCCCAGCGACAGACACATGCAGTTGGCTGGATTATTTCTTCATACACACAACTGCAGTCCATAGAGTCAAAGATGTTCAGTATATGGTAAATTACCTCTCGGACCACTCCCCATTATTGGTTACACATGCACTTCATAGGCCAATACCGAAAATTTCACTTTGGAGGCTCAACACAGATGGACTCGCTGACCTTACATTCCAGGATACTGTACGCAGGGAATTGGTGGAATATTTTTAGCTCAACTAGGAACCACGGACAAAAGGGCCACAGAATGGGACGCCATGAAGGTGGTCGTTCGGGGGGTTTGCATGTCTACCACTGTGAGTATTAGGTGCACATTGGAAAATTACCTGACCAAGCAAGAACAAGTGTTATTGACATTCGAAAAATCGATCCCCAAGAATACAGCAGGCAGAACTGATTGGAATAACCAACGACGAAAGGTTGGGGAATTATGGGACCAATTGGATAAGCATGTCCAGAGTACCAGCCGGAGACGCTGGTATATAGAGGAAGATAAGTCTGGGCCTCAACTAGCCTGGTTAATAAGTTCAGAAAAGCAAATGCAGCCTGTCCTGGAGTTGCGGGACAGAGGGGGTAACTTGGTACACACGCAACAGGAGATAAATACCGCATTTACGGAACATTTGAGGGAAGTGTACTCGGAACCGCAGCAGGTGGTGGGAACTCAGGAAATAACTGCCTATATGGAGATTCACTTGTTCCTGTGTCTAACCACGGAGGATTGGGAGGCTTTGGATGCCCCTGTAAGCAAACAGGAATTGTTGTGTGCAGTAAAGGCCCTAAACTCCTCTAAATCGCCTGGTGCAGACAACCTTCCAGCCAAATTTTATCTGCAATTTTGAGATATCCTGATCAATAAGTTGCTGATGGATCTCACAGAGGCCTTAGAAAGACAGGAATTACCACGTTTCATGCAGGAGACCCTAATAGTGGTTGTACCTAAGCCCGGTAAGGACCCCACAGAGACGGGCTCTTATAGACCCCTCTCTATGCTGAACATGGACCTTAAACTCCTTAGCCAGGTATTGGCTGCAAGAATTCTGCCTTTCCTCCCACAATTGATACATGAGGACCAGTCAGGTGTCATACCTGGTAGAAATATGCTCTGTAACATTCGCCGATTGGTGCACGTTAAGCACTCGCAGGAATTGGAAGAAGATAATTACGCCCGGGCCTTTTTAGATGTAGAGCAGGCCTTCGATTCTGTAAGATAGGAATATGCCGGGCAGGTCTTCCATAAAATGGGTTTGGCCTCCCAATTTATAAACTGGATCAAATTATTATACGTGAACCCACAAGCCAGGGTATGTATGGGACAGTATGTCTTGGATACGATTGCCTTGCAGCGTGGCACTAGGCAGGCTGCCCTCTGTCCCCCCTGATTCTTGCCATAGTTATGGAACCTTTAGCCTGCAGACTGAAACAGGTGGGGAATATGGACAGGAGCGACCGAGCATGTCATTTCACTGTATGCTGACAATGCTATGGTATACTTGAGGCAGCCAGATCTCTTGGCCCCACTGTTACTGACTACAATGACGAAGTTTTGGGAGGTCTCTGGGCTTCAGATTAACAGGACCATGTCTCTAGTTTCTACTAGGACGGCTTAGGAATTTACCGCCCGAAAGGCTCCCACAGGTATAGTTGCATTGGGCAGTAGACAAGGTCTAATACATATAGCGCATGATGAAAGGCTGTTTTACAACCATAACATGGGTAGGGTGCTGGTGGGCCTGCGTCATTCCATTTGGTTCTGGAACACACTCCATCTGGCCCTGATGGGCAAGATTGCCCTTATTAAAATGGTGGTATTGCCGCGCTGCCTCTATGTTATGCAGGGAACCTTTTATGAACTGCCTAGGAGCGCTTTCAGAGAACTGGATTCACTTTTGGGGGAGCTACTTTGGAATGGAAAGAGGTGCAGAGTGAGCTTGATACGTTGTGGAGGGTATGGGACCGGGGGGGGGGGCGGGCTGGAGGTCCCAGATCTAGAATTATATTATTTGGCAGCCCAGCTTCGACACGTAGTAAATTGGCTGGACATTGAGCCTAACTGGGAGAGATCCCTGCTGGTGAGCATGCATAATGGATATCAACTGGGATCACTTCTGATGCACGGCAGACACTTGCCTCAAACTCTCCCCGATTTGATCCGGCTGATGGCCAGATTCTGGAACAGGACAGTTCAGAAAGTGATAAAGCGGGCTCCCTACGCGCCCAACCTAGACATCTGGATTATACACACTTTTGACCAGATAGCACAGTTGATGTCTACAGAGAGGTGGCAGGAGGGTGGCTGCCTGATGCTAGCTGACCTATACCCATGGGCTAGATTTATAACACTAAAGGATGCTATGGAAACCTTTGTTTTAGGCCCAGCACAATTTCTTTAATATGCAAAGATTGCAGCCACAGCACGCCAACTATGGCCTACATTTCCGGAGGCTCCTGACACTACGCACATGCTCACCACTTTGTTGTCTATGGCTGGGGGCTGCAGACTTGTAATGCACCTTTATCGAGCGCTGCACGCAGACAGGCGAGCTAAACCACTACGAGTGGAGGAGAAATGGTAATCCCTCAATGATGAGCCCCTTTACCTTGGAGATTGGTCCAAAATACATGCAGGTGTCCAAAGGGTATCTGTGAGCTCATGGTTTAAACAGATCCAATATAATATCATACATATGACCTACATGTCCCCAAGCGACTGCATGCTATCTACCCAACGCGAGACCCCCGCTGTCCAAGATGTGAGCCTATTGAGGCTGACTTTTTACACATGGTCTGGCGATGCCCACCCGTGACTTCATATTCGGCAGAGGTACTGGCACAGCTTAAATGTGCAACAGGGTGGGCTGTCCCTCTAACAATTAATAAATGCTTGCTGAAATTGCTGCCTGAAGACCCGAAGCAAAAACTGAGCAGACGTTTTACAGTACTGCGTCTCACGGTGGCAAAACAATGTATAGCGATCCACTGGATGAGTACCAGGCCTCCAACTAGGGAGAAGTGGGAGAGGGAGCTAAGGGAATGGGCAAATGCAGAAGAGGAACATTGGAGAACAACAAGGAAAGATGTTAAGCTGCCTGAAGCACTGCTTGCGTGGGGAATGATGTTGCAGGACTTAAGGGATGTGGCTGACAATGCACAGTCCACGCCTGTACAGACAGGGGATTCAGGACGAGAGGATGGGCAGGAGGAACAGGACCAGATGAGGCGTACCCCTATTTGCTAATAAAAAGTATTATGGTTGGTCCCATCATGCCGAGCAAACATGTACCATATGTACAATACATAAGAAATGTAGTTTATTCTATCAATGGAAGCTTTACGTGGGGTGTAGGGGGATATAAGATGTTATGTTAAGGTTTGCAAATGGTTTATTCACTTTGCATGCCACACTGTCAGATGATAAGCTTAAACGATAATTTCTGCATTTGAAGAATGCTAATAAACTCAATAAAAACATTAAAAATAAAACAACTTTGGTGAAGATTCAGTCCATTGGCCAAGTGATGACTCTCTAAACGCAAGTCACAAGTTGAGTTTACCTGTTTCTGTTTTGTGATCAGAAAGGGCATTGCATCACTCAAGATGCTGGGAGAACTCCCACCTGCAACCCTAAAGGCATCCATTACAATAATATTAAATGCTCCCGGTACAGTTCTTGATGGTAATATCTACCAATTGGGACACCCTCTTACCATCACTGCTGTCTTGCACGCATCTACCTGGTCAAAGTGTGGTATGCAAGAGGTTTCAATGCAAGGGAATTCTTGGAATCCCTCATAATCTTATATTACTATTTTTACTTCTGCCAACAGATGATGAGTACATTTGGAGACCTTATCTAGGCTTTTACTTGTATGAAATGGATTTGCATGGTGACACCATTTACCATAAAGTGATAATGAAAAAGCTTTGACATACTGTGATGTCTCTTTGCATACGAGATGTTTGACATTAATCTCAGCAGTACATGTCGACCGGTTGACTATATACGTAGCATGACAAATTATGCCACACCTGGCCACAACATGACTTCCATCTCTGACAGGACATGACTTCCTGAAAGCTTGGATGCTGATAAAGGTGCAGGACCATTTACTACCCTAATAAGCATACAAACACTGAAATGGTGGTCTGCTACAGGATATCGCCTTATTGAGTTTTGCTCTTGCCTGTCAGTATGCCCCATTGATGCACATACACCATTAGAAAGTGTGCATTATGTGCCCTTATTACGGTGTAATATACATCGTAGTCAGGAGACACAAGTATCTAGGGAAATGCTCTTCGAGTGTTTATATGTATGTGCAAATATTGGAGAACATATCTGGCACATAGGTACTGATACCCAGAAAGTGAAGGGATTGATGGAGGCTAAATAACTCCTAGTCCTCGTTGGTTTGAGGGCTACATTTTGTCAATCATTTTTAATGCTTTGTAGTGATACATTGTATCCTGCACCGTCCTTGAGTCGACACAGAAGTATACTGACCGAGCTACTGTGGCTCCTAAAAATATTTGTTAATTTAATTTTACATTAAAGTTCGATTTGAGTGATAAAAAACGATTCAATATACATATTCTAAACCATAGAAATCGGAAAAATAAACTTAAAAATATATTTTTGAGATTTAAATCTATATGGTAGTTTTAAGCTTAAACTACTTTCAAGAACTGGGGGGCCTATTAGCAATAACCGGCGATAATTATCGCTAAGCGCAGTTAGCGCTTGGATAATTATCGCCGGCTATCGCAGGTTTCTATCGCGGAGATAGCGTGCTATCAGCAACGCTTATCTCCTAAGCGATAGAAACCCTGGAGAACAGTGTGAATATCGCTGAAAACAAGCGATATTCACACTGTGACCAGTGTTAGCTAGGTGATAGGGCGAGGGGATTTAGCCATGTAATCCACCTCCCATTGGATTACATGGCTAAGTCAGGTCTGGACCAGGCGTTAACAAACCAGCGCTAAACATGTTTAGCGCTGGTTCGTTAATCACCTCCCCTGCCTCGCTAATAGGTGATAGCGAGCTTAGCGACTGTTTCCAGTCGCTTTTAGGTTGGGAACGCCTACTTTGCATGCCATTAGCGATAAATATCGCTGGCATGCAAAGCGGCACCCAACCTGGTCGCTATCGCCTAGAAGCTGTCGCTAACAGCAGTTAGCGACAGCTTGCTAATAGGGCGTTAGAATTATCGCCGCTTTAGCGGGAAAAGTCCCGCTAAAGCGGTGATAGAGCCCTTGATAATATGCCCCTCAATTTTTCAAAATCATAATCACCGGAGTCCCTATGGTGAGCTGTGGGTGCAGTTCCTAGCGCTGGCACTCTTCACACTCTACTGTGGCAGTGCTTCACGACTGGACATCAAAGCGTGGTTGCCATTTAATCTTTAGGGGTGGATTGACAGACTGGTGCATGGGAAGAATTTAGGGTCCGTAGCATTTCGTAATGTAATGGGGATGAAATAACAGGGAAACCTACTGGTTGATATTGAAACATTAATTCTGCTAAAAAAAAATGCGTTTATCCCTAAGACAGTGATCAAAGTCCTGCTTCTACGTATGAAATCTCTGATGTACAGTTTCAGAAACCGAGTAGACCTCCATTTTTGTAGTCTTGCAAAGGAGTACTTCTCGGGTGCAGAGATTATTTCAGGGCAGAAACACAACCTGTGTCATTGTGAGAGCTGTGTTTCCAAGTCTGCTTTGTCTGATGTTTTTTCTCTAGTTGGTGCAGTTGTTAAATGCCGTCTCCTTCACATGGAAGAAACCCAGCAGGCTAAACCATGACATCCCTTGAAGAACAAAGACAGAGGACTTCTTACCAGAAAAGATGACACATAGGGGTTGAGTTATCTAAAGGCATAGTATGTGTACAGGCCTTAGATTTCTAAATGCTATTAAAGGTCCAAAAAGGGAAGAAGTTGTTCAAACGTTGAAGGATGGCAAAGATATCCATGTTGTCTATGATTACATTAACCCCTTCGCTGCTAGGCCTTTTCCCCCCCTGTGCTAAGCCTTTTTTTGGCTATTTGGGGTAGTTCGCGCTTAGGCCCCTGTAACATTTTGACCACATAAGGTATCCACGTCAAATTTGCGTCCTTTTTTTTCCAACATCATGGGGATTCTAAAGGTACCCAGGGTTTGTGGATTCCCCTGGAGGGGACCCAGAAATTAGCCAAAAATTGCTGTATTTTTGAAAAATTCGAAAAAAGGGCTTCAGATGAAAGCGTCTGGTTTTTTCCCTGCAAATGGTATCAAAAAAGGGGTTGTGGGGCTGAAATCACCATCTTCCCAGCTTTCAGGGACAAGCAGACTTTTGTCAGAAAACCAACATTTGTTACACAGTTTTGGCATTTTTCTGGGACATAGCCTATTTTTGCTATTTTTTGTGCTTTCAACCTCCTTCCAGTTAATGGTAGAAATGGGTATGAAAGCAATAATGGATCCTGGAAAGCTATACATTTTGGAAAATTAGACAAAATTCTGAATTCAGCAAGGGGTCATTTGTGTAGATCCTTCAAGGTTTCTTTATAGAAACTAACAGTTAAATATAGGAAAAATTGAAAATTAGTTGAAAAAAACAACCATTTGTGCCAACGTTTTCACCTGTAACTTCATCTAATTATGACAGCTATTTGAAAGCAATATACCGTTACATCCGCTGGACCTTTCTGGTTGTGGCGATATATAAGACTTGTAGGTTCACCAAAAACCCGACGAACCCAGAGCCAATAACTGAGCAGCGTCTTGCAATGTTTTTTATTATGTACCGGGTATATAGCAATTATTCTGGGAAAATTTATACATGGAAAAATCGGTATGAAAGACACCTATGTCTTTCTGAAATGGGAACAAAATATAGAGTTTAGAAACAGTAGATATTTGCACATTTCCGAAATTAGGAGTACCCATACTAGCATGAGAATTATAGGTCATTTTTCAAAATGACTTCTTTTTTACACATTGTCTTTCATTTGGAAGGCAGAAATGCATCGAAAGTCAATAGGTAATAACAGTTGCTCTACAATTCTGTATTACCCTAAGTCTCCCGATAAAAATGGTACCTCATTTGTGTGGGTAGGCCTAGTGCCCGTGACAGGAAACGGCCCAAAACGCAACGTGGACACACCACATTTTCACAGTGAGAAATGACCCTTTTTTTTGCAAAGTGCCTAGCTGTAGTTTTTGAACCCTAGCTCTGCCGGCACCTAGGGAAACCTAGCAAACCTATAAATTTTTAAAAACTAGACACCCAGGGGAATCAAGGATTGGGGTTACTTGACTGGCTCTCACCAGGTTCTGTTACCCAGAATCCCTTGCAAACCTAAACAATTGTCAAAAAAAACACATTTTCCTCACATTTCTGTGGTGGAAAGTTCTGGAATCTGCGTGGATCCACAAAATTCCACCCACCCTGCGTTTCCCAAAGTCTTTCGAGAAAAACGGTACCTTACTTGTGTGGGTAGGCCTAGTGCCCGCTACAGGAAACAGCGCAAAACGCAACGTGGACACACCACATTTTCACAGTGAGAAATGACCCTTTTTTTTGCAAAGTGCCTAGCTGTAGTTTTTGAACCCTAGCTCTGTCGGCACCTAGGGAAACCTAGCAAACCTATACATTTTTAAAAACTAGACACCCAGGGGAATCAAGGATTGGGGTTACTTGACTGGCTCTCACCAGGTTCTGTTACCCAGAATCCCTTGCAAACCTAAAAAATTGTCCAAAAAAACACATTTTCCTCACATTTCTGTGGTGGAAAGTTCTGGAATCTGCGTGGATCCACAAAATTCCACCCACCCCGCGTTCCCCAAAGTCTTTCGAGAAAAACAGTACCTCACTTGTGTGGGTAGGCCTAGTGCCTGCGACAGGAAACAGCGCAAAACGCAACGTGGACACACCACATTTTCACAGTGAAAAATGACCCTTTTTTTGCAAAGTGCCTAGCTGTAGTTTTTGAACCCTAGCTCTGCCGGCACCAAGGGAAACCTAGCAAACCTATACATTTTTGAAAACTAGACACCCAGGGAAATCCAGAATAGGGTGACTTGACTGGCTCTCACCAGGTTCTGTTATCCAGAATCCCTTGCAAACCTAAAAAATTGTTTAAAAAAACAAATTTTCCTCACATTTCTGTGGTGGAAAGTTCTGGAATCTGCGTGGATCCACAAAATTCCACCCACCCCGCGTTCCCCAAAGTCTTTCGAGAAAAACAGTACCTCACTTGTGTGGGTAGGCCTAGTGCCCGCGACAGGAAACAGCGCAAAACGCAACGTGGACACACCACATTTTCACAGTGAAAAATGACCCTTTTTTTGCAAAGTGCCTAGCTGTAGTTTTTGAACCTTAGCTCTCCCGGCACCTAGGGAAACCTAGCAAACCTATACATTTTTGAAAACTAAACACCCAGGTAAATCCAGAATAGGGTGACTTGACTGGCTCTCACTAGGTTCTGTTACCCAGAATCCCTTGCAAACCTAAAGAATTGTAAAAAAAACCACATTTTCCTCACATTTCTGTGGTGGAAAGTTTTGGAATTGCGTGGATCCACAAAATTCCACCCACCCCGCGTTCCCCAAAGTCTTTTGAGAAAAAACGGTACCTCACTTGTGTGGGTAGGCCTAGTTCCCGCGACAGGAAACAGCGCAAAACGCAACGTGGACACACCACATTTTCACAGTGAAAAATGACCCTTTTTTTGCCAAGTGCCTAGCTGTAGTTTTTGAACCCTAGCCTTGCCGGCACCTACGGAAACCTAGCAAACCTATACATTTTTGAAAACTAGACACCCAGGGGAATCCAGGATGGGGTGACTTGACTGGCTCTCACCAGGTTCTGTTACCCAGAATCCCTTGCAAACCTAAAGAATTGTAAAAAAAAACACATTTTCCTCACATTTCTGTGGTGGAAAGTTCTGGAATCTGCGTGGATCCACAAAATTCCACCTACCCTGCATTCCCCAAAGTCTTTCGAGAAAAACGGTACCTCACTTGTGTTGGTAGGCCTAGTGCCCGCAACAGGAAACAGCGCAAAACGCAGCGTGGACACACCACATTTTCACAGTGAAAAATGACCCTTTTTTTGCAAAGTGCCTAGCTGTAGTTTTTGAACCCTAGCTCTGCCGGCACCTAGGGAAACCTAGCAAACCTATACATGTTTGAAAACTAGACACCCAGGGGAATCCAGGATGGGGTGACTTGACTGGCTCTCACCAGGTTCTGTTACCCAGAATCCCTTGCAAACCTAAAGAATTGTCCAAAAAACACATTTTCCTCACATTTCTGTGGTGGAAAGTTCTGGAATCTGCATGGATCCACAAAATTCCACCCACCCCGCATTCCCCAAAGTCTTTCAAGAAAAACGGTACCTCACTTGTGTGGGTAGGCCTAGTGCCCGTGACAGGAAACAGCGCAAAACGCAACGTGGCGACACCACATTTTCACAGTGAAAAATGATCCTTTTTTTGCAAAGTGCCTAGCTGTAGTTTTTGAACCCTAGCTCTGCCGGCACCTAGGGAAACCTAGCAAACCTATACATTTTTGAAAACTAGACACCCAGGGGAATCCAGGATGGGGTGACTTTACTGGCTCTCACCAGGTTCTGTTACCCAGAATCCCTTGCAAACCTAAACAATTAAAAAACCAAATTTTCCTCACATTTCTGTGTTGGAAAGTTCTGGAATCTGCGTGGATTCACAAAATTCCACTCACCCCGCGTTCCCCAAAGTCTTTCGAGAAAAATGGTACCTTACTTGCGTGGGTGGCTCAAGTACCCGCGACAGGCAAGGGCCCAAAACCTATTGAGGCGACATCAAAATTACCTATCAGAAAACGACCAATCCCCCGGGTGACTACTTTTCAGAAATGTGTGGGTTTGGTAGGTTTCCTTAGGTGGCCGCCAAGCCCCGGGCCAAAAAGTCATGAGACCCCCCTTGCAAAACCAGGTCGTTTTGTGATAGGCAATTTTGATGTCGCCTCAATACGTTTTGGGCCCTTGCCTGTCACGGGTACTTGGGCCTCCCATACAAGTGAGGCACCATTTTTATCGGGAGACCTGGGGGAACGCTGGGTGGTAGAAAATTTGTGTCAGCCGGGTGATGCCACAACTTTCCCACACAAAAATGTGTGAAAAAAGTGATTTTTTCAGCTAAATTTCAGGTTTGCTGGGGATTCTGGGTAAGAAAACGTTGGGGGATCCACGCAAGCCATCCCTCCCTGGAATCCCCCGGGTGTCTACTTTTCAGAAATGTGTGGGTTTGGTAGGTTTCCCTAGGTGGCCGCCAACCCCGGGGCCAAAACCTCATGGGACTCCACTTGAAAACCAGGTTAGTTTGTGATAGGTAATTTTGATGTCGCCTCACTAGGTTTTGGGCCCTTGCCTGTCGCGGGTCCTTGACCCACCCACACGAGTGAGGTGCCATTTCTATTGGGACACTTGGAAAAAACGGGGGGGGGTAGGAAATTTGTTGTTTCTGTCTGCAGCGTGAACATTTTGGCACAATAATGCAAGAAAAATGTGACAGACACAATTTGAGGTTTGAAGGAAATTGTGGGTAAGATAACTTGTTGGGATCCACAAGAGAGACATCACCATGTATTCCCATGGGTGTTTAGTTTACGACAATATCTACAGTTGGTATGTTATTCTTAGATGGAATGTACACCTTGGCAGAGAGACAAAAAGACAAATATTACTGCACAGCCATGTATTCCTCAAGCACACACACATACTGGTTGGATTTGGCATGAGGGCGAGTGATGGTTCAGTATAAAAAAATTTATTAACAAGAGATTTCATAAAAATGAAATGCACTGTCAATAATTGAAAGGACAAAAAACTGAACCTATGACTCGCAGCTCGTGAGCTGTAAAGCCACGACAAGGCACCAACCGCTTTACAGGCCATTCACACACCTTTCATACGTGATACACACAAGACCATTCACACCACCAGGCACGAAACCAACACATTACAACATTCACAAAAAGGGACAAGGTACACCCGGCTTGAGAAAGATAGAAAAGACAAATATTAATGCACAACCACCTATTCCTCAAACACACAGACATACCGGTTGGATTTGGCACAAGGGTGAGTGATGGTTCAGTATATACAGTTGTATTAACCAGAGATTTCACAAAAATGAAATGCACTGTTAATAATTGAAAGGACGAGAAACTGAACCATTGACTCACAGCTCGTGAGCTGTAAAGCCACGACAAGGCACCAACCTCTTTACAGGCCATTCATACACCTTTCATACGCGTGACACATACAAAACCATTCACACCGCCAGCCGCGGGCCAGCACATTACAACACTGACACCAGCAGACAGCGCCATTCAAGGGCCCATCACTTTCACACGCCCACATTCCTGACACAGCAACCACACCAGCTCACGGATTGTGTGGAGTGGCGTTTAGCTAGCAGTGTGTGTAGTGACCAGCAGCAAGTCACTACTCACACACCGCCAGCCAAGCGCCCGTCCACGCACACCGGCAGCCAAGCGCCAGTCCACACACACCGCCAGCCAAGCGCCAGTCCACACACACCGCCAGCCAAGCACCAGTCCACACACACCACCAGCCAAGCGCCAGTCCACGCACACCGCCAGCCAAGCGCCAATCCACGCACACCGCCAGCCAAGCGCCAGTCCACGCACACCTTTATAATTTTTTTTTAAACAAGAAAGAAAACACAAACCAATTGCAACTAAATACAAAACTATAACTACAAAAACAACAGCAGTAACTAAAGACATCATTCTATTGCCAAACGTGAAACTGAACAACTATATAAAACCATACAGACCAGGCAGTACACTATTATACTCACAGTTGCTCCCAAAAACTCTTTTTAGTGTGATACAATCTGAAACATGAGGGCACACACAGCCCAGGATTAGAAGGACAATCGGCACAGTGCATACGACTCTCCTTCCGCACAACTCCTCGCAAGCAGACTCTACATCTCTTACAGGGATTGTTTTTTTTGGGCGTGGGAGGAATTAAATCAGGAAAGTGGCGATCTTTCAATCTAGCCACATCCTCCACCACTCCAACTCTAGGAACACTTGCCTGTTCCACAACAACAAGGCTGCCTATCACAGACTGCTGGAACTGAACAAAAGTCAACTTTGACTCAGGAGAACACTCCTTGTACACAACAAAAGCATTGAAAGTTGCTAAATTGAAGAGATGGATGGCCAACTTCTTATACCAAATGCAAGCCCTACGAATAGCCGTGTAAGGTTCCAACCTCTGATCTACTATATCAACACCACCCATGTGCTTATTGTAGTCTAAAATGCACACAGGTTTGCGTACTTCAGCAATCTGACCCCAAACAGCCACAGGTGAAGTACTCTCATCATGGATGGTAGTCAGCATGTACACATCCCTCCTGTCCACAAATTTCACAGCTAGTAGTTCATCACTACGCAAGGAACTGCACTGTCCCCTCTGAAGTTTTTTGCAAACAAGCTCTTTTGGATAACCTTTACGGTTAGAGCGGATTGTGCCACAAGCAAAAGTGTCCACTTTGAACAATTCCTTCAACAATTGCACAGCAGTGTAGAAGTTATCAAGGTACAAATGGTGGCCTCTGTTAAACAGTCCTCTAGCAAGATCCCACACAATTTTCTCTGAAACTCCAAAAGTGGACAGACAACCAGGGGGGTCAATAGTGGAATCCCTACCAGTGTACACCCGGAAATTAAAGACATATCCTGTCCTACTCTCAGACAACATATACAGCTTAATTCCATAACGTGCCCTCTTGCTGGGAATGTTCTGCCTAAAAACCAAACGGCCCTTGAACAGGACCAAAGACTCATCAATAGCTATTTCTTTCCCTGCAGTATAAATCTCTGAAAATCGATCTACAAAGTGATCAAGAACAGGCCGAATCTTAAAAAGACGGTCACAGTCAAGGTGATCTTGTGGCAACGCCAAACTATTATCAACAAAATGCAGCATCCGAAGCAAAAGTAAATACTGATCACGGCTCATAATCGCAGGAAATATGGCCGTTACCATCAATGGACTGGTAGACCAATATGAAGCCATGGACGGCTTCCTTATCAAGCCCATCAAAAAAGTCAAACCCCAAAACTTCTTCATCTCTTCCAGATTTGTGGGAGTCCACCGGGTAGCTCTAGAGTGGGGCTTAAGTCTGGCACTGTTGTCCCTCAAAAACTGTTCAGCATACAAATTAGTCTGCTCAACAATCTCAGCCAAAAATACATCATCCATAAACAATTGAAAAAACTGTATAGGCAAAAAAGTTTCACAATCCACTCTACACCCTGCATCCACACTAAAGGCAGGCAACACCGGCTGCACCATGTTTGGATCAACCCAGAGTCCAGCACTTCCAGTAGGAAGCCTTGCAGCCTCAGGCTGCAATACCGATGTCTCTTGCTGCACCATCGGCACATCACTGTCCCCCTCTAAAACAGGCACTTCATCCGCACTGAGAGTACCTTCATCCGCACTGAGAGTAGCTTCATCATCCGATGATTCCATGTGGAGAGAAAACTCACTGCCTGAATCTTCCCTCCCTCCTCTCCCTCAGACGCACTGTCAGTCTCATAATCCTGCTCAGAGGAAGATTCAAGAAGCATACCAACCACCTGCTGAGCAGTAATTCTACGGCTAGCCATAATGCTTACTAATAAAGGTAACTTGTCAAACAAGTCAACAACAACAAACCCTTTGTATAAAAAGAAATAAACAAAATGTAGCTTTATCACAAAGACCTATATAGTCCAACACTATACCACTCACTTGCCAGAAGCAGCTAGACTCACCACCACCTACTCTGGACAGACACAGTAAGGACCAACAGTATCCCACAAAAAAAAAAAAAAATTACACTTAAGACAACGCAAAACACATCGCAAACAATTTCATGCACAAAACACTAGCGAAATATGCTGCTATTATGACACCAATTACAAAAACTTCATTCATGCATGACATTAATACTCAATTGGAGTAAACACAACGAAAAAGTTTTTCTCACCAAAAAAAATGCAACTACGCAAAACTGCAGATCAACCGCTGCCGAAACCACAAACAAGAATCCAAAGCTTTGCACTAGAATAAAAAGGAGAAAAAACACATTACAATCACATATGGAAATAATGCACTAGTCCACACACTATCCACCAGCCAAGCAAAGTTGGTAGGTGGCCCTAAAAGCATAAGGCCGATCTGCCCCCGCGGGGAGCAGAAACAGCCAAAACATTCACCATCATAAAGGGGGAGAGACCCTTGCCCAAGGGGTCACTCCCCAACATCAACATTTAAAAAGCCCTGGTGTCTAGTGGCTTCTGCCCCCCAGGGGACAGATGGGCCTGAAAACATATGGCCAAGCTGCCCCCAAAGGGGGCAGAAACAGCCACAATATTCACCCCATAAAGGGGAGCGACCCTTGTCCAAGGGGCCACTCCCAACAACACTAAAACAAACCCTGGTGGCCTAGTGGGCATACAATAAAATTAGTTGTTTATTTTGGTCGCTCTGCCCATCCAGGGGATCAGAAACGGCCCAAATATATGCTTCCCAAAGGGGAAGGACCCTTGCTGAAGGGGCCGCTCCCCAAAAACATATTGCTCCCCAATAGGGAGCGACCCTTGGCCAAGGGGCCGCTCCCCAACAACACTAAAACAATCCCTGGCGTCTAATGGCTTCTGCCCCCCTTGGGGGCAGATTGGCCTAGACTCACAAGGCCAATATGCCTCCAAGGGGGCCAGAAATGGCCAAAATAAATGATCCCCAAAGGGGAGTGACCCTTGCCAAAGGGGCCGCTCCCCAAAAACATATTGCTCCCCCAAAGGGAGCGACCCTTGCCCAAGGGGCCGCTCCCTGACACACAAATGACATTTAAAAAAAAAAAATCCCTGGTGGCCCAGTGGGCACACACATACTTATTTTTTTTTAAATTACCACATCTGCCCCCTACACACATTGCCCCCCCCCCAAGGGGAGCAATCCTTGCCAAAGGGGCCGCTCCCCGACACACAAAGGGCATTAAAAAAAAAAAAACCTGGTGGCCCAGTGGGCCCTTACTAATTATTACTTTTTAAAATCAAGGCATCTGCCCCCCCCCCAAGAACCAACTAAACACATTTCTCCCCCAAGGGGAGCGACCCTTGCCCAAGGGGCCGCTCCCCGAAACAAAATGGCCATTGAAAAAAAAAAAATCATTGGTGGTCCAGTGGGCACAAATATATATATATTTATTTATTTTTTAACTCGGATCTGCCCCCCCCAAGGGGGGCAGATCGAAGTACATACATTTCACCCCCAAGGGGAGCGACCCCTGCCCAAGGGGCCGCTACCCGAAACAAAATAGGCATTAAAAAAAAAAACGGGCATTCCTGCTGCACGATCACACCCCAGGCGCGATCGTGCAACAGGAATGCTTTTTTAAAAGACATCGGAGGAAAGGAAAACCCTTCCTTTCTTCCGATGCCTTTTAAAATGTAGCCCCCCCCTCCCCGAGGAGAAACTTACCTCCTCTTACACCGATGCACTGGAAGCAAATGGCTTCCAGTGCATCCGGAATCCTCAAATGACGTCATTTGATGACGTGGAGGCGGGGGTGGGGGGGCAGGGGAAGGGCTTCCCCTGCCTTCCCCGGTGGGGGCACATTAAAGGGCGTCCCACGGGGGGAGCGCCAGCGCTTCCCCCGTGGGTGGGTGCCAGGACGGCCGGGAGCCGTCGTGAGCACACGCCCACTGTGTCTCAGGACGGCTCCCGGCCGTCCTGAGCACCGAACGGGTTAAATATCCACAAAGTTGTAGCTCCATTTAATGAATTTTATTGATCACTCCCATTTATTGTACTCAAAGTGAAGTGTAACCTTCAAGGAATTATCCCTGTATCCCCAAACCTGGAAGGAGCAAACGACAAATCTGAGAACCAAGGGGCAAAATACAGGTGAACTGAAAATGAAGAGGAACATTGGTGAGTATAACATCAATGGCGACCATGCAGCACCATTAGGCACTCCTAATTTCATGCATAAGTGGGTAAGTTCAAAAATGAAGATGGTCTTGAAGCTTGTATTGCAGGGTCTTTGGAGTGTTGCGGCATGCCATATGAGGAGCAGAGCACTAGTCTAAATTAGTCCTGCCAAAAAATGGTTCCATCAGAGGCTGTTTATCACAGTTACGCGAAAACAGCTTTGCGGACGAGCTGCCATGTAAGAACTGAACTGCTGTGAAAAAAAAGCAGGAGAAAAGGCCACCTTGGCATGTTCTCCTAGCACGTACATTTGCAGAAAAAAACTGTGCTGCACTATGTGGTGGCTTCATTAAGATGTTACGCCTTTGCACAAAAAATATATTAATAAAAGAAGAAGTGTCTTTATTAGTGAAGTCGTAACTGTCCAACAATACGCCATGTCATTGTTCAAACAGTTCCCTGGGTTCCCAATCAGCAGTGTTATGTAAGGTGGCAGGTTAATAAATGCGACACACTGAAATCATTTGTACCAGATTATCTCTCCTTCCAAACTCTGACAGATGCTGTCTCCAGCTGGCGGAAAAAGTTTATAGGCGACTTGGATCTGGGGGTCTTCACACACTCCACAATGTTGGCTACCATCTCTTGTTTTAATGAGTCACGAATTGCCTGTTTATCTTCTGCTCCCTGCTGTTTCTGCATTTTCCCTTCCAGAACAATCCTAGAAACACATGCTGCCACAGACGCTAGAGCAATGTGTGAAGACATCCGAGCCAAATTATTATAAAGAACTCTTTCTTCTATGATATTAAAAAAGGTGGGGGAAGTCGCACATTGCTTTCTGAAATGCCACCTCAGATGTTCATCTTGACAGTGTCAATATGGCCTACCAGAGAAAGTTGGAGACATTCGAAACCTCAACAACTACACAAAATGACACCATAATTAGTGGCTTTTGTTGTGCATGTTCTGGCTCTGTTGAAACAGTTCTAAACACTTTGTTTAATGATGCTGCATTATATCAACACATGGCTTCCACCGGGCAAGTCGCTGTGCATAGGATTCTTCGACACAGAAAAAGCAGCAAGCCACCACTAAGCAGAGGCTCTTCCAGGCGCTTCCAGCATGTAGGAGCATATTGAGCTATTAAGAACAGAATATCAGATGGGCACGGTGTGTGGGACATTGTGAACAGCCTGATCTACCTGATTCTGGTCCCCAGGTGGCCCTACTACAGCTGAAACTCTGATCCACTTTAGGAAACATTCCATTTCACAGATACATGTACTTCTAAAAGTTGCTTGATTATATCGCTGCTGCAAACACGCCAACACACTCCAACATTTGACAACAGCCAAGTTGGAGACTGCGTTGTAGATAGAGGGAGAGTTATGCCTCCCCACTTAACTCCTCTTGAGAAAGTGATATTTTTGGAGGGAATAAGAAAAAAAATGAATAATGCCAAAATTTATGACCGAAATACATGTTTGTGTGAAGAGGTGGAATGGATAATAGAACACAAATGTATCCAAAAACACAGTAAAGAGTTGAGGAACAGTAGAATAATTTGAAGATGATCATCTCTTGTACAGCTTCTTTTTCTGTAAGAACTTCCACTATTGCACAGATGATCTAAATATGTTTTTTTATTGATTCAGTTTCAGCCCAACTAAATGCTGAAGACGGCTGTCATGCACAATGTTCTTGGCATCCCATCTAATAGATGCTTGTCAGAATTGTAAGGTGGTGCTTGGAGGATTGCCTTTGTGATTATACCACTCTTGGTGTGATGCTCTTTTTATGCTGTATTACATATATCCAAAACCGTTTCTTGGAAATAAAGTGGTGGAGGCTTCCCAGATAATAGGAGGGAATGGTCCCCAGCAAGGTGGCTCAGCCACTCTGAGATACAGCCCATCTGCTGACAGCAGGTACTCCTGTACAGCTTCAGTAGCACATTCTAGAAGAAAGAAAAGATATATTCCCAGAACACCAACCATACACGCCTTGAAGAGCTTTAGATTAAATGAAAGAAACCTCAGCTGACAACGCAGAATATAGCTTAAAAACTTACAGACTTAGAGAACTTCAAAGACCAGCATTTTGATGTATTTAATTTTACTAATTTAACTGGGTGAGGAAGTAACTAACTGCACCAGATTGAGTAATCAATAGACAGCTCATTATGTTCAACAGAGGGAAGGAGTTTGAATCACAGGCTGGAAACAATATTCAGGCTGGCTGAATAGAAATGAATGAAGCTCAGCTTCCGGGTCAAGGTTGAAGCTTGAATGAGAAGCATCACTGTCGCCTACTGAAGGAGAGATGTTTAACGGGACCCTCGGGCTGCGAGCGTCTTGAAACAGTCTTCGAAAATCTGCAGGGAGCGACGTCCTGGATTGCACAGAAAAAGGTTTTAACTGTCACACTGCGGCAATCGCCACCAAACCGCGCGGCTCATATTGTAAAATGCCACAACATTAACTTCACATACAGGAAGGGTTTCAAAGTCCGCAGTTCGTGGGTAGAACACCTTTGCCATTGAATTCTGGCTTCCAACAGAAACATTTTGTTTCTGCAGAAGCAGAAACAAAATGTGCACTTAAAACATTTAACTTATATTAACACGCGTCTTACTGTGCTATAAAAACAGCCTCAGGTTTCTAGTAAGGCATGCAAATCACTCGGCTTCAACTCAGTGGTCTATTTTGTAAGCTGGAGCCTTCGATTGCAACGTATAAACATAAATTCACGTTTACACATTCTTCCAAACATATTAGTGTTTAACCCGCCGATGGCTCGGTATCTCCTTTCATTTGGCCCCCTCTGCTACTAGAAAACTGCCAAATACTCCACTACTTGGTGGTGGGAAACAGCGTTTCCGAACAGATTTCACTGGTTGCTGTTAGACCACCCAATCTGTTTTCTCCCTTTTGGTTGTACTTCACCAGGAACAGAGTAGCAGAAGCCTTCCTACCCACTGAGTGTGTGGTTGACGTGTTGCTTGTGGTTTGCACTCGAGAGCTCCTTTGTGATGCACTAGGAATTTGTATATGTTATGTGGAATTTTGTGACTCACATTGTAGTGACTGTCATTAGGTTGCTTCATACCACACCAAGGTTAGGTAACCCTGAAAGACTGGAGCTTCCAAATCATACCTACTTTTAGACAGCCACAATCCCGCACTTTATTTACCAAGCACAATCACAGAGCTAGCTTATTTCTTGCCCAGTCAACAAGGAGTAATATGTGAATGTAAGTATATATATATATATATATATACATATATATATATATATATATATATATATATACTATAGAGCAGCAGGTGTAGCCCACGTGGGCTCAATCTCTGATCCTTTTATAGTGCAGCAATGGCTATAGGTGAAATCCAATTCAATAATTGACGCCTTCTAGAGTATCCAATCAGTTAAGTAAATGCAGGTATTGGGATCAACCTCCTTCATTCGAAGGTTGGCTGTCAGTTTGCAAATAGTAAACAAATAGATTTTAACTATTAGAATTGCTAGTTTGTACTGTGTATTTTAAAGAGTACCCACGATGATATAATTGTTTATCTAATGTGTGGGCTCACTGGGTTGCCCAATAAACCTGCAGGTCATTTATAATGTATTATTTAGTTATGTATATTTTATATTTATTTATGCAATATTGGATGTGAGATTAGATTGACATAAAAATGCACTTTATGTGAAGGAGGTAGTTTTTAAATGTTCATGTATTAATGCGCATTTTTTAACACTTATATTGACGTTTAATATTTCTTTTAGCCATTAATTGTTGTAAGGATATTGGTTAGTGTATGTACCCACTTGGGTAATATTCTCACATACACTATCCAATGTTGGATGTAGATACAAGAGAATCGGTATAACCGGTGTCTACTTATTGGAAATTCCATCAAAAAGTGTTCATGAATTAATGAGAACTTTTTTAATGTATTTATTTGCTTATTTTGCACATTATACATGTTTTCTGCTGCTACTGTATTATGAGGTGATTGTAACATTATGCCTCGTAGAATTTCTTTTATGTTTATTGCACTTTAATGAGCATGTCACGCGCTGCTCACTGTCACTTTAAAATGAAACTACTCCTTATGGCGTCATGTGATCAAGGCCTCTGGAAGGCCGAAACTCGTCATGGCGGTAGTGCTGGGTCTCGAATAAACACCTTGCACAAAATCCTGGGCCCGTATTCGTCTTTCCTGCATATTTGGAGTTTTGTGACGAAGTTCTTCCATATATATTATCTACTGGCGGTCGCCAGTAGATAGTTATAGTTACAACCTATTATCCATAGGAAATCCGCGACATTCTATTTGAAATAACTCTCTTGCCGGTTGACGTATCTTCGCCAAATTTTCTAACTTTGTGGCCCGCTCCGGTCCGCTCCTACCCTGAAAGTCTCGGGGGGATTCGTCAAGCGGGGGCCGAGAAAAAGGGGGTCCCAAAACGCGTTTTCCCCATGCACTTTTCCATAGGAAACTTTAGACACGGCTACAGCCCGAACTGCTGAACGGAATTACACCAAATTTGGCAAAGAGGTAGTTCTTGGTTCAGAAAGAACCCTTTTGTTAAATGGTGTAAATCCGTTCAGTAGTTGCTGAGAAAATGAAAAGTAAAAGTTAGTGATATCTATGGCCGAGTAGGGTCCGCGTACCCTCAGCGCACCCTGCGCGCACCGTCCCGATCACGAGCTGCATGTTAATTGGCTGTCAGCTGGCTGTCAACATTCCGATTCAGGAAATGTTGGCAGCCATTTTATCCCTCGGTAGAACCGAGGGACAGAAGCTAAGTGCGCAAAGCGCACAAAGGGGCAGGGTAGAAACACCCTGACCCCTAGGTTTGCTCAGGGGGTCCCACAAGGACCCCCTGGGCAAAAATAAATAATTTTTTTTAAAAATCGGCAGGATGCGCTCAGGGTGCGCGAATCCTGCCGAAAAAAATCGAAGCGCGGTCTCCGCGCTTCGATGTTAAGTGGCCCCCGGGTGGCCCAAGTCCCGGGGGCATGGTGGGGGGATAATTTAATGTGTGGGGGGCCTCAAGGGCCCCCAAGCCCCAGGGACCGCCACCCCCGGGGCTTTTTGAAAAATGGTGCGGGAGGGCTCTGAGCCCTCCCGCAGCCCCGAGGACCACCACCTCCCGGGGCTTTTTTAAATTAAAAATAAAACCAGTGTGGGGGGGCTCCAGCCCCCACACGCCCCGGGACCGCCACCTCCCCGGGGCACTAAACATTTTAATATGGGGGTCCGTTACGGACCCCAGAGCCCGAGGGACCACCACCTCCCCGGGGCTGTGTACTGAATGGGAGGGGGCCGCGCGGCCCCCTCCTGGAGCCCTTGATGGCCCTGGGGACCACCACCCCCAGGGCCGGCTCCTGCAGTGTCCCGGGGTGCCTACCCCGGGACACTGTAGTTTGCTATGGCAGGACGGGAGCCTCGCGGCTCCCGTCCTGCCATAGCAAGCTGCTTTGGATATTGGAAGAGAGAGCAGGGAAACCTGCTCTCTCTTCCAATATCCAAAGCGATGCTTTCCACATGGGGAGCAGCATGTCAGCTGCTCCCCATGTGGGACAGCAATGCCGGCTCCCAAGGGACGTGGGGAGCCGGCGGGACTGTGGGGGATTGGGGACCCCCACAGTCCCCAACGGAGAGGGCCAGCCCCGGGGGATGGGGTCCCCAGGGCAAGTAGTGGCCCGGGAGGGGGCCACGCGGCCCCCTCTCCAAAAAAGAGAAAAAAATGTTAAAAAAAAAATGGAAAGGCCGGCCCCGGGGATTGGGTCCCCGGGGCCTTAAAATGGCCAGAGGAGGGGGCCACGCTGCCCCCTCAAAATAATAAATATAGAGGCCATGCCCCGGGGATGGGGTCCCCGGGGCCAATACAGGCCCAGGGAAGAGGGGCCACGCGGCCCCCTTCCCGTTTTTTTTTTTTGTAATTTAAAAAAGGGGTAAGGCCCTGGGGGATGGGGTCCCCAGGGCCCAAAAAAGAAAAAAGGAAGGGGGCCACACAGCCCCCTTCAGAGAGACAAAAAAAAAACGATCGGGCCCGCAGGCCCCGCCCCCTTCCTTCACCACTCTGCAAACGCGCCCCTGGCGCGTTTGCAGAGGAGAACAAATTCCCCTTGAATACTGGGGGTCCCTGGGGGCCAACTAGCCCACCAGGAACCTCCAGTATGCGCCAGGGGCTGCCTTGCAGAGACGTGTAGAGAGGCCACACCCCTTTTTACACCTCTCTGCAACGCAGCTCTGTGGCGCTTTGGAGGTATATGGTGGGCTAGTTGGACTCCGGGGACCCTCAGGATTCAAGGGGACTTAATCCCCCAACTTAAAACGCGCCACGGGGCGCGTTTGCACAGTGGTGAAGGGAGGGGCGGGGCTTCAGGTGACATGTGTGCAAACAGGCCCCGTGGCGCGTTTTAAGATGGGGAATTAAATCCCTTTCAATCCTGAGGGTCCCTGGGGGCCAACTAGCCCAACAGGTACATCCAGAAAGCGCCACAGAGCTGCGTTGCAGAGAGGTGTAAAAGGGGTGTGGCCTCTCTACACGTCTCTGCAACGCAGCCCCTGGCGCATATTGGAGGTTCCTGGTGGGCTAGTTGGCCCCTAGGGACCCTCAGGATTCAAGGGGACTTAATCCCCCAACTTAAAACGCGCCACGGGGCGCGTTTGCACAGATGTCACCTCAGGCCCCGCCCCCTCCCTTCACCATTGTGCAAATATTCCTCTAAAATCAGCCGAAATACGAATTCCGATTTACTCACCTGTTATAAGGAGAGACCTCAGTGCTGTATCTTTCAGCCCAGTACTGGTCCTGAAAAGTAATTTTAACCGTACTTACCAGTAACTTGAATTTCCTTCCATAGGCTAACATTGACTGGTTTCAATTGGAAATTCTTCTAAGTGTGGAGTTTTGGAACTTTAAAATATTCCTGTAAAATCAGCCGAAATACGAATTCCGATTTACTCACCTGTTATCAGGAGAGACCTCAGTGCTGCATCTTTCAGCCCAGTACTGATCCTGAAAAGTAATTTTAACCGTACTTACCGGTAACTTGAATTTCCTTCATAGGCTAACATTGACTGGTTTCACTTGGAAATTCTTCTAAGTGTTGATTTTTGAAACATACAAATATTCCTCTAAAATCAGCCGAAATCCGAATTCTGATTTACTCACCTGTTATCAGGAGAGACCTCAGTGCTGCATCTTTCAGCCCAGTACTGGTCCCGAAAAGTAATTTTAACCGTACTTACCAGTAACTTGAATTTCCTTCCATAGGCTAACATTGACTGGTTTCACTTGGAAATTCTTCTAAGTGTGGAGTTTTGGAACTTTAAAATATTCCTCTAAAATCAGCCGAAATACGAATTCCGATTTACTCACCTGTTATCAGGAGAGACCTCAGTGCTGCATGTTTCAGCCCAGTACTGATCCTCAAAAGTAATTTTAACCGTACTTACCGGTAACTTGAATTTCCTTCCATAGGATATCATTGCCTGCTTTTGCTTGAAAAAGTCTTCTAAGTGTTGATTTTTGGAACTTTAAAATATTCCTCTAAAATCAGCCGAAATCCGAATTCTGATTTACTCACCTGTTATCAGGAGAGACCTCAGTGCTGCATCTTTCAGCCCAGTACTGATCCTCAAAATTAATTTTAACCGTACTTACCGGTAACTTGAATTTCCTTCATAGGCTAACATTGACTGGTTTCACTTGGAAATTCTTCTAAGTGTTGATTTTTGAAACATACAAATATTCCTCTAAAATCAGCCGAAATCCGAATTCTGATTTACTCACCTGTTATCAGGAGAGACCTCAGTGCTGCATCTTTCAGCCCAGTACTGGTCCTGAAAAGTAATTTTAACCGTACTTACCAGTAACTTGAATTTCCTTCCATAGGCTAACATTGACTGGTTTCACTTGGAAATTCTTCTAAGTGTGGAGTTTTGGAACTTTAAAATATTCCTCTAAAATCAGCCGAAATACGAATTCCGATTTACTCACCTGTTATCAGGAGAGACCTCAGTGCTGCATGTTTCAGCCCAGTACTGATCCTCAAAAGTAATTTTAACCGTACTTACCGGTAACTTGAATTTCCTTCCATAGGATATCATTGCCTGCTTTTGCTGAAAAAGTTTCTAAGTGTTGATTTTTGGAACTTTAAAATATTCCTCTAAAATCAGCCGAAATCCGAATTCTGATTTACTCACCTGTTATCAGGAGAGACCTCAGTGCTGCATCTTTCAGCCCAGTACTGATCCTCAAAATTAATTTTAACCGTACTTACCGGTAACTTGAATTTCCTTCATAGGCTAACATTGACTGGTTTCACTTGGAAATTCTTCTAAGTGTGGAGTTTTGGAACTTTATAATATTCTTCTAAAATCAACCAAAGTACGAATTCCAATTTACTCACCTGTTATCAGGAGAGAACCCAGTGCTGCATCTTTTAGCCCAGCACTGACCCTGAAAAGTAATTTTAACCGTACTTACCAGTAACTTATATTTTCTTCCATAGGAATCCTTTGTCTGGTTTTCAGCAGAAAAGTTTCAAAGTGTCGATTTTCACAAACTACAAATATTCCTTAAAAATCGCCTGTATGACTTAAACGCATTCTTTCAACTGTTTACAGGAGATGCACCAGTGCTGGATCCAGGATCCAACACTGAGTAACAAAAAGTAACGATAACAGTTTTTACCTCCTAAGTGAATTTCCTTCCATAGGATAACATTGGTCATTCTATGAGAAAAAGTTTCTAAGTGTCAACTTTTAAAGTACAATAATATTCCTTAAAAATCACGACTGTAACCAAAACGCTTTTACTCAACTGTTTACAGGAGATGTCCCAGGACTGAATCTAGGATCCAGTCCTGTGGTTAGAAAAAGTAATCCATAAAGTAACTAATTGCATTTAACTAGAAATTCACATTGAGCTGAATGTTGCATTGTGTTTGAAAATGTGTTGCCCATTGCAACAACTGTAACTACTGTACTTAAAAGTCTATTGCCTATGTGCAAAGTATTTAAACTAAAGTAATTCATTCTGAGAAAGTATTTTTTGTAATGTATAATATAATTACAATGTAATTTAAAAAATAAAATATGTAAAAAAAATGTTTTCTAAAAATTTCGAAATCAGTATGAAAAAATGTATATAACAATTAATACATTTAAAAATTGTCATTTACAAAACCTTTGAAATTCACTGAAAAAACCGTAGGTTTCAGACATGTTATAGTTACAAATTAGCATTTAAAAAACCTTTGAAATTCACTGAAAAAACCATAGGTTTTAGGGACGTTATAGTTACAAATTAGCATTTAAAAAACCTTTGAAATTCACTGAAAAAACCATAGGTTTTAGGGACAGTTATAGTTAGTTGGACATTGCACTCGTACAAAACCCGTGAAATTCCCCCGTTATAGTTAGTTCAGCTAACTATAACTTGCGCCCCACAATGCACTGCTGATGACGTCACATATTACATCACTCATGACATGGTCAGTGACATCACTGATGACATCACTGATGACATCTCAAATGACATCACTGATGACATCATCCACGTGATAATCTGATGCAGCTCTTCACACCCTAATATAACCTTTGATACACCCAATCTAAATTACAGACTGCCATTCGCAAAACCATAGACACTCCAACACCAATAACCACATACCCACTCACTGATTCTTAGGTTTACACACACACATCCACTCACTCACCCGTACAGTCACTCATACTTATGGTCACTCAATACAGGACTATCATATGCACTCTTACTCCTATATAGACACTCAAACACCGCCACTCATCCATAGAGGTACTCACACACCTAGTCAGTCATGCAAATAATTAAACACACTGCCATTTACTCACCTATACAGTTATACACACACCAGCTCACTTAATCATACAAATACTAGCACATTGTTACGCTCTTATACAATCACTGATACAAGCACACACTCATCCATACAGCCACTATCACAATCACTCACTCTCGCTTATAGCTATTTATATACTCCAACACACATATATACTGCCTTTCACATATGTAGTTACTCACACATGTACTACTGGGACATACATTCACTCAATAACACACTCTTACACACACTTACCCACCCATACAGTCTATCACAGATGCACTCTTGAAACCATCCACCCAGTGAATCACCCACTCACACATCTATGCACAGTCGCACACACCCCATCCACACAAACACTCAGGCACCCATACAGATACTCAGACAACAAATCAATAACTCTTATAGACACTCATGTAGCTATTCACAAACCAATGCAGCCACTTACACAGCAACAGACAGATACAGACATTCACCCAGTTTAGTCACTAACCCATGCATTCAGTAAGATACGTTTAATCACTCACTTATAGAATTAGTCACGCACCTACTAAATCATCCATACAGACACTTATACACCCACTCATTCTTCAATACGCCTTTCCCTATATATATAAAAAATATTTAAACTTTACAGAAACACACAGTCACTGGATGATGTCATCAGTGATGTCATTTGAGATGTCATCAGTGATGTCATCAGTGATGTCACTGACCATGTCATGAGTGATGTAATATGTGACGTCATCAGCAGTGCATTGCGGGGCGCGAGTTATAGTTAGCTGAACTAACTATAACGGGGGAATTTCACGGGTTTTGTACGAGTGCAATGTCCAACTAACTATAACTGTCCCTAAAACCTATGGTTTTTTCAGTGAATTTCAAAGGTTTTTTAAATGCTAATTTGTAACTATAACGTCCCTAAAACCTATGGTTTTTTCAGTGAATATATATATATATATGAACACAAACTCCGGTTTCCTTCCAAACTCGGACGCTGACACAGGGACTCGGACTCAAATTAAAAGACTTTCAGACTTTTATTCCTTCGGTAACGCGTTTCGCCTGCTATATATATATATACATACAAACATGACTAAGTCTCTCCTGCATCTCTTTCCTTTACCTCATGTTGCTTAAGTGCAGCTACAGGTTCCCCTCAAGTGACCTGATTTAACCAACTATTGTATCACACCAAACATACATAGGATACACACCATGCAAAATTAACTAAGTAGCAACATACTGTTCCTCTCACAAAATTCAGTGGGGCCCAACGAGCGAACGGAAAGGCTATAACAACGCTATAGCACAATGCAATAAAATATGTACTTCCGATGCAAACAAAGATGAAATGTTTCTGTTTTAAAACTATGTTGACTTAACAAAAATCAGTAACCATAAAATGTATCAAAACCACAACAACACTTCCACCTCCTCACAAAATACAACAATTAGTATTTAAAAAGATGGCTCTTGTTCCAGTGCTGGCAGTCCTGTGTCAAGTTTTGCCAGGCTGGCAAGAATGTCACCTTGAGTGGCTAGAAATAGTGTTGCATTCCTTTCAATTTGGAGGATTGTGGTTTTGCATGGATTTGCTGGTGCTTCAGCATTGCCTCCAAAAGAGGTGGTCTGGGGGCTGATGCTGCTAAGACAGCAGCATTCAGTAGCTGGTTGGTGGCCACCATGGGTGGATTGTGCATTAGTAGCAAGCCTCACTGCCTTCCCCTCCTCCTCTTTGGCCTCAAGCTGGACCACTACTGCTGGGCTTCTGTAGGTGTTGCTGTTTGTTCCTTATCCTCTTAGCTTTCTTCCTCCATGCTATTGCCCTGTTGTTGTCTTAAGCAGGAAAGAAGAAAAGGCATTAATCAATGAATTAACACAAAGCACCTGGGTCAGTACATTTCCCCTCCCAGAACTATATCCCTCCATCCTCATTTATTATCCTACAAATAAATATCTTCTTTGTACCCTACTGTGTTATTACATGTTATTTATGTGACAGGTTTGTAATATCCTTGTTCGGTTTTTCTTGGACAAGGTGGCAAAGATCTATGCCTCTTTTCCAGCGGAGTCTAGAGAATCCGCATGCCTAGGCTCCTAGTGTGAATCTACTGAGGATAGCTCAGGGATGCAGCATTTTAAATCTATCAGTTTTGAGGAGCTGTCCGCATTGCTCACGTCTGTCAAGTCGAGTTCTCCTCCCGACCCAGTTTCGCCCTCCATTTTGAAGTGAGGCATGGCAGCTGTTTTGCCTGTGGTTCATAAGCTACTTAACAGCTCCCTGGCGGCTGACCAGGTTCCGCAGTGGTGGAAGCATGCAATGGTAGTCCCTCTCCTTAAAAAGGCACTGTTGGACCCTACTAAACCTGAGAACTACCGACCTGTTTCATTGATTCTACTCTTGGCCAAAGTAATTGAGAAGCATGTCAATCAACAGCTCTTTTTGTTCATTGAGGCTAGCAATATTCTTCACAGGACACAGTCGGGGCTCTCCCTGCCTATAGTATGGAGTCGGTACTGCTCTTAGCCTCTGAATCCATATGCCAAATTCTGTACTCCAGAGACACAGCTGCTCTTTTGATGCCGAATCTCAGCACGGCATTCAGCACTGTGTCACACAATCTGCTTATTGAGCGTTTGTGGAGTTGCAGTGTCGGCCCAAGACCTTGCGGTGGATTGCCTCTTTCTTTCAGGGATGCACCTTTCAGGCGTGTCATAAGCCACACCATTCCAAAGTGTTTCAGAGCTCCTCCCTGAATCCAACTTTATTTAATATATATATATATATATATATATATATATATATATATATATGCTCCCCCTGGCTAAGATAATTGAACGCCACATTTTCACAGTGATCACGTATGCTGATGATACTCAGCTTATCATTACCCTCTCCCAGGATGCTGCAAACACAGCTACCTTGCTAAGCTCGCATCTCGAGGAGGTTGCCGGGTCAATGGAGCAAACTGCTTGAAGTTGAATGCAGGGAATACAGAGGTCTTGATCCTGGGCAAACAACCTAACATCTGGTCGACTTTCCGGTGGCCTGAAACTCTTGGCCCTTTACCTAGCCCCAAGCCCAGGGTTATAAACCTAGGTATGTGGTTCGATCAGAAGCTGTCTTTTGACAGCCAAATCACAGCTTTGGCTGGGAAATGATTTGGAATGCTTAAGACCCTCAAAAAGATCCTTAGCCTGCTCCCAGAATCCACAAAGTCCAGGTCTTAAACATTCTAGGCTGGACTACTGTAACATGTTGTACCTGGGGGTGTCACAGTCTCATATGATGCGACTCCAATGAGTGCAGAATGCAGCGGCTCGTTTGCTACTTAATCTTTGAAATGTGCCCCCATGGGGTCTTAGCCTGTTCAGCTATACTGGCTTCCTGTGGAGCAGAGGCTTTCAATCAAGGCCTTGTACTACTGCTATAAAGGTCTCACAAATAGAAGCCCTCAGTACTTGCAGCCTTTCATTCAACCCTATGCCCCTCTGAGGAACCTCAGATCGTTGCGGTCTAGGAGAGTTTTGATTCAGAAAGTTAGAAGAGTGCGTCTTTGTGGCAGCCCTTCTAGCTTCCTAGCATCCAAACTCTGGAATCCACTGTCGCTCTCTGTCCGTCAGGCACCCTTGGAAATTCTCTTCTGGAAAAAACTAAAAATCTGGTTGTTCAGATTGAATTGATTCTTTGAGTTTTTGTCAGTGAGAAGCACACGGGATCTTGGACCTTCATTGCTGGGACACTTTGTTCCGAAGTTGCTATGCGCCTTATAAGTTCTATCATTATTATTATTATTATTACTGTAGAGGTTGGGTAAGTTTTACTGTAAGTGATAGTTTAAGGGTTAGTGTCTGCCACTAGGATTTGGGATAGTAGATGAGGTTAAGCTTTAGGTGATGTATTAGGAAGGGTCGGAGTCACAATTTTTTGTAATTCTACTGTTTTACCTCTTCTTTATTAAAATCCAAAGTTTTCTATTCTGAATTTCAACCTACAATGCCCACAAAGTGTGTTTATGAAAGGGAACAAGTACCCTGGCTTCCACTTCTGCCTCCTAGTCCCCAATCCACCAAATGTAGCAATTAATTGTAAGTAGCTCACTGCACAATTCTTCTGCTTATAATAGCCCAATATACACAATTAAGTTCTGCACTGCATGTTAGAGAAACACATCTCTGGAGCCTGAAGTCCTGTGGTGGGACATGGTGCTGCAGGGAATTGTTTTGCCCACTATCAAGCATAGCTGTCATTAGCCCGCTGAATGGCAGCAAGGAAACATATTTGCCACTACAACAAGTGCACAGCAAGCAACATACTTGCCATTTCACTCCCTGATACCAGAAAACATTCTTGCATCTTCCAGGACAGTCAATAATAACATTCTGATTCAGAGGTTAAGTCTCCCATTGCCTCTCAGAGTATGCATGACCTTGTTTTGACAACTGTTTTCTTAATATTACGGACTTTCTATGAAAAATTCTGATGATGATAACTGCTCTTTTAATATTATGGACTCTTTATGAAATATTTTTATGATTATTACGTGTATAATACTATGTACGACAATTGTTTTTTGATACTTACGGATTTTTTATGAAATGTTTTTATGACTATGAATTGTGTATTTTTGATGTAATGTTTTTATGACATTCTTTTATATAAAGATTGGAAGTGAATAAACAACTTATGTAAACTTACCTTGAGGGTACTGGACGTTATGTTGTGACTTCATAATATTGAACAAACTGCTTTATTAACCTCCGTTTTGCTAGCTCTTTACCCACCGACATTAGTTCAACGTGTGATCTTTCACTACTGGTAGGGACCCTTTTGCTTTATATGATTTCCCTGTCCCGAATTGGATTGTAAGGGGGCTTCCCTTTGTTTTTTCCTGACCTTGTTTCCAGCCATATTTTTTGATGTTTTTAATTCTCACTTAATAAAGCGTGCATGTCTTTTCACTAGCGAGAGATATTGTATACAGCAAGGGGTTTGGAGCCCCCCCCATTGCTTACCATCATTGTCATTCTTATTTGCTGCTTTCTAAATGGGCAGCGTGCGCCAGCCTCACTTCCTCTTCTTTCATGTGGAGCACGGACCAAGCACTGATTGCTTCATCTTGATTACTGCCCTTCCATTACTCATGCTGTGATTGAGGTAGTATTTACTTCTTCCCCTGTTGTCCATATCTATGTTACTTCATGTCTGTGTTGCTGCTTCTCCTCCCACTTCACTTGCTGGCTGGGCCATAGCATTTGTTTCTGATTTTAGCCAGGTTGCCCAGCAGATTCGTGCTTTATATCAAGGCTAAAAGACATTGGTAAAGCCATTGGGTCTCACATAGGCGAGAGCTATTGGTTCTGCCAATGCTTGTTGTAAATTTAAGCCAACTCTGCAACTGTGAGCATTTGATATAGATTTGAAAAAAACAGTTATAAAGCACATGGATCTGCAATGTCAATGGCAGAGCACTAATGGCAACAATGAGGCACACTTATAAAAAGCTTAATTGCATTTTGAAAAAAAAAACAATTATGAAAGGAGCAGCCATTGCCTGTCCCTTCATCAGCATTACACTTTATTGCTCCTTAAACAAGCATTGGCATAGCCAATAGGTCTCGCCTTTGGGACCTCATAAGTATTTAGCCATGCAGCCCATTATCCTGAGTGCTGCATCATCTACTGTTCTCATTCAGCCATACACAATGCCCTGTATGTGAAACACCATTTGGAGCTTGTAAGCAATGCACTGAAGCAACGTATTTTTCAAGAGCTTCAATGCCTTATAAGGGTAGTATAAAAATACAATAATAAAATACCACGTTCCAAGCGGCACAGGCCATTCACTAAATGAATATTAAGGGAACAGAGAACTAAAACAAGGACAAGATGTGGTCTAGTGCCCAGGTTGAACTCCAAGAACAAATACTATGCAGAAAAATGATAATATTCTGGACCAAAAAGCCTAGATATCATTCGGCACATGGTGTTAAGGGACGCTAATATTTTCACTAATATTCACAGGCATACAAATAAAGTTGTTAACATGTAGTATCACTACAGAAATACCATCTGTGTTTTCTAATATTCCATTCAGTTACATGAATGTGGAAAGTGTTATATAATGACAAAATCTGTGTAACACACAGTAAACAAAAATGCATCTATGTTTCTCTAATTATGAGAAAGAGGTCCAACGTCAGTGAAGTAAGTATTTTTTCAAGTTCTATGTCTCAACGCATTTTAAAAAAAAATGAACCTGGTACCAATATAGCTTATTTATTTATGCATGTTGGTCACACTCTTCCTGAAGGGTATTATGCCATCTTCTGGAAATCCTCCTCAAAGCAGAAAAGTGACACTCTTTTGTTTAGGTTGGCTTGAAGTTCGAACCACCAGCTGCTGCAGGACATATCTTATGTTGCTTTGTATAGCGCACTATTCACTCGCTTGGGTATGCAGGCGCTTGCTGGACATACACAGGCAAGCACTGTAATATGTGAAATTGATATTTGACCTCGGCCTGTGCCATTCCCTTCAGTGCGTATGAATGCATGTGTGGATGTGCTGTTTACACGCTTGAACTTTCAGTGTGTGTGAATGCATGTGTGGACGAGCTGTTTACATCATTGAACATTCGGTGTGTGTGAATGCATGTGTGCACGTGCTGTTTACACGCTTCAACCTTCTGTGTGTGTGAATGCATGCATGAATTGATGTGTTGTTAACACGTGCGAACCTGGCTGAAAGACAGCACAAAAGTAGCGGAGCGCTGCGCAAGGACAAAGGCAGAGACATCTTCAACATGAGATTAGAAGACGTAGCTGGTTTGTGGACTCTTACTACAACACGATGCTGTGTTTTTGAAAGAAGTGAGTCAATTTTGACGGCAGCAAATAACCTTTAAAGCTACCAGCTTCGCTGCTAATGATCACAATGATTGTAAAAAAGTAACCCTGGGCGTAGTGGGCATAGCGGGGCTACGCGGAGGTCCACGGAGTCTCAAACAAACTCCGTGGAGCTCCGCTACGCCACCCGCCTCCACCCCCCCTATTACAAGTAAGTAAATATTAAGTAAAAATACATTTAAAACCACTTACCTACGTACTGCGGCGTCCCCGAGCTGCAGTCCTCATCTTCCTCGCCGAAAGGGCAATCCTGGTGAAAACTGCGCATGCGAGAAATGCACATGCGCGGGCGCGCGCGCATGCGCAGTTTTCACCAGAATTACCCATATGGCGAGGAAGATGAGGACTGCAGCCCGGGGATGCCGCAGTACGTAGGTACGTGGTTTTAAATGTATTTTTACTTAATGTTTACTTACTTGTAATAGTGGGGGTGGAGGCGGGGGCTGGCCTACTCCGCTCTGCCCGCGGAGTGTGTGGAGATTTGCCTTCTCCGCGGAACGCGAAGAAGGCAAATCTCCGCACACTCCGCGGGCGGAGCGGTGGTCTCCGCCCGGGGTTATAAAAGAGTTGTATGTCATTGTCAAAGAGTTGTGCTGAGCGTTGCTGGCCTGTGGACTTGAAAAGCAGTGTGATGTCTCGCAGTGTTCTCCGGTGTGCATCCGGCCTGTCTAGAAGGTGAGAGAATTTCACACTATTCCACATCAATCTTTAGCTTTCTGCTCAGTATGAGCTGGGCAGCACTGTTAAAAACTAGCAGAAAGAAGTTAAGCACAAATATGGGGAGGGTCGGTGTAATAAGTGAATAGAACCAAGACCAGTTGGATTTCCATGTAGGTTTATTGTAGATATTGTAGATCAGGAGTCACAACATGGAGTAGTACAGAATTAGATGTAGAGTAGGTCTTCTCTACAGAGCGAGCCCCACCAGGAGCAGCTTCCTTGCTGCTCAGCCCATCCTCTCAACTGACACTCAACACACAGTCATACCAGCATTCTATTACCTCACCACACATACCAACAGTCCAAGAACATCCACACTGGCTGAGCAGCAAGGCAGAGAAGCAGGAAAGGTGCAATACACTAAATACCAGTATACTACACACCTTCCCCCTTTAATGAACAACAAAAGAATTATGAAAGCAGTAAGCATGTAAGCATAGTAAAAGCATAAATAAACATAGGAGTAAAACATTGCATTAATTAACAAAAATGACAACACACCTCTTCCCCTTTTTACGGATTAAATGAAGAAAAGTAGAAAATGCAATACGTTAAACCATAATTACAATAAAAGATAGATCTAGTAACAAAGGTCTGAAAAAGAAACAGAATAGGTCAAGGAATTCACAAAAATAAGAAAGAGGATGTGAGAAAAAGAGATCTCCCACCGTATGTTCAAGAAAATTAAACAAACCACAGAAGAAAACAGGAACTTGACATCTAAGTCACCAGCAGGACACACCAGTTGGCCAGACTAGTATGGAAGTGATAAACAGAGAACGTCAACCAATGAAAAATTAGCGAAAGACAAGAAAAAACACTTTCAAAGAGACATAACGCAAGACTCTCTCACTCACACCCGCAAGAAAAAGGTTGGGTACGCTCCAACATAGAATTCTTGAATGAAGAAAACTAGAGAGGAGAAAAAGAGGGGTGAAAACTCCCCCTTGTTGAATTTTAAAATAAATCCAACATGACAGTAAGTATGTGAGAAATCACGCACAGGTACCATGTGATAAGTGAAAACGCACTCTGTCATAACAGTAGATCCCAAGAACAGGGGATTTAAAAATATAGGTGACGTATCCACACAAGTGAATGTCACATAGCCAGTAGGCTATTACAATGTATAACTTAAATAAGGTGACGTATCCACGCATAAGTGGAGGTCACATAGCCGGTAGGCTATTCCAATGCATAACTTAAATAAGGTGACGTATCCACGCATAAGTGGAGGTCACATAGCCGGTAGGCTATTCCAATGCATAACTTAAATAAGGTGACGTATCCACGTATAAGTGGAGGTCACATAGCCAGTAGGCTATTCCAATGTATAACTTGAAGTGACATATCCACACACAAGTGGAATCATATATAACCAGTAGGCTATTATAATGTATACTAAAATCAACTTACAAAGAAAGAATCATGTAAAACCCATAGGTGACAAATCCACGTACCGGTGGGTGGTCACATAGCCAAAAAGGCTAATTCAACAATAACCTTGTAAAACAATATAGGTGACAAATCCACTTACCGGTGGAAGGTCACATAGTCGTAAAGACTATTTCAATATAAACTTTATATTAATCCACACACAATAAATATGCACAGGCGAAGTCTCTAAAGAAAATCTCACTCTAAAATTCCTGCCAAAAACTGTGAAAAATTCGACCTCCAAATATTTGTGAAGGTGCAATTGCAAACATTTACATTTCTAAAATAGACATGAGAATAACAAGATGTGCATCATTCAGAAAGAAAAGCACCAAATATATGATAACAATGTGGATTACAGGAAAAGAAACTGAAAATACATAAATTCCCCATGAAGAGAAATGCATTTTTTTTTAAATAAATAACTTATATACTGAATAACATGCCCAGTATATGGTGCTCTAAGCACAGTATAAATAACATAGGTGACTCTCACAACATTGAATGAGAAACCACTTTAAATATAGCTTTCATAACTTCGCCGTACAGATGACAGTCTAAAACCTTGCTGTATGAACCAGTACTCCTTTAGTATTGCCGCTTTATAGGTTGTTCAACATTTCATTATCTCGTTTGTTTGCTAAGAATAGAATGTCACTTGGAGATCTGTAAAGCTGCAGCAACGTTTGTTGGCTAATGAAAGAATGCACCTTCAAAGTCCGATGGCATCAATACACTGGAATGACGATATCCAGAAATAAGAAGTTCCTGGAAGTCCCAAAATGGCGGTACGTTTTTGACGCTGAGCCGAATGGCTCAAGGCACGTTTGTGCAACCGGGCGTCTAGGAGCAGGCCCAGCACGAAGAGACAGGGCGAGAGAAGGCTGCATGATGACATCACAGGACGAGAATGCCGGTAAGATCGCGTGCCTGGAAACACGCGCTGTTTAACTTTCAAATTCAGACTGCAGTTAAACATCCTCGTCGCCAAATGTAATAAGTGAATAGAACCAAGACCAGTTGGATTTCCATGTAGGTTTATTGTAGATATTGTAGATCAGGAGTCACAACATGGAGTAGTACAGAATTAGATGTAGAGTAGGTCTTCTCTACAGAGCGAGCCCCACCAGGAGCAGCTTCCTTGCTGCTCAGCCCATCCTCTCAACTGACACTCAACACACAGTCATACCAGCATTCTATTACCTCACCACACATACCAACATTCCAAGAACATCCACACTGGCTGAGCAGCAAGGCAGAGAAGCAGGAAAGGTGCAATACACTAAATACCAGTATACTACAGTCGGGCGAGGGGAAGAGCAAACTAGTATCTCCCCACTCACTGTACTTTCTTGCTGTACGGCATCAGCTAGGCTCCAGTTACACACACACCTTCTTAGAGGCCATCCAACCTTGCACACAAGGAGGAGACTTGAGGAACAGAGGCCTTTCTCCCCGGTGCCACCACCCAACTCCAGCAGCACTAATTACGGCGTCAAACAAGATATAAATATTTTACAAAACCCCTCCTTTAAATGGGGGTCCCACACCAATTGCCACAAGACCTATCTTTCTTAAAACTCCCTTATAATTAACTACAGCATTATGCATGATTTTTTACCTCTGCAATAAATTGGAGGAAAAATGCTGAAAGAAACAAGAGTTCCAAAAGGCCAAATGATATTTAAACAGTCTGATTCAACCAATACAGCACATGAAGAGCCACCGCCCCACCTTATTTGTCTATTTATAGCGATTTATTTTTAAACACACAGCACTGGCCGAGGTATACGACATTGGCTTTTAAATGAACCACAGCTTCGCCTGTGAATACGGTGCACCTCAAGGCACATGCTTATTTAGGAGCATTTGTCTACTTCTGGGCGCTGCACCAGCATAGCACAAGAGAACTCATTTAGCTGTTGTTTTGTCAACTGACTGTCTCATGAGAGGGTTGGCACATCTAGGCTATCAGCAGTGAAACGGACAACAGATACCTCCAGGGGAGGTTTGGCAGCTATGGGAATGGATGCACCTTTACTGCGACACCAAATAAAGCAAGACCCAGATTGATGAATGCACCCTGACAGACTTTATGGACAGTAAAAACAAAAGCTACTCCATATGTGAACCGATTGTACTCGTGACAAACGGGAGTTGTACGTTTGGGCTGTTTACAAGACCTCTGAGTTTTACTAATGCCCACCTGACAACCCTGTGTTATTTACCTATGGTGTGAAAAATGCACAACAAAAGCAGACTATGAAAGTGCGTGCCCTTTCAATTTTGGAAGAGGTATTACAAAAATAATATTTTTCTCGGGATTCCCAGGTCAAACAGGATTACTTTAGAAGCCATCCCAGAGTCATTGGATGATCATCCAACTACTCTAGAAGTCATTTTCACATCATCAGACATCATCAAGCTCTTGAAGTTATCAGCAGACTTTAGAAACTTGAGCTCGATGACTTGAAAATGAGCATCTGATGACTTCACAAGGTGTGACTATTCCTGATGACTTCAGGAGGATCTAAGAATGAGTATGTGATGACTTCACAAGGTGTAACTATTCCTGATGACTTCGGGAAGATTTAAGAATGTGTATTTGATGACTTCACAAGGTGTGACTATTCCTGATGACTTCAGGAGGATTTAAGAATGAGTATGTGATTACTTCATAAGATCCAATTGTGCTTGATGATTTGAAAATAAACATCCAAATCTCCACTAGCATCATTTCTTTTTAACATTATTAAATTGCTCCTAATGTTTTGAGACTGATTATACTTCTAGTGCAGATGGGTAATTGGAGAAAAATGTAACACACAAAAGCCAAAAGTGACTGCAGTGATCAAATATGAGATGGGCCACTGCGAGGAAATATGCAGCTGCACAAGCAGAGTTTTCAACTGACCCTATGCCACAGGTTTAATTTCAGCCAGTCGTTGATTTGTCGCCCAAAACATTGAGCAGGAAAATGATAGAATTGAAACTACAAGTTCCAGAATGCCTAGTGGTATTGACTACTTAATGGTGGATCTTGTGTAATAAGTCAGGATGGCAACAACGTACCAGGTTTGGGTCTCAGCATGTCCATGTAATCTTTGTTGCAAGCATCATAGCTGCCAGTTTCCCAGGTCCCTGCTAGACTAGTTACTCCAGTCTCATGTTATTCTTAGAATTCTGGGACTTGCAGTCCTGGTTTTGTACTGGTTTTATATATTTTTTAAGACTACAAATCCCAGATTTATACGGAAAAAAGGGACTGTCCCAACTAGTCATGCATTGACATGGGAAAATTGTCAACTATGACGTATCTACATACATTTTTGCAGAAGTGCCTTTTAGGTTGAGCCTGGGCAGCGCATGCGCTGCTCTGTGAGGCATGCTGTATTAAGGTTAGGCATAGAAGCTCCGCCCATTTCAAGCCCATCTCTTCAATTGGCTCCTGTTACTGTCCTTGCTAAATTGTTGCTTTTCATTTGTAAATAGGATACTAGTCCCTCCTTGGTACCTTCTTGTCTGCATTTGTAACCTCCCATAATGACTGGACTTTTTACTTGTGTCGTTACACGGTCTGTTTGATAAGTCGGTGAGCACTATTTTCTTTAATGATGTTCTCCTCTTCCACCCACGACATCGCAGCACGCGGCTCGCTTTTATAATGTATTTATTTAAATTACAGCACGGTCCACTTTAACTATAGCGGCTGCGCTTATTTAAATAATTAATTTACAGAGGGAGCCACTTTCACTCTAGTGGCCGCACTTACTTAATTACCAGCTTGGGCTGCTTTCACTTTAGCAGCCGCGCTACAGAACTACACATTTTTCACACTGCACAGTAGAGCACAAATGTCAGTTTCGACATATCTGCTGCACTAAAGCATATTTTGTACAGTCTGCACACAGAGATGCAGCAATGCAGTTGGCCCGTTTTCAGAATCCTACAATAATGCACATATTCACGCAGTCTCCACAGTGCTGCACTAATGCACGTTTTACCCAGTTTGATAGTGATACATGAATGCACCCAGCTTTTAGGCTCCCGAAGTAAGGCGCGTGTTGCACATTTTCATTAAAACCGCAGTAATGCGCATTTGCCTAATCTCCACAGTGCTGCAGTTGTGCTCATTTGTGATTAGTCATCCTAGCCGCACATTAATGCACATTTGTTTAAGTTCTGCAAAGCTTCAGATGCTTTGCAACTGCATAAAAATGCAATAAAGCACACATTAGCACATTTTTCACAATGCTTCTGTAATCTACAGTATCCGATTTTCACAATGCCACACTGATCCACATGGAACTCCAAATTCTACAGTGCTGGACTAGCGGAAATATCTGTCTCTTTGCCACAATGCCACCCCACGCTTCCCGATCAACACAATTATGCAGTAGCGAACTTATCTGTCCTACTTATGCAGTGCTGTAGTATTGCCCATTTGGGCTTGGTTTTTACAATGCACAGTGATGCGCATATGTACTACAGCAAATACATCATGCTTTCATTAATACACACTGACAAACACATACTAGCTCGCAGGCGCGCAACGCCCATTGGGCTCAAAGGGCTTCAGGCCCCCCCCCTGTCGTGTGTGGCAGCCCGGGCTGAGACAGCTTCCTGGGCACACATACAGCCGCACCCGAGTACTTCACAGGTCTTTAAAAGACCATTTGCTTGTAAATGAGGCTCTGTTGTTTTTCACCCCATTTTAGAGCCCCTGCATCCCCACTCTGCCTATTGCTGGAAGAATTAGCCCCCCCCGACATTTTTTCTTAGCCCCCCCCCCCCGAAATTTGGCTCTAGTTGCGCCTCTGCTAGCTCGCATACAGACACAGGCTGAAGTACAGGCAGGCAAACAGACACACAGTTGTGCACCTGTTTTGCACCCATTCCCCCGTTTATGCACATCCAATCTCTACGTGACAACACAAGGAAACTCTTGCGGAGATCGGAAACAGTGGGAGAAATACTATCTCCAATTAACTTCAATTACGGGCTTGTTTAAGTGTAAGCCAAACAAAAATAAGGTTACTGACTGCTGAAAAAAATCAGAATTCTGCAAACTAAATCGGAGCGCTTGTATTTAAACTTTGCTAAAAACAGTTTTCTGAAACTCTAAGGGGCATATTCACAAGAACGTGCGCTAAACATCTCCAAAAAATGTTAACGCAACTTCACACATCGCAGTCTATCGCGGGAAAATAACCCCGTGTTAACATGGAATTCACAACACGGCGGTACCATGCGATAGCCTCCCGAAACCGTGGCCAATGTCCGCGATACAACCACCGCGACGGCGATAAAAACACAAACCCCAAGGCGTAAAAAGACGCGATGGGCCCAAAAGCGATAAGAAAACAGTGATAACCAGCGAGAGGCCAACAATACCCACGCGTAATGCGGGAAAAAGCACAAGAACAGCATACGGAAAATGCCACTAAAAAGGAAATGAACTGCGGAGTACCACGGATGCACCCTGACCTACTGCAGAGGGCAACATAAACCCCACAATCCCCACGGAGGAACACCCAGGAATCCAGGGCTCGTGGAAGGGCAATAAGAAGAGGAAGAGGAATACGGGGTACAGTCTGCAGGAAAACACGATTATCGTCACGGATGAGATAGAACACCACCACCAACTGTACGTCACCTCCAACGTGTCATTGGCAACAAAGAGGGCACACCATCTCGGACCATGTGAATGCTGTCGCAGCGCCGAGGAGGACAATGGAAGAGGACAAGAGTCGCTGGATTGATGTGAATGGCAAAACCAAGCAGAAACTCGCTGCCAACATGAAAGCAGCAACGCACTTCGGAGGAGGGGGGCCAGCAGAACACCAGGAGCTGAATGACATGGAGAAGATGGTGGCCACAGTCATCAGTCGGGAGACGGTGACAGGAGTTGGGGATCTGGACACTGCCCAACATGACCCAACACTACATCAACAGGGTGCGTACCGACCAGGGAGTGGGGGGACGGGGGGAGATGGGCACAATGGCACACATGCACAATTAAGCAGAGCACACTGCACACCCACAATGACTCAGGATCATGTCCCTGATCCCACGGGAACACTTCAGCACACACACAAACACCAAGAAGACCCACGTACACCATGTGCCCAAAGGGGCACCCACCCAACACATCAACAATCACACAACCAACACATGCTCACGTGCGAAACACAGCAAACATGCATACACGTCAGCCACACTGACAATGCAAGAGACACCACATGACGAGTAGCATGGCTGCAGTCCAATCATCATGACAATGTACACGGCACGACACTGAGGTGGCTGAGTGCGGACCACAACCGGAAAGGAGCAGTTCACACTCGAACACAACCACCTGCACAAACAACCCCTGACGTCAACGACACATCTGCGGACAAACCATGCCCAAGAGTCACAACTCGACAAAGAGCACAAGTTTCCCAAGTCTGCAACATCTCAGCACTGTGGAAGCACAGAACTGAAAGGCACTCCGCATGAAAGGGATAAGTGGCAGCCAAATCAGAGCCACAGGAGCGACTCACCCACCATGCAGCATACGCACATAAGAATAAGTGCACCTTGACATTGACAACATCCTGGTACAAACAGCAACACCTCCACAACAGAACACAGGACACAACTGGTGCCGCATATGTGAACAACATGGCCAATCACATCTGGCACAGCAGGAAACTGTAACATGACAATGTACAAGTACAACCTGTAACCTGCAAATATTTTTTCTTCACACATGCTGTGCTTGTGGACATTTTGTACTGTCCCATGATTACCAAGGACGGCCACAATGTGACGTGCTCATGAGAAGAAATTGGCAGTGAGGGTGTTCCTATGGGCTATTCCTGCTGCAGCTGCAGTGGCATGTGGGCCACCTGCCCCATCGTCCTCATCATCGTCCGGTACTTCTGGAACTTGGATCCATGGGGCATTGGTGCATACACAGATGTTGTGCAACACACAACATGCAACGATCATCTTGCACATGATGTCTGGGCTGTACAGGAGCCTTCCACCTGTGACGTCCAGGCACCTGAAACGTGACTTCAACACGCCAAATGTGCGCTCCACGATGCCCCTGGTGCGTATGTGGGCCGCATTGTACTGCCTCTGGGCGGGTGTGTTCAGGTCTCAGAGGGGTGTCATCATCCAAGGGCAGAGTGCATATCCTTGATCACCTGTGACAGTGCAGAGAGAAAAGAGTCAATACTTGGTTCGGCATGATGTGTTGGCAGGCCCACTAGTCCAGTGACGGCTGTGCTGGCTGTGTGTGGGGTGTGTGTAAGCAAGCCCTCAGGGAGTATCTGGTGCTGGCAACAACTTCAACAGTCATCAGGAACTCAGGAATGCAATGTTTGAACAGCAAGGGAGCATGACTTGAGATGCACAGAGTTAGTGGCCCCGGATGCACAGCGGCCGACATGGGCCTACCGCCACCGGACGCTGACTTGCGGGAGACTGGGGTAGGGTCATGAGGGCAGAGCAGGGTCTTGTATGTATCAAAGGTGGTTTTCGCGGAGTGTCTCGGGGGAGAGTCGGAGGTGTACCCCCAGGGCATGATGCAGAGGGCACATTCCAGCTGTGTCCGGCAACATGGCGGATATGAATGCCACAGACTCATGCCAAACACCAAGTCCGTACCTGCCAGTTGCTGATGACAACCCCCAGGCTCAGACACCAACAATGTTCTGCCGGAGGCTGACGGTGACTCACGGCGCACAGGGTTAGTGGCACCAGGTCAGTCCATGCGAGTGGTTGACCTCCTCCGTAACGGTGACACGCATGTGTCTCTCACTCTCCCTGCGTTCACTGGCATGAACTCTGCCATTGATTAATGAATACTCAGTTCTAGATGTGGGACATACTGGACTGCAGTGTAGGCCGGCTGCAGCGGTGGGGTATGTCAACGAATGAGGACTCCTGGGGGCCTGTGTCACGGAGGACAGCGATGGTCTGCGGAGGCTGCCAAGGTCGCGGGCATGGGTCTTGGAGCTAGCACCGGCACGTGGTGGACCCTCTTTGACACACAACGGTGTCGGCAGGTGAGCAGTGTGGCCTTGGAGCGCTGGGGCGGGCAAGCCGGGTCTGGGTATCTGCGGCCTGGGGTGCAGCAGGCGCACAGGCTCACAGGCCCCACTGCTCACGGCGTCAGCCTCGTGGCAGGCTGAGAGGCGCCGCCCTGGCAGTGACGTTGGCCATTCCGGGAGAGCACCATGCTCAGCGCAACAGTGTTTTCATCCACACCCCTGCGCAGGCCTGGCGTAAGCCGGGCCAACCCACTACGCTCACGCACACAGGGGGGGACGCAGCGAGCAACATTTCCACGATCTAACTCACAGCCTGGGGTGACATGGTTGCGTCCACTTTTCACTGCTCTCCAGACACCAGCAGTTAATGTCTGCATGGACATATCTGTGGTTTGCATACCCAGGTCTGTCCAGCACATTCACGCCACACTTGTCGTTGTGTACATTCCCATTCATGGGTCACTTGCATCCTTCGCACATGCCTGCTTTCTGCCTCTCCACACGTTCAGCTGTTGTGTGGCTGTGGTGCCATGATATAGCTGGCTTGTGTACATGGGAAGCCCAGGATCCCACTGGAGTTGTGTTGTCGTGTCTGGTAGGTGGGCATGTTGATTGACATGTTGTATGTGGTTTGGTCACATGTGCATTCCCACAGTTGTGCGTTGTGTGATGGTGGCTTTGAGGTGTGTGGTGTGTTGATTTGGTACTTACCAACGAGCAGTCCAGTTCCATAGATGCCATCCTGGAAGTGCTGGTTGATGATGGACTGTCGGAAGATGTAGGAATCGTGCACACTGCCTGGGTAGTTTGCGACGACATTGGTGAACATTCCCCGGTGGTCCACTATTGCCTGCACATTGATGGAATGCGTGTGCTTTCTGTTGCGGTAGATGTGTGCAGTGTCCGCAGGGGGCACAAGTGGAACATGTGTGCAGTCAATGGCCCCCAACACATGTGGGAATCTAGCAATGGCGTAGAAGCCTTGCTTGGTCTCTAGCTGTTCCTGCGCAGTGTGGGGTAAGTGAAGGTACTGGGGTATGAAGCTGATGATGGCATCCAGGACAGGTGTGAGGAACTTTGATAGGGCTGGCTGTGAGACTCCTCCGACTCTGGCCGTTGTTGGTTGGAAGGTACCAGAGGCCAACGTGTGCAGCACAGCCAGCAGCTTTGGCTGCGGAGGGATGTTGGTTGTCCGCTGTGTTGGGACTGTCAGCCTGTGGCCGATGTGGGTCATGATGCGGAGGATGGTTGTCCTTTTGAGCCTGTAGTGGGCAATGACTTCCTCGGGCGTTAGGTCTGTGAGACTGGTGCGTTTTCGGTAGGTCCGCTGTCTTACTCTGCACTGCCTCTGTGGTGGTCCGGGGGGCGTGCCGGTCTGGGTCCTGGGGGTGGTGGCGGTCCTGGGTGTGGTGGCGGTGGGTGTTGTGGCCCTGTTGGGGCTCCAAGCTGCATGATGAGTAGCTCCATGGCGTCGGTTATTCTTCGGCTGTGGCTGTGTGCGGGTCTCCGTTGCCTACTGCAGGTAGTCGTCCTGCTTAACACCAGCAAGAGGCAGGTGTTAAATACCTGCTGCTACCGCGGCTTATCGCGTGGTTTTGGTTCGCATCGCAGATCTGGCAGTTCGTTGTGAAAGTGGTGTAGTGGTGTTTTCATGTGTTTTTGCACGGGAACGCCTACTCTGCATCTCATTAGGGTTAGTTGGTGGTGTCACCCGTGGGGATAACATTTGCTGCAGTTATCGCGGGAATACTGGCGATGTCTGCAGTTTGCACCACTTGTGAATGGGGCGTTAAATCTATCTCCACTTTTGATGCGTTAAGCGGGCGATAACTCGGCGATAAGTCCTTGTGAATATGCCCCTAAATATTATGCATCTGCATTGTGTCCACGCACTTTCACCCCCACCTGCAAAAGCTGAACTAATGTACAAGAGACCTCAATGACTCATACGTTTAAAGCCTGTTTCTAAAGCACTTCGGGGCGGACATCCGGTGGCGCCGGAAGGGACGTCACCCAGGAAGTAACGTCACCTCACCTGCCTGTGCCGACATTTTTAGGAACACGGAGGATCGAAGAGGTACATGAAAATGGAGAATAATTGTTCTTCTTGGCCATTCTGAGATGCATCATTCAGCATCAAACAACTTGAAGATGTGCATCCAGCCCCTGTTTTCGAATTGCTTTAAGGTAAAAACGTGGTCAGCGAAATAGTGGGATCGGATTGTACTCAGAAATGGCGGGCATCCGGTAACAATTGAGGGGGTATTGGCATTGCATTGCTTTTAAAATATTATTACACTCTGCAGCAGTCTTCTTCCTCATTTAATTGTGGCCTGCCTCTGAGCATGCTTTTGGAAATAAGCACAATTAGGTGTTATTGTACCTAAAACTAGTCAGCTGCCTATTTGGGCATTTAAAATGTATGCATTCTATGTCCGTGCTTCTAATGCTCATCAACAACAGCTGACTTGTAGTTTATTTTTTTTCCTGATAGTTATTATTGCCTATTGTATCTTTTATGTTTGGGCTCCAATTCCTTCGGGTGACGTTCTGCTCCATAAAACTGAAAAAAACATACCTTCGTCGTATCAGAGACTTCTGGTCTCTGATAGCAGGAGGGTATGTTTTTTAGTCTCTAATAGGACGGGGGCTCGTTTTTTTCAGTTTTATGGAGCAGAACTTGACCCAAAGGGATTGGAGCGCTTTTACAAGGCATCCATTATATTACACATGGTCACATTTGTTTTTCCTTTAGTCACAGGAAGCTTATGTGATTAGCCGAGAATCACAGGATCTTGAGTGGACGCCGAACTTCGATCCTGGTTCCTCGGTTCCAAAGACAGTAGCTCTGGCCATAACGCCAGATCTGGTAGTTCCTGCAGGTATGACGCATACTCATCTGTGCCTCCAATTTATTATGTATAGCCTGCCTTTTTGGCGATCCCTGTCTGTATGTTTTTCACAATGGAGTCAGTCCTGTGGCTTTTCCTAGGGCACATCTCTCTTACACGATTTTTGGCTGTCTTCCAGGAGCGCCTGTTATTCACCTCACGTAGGCTATGCTGTTCTAAGCTATTCTTCAGTCACTGCTGGGTCTATCAGCTGGGGCCGAGACATTTCTATCATTACGGAACCACCAGTGATACAAACGTGGTGGCAATAATAGTGTCTGTCTTATCATTCATCCCAACTACCACTGAAACCTTGATTCTTGGGAAGTTTTGAATGGCACTTTTATTGGATTAATGCTTTTCTGAGTCACACAGTGCGACTATAATCGTGCTCTTTGCCTTGGAGAAGCTGATTTTCAGTCTTGCCCATAACGTCTCAGCTGTTCCTGCAGCCCCTGCTCCCCTTTTCGTAAAGTTAACAACACAGCTGTTTGGATCTCCCCAATTCTGCTATCAAGTATTTCAAATTCCAAAGTGTGCTATCACATGCTCAGTAAAAAAAATATATGTAGATGTCGAAGTGGTTAAAAGCAGTGTTAGAATATGTTGACCTCCTACATGATTGTTTCTGAACCAAAACTCCGAGTTTCTCACATCCATGTATGTATGAGTAGCGCAGACGAGTTATCTTTTTCATTCTCTGCTTTGTAGTTCTGTTTATCAGATTATAAAACTGGGACTATAGGGACAAAATACAGTGGGAAACCGGACCTGGCAAAGCAAATAGGTCTGAAGTTGCCTGTCAGTGGTAGTTTTGTATCTTCATGCCTTTTGCAAAACTTTGTTGTTAGCAGAAGTTGCATGAATCTCGTCAGTCTAAATAAAGCTAAAAGAGAAGATTTTCTTTTCTCAGATAGCACACTTGCTATAGCAGCTGCTGACAGTGAAATGAACTACATTGTCTCACAATGTGTTCCTTATGAAAGGGAAGAATGACTTTACAGTGAAGTTAGTCATTGGCTGAAGCCAGCTGACCCTTTGGTCACTGTATGTTGCAGTGGGTGGTACAAAAAATTAGCTAGCCTGGCTGATGAGGGCTGTTAGCCCGAAACCGGTCCCAGGATGCTTGTTTCGGGTCCAGGGAAGGCATGGCTTGGCAGTTCGGGCTGGACTGTTCCCATGAGGCACAGGGTCAAGACTGATTTGCATATAGCTGTGTCTGAACTGGGGTGGCAAAGTGAGCTAAAGAACGATGATGTATTCAACCCAGATCTGTGACTGGGGGTGAGTGTCTGAAAAGTTTCAGCGCTCCGTCCATCATCTCCTTGTGTTTGCTTTGTTCGCCCTAAGTTGGCCGGGTATGCCCAGACGTGGGTCCCTTGCTCACTTTGCCACTGGATTCAAGGTAGCCTGGCTGATGAGGGCTGTTAGCCCGAAACCGGTCCCAGGATGCTTGTTTCCGGTCCAGGGAAGACATGGCTTGGCAGTTCGGGCTGGACTGTTCCCATGAGGCACAGGGTCAAGACTGATTTGCATATAGCTGTGTCTGAACTGGGGTGGCAAAGTGAGCTAAAGAACGATGATGGATTCAACCCAGATCTGTGACTGGGGGTGAGTGTCTGAAAAGTTTCAGCGCTCCGTCCATCATCTCCTTGTGTTTGCTTTGTTCGCCCTAAGCTGGCAGGGTATGCCCAGACGTGGGTCCCTTGCTCACTTTGCCACTGGATTCAAGCTAGCCTGGCTGATGATGGCTGTTAGCCCAAAACCGGTCCCAGGATGCTTGTTTCCGGTCCAGGGAAGACATGGCTTGGCAGTTCGGGCTGGACTGTTCCCATGAGGCACAGGGTCATGACTGATTTGCATATAGCTGTGTCTGAACTGGGGTGGCAAAGTGAGCTAAAGAACGATGATGGATTCAACCCAGATCTGTGACTGGGGGTGAGTGTCTGAAAAGTTTCAGCGCTCCGTCCATCATCTCCTTGTGTTTGCACAAAAATGTATATGACATAACAGGCCAGTGGATAAGAGGCATGGCTTAACGTACTTGAAATTTAAATCTATTACGTATGTCATTTTAGTGAAATCACAAGACATAAAAACACCTGGGCTAGATAACCTTTATAAGATATGATGCTTGAAACTCATTCTGTCACCTTTTTACCTCTCTCGAACCTTTATTCTCTCTTTTCATCTTATTCTTTTTGTCACACTTCCCTCTCAATTTCTTTTTTCACCATCTTTTCATCACAATGTTGTTATTCCTACCATGTCTCATTGTCTTCCTTTCTATTTTTTTTTTTTTTAAATCTAATCTACTTATTTAAGCTCCCTTTTAGGTTTAAGTCTACCAGAGAGCACAGCTGTCTGGTTTGCTAAAGAAATCTTGGGGAGATTCAGAAAACTGAACTAGGAATGCATTCGCCCATTGCCTACCATTGGCTTTGTGGTTTGTAACTCACATTTTCTGGCTTTCTATTTGCTAGCTCTATTTGCTTTAGTCTGTCCAGCTTGAGTTTGCCCCTCCTGTTGCCCAAACCTTGTTTACTTCATTTTTTCACAGGTTCGCTTTCTGTAAACAGGCCTTAAAATCTTGTTCTTATCTTGTCACACATGCTGCTGTGCATTCAAAGACAGAGATCAGGTGTCTGGCTCTCTCTTCCAAGGAGCTCGGTGTTTATTTTTTGTTTTCTGACTTCAAAGTGAGAGAATTTGTGCCAGTCCTGCTGAGTACCCATGAAAGAGGAGAGCGTGTTGAAAGTTTTCTTTTGTAGCACACAAAAAAAACAAAAAAAAACTATGCTGATGTTTCAGAATATATCAGAATTAGTACAAATGAAGCTTTTTTTTGTAATTCTGAAGTGTGGTGGAAACAAATATTTGAATACGATCAAAACACATCAATACAGTAGTTGATAACATTTGCACACATTATCGGTTGTATGCAGTAAAACCGTATTCCAGTGCAGAAGTAATAGTCATGTCAATTGAAAATGTGTTGTCTGTAATGGCAGGGGGCTACCACACTATGCATGCCCCACGCTATGCCCCTCCACTCTATTCCATGCCACTCCATACCCCTCCACTATAAGACAATCTGCAAAACGCCACTTGACTCTACGCCACTCTACTCACCCCACTGCACTCTACACACCTTTCAAATCTACCCCACTCAACTACAATCTTACCTACTCACCTCAACTCCACTCCAGTCTACCCCACTTCACTCAATTTAACTCACTCTACCACACTCCAGTCTACTGCACTCCACTGTCTAGTGCAACCCAAGCCTCTCTACTCCAATCCACCCTAGTCCAATTTTACACAATCCATTCCAATTTTACACACTCCACTGCAATCTATCCAACTCAACTCCACTGTAATATATCCCTCTCTACACAATCTACTCCACTCCAATTGACCCCACTCTAATCTACTGCACTCTACCCCACCCCATTCCAGTCTACCACACTCCACTCAAATCTACCCCAATGCACACCAACCAAATCTTCCCTACTCCAATCTACACTCTCTACTCCACTCCAGTCTACCCCACTGCAATCTACTATACCCCACTCCACCCTAATCTATCCACTACACTCCACTCTGTCTCACTCCACCTCAATACAATCTCGATTCCAATCTATCCAGCTCCACTTCCCCACTCAATCTACTCCACTCTACCCTAATCCACTGCACTCTACTCTTCCCCAGTCTACCCCACTCTAGTCTACCCCAGAATATCCCACTCCATCCAACCTGATCTACCCCAATCTACTTCACTCCATCCCAATCTATCCCGCCCCTGTCTACTCAGTCTACCCCCTCATCTCCAATCTTCCCCACTCCCCCATTCTACTCAACTGCACTCTACCACTTCACTTTACCCAAACCTAACCCACCCCACTCTACCCCAATTCGCCCCACTCCAATCTACCCCACTCCAATCTCCAGTACACTCTAGTCTACCCCACTTTACCCCTGTCAACACCACTTTACCCCATTCCACCCTGCCTCAATCTACCCCACTCTGTTCCAATATACCCTACTCTAATCCACCTAATCTACCTCAGTCTACCCTAATCTACTCCACGCCACTCTTCACCAATCAATCTCGACTCCATTCCAATCTATCCAGCTCTACCCCACTCCAATAACGTTTAGCCATGCTGAGCAGCAGCCAAACTGGCGTACAACATGGCTAAAACATATTCCCTAAGCAAATAGCTCTCGCATAGACGATACCTGTTGGTTTTGCTAATGCTTTTTGCTCTCTAATTGTGTGGCACTCACTTTTGTTCACATGCTGCTTTGTTTTTTTCTGTAAGAGGGTGATAGATTCAGTGGCCACCTTGCTGTATGCTGTCCAGTTGCATTTAAGCAATGACAATTTCAGATATATATTAAAAATGTATGCATAAAAGCTATGCATTGCTGGAAATAGGTTATGTAGTTTTTTATTTATTAAAAACTAAATATGCAAATATATTTAACAGTTTTTTAATCCTCAGGTTTATGAAAAATGCCTAAATCGAGAGCAGATGACTCAAAGCTTCATCAGTTTTAAAAAGCTGCATGCAGAAAGTGCTGCTCAGACAGGTGGTCAGAAATACCAGTCAATGAATTGACAATACCTAAATCATTATTGGCATTGCACTCAAACCTAAAATTACTGGTGGTGGCAGTAAAATGCTGTTCCAGTGGCAATCCTAATTAGACCACTTTTCTATGCTGTATCTGAGGAGACAGGCCAGCTTTCATCTTTCTTCCCAGGAGTAGGCATTTTGATAGGTCAGAAGTTCCAGGACCTACTTGCGTAAACCCATTCCTTAACCCCACCTTGGTCCTACCCATCCCCTCTGTCCCTCACACATTTACTACTAATATGTATACCTATTCATGCGGAGAGTCTGCAGTCAGAGGAGGGTTTTTGGAGGGGGGAGGATGTGATCTCTGCACAAGAAAGATATGATAAGAGTAAACATTGCACATAGGTTTATGAATAGCATTTTTTAATACTTCAAAACATATTACAATATTCAGTTTGTGACTGTGCCCATCAGTGTTTCAACACCCAGGTGTGGCTACATTCAACATCAAATGACCTGCCCTACTGTGAAATTAATGCTGCTGCTGTGATCACTGATGTGCACCATCCTACTCACCTTCAAGACCCGTTCACAAGCAGTGAGAGTGGCGACCATTGCGTAAACTGAGATTTAGAAGTGCATTAATTATACGGAATTGCATAGAATAAGCTTGCAAGCCTACTCTACTTTGCATGGTGACCAAGGTATCCTTTTTCTAGGACTTACTCCTTTCTTGTAATACAGAATAAATGTAGTTCATTAAATATCTCGACTGGAAAGCACTTTAAAACATAACTTTTAAAAACATGAATGGGCAAGTGGAAAAATGTATATTATAAACAGTTGCATAGAAGTGGTTTTATGTTCACTGGTTTCTCTTGTTTTTTCAGGACAGGCAATACTATGATCATTTAATAACTGAAGACAGTGCATAATTTCACACTGGGATAAAGGCACTTGGTCCCTAATGAAATTATGTATGGCTCGTCAATCATTAATGGAGAGAACACCTATTCCATCTCTACCTGTACAAAAAAGAAGTGACTACTTTTACGATCAAAAGTGAGAGGTGTACAATCTGAGACTGACTGCCTAAAATGTAAGTAAAGGATATTCTATTTTGACCAGATAGATGGCAACTAATTTTCAGAGATGTATATCTCATCACCCAAACCCATAACACTTTCCACCCTCCACCTATTTAGCCCAAAAATGTTTGTTTCCCAAGTCTGCTCACTTGAATTTATTTGTTTCGGTTATAGGTCAGTTATGTGGCACATGCTGAAATGAGATGGCTATGAATAGTTTGCAGGCAGCAGTCTGCATTGACAAGGTCAAACATCCTACAAAAAATCCTCAACATCAAAAATATTCAAAGGATCATTTGCAAGACAAAGGGTAACTTGCTTTCTTCTTTTCTACTTTGGTATATTATATCTATGTTACAAACAAAGTATTATTGTTGATGTATTTCATGCATATCTACTTTATTTTTATGGATTTAAAAACATCATTTTTGTCACTGTTAGGTGAGCTATGCCTAGATGTCAAATTACTTTCCACAGGCTACCACTTTATATATTTACATTGTTTAAAATAACATGATGGCATGTATGTTAATACTTTGTGTGGCTATGCGTAGGCTGATGTGCAGGCGATGATGAAAGATTCCACGGATCCTTCCTGATATAGAAATGACTTTATTCCAAAGAGAGGACTGCACAAGCTGTTGAAAAAGGCCACGTATGCTTGGGACAGTGCAATTTTTCTCCTCACTGGTTTGAATGAGATACACTTTTACTGAACAAAATGGCAGAGGTGTTGCCAGGGCTCACAATGGAACTGCTGCCTTTGATGAAGAAAAGGTTGATTCTTAATAAGGTAGTTCGCATGTCTTAATTACCATAAAACAGTGTGTTACATGTGGTCCCCTGGCATATCCATTGAGCACATAGGGGATTCCATTGTTGCGGTTTTGTATTTCCTTTAATGGTCTCCAAATGAGAATGAGCAGGTCTGCTCTGGTTCCAGGGAAAGGGCTCTAACGTGAAGTCTGGTGACAACAAACGGCACTTATGGCGCACACCACTCCATGAATTACCTTGCACTTGTGCAGCACTTGCACTCTGTAGATAAGCTGCCCCGTTTTACAACTTGAGTGTAGAATCCTTTTAAGCACCAGATACTTGTTGGCAGAGCAATCTCGTAACTAATTGAACACTATCTCTGAAGACTTTATCTTGTCTAACAATTGAGTCCAAGTAGAGCACAGCTAGGAAGGTGTTCTTTCCTCTCATGTTGAGAAAGAGAACAAAAAGTGAATGCTTTGCAGATTGACCATCTCTGGCGCTACACCCTCTTAATTATGAGATTGATTTTATGAATCTACTTCTTTCTCTATCACGGTTCAGAAACAGAAATGTTCTTTCTCCACATTCAAAATGAATAATTACCTAGTATCACTCTTGCTCCTTTGACCGCTCTCCATATGCAAACTGTTGGAAGCTTATGGTCGTGTTGCATTTTGAAGGCAGCACCCTCTTTGAAAAATCAATCAATGAAACTTGTAAAGCGCGGCTTGTCACCCTGATCTATGGTCCTAATCTATGGTTTTGTTAACCTTTCAGAGTTTATGAAATCTGTGTACGATGCCAAAAGCTGGCCAACCATGAACATCAAAATGATGCAGTGAAAACTTGCCATAAAGATCTGCCTTGCCAGAAGAGAGCTGAAGAAACCAGCAAATCTAGACGTAAACAACGAAGTACTGGTTTTCATTTATCATTTCTTGTCTAATTATACTATTCTATTTCATGGTCACCTGAGCCCTTTTGGGACCAGGTGTGTGCTTCAGTTGAATAAAATTGAATTTAGAAGTCAATTTGGATCCATTTTATTTTAGCCTGTGTTTGTTTAGTCTTTTCCTACACATCACAATATTATAAAAAAAAGTCAGGTCATGTCTTATACACAATTGCAGGTAATCTCTGCTGAATAGGCGGTAGTATCACAAGTTAAAAGCCTTCTTTTGAATACAAAGTGTGTTGTATTCTTGCCAATTTCTACTTCAGATTTTTTTATACCCCCTTAAGTCTGCCACCACCTTTTATTGTGCAGAATGAAGTATTCTGCCAAATCCGTAGTTTAATTTTAGCTTCTTATTAGTTACTTTGAATTCATTGGACTGTAAAAACAAGGTGCATTTATTACATTCAAACACAATTCCCTATTGTACAGGATGGTACATAGGTCATGCACCTCAAAGTACTTAAGCACAAAAGGTGGGAGAGGCATTGAATCCTAGGCAAAATATCATAGGGTTTAAATTCCACGCAAGAAGAATACTGCGATGACAGAAATAGTAGTCCTTTCACAATGATGCTGTTATAGGTTCTGTTTATTCAATATTTAAAACACAGCAGCCAGCGCGTTTCACCCACACAGGCTTTTTCAGGGCAAAAATATTGGACCACACAGTTCATAGAAGGAGTGGGGAGTTTCCCCCCGGAGTTGTCCCAGGTCAATCCACACTGAACTAAAATTGTCATCAATGACACCAAAAAGCCTGAAAAGTATTCAATCAATGAGATATTCAATCTATGAACTTCCGCGGTAACCAACCTCTTCAAGGACCAATGTAAATGTAATATAACACAGTCACTCGTGAGCCTGAAATGATTCGATCTACGGGCCACCGTAGTGGCTGTCCTCTTCACAGAGCAGTGTAAGTGCAGTGTAACGCGATCAATCGCAAGCCTTTTCAAACAGCCCTCCAAGAGAAACCTCACACGTCGAGTGTTTGCCACAATTTTAGTTCAGTGTGGATTGACCTGGGACAACTCCGGGACGAAACTCCCCACTCCTTCTATGAACTGTGTGGTCCAATATTTTTGCCCTGAAGAAGCCCGTGTGGGTGAAACGCGTTGGCTGCTGTGTTTTAAATATTGAATAAAAAGAACCTATAACAGCATCATTGTGAAAGGACTACTATTTCTGTCATCGCAGTCTTCTTCTTGCGTGGGATTTTCCTGTATGGGGATTTACGTTTCACGTGGATGGCAACACTTTATAAGTATTAGTTTAGTGAAATATAAGGAGGGACAAGAATAACGTGAGCTGCTTTTAATCGCACCGTGCCCTACAACAATAAAGTCCTGCCCATGGTGAGGCACCAGCGTAAAAGAGATCACTGAGGAAGGCTTCCCTCGAGAAGCAAGGCCTCTGTCTACCAGTGATCCTCACTCGAGCAGGAAGGCCTTGCTGTTGCTTTTCAGGGCCCAGAGATTCTCTCTGCCTCGTTCGCCCCCACCTATCCGGCTCGTCGGTTGTGTACGTGTATCTCCCTTTCCCTCTGCCCCCTAACCACCCACTCCGTCCCCCAGCAACCCGGACACACTGCTGGCAACTGACCTGCTTCTGGGAGTCTTGCATGTAAGTGTGCTACTAGGCCGCACTGACTCCAGGACCTGCTGCTCGGATTTCACATGCGTGCAAGAAAAAAATATCCATCCCCCAAACAGACAAGCGCCATGTGATCCTCCCCAACAAGATGATGTCATGAGGTCAAGCTGACTTGGGGAGGAGGAAGAGAAGGAGGTGTGCAGTGAAGGCCTCGATACTCCACACATTGGGGAGGAGAGTGTGCCAGAGTGTAGGAGTGCAGGTGGGCGCCATCTACGGGGAGAGGGATCCATGTAATTGCACCAAGCAAATGTACATGAAGATAAATACTAACAGAATGAAACAACTTCCTGTCGATTCTCAATGCAAAGGAACAGACCGACAATACAATACAAAATCAGAAAATAGAAACAAGCTGTGAATGGGGCGAGGAAACATGTCTGTTGTATGTTTATTCTAAGCGGGTGGGGGGTGCACACTCCTGGATCCAGCTAAGAGGGCTCGCACCGTGAAGGACCAGGAGAAAAACAAGCTGTGAATGGGGCTGCAATGCCCATACAGGAGGAGGGAGGGGGAGGAGAGAGGAGGGAGGAGGGGCCATCACACGCTGTACTGTGTGATGGCCAAACAGAATGTTCTCGGAGTGAAATCGCCAGGAAGAGTGCTAAACACACAAAGGAGGGACTTTTACATAAATGCACCAATAAGAAGCCAGCATTTCTGAATGCCACAGATAGTAACCAATGACAATTAGTGGGTTTGCCAAATACCACAGAAGAGATATAACAGGTTGATCGAAGTTCGACCTAAAAAGGCACTGATTAGTATTTCTCACCACAGTTAACGCATGAAAAAAGTCACATTTGTGGGTTACGTAATCCTACCCATCCTTCACCCCTCATTTTGTATTATCCTGCCATTAGTTCCTTCTCTTGACAGGTATTGTGGGGTCATTAGGGCAAACCCCTATAGTTTGAAACATATTAGTTCCTTCTCTTGACAAGTTATTCCTCCTGTGCCACACTCATATTTTCACAAACACAATAAGGGCCTCTGCAAAGCAAAATAAAATATTGGAAAAATTAAATAAACAAAAACTCCACAACCATCTGAAAAAGGCAGCATACAAGTGTTGTAAAAAGCTAAAAATAATGCCAACAAGTAAACAACAAAACAAATGAATGTAAGCAACAGCTGAATCAGGTAGGTAGACGTCAAACTTCCCCAAACCAATCTTACCACATATATTGTATCTCCCAAGGTTTTTCTATGCGAGTGAATCCCTCACATATGTTTGCCTTGTGACTCACAGGACAGTCAAGAAGTAAAGGTATAAACGTTCAAATATACATGCGAGTAGAGGGTGAAAATTAGGATCTCCTAATAGAAATTATTGTAAGATCCTGATTTTCAGACAAAAACCACATTTTTTGCAGGTAATGTAATAACCATACACTTCAAAAAATACATATAGTACATGAAGGAAAATCTATGAGCCTTGCACACCCCAAATGTCAACCAGTCGGGAGTATCTCATCTACATGTTTTAAATGGAAGTTTCACTTTTTAAATGTTTTAAAGATAAGAGTATAAAGTGAGTTTTAAAGGGCCAATAGAGTTTAACGTCTGTGAATCAAAGATATCCACATACACATCCTCAACAAATTAACTGAGGGAAATAACCATACTACCATCTAAATGGAATTGATACTGGCAGTTGGCTGGTACATAGCACCAATAAAAAAAGTCTTGAAAAGTGTTCATACAACACTAAGGCATTTACAATATTTTTTAGAAATGTGGAAACCAAAAATAATGTAACATTTGTCATGGTTTTCTCTGCTGCTTTCAGTCACAGGAGCTACCAAGCACTACAAGGTGAGAGGGTAAATGGCTCCTACAGTAAAATGTACTCGGTCTGCAATGGAGAGATGGCCTCATGAGATGACCCCACTTCTTGGGGGTTATTCACAAAGGTAACTTACCCTTGTGAGTAATTTACATGCATAATTTACTCTTACACTTTTGAGGAACTTTACTCCTTTATAATAGTCACAAAATCAGTGTGTAAAGTTACTCAGAAGTGTAGACTTACATGTCTCAACCCCTGAAACAGGGTGTGAAGCCAAATTTAAGAGTGAAATTTACTACTACCAACAAAAAGAAATGGTAGCACGTCCAGCACTACACATGGCCAACCACTGGTAATACAATACTCCTATAGAAAATAATGGAGGTAGGAACATAGAATAAAACCCCACAGGAAATAGTGGTAAACTAAATAAAATTATTGAACATAGTTAAACGTATAAATAAATAGAATTTAATGTTGAAAAAAAGACTATAAAGCATATTTATTATTTAATTGTAAAATATTTTAGCAGCCTTTTTTGAACTTATAAATTAATGTAGCATTTGTTTTTATGATAATATAATTGAATTATTTTTAATTAATACTATACATCTCTTTGAATAATTATTAATGCATAGTAAAAATAACTATTTTTTAACTTTAGGTGGGAATTAATTTTTTTATTTAAACTTCAGAAAAAATAGATTTATATAATTTAAGCTACTTACATTACATATAGGCTTAACTTAGAATTAAGTTAATAGTACAGTAGTATTTCTATCTTGTTCTATAGATAAACTAAATATATAATATTAATTTACATTAATATTTAACATACAAATATGTTTATTAAATTAATATATTGTTTGATAAACCTTTTAAATATTCCATATACTTTGCTATAGGAAGATCTGACTGAGGAGTCTCCCTATTACAAAGTATAGGTAAAAGTAAAAAAAGTTTATTTAACAAAACAATTTAAAAATATATATTTATGTTAAATATTAATGTAAATTAATAAAACAATTATTTTAAATGCCTACCTCTGTTAGTTTTTAAGGGATGGTGTTAAAATACCATATGGGGTGCTGGGGTTTCTTTTTGGCTGTAGTAACTTTAGAACTGCAGTTTGTGAATAGCAATGGGCTTACTCTTTTGTGAGTGGGTGTGTTCCCCCCAAACCCTTCCCCTAGCCTTCCTAAACCCCTCCTTAAATTTTCACTAAACCCTTCCCTTTTAGTAGTAACTCCCCCTGGTATATCCCACTTTTACTACTTAGGGCCCGATTCCGATGTCGGACGGACCGGAGTCCGTCCGACATCGGTTGGCAACTGGAACTGAACGACCTCCTGTCTTCGGTTCCAGCCCAGCAAGTACCCTGTTCATTCGCAATCCTATACTTTACAATGGGAGCATGCATTCCGAACGGAAATGAAATGAAAAAGAAAACAAAGCACGGCCCTTTGGTGGGCCAGGTCCCGGGGGCATTTGCATATTATAGGAGGGGAACACAAGGCCCTCCCTCCTGGGGCTTACACATGCCCCGGGGACCAACACCTCCCTGTGGCTTCTTTTTTAAATGAATGTGGGAGGGGTCCGTTCAGCCTCCCCTGCTGCCCCAGGGACCAACACCTCCCTGGTGCTTATTTATTTATCAATGGGGGGCCCTTGGACCCCCCAGCACCGGGGACTGCCACCTCCCCGGGACTTTATGTTTAAAGAATGAAGGGGGGCAAGCAGACCCCCCGCAGCCCCCCGGGCCGCCACCTCCCACGGGCTTTAATTTTAATTGATGCGGGGGGTGCGTGGACCCCCTGAAGCCCTGGGGACCACCACATCCCGACGCAAATTCTCAATACATGGCCCTGGGACCACCACCCCCGTTATGTCCCGGGGTGCCCACCCGTGGGACATAGCTGCTTGCTATGGCTTGGCTGGAGCTTTCCCGCTCCCGTCAAGCAAGCGAGAGCATAAAAAATGCTCTTGCTTGCGAGAAGTGTTGCACAATTGCTTTTACACAGAGGGAGCTACATGTTCAGCAGCTTCCTCTGTGTAAAAGCAATGCCGGCTCCTGCAGGAGGCAGGAAGCCAGCAGGCACCGCGGGGGCCTTCAGGCTCCTCCTTGGTCTCCATCAGTGCTCAGTGGGTGCCCTGGGTGGGACCAGGGCACCCACAATAGAGGCTGGGTCCCGGGGATGGGGTCCTCTGGGCCGAATTAGGCCCAGGAGTGGTGCCGTGCATCCCCCCTCTCCTTTGAAAAAAAAAAGGCCTGGCAATGGGGGATGGGGTCTACTAGTCACAAATAGCCTAGGGAAGGGGTGGCCACATGCCCCCCTCCCCTAATAAATAAAAAAAATTGTAAGAAAAAAACTGATCTGCAAGTTGCTGGAGGCCCAGCCCCCTTTTGCCACCACTCTGCAAACGTGCCTCCTGGCTCACAACTGGTTGGAGGATAAAGGCTCCTTGGTTGCAGAGGGTCCTTGGGGGCCAACAAGCTCTCTGTTACCTCCAGTAAGTCCCACACTGTGGGTTTGCTCAGAGGTGTTCGAAGGCCTTGCCCCCTTTCTCTGCCACTCTGCAAACACACCTCCTGGTGTACAACTGGTTGGGGGAAGAAGCCCCATTGGATGCTGAAGGCCCTTGGGGGCCAACAAGCCCTCCTATTACCAGCAGTAAGTCCCACACAGCGTGATTGCTGCGTGGACTTTGGAGGCCACGCCCCATTTCTCCACCACTCTGCAAATGCACCTCCTGGCACACTGCTGGTTGGGGGATGATGTACCCTTGGCTCCAGAGGGTCCTTGGGGGCCAACAAGCCCTCCTGTTACCTCCAGTAAGTCCCACACGGTGGGATTGCTCAGAGGTCTTTAGAGGCCATGCCCCCTTTTTCCACCAATCTGCAAACATGCCTCCTGGTGCACTGCTGGTTGGGGGATGAAGTCCTCTTGGACGCTGAGGGTGCTTGGGGGCCCAGAAGTCCACCTGTTACCTCCAGTAAGTCCGACACAGCAGGATTTCTCAGAGCTGGTCAGAGGCCCGCCCCCTTTCTCCACCACTCTGCAAACATGGCTACTAGTTAAAAAACCATAGAAATTCACTTAAAAAACCAAAGGCTACAGGGCCATTATAGTTAGGAAATAGAATTTGAAAAACCTTAGACATTCACTTAAAAAAACAAAGGTTACAGGGTCGCTAGAGTTAGGAAGTAGAATTCAAAAAGCCTTCGAAATTCACAGAAAAAACAAAGGTTACAGGGATGTTATAGTTAGGCTCAGATTTCACTCATACAAAACCAATGAAATTCAGCAGTTATAGCTACCTGAGCTAACTATATCTTACGCCCCCGCAATGCACTGCTTATGACCTAGCATATTACATGACTCATGACATGGTCAGTGACATCACTGATGGCATCACTGATGACATCATCCAGTGAGTGTTAGTATTTTGTAAAAGTTTCTGAGACCTAAAGATATATACTAAGCTACTACAAAGTTAAATTACTATACTTTGAATACTACTAAAGAGTGAAATTACTTCTAACATGTATTAATGTGAGTGGCTGTGTGACTGTGCGCATCATGTGTGAGTGGCTGTCTGGGTCTGTGAGTAGGTATGTGATTAGTTGTTTGAGGGTGTGAATGGGTGAATGAGTGATTTTATGGGGGTTTGAGTGGGGGTGTATGTGGTTCTATGGGCCTGTAACTGGATATGTGAGTGGTTGTATGGGTGAGTGGCTGTGTGAGTGACTGTATGCATGGGTGAGTGAGTGTGTGATTCGCTGTTTGAGTGGGTGTTTGGTTAAGTGAGTAGGTGTGTGAGTAGCTATATTGGAGAATGAGCATCTGTGTGAGTGGCTGTGTGGGTGTCATTTGAGATGTCATCAATTATGTCATCAGGGAGGTCACTGACCATGTCATGAGTGATGTAATATGTGAAGTCATAAGCAGTGTGTTGCGGGACGTAAGTTATAGTTAGTGCAGGTAACTATAACTGCTGAATTTCACTGCTTTTGTACAAGTGACTGTTTAAGTTTTTTTTTAAATTTCATTCCCTAACTATAACGTCCCTGTAACCTTTGTTTTTTTCAGTGAACTTTTATGTTGTTTTAAATGTTATTTCCTAACTCTAAAGTCCCTGTAACCATTGTTTTTTTCTGTGACTTTCTACATTTCTAAAAAAAATCCTAACTGTAGCCTGTAACTTTTGAGAGTGTGTGTGTGAGTGTCTGCATAGGTGAGTGAGTGGCTGTATGGGTCTGTGAGTGAGTGTGTGAGTGTTTTGGTGGGTATGTGAGTGGCTGTATGGGTCTGTGAGTGGGTGTGTGAATGGCTGTATGGGCTTGTGAGTGGATGTGTCAGTGTCTCTATGTGTCAGTGAGTGGGTGTATGAGTAGCTGTATCGGTCAGTGACAGAGTGTGAGAGTGGCTGTATGGGTCTGTGACTGGGTGTGTGAGTATACTAGCGGGTATGTGAGTGGGTGTGAGTGTATCTGCGGGTCTGTGAGTGGGTGTGTGAGTGCCTGTGTGGGTTTGTGAGTAGGTCTGTGAGTGCCTGTTTGGGTCTGTGAGTACCTGTCTGAGTGGGTGTGGGAGTGCCTGTGTCAGTCTATGATTGGGTGTGTGAGTGCCTGTGTCGGTATTTGAGTTGGTGTGTTAGTGCCTGTATGGGTCTGAGAGTGGGTGTGTGAGTGCCTGCTTGAGTGCCTGTACGTGTCTGTGAGTGGGTGTGTGAGTGCCTGTGTATGTCCATGAGTGGGTGTGTGAGCAGTGCTTTGGATTTTAGGCATTTGCATACTTAAGGTATTTAAAAAGGAGAGCCATAGACTCTCCTATCACAAGGAGAGGACAAAAAGAAATCACTCATCACAGTCACTCCACATCAGATTGTGCACCAATATATCATAGATGAATTCACCTTAATTAAGGATTTCATATTGTTTTTCAACGTGGAGTGTGAAAGGAAATACACGTGCTTTGCCTTTGCGAAGCTCAAAAAGTTAGGATAATTTGTGCTTTACAGACGTGGAGCTTCATCTGGGGCACTTGCTGTGCTAACATTTGTGATTGATTCCCTTTGAGGTCTAATTTCTGTGAAATGAGCATCAGGGCAATAATGGGACCTAATTTTTACCAAGTAGAGTCCACAGTTTTGCAGGAAATGTCTACCCAACTGGAATACTTTCTACTGGTTAATTAGTACATGCTACCTCGTTGGGTAAATGTCTAGTGCATATTCTTCACTACAGCTGCATAAAGGACAATGAGGTAATGTCTCCAGTGGCCTTGAATGCATGTAATTTTGGCAATGTGATTGTTCCTGCAGTGTCTTCATCCACAAATCTGTGATAACATGAATTCTCATCAACAGAACACAGCAGGACTACAAAGAGGAGAATCTTCACCAAAAAGAGGTACTTCCTTTTAACTATACAAAGCAAGTCCTTCTTTGTTTGGTAGAGCTATTCCTGTGCATCAAGAACGTGCCACCAAAATTGGCATGAAATGCGCTTGGGGCCTTTTGGTAAACTGCACTTCAATGTGGGTAAAGGTGGGAAGACTGACCACTGAGAAAAATGGGGGTGGCCAAACAGGCGGAGCTTGCAGATGATTTTGGGCATTTGCATAATGAAGGTAATTAAAAGGAAGACCCATGGTCACTGTTTTTATAGTTTTCTAAGGGGAGGGGGGGCTAGGCGGCCCACCTCCCTGGGCAGATTTCAGCACGATGGACCCCATCCCCCGGGGCCTGGCCAAACGTTAATGGGGAGGAGGCCATGCAGCCCCTCATCCCAGGCCTATTTTGACTCAGAGGAGCCTCTCAACCGGGGCCCGGCCAAAAGTTAATGGGGGAGGAGCCACGCAGTCCTCTTTCTGGGCCAATTTTTGCCCCGGGGACCTCATCCCCCAGGACCCGGCCACTTTATGCTGGGTGCCCTGGAGCCCACCCACGGCACCCAGTGTGCTATGTAGGGGACTACGGGGGAAACCTCCATGACCCCGTGGTCCTTGCTGGCTCCCCACCTCCAGAGGGAGTGGACATTGCTCCCACACATAGGGAGCAGCAAAGAATTTTGCTCCCTGCATGTGGGAGCAATTTTTTCATCTATTTTCCTGCCCGCAAGACAGCGGCCCGGGAAACAGATGAAAACTCCGCTTCCAGTGGGCGGGAGCTCCCACCAAGCGAAAGCACACAGCTATTTTCCAAGGGGTGGGCACCCAGGGACATAGGGAGCTGTGGGGGGTGGCGGTCCACAGGGCCATTATTGGCTTCAGGAGGGAGCTGGCTGCCCCCTCTTATCATTTTCAAGGGCCTGCCCAGAAAGGTGGTGGTACCCGGGGCCGAGAACGGCCTGGAGGGAAGCGTGGACCCCCCTCCTTGTAGACAAATAAGAAATCCCTGGGGAAGTGGTGGTCCCTGGGGCCATACATTTCTTGGGAGGGCAGCAGCATAGCTCCCTCCCTCTAATATATACGTGGCCCAGGCAGGTAGTGGTCCCCGTGGCCCTTATGGGCAATGGGGTGTTCACTCCTCTAGATATACAAATTTGGTCTTTCTTTAGTATCTCCCAAACTACTGAATAAATTTACACTAATTAACAAAAAGGGTTCTTTCTGGACCAAGAGCTACCTTTCTGCCAAATTTGGAATAATTCCGTCCAGTGGTTTGGGCTGTAGTTGTGTTCAAAAGCCATATGGGAAATTGCATGAGGAAAAAGCATTTTGGGACCCCCACTTGATAAATCACCTCAAAACTTTCAAAACAGAAGCTGAACTGAGAGTCATGCTAATTTTGAAAATTTCGTGAAAATTAGTCGTCAAATTGCGCCAAAGTTATTGGCAAAAGAAAAAATGCTTTCCTATGGAAACCAGGTCCTAACTATAACTACCTACTTGTGACTGCCAGTAGGTTGCATATATATATATATATATATATTATCTACTGGCGGTCGCCAGTAGATAGTTATAGTTAGGACCTATTTTCCATAGGAAATCCGCAAGATTCTATTTGAAATAACTTTGGCACCAGTTGACGAATCTTCGCAAAATTCTCAAAACTTATGGCCCGCTCCAGTCCGCTCCTATCCTGAACGTTTCGGGGTGATTCGTCAAGTGGGGGCCGAGAAAAAAGGGGGGTCCCAAAACGTGTTTTCCCCATGCAATTTTCCATAGGAACCTTTCATCGCAGCTACAGCCCGAACTGCTGAACGGAATTACACCAAATTTGGCAAAAAGGTAGCCCTTGGTTCAGAGTCGTGCCTTTTGCTTAAATGGTGTAAATCCGTTCAGTAGTTCCTGAGAAAATCAAAAGTAAAATCACATATATATCTATGGCCGCGTAGGGTCCGCGTACCCTCCCGATCACAAGCTGTATGCTAATTGGCTGTCAACACTCCAAACCAGGAAGTGTTGGCAGCCATCTTGTGCCTCGGTAGAACCGAGGCACAAGAAATCTGAGAAACTAACGCGCAAAACGCAAAAAGGGGGCAGGGTAGAAACACCCTGACCCCCTAGGCCTGCTCAGGGCCCAAAAAAATTATTATTATTTTTTTTAAATCGGCGGGATGCACATAGGGTGCGCGGATCCCGCCGTGAAAAAAAAAAACGAAGCGCGGTCTCCCGCGCTTCGTTGTTAATTGGCCCCCGGGTGGGCCAAGTCCCGGGGCATGCGGGGGTTTTTCAAATTTATGTATGGGGGGCCTCTAAGGCCCCCCCAAGCCCCAGGGACCGCCACCCCCCGGGGCTTTAAAAAAGCAATGGTGCGGGAGGGCTCTCGGCCCTCCCGCAGCCCCGGGGACCGCCACCCCCCGGGGCTTCTTTTTTTTTTAAAATTAAAAGTACCTGTGTGGGGGGGCTCCAGCCCCCCCACACGCCCTGGGGACCGCCACCTCCCCGGGGCACTAAAGATTTAAATATGGGGGTCCGTTACAGACCCCCAGAGCCCCGGGGACCACCACCTCCCGGGGCTTTCAAGATGTTGGGAGGGGGCCACGTGGCCCCCTCCTGGAGCCAGTGATGGCCCTGGGGACCGCCACCCCCAGGGCCGGCTCCTGCAGTGTCCCGGGTGCCCACCCCCGGGACACTGTAGTTTGCTATGGCAGGGCGGGAGCCTCGCGGCTCCCGTCCTGCCATAGCAAACTGCTTTGGTTTTTGGAAGAGAGAGCAGGAAACCTGCTCTCTCTTCCAAAAACCAAAGACAATTGCTTTTCCACACGGGGAGCGGCATGTCAGCAGCTCCCCATGTGGAAAAGCAATGCCGGCTCCCACAGGACGCGGGGAGCCGGCGGGACCGTGGGGGCATTGGGGCTCCCCCCACGGTCCCCAACGGATAGGGCCTGCCCTGGGGGATGGGGTCCCCAGGGCTAGAAGTGGCCCGGGAGGGGGGCCACGCGGCCCCCCTCCCTCCCCCCCAAAAATTAAAAAAAAAAAAAAGTTCATTAGTTGCTGAAAAAATCAAAAAATAAAATGTTTGATATCTAGAGGCGCAGTGGATCCGCGGACCCTCCCGACCACGAGCTTTATTCTTATTGGCTGTCAACACTCCAAACCAGGAAGTGTTGGCAGCCATCTTGTGACTCGGTAGAACCGAGTCACAAGAAAACAGTAGAAAAAACGTTAAAAAACAAGAAAAGGGGGCAGGGTAGAAACACCCTGACCCCTAGGCCTGCTCAGGGGGTCCCACAAGGACCCCCAGGGCCAAAAAAAGCTTTTTTTTAAAAAACAAAATCGGAAAAATTTGCGCAGGATCCACGAATCCTGCCGTGAAAATAAAAAAAACGAAGCGCGGGCTCCTGCGCTTCGTTAATATTTAGCCCCCGGGTGGGCCAAGTCCCGGGGGCATGCTATATTGTAATTGCGGGGGCCCGCCACACCCCGGGGCTTTCCTTAAATATTTGCGGGGGCACACGGCCCCCCGCAGCCCCGGGGACCACCACCCCCGGGGCTTGTTTTTTTAATGTGGGGGGCCTCCAGCGGCCCCCAAGCCCCGGGGACCGCCACCCCCGGGGCTTGTTTTAAAAAAAGAACCTGTGTGGGGGCTCGAGCCCCCACACGCCCCGGGACTGTCACTTCCCCAGGGCACTAAGTATGTAAATTTAGGGGTCCGTTACAGACCCCGAGCCCCGGGGACCACCACCTCCCGGGGCTTTGAAACTGAAGGGAGGGGGGCCGCGCGGCCCCCCTCCTGGAGCCCCTGATGGCCCTGGGGACCGCCACCACCCAGGGCCGGCTCCTGCAGTGTCCCGGGGTGCCCACCCCTGGGACACTGCTGTTTGCAATGGCAGGGCGGGAGCCTCGCGGCTCCCGCCATGCCATAGCAAACTTGCTTTGGATTTTTGAAGCGAGAGCAAGGAAACCTGCTCTCGCTTCCAAAATGCAAAGCAGATTGCTTTTCCACACGAGGAGCTGCATGTCAGCAGCTCCCCATGTGGAAAAGCAATGCCGGCTCCTGCAGGACGCGGGGAGCCGGCGGGACCGTGGGGGGATTGGGGACCCCCCCACGGTCCCCAACGGAGAGGGCCAGCCCCGGGGGATGGGGTCCCCGGGGCTACAAGTGGCCCGAGAGGGGGGCCACGCGGCCCACCTCCCCAAAATTTGATTTAAAAAAATAAATGAAACAAAGGCCGGCCCCGGGGGATGGGGTCCCCGGGGCCATAAGTGGCCTGAGGAAGGGGGCAACGCAGCCCCCCTCCATAAGTTTAAGAAAAAAAAAAAAGACGGCCATGCCCGGGGGATGGGGTCACCGGGGCCGATTAAGGCCTCGGGAGGGGGGCCACGCGACCCCCTTCCAAATTTAAAATTTTTTTTTTTTAAATTAGGGGGCAGACCCTGGGGGATGGGGTCCCCAGGGCCAATAAATTAGAAAAAGAAGGGGGGCTGTAATTTAAAAAAAAAAAAAAAAAAAGACCGGCATCGCGCCGGAGGCCACGCCCCTCCTTGCAGCACTCTGCAAACGCGCCCGCTGGCGCGTTTGCAGATGGGGAACGAATTCCCCTTGAATATTGGGGGTCCCTGGGGGCCAACTAGCCCACCAGGAACCTCCAGTATGCACCAGGGAGCAGCGTTGCAGAGAGGTGTACAGAGGCCACGCCCCTTTTTACACCTCTCTGCAACGCAGCTCTGTGGCGCTTTTTGGAGGTACATGGTGGGCTAGTTGGACTTCAGGGACCCTCAGGATTCAAGGGGACTTAATCCCCCAACTTAAAACACGCCACGGGGCGCGTTTGCACAGTGGTGAACGGAGGGGGCAGGGCTTCAGGTGACATGTGTGCAAACAGGCCCCGTGGCGCGTTTTAAGATGGGGAATTAAATCCCCTTCAATCCTGAGGGTTCCTGGGGGCCAACTAGCCCACCAGGTACCTCCAGAAAGCGCCACAGAGCTGCGTTGCAGAGAGGTGTAAAAAGGGGCGTGGCCTCTGAACACCTCTCTGCAACGCAGCTCCCTGGCGCATACTGGAGGTACAGGGTGGGCTAGTTGGACCCCAGGGACCCTCATGATTCAAGGGGACTTAATCCCCCAACTTAAAACACGCCACGGGCGCGTTTGCACAGTGGTGAAGGGAGGGGGCGGGGCTTGAGGTGACATGTGTGCAAACAGGCCCTGTGGCGCGTTTTAAGTTGGAGGATTAAGTCCCCTTCAATCCTGAGGGTCCCTGGAGTCCAACTAGCCCACCAGGTACCTTCAGTAAGCACAACAGAGTTGTGTTGCAGAGAGGTGAAAAAAGGTGCGTGGCCTCGGAACGCCTCTCTGCAACTCAGCTCTGTGGTCCTAACTATAGGTACCTGGGGGGCTAGTTGGGCCCCAGGGACACTCAGGATTCAAGGGGACTTAATCCCGCAACTTAAAATGCGCCATGCGGTGCGTTTGCACACATGTCACCTCAGGCCCCCCCTCCCATCACCACTGTGCAAACGCGCCCTGTAGTGCATTTTAAGAGGTAGTTTTAATCCCCCTGCCCTATTATGTACTAGGGACTTACAGAGGAGGTCATGCTAATCACAGGGGTACCCCAACGCATAGTGTTCCCTAGTGTATGTAGGTGTTTTCACTGTATTCTAAGTGTGTTTTAGCATAGTACTGGCTCTGGTTAGTCAGAGTCAGTTACCACCAGTACACGTCGGAAAAAGTTGTGGGCACAGGATGATTTTGGAACAAGGCCTCTTTCTGCTCCTCTGTTGGTTCTTTCTGCACATCTTTTGCTTCTTCCTGCACTTTTGTTTGTCTTTGTGGAGTTCTGTTGCTTCTTTCTGCATTTCTTTTGCTTCTTTCTGTGCGTTCTTTCTTCTTTCTTCACATGTCCTACCTTTGTAGGCATAGTTAGAAACTAGCATTTGAAAAACCTTTGAAATTCACTTAAAAAACCATAGGTTTCAGGCACGTTATAGTTAGAAATTAGCATTTAAAAAACCTTTGAAATTCACTGAAAAAACCATAGGTTTCAGACACGTTATAGTTAGAAATTAGCATTTAAAAAACCTTTGAAATTCACTGAAAAAACCATAGGTTTTAGGGACATAAGTATGAGTGACTGTACGGGTGAGTGAGTGGATGTGTGTGTAGACCTAAGAATCAGTGAGTGGGTATGTAGTTATTGGTGTTGGAGTGTGTATGGTTTTGAGAATGGCAGTCTGTAATTTAGAGTGGGTGTATCAAAGGTTATATTAGGGTGTGAGAAGATGCATGAAATCATCACATGGATGATGTCATCAGTGATGTCATCAGTGATGTCATTTGAGATGTCATCAGTGATGTCATCAGTGATGTCACTGACCATGTCATGAGTGATGTAATATGTGACGTCATCAGCAGTGCATTGCGGGGGCGTGAAATGTCCAACTAACTATAACTGTCCCTAAAACCTATGGTTTTTTCAGTGAATATATATATACATACATATATATATATTTATGAGGCAAACTTTTTCAGATGGATATATATATATATATATATATATATATATCCATCAGGAAAAGTTTGCCTCAACGAAGGAGCCCAACACGGGTAATCCTACCGACTTTCGCTGCAGCCTTGATTAAAAGTTGAATAGCAATACTTACCCGTGTTGGGCTCCTTCGTTGAGGCAAACTTTTTCGGATGGATGTGAACGGCTGTGCCTAGCCATGGAGGAGCCCCGCTGCGTCCAAGCAGACCTCGGTGACGCCAAATGATTGACATCACTATAGGATGGGAGCTGGGTAATCAAGGCAGTAAGGTGTTAGCGTCTGGAAAGGAGGATACAAAGCAACCCACTGGGGTTTTAATATGACCTTATTTATGGACTGCACGACGGCTCACTCGAGCAATACTAAGGTGACACTACAAGTACCAAGATGCCGTGCAAGCGGCCAAGCCCACTGAGGCGCTGTACTAAAGTAACACAGGTGCACCACTCATCTTGCACGCCCGTATGAACTAGCCTGTGATAAAGGGCAGGGGCCCGAAATGCGTTGGCTGTATGGACATGCTGTTTGTAATCCTACCGACTTTCGCTGCAGCCTTGATTAAAAGTTGAATAGCAATACTTACCCGTGTTGGGCTCTTTCGTTGAGGCAAACTTTTCCGGATGGATATATATATATTATATATATATATATGTATATATATATATATATATATATATATATATATATATATATATTCACAACAGGATCCCAAGGTAAAACCACGCCGGGTCAAACACGGGCACAGACTCCGTTGAAAATGCAAGAAGTGAAGTTTATTGCATATGCATGTCAAGATGACGCGTTTCGACCGCAAGCCTGCAGTCTTGATAAATATATATATATATGAAGCCTTTATAGTTATCTGGGAAATAATTGTATTTTAATTGTAAAGGCATGTGTGGTAAAGGCTTATGCATTTTGAAAGAAATACATGTATATTCATATTTATTTTTATTCACACATACATATACCCATATCTGCCTGTATATATATTTACTTATACATTTATATGTAAAATGCATACATATTGTTATATATACATGTGTGCGTGTATATATATATATATATATATATATATATATATATATATATTTTCCCTTTACATACCTCAAACCTAAAACCTTACCCACCTTAAACCCTAAAAATTCCCTTGCCACCAATAACCCCATACCCACCCTAAACCCTGACAATTCCCTTACCACCCAAAAACCCACACCCACCCTGAACCTTAAAAATTCCATTGCCACCCAAAAACCCATACCCACACTACACCTTAAAAATACTTTGCCACTCAAAAATCCATACCCACCCTAAACCCTAAAAATCATGTACTACCCAAAAACCCATACCCAGCCTAAATCCAAAAATTTCCTTGCCACTCAAAAAACTCAAACCCACCTTAAACCCTAAAAAAACCTTACTCCTCAAAAACCCATACCCACCCTAAACCCTAAAAATTCCATTGCCACCCAAAAACCCATACTACACCTTAAAAAATACTTTGCCACTCAAAAATCCATACCCACCCTAAACCCTAAAAATCATGTAATTGTTTGGTTAAGATTCATAGATGACATGTTTGTCATCTGGAATGGAACAGAACAAGAAGTACATGAGTTCCTTGGGGGAATCAATACGAATAATCTCAATCTGAAGTTTACGTACTCTATTAGCCGTGTTAGCATAACCTTTTGGACACTGAAGTATATATCTGTGGTAACAAACTGGCAACAACCCTTTTTAGAAAATCTACTGCTGGCAATGCCATATTACATGCTTCAAGCTCACATCCACAACACCTCATACATAGCATCCCCTATGGGGAAATGCTTAGGATTCGGAGAATATGTAGTGAGGATTTGGATGCTCAGGAAAAACAACAGGAATGTAAAAATAGATTTCTAAATAGGGGTTACAAGGAACAGACAATTGAGACTGCAATAGCCAAATCAAGAAGTAAAGCAAGGCAGGATCTGATAAAACACCGAGTCAGGTCTGGTCACGTATCATACAATGTACCAGACAATACAGCGAGACTAATACTGGGGTACTCCAGACAGGAGGGTCAGATTAGATCCATTATACGCCGTAACTGGCACACGGTATTGGGTGATCCAGTTATTGGAAGTTCTTTACCTAAACAACCAGCTATTACTTTCCGTAGGGCACCAACGATGGGTAATGTTTTGGTAAATAACAATCCAGAGGACATTGAACCTAGCTCATGGCTTAAGCAAAGGAAAGGTTTTTTAAATGTCCTTCTTGCAAAGCCTGTCAATTTGGTGTGAATACCAAAACATATCAGACACCATTTAGTGATAGGGTCTACCCAATAAATAAATACCTGTCGTGTAAAACTGAATTTGCAGTCTATGCTTTGCAATGTAGTTGTAATTTGCTCTATATTGGGAGCACAAAGCTGTCTGTTCATAAGAGGGTTTTACAGCATACTCGAGCTATAGTGAACTGTGACCCGAGTTACCCGGTAGCCAGGCATTTTAAAGATGTACATAACAGCAGCCTTAAGCATTTTAAGTACTTTGTATTGGATTCTATACCATTATCTAAACGTGGTGGGAATAGGGAATCCAAACTTAGGCGCCTAGAAACAAGATATATTCTGGAACTTAACACTAAACAGCCAAATGGGCTGAACACGAGTGAAGATTTATACACTTATCTTTAAAATGTCAAAAAACTTTTTTCTTGAGTAAGAGCTTCCTGTTGAGCAGGAGTGTTATATGCACTTCTGCTTCAAATTAGGTTGAGCTATCTATGTGTGTATGAATAATACAAAGAAATCTCTCAGCATATATGAGTTGTTTATGAAACGTTGGGTGTTTCTATAAATCTTCATATCATCAAATGTAAATGTTTTTTATACATTTTACACCTTTTTAACTTTTCTAGTGGAGTGTTTTAAGGTTGAAATGTATTTTATATTGAGGATATGTAAAAACATTTGTGGGAATCAACCTTGCTGCTCTTGATCAGTTGTATTTTATATCTTTTTCTTCTTCTCTGTGTATATAATTATTTAAAAATATCATTTTAGATGGTATAATGTCGTTTGGCAGCTAGTTCAGAAATTTGCACATTGTGGTTAATTATTGACACGTTCTCATTGCACTATATTGTATATTTGCACAAACTGGTGGTTTTAGCATATAGGACCTAAAACATTTTTTAAGATCTCTTTTTTTAGGTGGGTTTTAGGTGGTATTATCTTCTTTTTTAACCTTTGGTATCCATTTTAACATGCAATTATTTGTAATAATGTGTACTTGTATTATACAATAGATTATATATTCTCCCTGTTTTATCGATTTGCCAGGTTGAGATAGTACTTTACCAGCATACTTTGGAGCTACTGTAATCACTACATTTTTATTACTGTATTTATACAGGGATATAGATTTGAGTAGTATTTTTACTATGTCTATATGGATTGCCATTGGTCACCTCCACTTTAAAAATTCACCTATCCCTCCTAAGCGCTGTCATGTGATCAAGGCCGCTCGTACGGCCGAAACGCGTAATGGCAACATGGTGATGGTTGGAAGAAAATAAAAGCAACTTGCACTATATTGGGTCTGCTCTTGCCGTTTGTTCTTGGAGTACTGGAGTACTGGGCTTGTTTGCAGCTATATATATATATATATATATATATATATTCACAACAGGATCCCAAGGTAAAACCACGCCGGGTCAAACACGGGCACAGACTCCGTTGAAAATGCAAGAAGTGAAGTTTATTGCATATGCATGTCAAGATGACGCGTTTCGACCGCAAGCCTGCAGTCTTGATAAATATATATATATATGAAGCCTTTATAGTTATCTGGGAAATAATTGTATTTTAATTGTAAAGGCATGTGTGGTAAAGGCTTATGCATTTTGAAAGAAATACATGTATATTCATATTTATTTTTATTCACACATACATATACCCATATCTGCCTGTATATATATTTACTTATACATTTATATGTAAAATGCATACATATTGTTATATATACATGTGTGCGTGTATATATATATATATATATATATATATATATATATATATATATATATATTTTCCCTTTACATACCTCAAACCTAAAACCTTACCCACCTTAAACCCTAAAAATTCCCTTGCCACCAATAACCCCATACCCACCCTAAACCCTGACAATTCCCTTACCACCCAAAAACCCACACCCACCCTGAACCTTAAAAATTCCATTGCCACCCAAAAACCCATACCCACACTACACCTTAAAAAATACTTTGCCACTCAAAAATCCATACCCACCCTAAACCCTAAAAATCATGTACTACCCAAAAACCCATACCCAGCCTAAATCCAAAAATTTCCCTTGCCACTCAAAAAACTCAAACCCACCTTAAACCCTAAAAAAACCTTACTCCTCAAAAACCCATACCCACCCTAAACCCTAAAAATTCCATTGCCACCCAAAAACCCATACCCACACTACACCTTAAAAAATACTTTGCCACTCAAAAATCCATACCCACCCTAAACCCTAAAAATCATGTACTACCCAAAAACCCATACCCAGCCTAAATCCAAAAATTTCCCTTGCCACTCAAAAAACTCAAACCCACCTTAAACCCTAAAAAAACCTTACTCCTCAAAAACCCATACCCACCCTAAACGCTAAAAATTCCATTGCCACCCAAAAACGAATACCCACCTTAAACCCTAAAAAGTGCCTTACTACTCAAAAACCCACACCCACACTAAAACCTAAACATTCCCTGCCACCCATAAACCCATTCCCACCCTAAACCATAAATAAAACCTTACCACCAACTCACAGACCTACTGAGACACTCATGCACTCACCCACACACAATAACTCTGAAAGGTTGCAGGTTACAGTTAGGAAATAAAACTAAGAAGAGAACTTTAGAAATTCATTTAAAAAAATGAAAGGTTACAGGGACGTGACAGTTATGAAAAAACATTCAAAAAAACATACAATACCATTGAAATTCAGCAGTTATAGTTACCTAAGCTAACTATAACTTTCGCCCCTGCTGTGCACTACTTATGACATCACATATTATGTCACTCATGACATGGTCAGTTACATCACTGATGACATTTTAAATGACATCACTGATGACATCACTGATGACATCATCCACAGAACCCCTCACACACCTACTGACACCCCATACAACCTCTTGTGCACCCACTCAAACAACCACACAGCCACTCACATACACATTCACAGATTCATACAAGTACTCACACAGCCACTCAGACCTCCATAGAGCCACCCACACATCCACTCACTCACTCACTCATACAGCCACTCACACAACCATTCACTCACCCATATGGCCACTTGTACAACCAGTCACTCACCCATACAGCCACTCATAACAGTTACACACTCACCCATACAGCTACTCACACACAGATTTATTCACCTATACAGTGACTCACACATCCACTCACTCAACCATACAAGCACTCACACACTCACTAACATAACCACTTACATACCCATTCACACATCCATATATGCACTCCTATATCCGCTCACTCACCCATACAGCCATTCACACAGACACTCACTCTTCAATATAGGCACTCACACAGCAACTCACTTAACCAAACACCCAGTCAAACAGCCATTCACTTCCCATACACCCACTTACATACCAAGCCACTCACTCATACAGCCCTTTATACACCTACTCACTCACCCTTACAGTCACTCACACATCCACTCACCCACCCATACAGCCGCTCACAGTCACTCGCTCCCATACAGTTACTGATACACACTAATACAGCCACTCACTTACTCAAACAGCTACTCACATCCCCCTTATACACCCATACAGCCACTCACACACCCATACGCCACTCACACAACCACAAAACCACTCACAAACCCATACAACCACTCAGACACACACTTACACACCCATACAACCACTCACACACCCACAGAGCTAGTAAGAAACCCACTTACTCACCCATACAGCCACTCATGCATGCACTCACTCACACACCCATACAACTATTCAGACACCCACCCACATACTGATACAGTCACACAGCCACTCAGATCACATATGTTAGAAATAGTATCACTCATTAGTAGTACAACTAGTATACTAATTTAACTTTTGTAGTAGGTTGCTATATATGTTTAACACTCATAAACTCTTAGAAAACACACTCACTTGATGATGTCATCAGTGATGTCACTGACCATGTCATCAGTGATGTAGTATGTGAGGTCATAAGCAGTGCATTGCAGGTGCGTAAGTTATAGTTAGCTTATGTAACTATAACTGCTGAATTTCAAAGGTTTTATATGTTTTTTAATGTTATTTCCTAACTATAACAACCCTGTAACCTTTGTTTTTTTAAGTGAATATATATATATATATATTACACTTACCTTTATACTTACATATATAATGCTTATATTTAAATTTTCCATAGTTATGGCATGCATTGTAAAGGCAGGTCGTGGAAAAAATATGTGTGGTAAAGGCATGCGTGGTAAAGACGCATGTGTTGTAATGCTTGCTTTGTAATGACAAAGGTTTGGTATGTTTTCTTTAATGTTATTTCCTAACTATAACGACGCTGTAACCTCTGGTTTATATGTGTGTAATACACTTACCTTCATACTTGCATATATAATGTACTTACCTTTAAACTTACATTTTCCATAGTTATGGTATGCATTGTAAAGGCAGGTCGTGGTAAAAATATGTGTGGTAAAGGCAATGCTGGTAAAGATTCATGTGTTGTAACTCTTGCGTTGTAATGGCATGATTGGTTTAGACCACATTGTAATTGCTGTTTCCCACAAATTGACGCTACGGATATTTCAGTACAAGGAGCAGTTCATATCAAACTGAATCCAGAACAAACTCAAATCACCTGAAAGTTTGGAGCATTCGATTATTTTTGTGGTTTGAGTTGAAGCTGCATCACTTTATCTATAATAAAATGTGAGGTGGGTTGACCTGTAAAGTGCCTGTAAATAACTTGTTCGACAGAAACCATAAAATCTCTTGATTCTCCTATTAAAATGAATCGCAAATAATCAGAAAAAGAGTAACAAGGAGTATCTAAAAACTTGTGATAACTCTCTGCCAGTGGAACAAAGAACATGGGGCCATATGTACAAAACTATTTTGTGGTTGCAAACTCGCCGATTTGCAGTATGTATGAATCCCAAACTGCAATTCGGTAACATGTTGCAGAATCGAAATTTGGAATTGCAAGTACATACCAATTTGTTATTTGAAAGGGGTGTGTTTAGGGTGTCCCTCTCAACTACCAAATCGCAGTGGTATGTATTAATGTTTTGCAACCAAAATACCGTTGCAAAACATTAATTGTTTTACGCACTATTAAAAGATAGTGGTAACCATTCACAAAGGACCCCTTCCCTTTTGAGAATGTAAACAAAAATTAAAATATTTCTTAAGAGCAGGCACTGTGTACTCTTAAAAAATGAAACTTAAAAGTTTAATTTTCTATTTTTTAATCACATCTCATTTTCTTTTAAGGAAAACGGACTGCACCTGAAAACAAATGCTTTATTAAAATGCAATAACAGACATGGTGCTCTACTGTCCATAGCAGGCAACCATCCCTGTGATGGCTATCATTTCGAATAGGATGCAAACTGTAACATAACTTATTAATATTCATGCGGTAGGTCGATTTGTGATGCACTAGGAATTGCTATTTAAAAGATGTACGTTTTCTTAATTTAGGAATTGCGATTTCCTAATTGAGACTTAGTAAGAATCGCAATTTGGAAATCGCAATTTCAACTTTTTGCCCATCTGGCCCTTGGGGCCATATGTATCAAGATTAGTAATTGCAATTCCCAAATTGTGATTTTTACCAACTCGCATTTGCGAAATTGCAATTAAAAATGTATGAAAGTTTTAATTTTAAAATAGTGATTTGCAAATCGACCTACCTCATGAATATTAATGAGGTAGGTCGCAATTTGCGACCCACTAGGAGCTGGAGCCATTACAGGGATGGTGGCCTGCTGAGGTAAGTAGACCACAATGTCTGTGATTGCTTTTAAATAAGGCAATCTTTACTTTTTTTAATGCAACCTGTTTTCCCTGAAGGAAAACAAAGTGCATTAAAAAATACATGAAATGTGTAACTATCATTTTTTAAGAGTAGTCAGTGGTCCGTAGGACCACTGCCTTTTCTAAAAAAAATAATATTTTTTTATTCTCAAAGGGGAAGGGTTCCCTTGAGCACCCTTTCCATTTACAAATGCTTATCACCTCCTTTGAGGAGGTGGTAAAGTATTACTATTTTGTGACCGGAATTTGGTTGCAAAACATTAATACATATCATAAGGAATTGCGGTTTGGAAGAGATCCCCTGGATACGCCTCTTCCAAATAGTGATTCCTTATGATTTCATTAACCCACATAGTGATTCAATAACTTTACCAAATTGCTAAAAGGGTTTAGTACATGTGTACAAGCCATTTAGTGGTCTCAAATCCTGTTATTTAGCGAATAGCAGGCTTTGCGAGTACTAAGTGGCTTCATACATCTGGGCCTAGACAATTTTAAGCCACATTTCTATACTGATAGTGCAATCACCTCAATCATGGGTGTAAACTTAATATTAGGCCTTAGCGGGATTTCAAGTACACCGGAGTAATCAGAGTAATTTTGGTAATTCTGCGTTATTCTTTGACGCTGACTTACCGATAATAATCCAATTACACCCGCTCGTGTAATTAAGAGTAATTTGGGAAAAAAAATTCTACAGCAAGAGCCAATTTAGTGAGCGCGAACGGCTGCTCGTGCTTGCTATTCATGTTCTGTTGCATTTAGCACTATTTCTAAGTGCAGAATGCATTCTCACATCCCTTTTGGACGCAACAGTGCATTTTGCGCTAGGAAACCAGCACTAATTACTGGGAGTAAGTTGGGATGAAATCCTACTCCATGTGCACATTTCGCAAGTGCAAACAGCTGCTCATGCTCGCTATTCGTGTTCTGTTGCATTCAGTGCTATTTCTTAGTGCAAACTGCATCCTCGTGTTCATTTTGGACACAGCAGGACATTTTTGCACCAAGAAAATACCCCTAAATGCAGAATTACTCTTCTCATATAATTCTGTGTAATCCTGTGGAATTTTGCGATAATTTCGCGTGATTACACTAGACAAAATTACGTGAGTTATGCCCATCGCTACCTAATAACTGCAGAGTGAAAATTCAATGGGTTCAAAATGCTGAAATCTATTGATTTCCAAATACATTAGCACAGGGGAAAGTTGTGATCTTTGTAAAGCAAATAAAGGGCCTCAGTTATGGGGATTTAACATATGCTGCCCTAATGTCAAAGTGAAAGGGCGGAAATGCAATGTATTTATCTAATATGGTGCATTCCTGCCCTTTCCCCCAGCCCTGGTGCAGTTTTGGCAGCCTAGCGCCAACGTAGGCACCCTTGCACCATGGTGCAAGGGTGCCTGTGTTGTCGAAAGGATTGCTTTTTTTCAGGAAAGGGCACCTTCCTGCACAAAAACAATCCTGAGAGCCATTTTCCTCTTTCTGTGTTGTAAAGAGGAATAAACGAGGTAAATAAAGTCATTTCTCCTTGTAACGCCTCACCTCGGGAAGCGTATAGTTTTGGCACTTCCCCAGGTTTACATGGTCTTGTAAATCTGGGGAAGCATAAAAATCCATGGATGTTGCATTTGAACACCCACCGCAATGCCCATGCAATGCCTCCCGAGTGCAGAGTAAGGTAACACAGCGATATGGGCTGCCTTGCCTTACTCCATATCTATAAGGCCATTCAAAGCCAAACAAATGGCTTTGCGTGACCCCATAGATATGATTTTGTAGTTTGTGCCACTGGAGTGTCACAAAAAGTAATGCTCCGGTGGTGTAAGGGGCTCATAAATGTGCCCCAAAGTGTCTGTATAAAAAGTTAGTTGCTTGTGTTTCCTGTGGATCACTAGAGTAAAAAAAGAGGGAACCATTCAGGACCTATCTCACACTAAGCAATGGGCAACAAAAAAGATCTTGGCTCAACTGAATGCAAATGCACTCAGTTGCAAAATTCTGGTCTGGCCATAGGTTCATTCAACACCTTCCCAGAAGGTCTCCTTGCAGTAGAGAGAGGTTTCCCAGGAGGAAAAGAGTGATGGGAAAAGGTCAGACCTTTGGATTTCCTCTTGTTGTACACTGCCCCACTGCAATCTTCACACAAACAATAGACACAATGATTTAGAGTTACCAAATGACTAGACACAGCAATACTGCCTTTGGTTTGTCGTTAAGAAGGCTCACAACTAAAGCTAACAGGAGGAACGGAAATTGGTTGGAGGAAAGAATCTTGATGGAGTGTACCTCACTCTTCCACTTACTAAGATAGTTGCCACCTCAAAGGTTCACCTGGGGGGTTTTGTCACCACCAGACCCAACAGCCCCCTGAGTTGGTTGGGGAATGGCCCTGGCACCTATTTTCTTTTTACTAATTAAGCACTGGGACATGTAGAAAGTAATGATGGGAGGATTGTAATGCTCGGGGCAGTAACATGTGCTAAAGGTATAAGGGCCAGTCAATCAAAAGCCGAGATCGCAAACACAAAAGACCTCAAGCATCAGTTGTTTATCAATGGGAAGCCAGTGTAGTCCCAGCAAGTGGTAGGAGATTGAAGTGCATTGAGAAAGATTGACATGAAGATGTACTGCATCATTGTGAAACATCTTGAACTGTAAGATCAGAATTTTAGGGAAGTCTAGATACAAAGAGTTACAGTAATCCTAACTGGAGATGATGATGGCTTGAATGATGGCTTTCCTGCAGATGCTCAGAGACATGGAATATTTTTTTGTCTAAGGTGAATATAATGGAAACAAATGGCTGTGGCATGTGTGGTGGGACCTTTGTTCATTAAACATAAGCCCAAGTTTTTAGCATGGTGAGACGGAACGTGGGAGAGTCCAGCTAAGGGGCCACCTTAAAATGAACAATGGAGGTGGGGGGCACTAAAAAGCAGTGCCTCTGTTTTATCTGAGTTGAGTTAGACAGACTTATCTCTCATCCAAGATGCCACTTCAGATAGAGGTGAAAATTAGACAGGTCTTGTCTCAATTTAACATGCACGCTGATCACATTACGGATATTGTCCACATATACCATTACAAACAGGCCAAAAGAATTAATGAAAATGTCAAGGGGTATTACATAAAGGTTAAGTAGAGTAGGGTTAAATGAGGATCCCTGCGGAACGTTGCAGGTCAAAAGAAGATTGAAAAGGGAAAGTGAAACTGCCTGAACAAATTTGGAGAGAAAATAGCAGAACAAATCCAATGAAGACCATCAATTGCTACAGAAGGCATCTGCGGCACGAGAATGTAATGTGACAATACATAGAATGCTGCAAAAAAGTCCAGAAGGATTAAGCTGCTTTTTCTCCCTGACCCAGTGTCCTAAACAGTTCATCTAACGATGTGAAAAGAGCTGATTTAGCCCTGTGTAGAAGCCAAAAAAACAGATTGTGCCCGATCTAGCACATAACAGGTATTTGGAAAAACAGAGAGATGAATGTGAATGTTTTATCAGGAGTTTGAAAGAAAAAGTAAGCAGAGAAATATGGGAATTAAGACTAAGGAATGAAGGATCAGCCCAGGGTCTTTTCAGTAATGGCACAACAAGGGTTTGCTTCCAGGCCAATGGTACCACATCTGAGGAGATAGAAGAATTACAAAGTTGTCTAATTACTGGAGTGAATAAAGAGGAATTATTAGAATGCAAGTGGGCAGGAGAAAGGTCCAAAGGAGATCCAGACTTAATACACAAGTGGATTGAAATAGTGTTACAGACAGAGAGAGAGAAGATCAGGCACTGATAGAGACACCCGGTCTGACCTTGGCTCTTACGCCATTGCTGAATAAGACCTGGCATTTGAATCAGCAGCAGAAAATGAAGCAGGAAAAGACTCCAACTATGTAAAAACTCAGAAAGAAAGTTTAGCGCCGGAACACCTCCCTGGAGGTAGCTGTGTGCTCTATAAATTTCATGAATTGAAAAGTTTCAAAGGCGAAAGATTGAGTACAAATCCGGGATGTCAGAGATATGACAATACTGTAAGGGGTTTAAAAAAAGAAAAAAACATACCTGATTTCCGTGTCCCTCCTCTTCTCTCCTCCGTTGTCTCTTCAGGCCAGAGCAGGGAAGCAGGTAGCACCCGGCTCCCAGGCTCCTCATAGCCAATCACTGTGCTGCAATGCAGCATTGTGATTGGCCTGAACGCCATGGTTCAGCTTTAAGCTAGGGACTGGGGGCCTGGGCATGTTCTGTCATGCAGCCTGCGTGGAGAACATGCAAAGTGCGCATGAATGTTTGGCCAGCCCGAGACGGCCGGCCAAGCATTCGTGCGCACTTGGAGTGGGCAAATTACTCCTTCCCTGCCCTACTCTGATAGCAGAGCAGCCCCGTCCGGCCCACAGAGCTGCAGCAGCAATGAAACATAAAATGATAATAACAACCAGTTATTATCATTTTATGTTTCCTTTATTTACACTGCTAAAAAGCAGTGGAGCGATGCTTCTCCGCCTTAGTGAAGGAGCCCCACTGTATCACAACTTTTATTTTGTTGTTTATTCTCGCAATTCCTTAATTATCTTCACTCAGTAAGCTAAGTATGCCCCAAAACACTTGTGTGTCATAATATTTTTACTTCATTGTTGTTGCTAATCTCTCTTTTATCATCTGATGTTTATCATAAGTGTCCTTCTCGATGTCTTTCAAGCCTTCACGACCGTTCCTAAGAAGTAATCTCATCGGAGTGCTAAATCGTAAATTATTAGCAAATTAAAGAGCAAAATCAAACAAGACTTTTAGTTTAAAATAAGTTTGATAAATTGCACGGGCTTAACTCAACGTTACTTTAATCAAATCCGAGCTTTATACAGTCTTTTTCTAAGTAGTTTGTCTCGTGAAAATGGAACATTCACTAACGCAGTGCTACCACGTTTCATGTGGTAAGTTAGACTTTTTGGCTGCAATACATCCAGGGCCTCATTTATGAGATTTTGACGTAGGGCATCACCGCAAGAAATCTTGCTGCACTGCTCTAAGTCAAAACCAAAGGGCAGGAATGCTCAGTATCTATGTGATACGGCACATTCCTGTCCTTTTCCCCAGGCCGGCGAACAATGGGCAGCCATGCACCAATGCAGGCACCCTTGCACCCAGGTGCAAGGGTGCCTGGATTGCGGGGCTGATTGATTTTGTGCAGGAGGGGACACCTTCCTTCACAAAATCCATCACAAGAGGCGATTTGTTTTAAATGTGTGCTGCAGAATGCAGCACACATAGAAAAAGGAAAGCACGAGGAGAAATAAAAACATTTCTCCTTGGTGCGCCTCCCTAACGCCACCCCTGAGGTGGCGTTAGGTTGAGACGTATTCCCAGGTTTAAGATTTCTAATAAATCTAGGAATGTGTCAGGTTCCATGGGTGTTGTGTGGGTATACCCACAGCAACACACATGGAATGCCCCTTTCACGCAGTTGTCTGCGTGAAAGGGGCACATATTTATAAGGCCATGAAAAGCCACGTAAAGTGGCTGTAAGTGGCCTTATAAATATTACATAAAAAAAAAAGTGACAGTCCGGAAGCGCAAAAGTGCCGGGAGGGCCTCATAAATGAGGCCCCCTGTGTTGTTCTTATCCAAAAAGGTACTGTCATCTTTTGTGATCTCCATCTCTATTTGGGATTGAAATCACCTTCATCATGAAGGAAGTGGCCCTCTAGGGCCACTCAGGTTTTCTCACAACCACCGGCTATGCCTTCTCAAGAATGAAGAGTCGGTCAGACAGTAGAGAATGCAAACTTAAATTTTATTAGTAATGCTCTGCAGAGGAGTCCATCGTGACCTGCACCCTAAGATGTCTGCCGAGGGACTGACCCCCCAACAGTCTACAGTGAATAATAATTCCTCCCAAGGAGCCTCCAACAACGCCCCCAATGGAAAACTACCGGCCTGGGCCGAACATGAACAAAGAGGCACAGTAGGATAAGCTAACACCTGCCAGATGGGTACATTTTATCTGGAATCCAAGGCCACAGTGCTGGGTCTCAGCATCTCCTAACGTGGGAGCAGAAACTACACATTCGGATAAGTATGCGAGGGCAGAATGCCCTATTCATTAGTAAGGTGAGAAACAGCCTTGAACAGAAGGAGAAATAATAACGAAATACAGTGTTCTGCTGAGGCAAGCAATACGAGTAATGAGGCCTAACTCAGGCACAGTCTAAGCAGCCTAATAAGGATTACGAAATGCAAAATGGAGTCACACTCGCTAACTGAAGCCTGCGCATTACGGGGATAACTCAGTGGGTTGCATAACGTGAATACAAATGGCATCTATTTAGCCACACATTGCTAACCTAATATAACGTGAGATGTGTGCGTTGCAGGGATGGGAATTTGAAACCTAACAATCACCTCGAAACAAGTTTTAGGAACATTATGTTTGGATCATTGAAGTGTATCATTAAACTTAAGTTGGGAATCTATATTGTAATATGTTCTTGTGCTCTGTCCACCCTCAGTTTAATCTTACATGCATTTTACCCACACAGCCCTACCCACATAGCAGGGCATTTTATAAAATAAACACAAAGGATCTTGTTCACAAAGGTAAATTTGATCGCAAACATAGATTTACCACAGAATTTACATTTGTCAGAAAATCTGAAAGGGATTCCCGGCAGTCATAAATAAATTTATTGCTGTAGACGTTGCCGTCATGAGTGTGGGCACACATGCTTTAGTAAGTCGCTCTCAAGAGGTGGGATTCCAAGGTGTAATTTCCTTTGTCAGTTTGGGACACTCACAAACATGCGTGTTAGTGGGTTTTCCACCCTGGAAATTATCAGAGATTTCCTCGAGCAAAATGCTGGAGTAACTCCCCTGCTAGTATGAAAAGGGGAACAGATCACCCCCCAGACTTGCTTGTGGTGTAGGGAAAGGGATTTCTTAATATGGAAAAAATATTTTCTCCGTACAGAAAAAAATATTTTGCCATTCCCCTTGTGTAGAGTATGTAGAACAATGGGTGCATAGGAGGTTTTCAAAAAGTCACATGCTATTCACAGATTGACACCTGGAAACCTCATCCTGGTGCAGTTTTTCCGGCCTTTGTCTGGGAATGTTTATGAATAGAAGTAATCATAAAATTAGGTTCAAGTGGAGATGTACAACTTTTGTAATGAATATGGCCCAAAATTCTCTTATCACATATTGCCCAGTTGTTTTATTTATATATTTTATTAATCAGATTATGGATAATGTATATATTGACCTTAATGATGTTGCCACACTGCACACAGCCAGACAGGTACATGTCCCCATAAAATGTTGTTAATAACTTCTATCTGTCTATCTGTCAGTTTTTATAATTTTTCTTGTTGAAGTTAATATATCTTCTAAATTGCTACTTCTGTGGTAACACTGGTTCCTGAATAAGGATCAGCATAAACTCAATCGCCCTTTTATTCGTGTTCCAATTCTTCACTGTCTGAGAATATTCTTTTCGAGTGAAACAATTGAGATCAGATGGGTCATGCTGGATGAAAACGTGAATTGTCTAACAAGCTGTATCATTCTGTATGCTTGTTGTAACGGTTGATTACTCATTTACCACCTTCATATTTAATGTTGTTGTCCATATCATTATCGACTGACGGCATGTGAGCATTTATTTTGATCAGGCTTGGTATACTGAACTCTTATTCTCTTCTAAAATGTTTTCATTTCCTCTTTATAGGAAGACAATGTTTACAAGGTACCTGTACAGCGATTGCAAACTGTGTTTCTATTCTTGTTTGCCAAGAATATATTTAGACGCTGTTAGACCTGGCATCCTCGGTGTGGTTACCCCTGACTTTTTTGCCTCTAACGCCGGTATTTTTGACTGTGTGCTGGATTTCATTTTTGCTGGTTTAGGTACTCCGGGCATTTTGCCACTGCTGATCAGTGCCAAAGTGCAAGCGCTCCCTGTGTAAATTGTGATTATGATTGGTTATCCATGATTGGCATATTTGATTTACTGGTAAGTCCCTAGTAAAGTGCACTGTGTGTGTCCAGGGCCTGTAAATCAAATGCTACTAGTGGGCCTGCAACACTGATCGTGCCACCCACACAAGTAGCCTTTCAAATGTGTCTCAGACCTGCCACAGGAGTGTCTGCATGCGCAGTTTGTAACTGCCATGTCGACCTGGCAAGTGCACCCACTTGCCAGGCCCTACCGTTCCCTTTTCTTACATGTAAGTCACCCAGAAGGTAGGCCCAAAGTACCCCCCTCGACAGGGTGCAGTGTATGTCAAAGGTAGGACATGTACTGGTATGTTTTACATATCCTGATAGTGAAATACTGTGTATTTTGTTTTTTCCACTAATGCAAGAACTAGCTCTCCCATAGGCTATCTTTGGAGCTGCCTTGTAACATTTTACAAGTGTATCTTTCAATTGAGAACAGCTAGAGATTTAGAGTTTAGGCTCTCTGAACTCAGAATTTAATAGTACACCTTTTAATGAAGGTGGTTTTTAAATTGTGTGTTTGAAAATGCCACTTTTAGAAAGTGCAAAAAGAACAATTGATGGACAGAATTCAGAACAATGTCATACAGTCACCCCAGTACAGAGATCTGGGTCTAAATCCATCAATCCATCAAGCTAGCCCAGCTGATGCGGGGCGATGCCACGAAACCGGTCCCAGGATGCTTGTTTCCGGTCCAGGGAGGACCTGGCTTGGCAGTACAGGCTGGACTGTTCCCATGAAGCACAGGGTCAAGACTGATTTGCATAGGGCTGGGTCTAAACTGGGGTGGCATGGTGAGCAAAAGAATGATGGATTTAACCCAGATCTCTTGACTCGGGGTGAATGTTTGATTTACTCTGCATTCCGTCCATCATCTGTGTGTCTTTTGCTTCCTCACCCTAAGTGTGCCGGGTATGCCCAGATGTGGGTCCAGGGCTCACTGTGCCACTGGATTCAAGCTAACCTGGCTGATGAGGGGTGATGCCCCAAAACCGGTCCCAGGATGCCTGTTTCTGGGCCAGGGAGGACCTGGCTTGGCAGTTCGTGCCGGACTGTTCCTATGAGGCACAGGGTCAAGACTGATTTGCATATGGCTGGGTCTAAACTGGGGTGGCATGGTGAGCAAAAGAACAATGGATTTAACCCAGATCTCTTGACTGGGGTGAATGTTTGATTTGCTCTGCATTCCGTCCATCATCTGTGTGTCTTTTACTTTTAGAAAGTGAGCATTTTCTAGTTTAACCATCCTGTGTGCTTCTGCCTGCTTGTGGATTCACCGTCTGGTTTTAGGCTGACAGGGGCTGTTTGTGCATTCACTCGAGACACCCAAACAAAGGGAGCTGAGGTGTGCCCTGCATAGGCTAATGGGCCATCCTGGGCTAGACTGGTGGGAGAAGTTGTCACTGACACCTAAATACGTTGTGGCTGCTCTGCACAATGTTGTCTCCACCTCATGTAGTGAAACTGGACCAGGGAGGACAGAACTGGTTTTACTGAGCAAGAGAGACTTTCTGAACAAAGACTTCAAAGGGACAAAGGGTATAAGTATTAGACCTAAAATCCCAGAACTTTAAATCACTTCTGGAATCAAGAGGAACCTCTGCCAAGGAGAAGAGCTGTGAGGAGTAGACGGCCCCTTTGCTGTGTGTTACTTTGCTGGGTTGGCCTGTAGTTGCTGCTTCTGTCAAGGAGAGGCCAAAGACTAGACTTTGCTGTGAAACCTGCTTGAGAAGAGTCTCCAAGGGCTTATGTGTGCTTGCCTCCTGTTCTGTAGTCTCAGGGACACAAAGACTTCACCTACAGTCTGCTTGAATTCCACTGCTGGGAGTTCTGACCTGCCTGGGAGTGCCTATTCTAGTTGTGGGCCCCCGGAGGTTGTTCCTGCTACAGAAAGCTGTGAAGAACTGAAGAATTCTACAAAATCGATGCTTTGCTCTTCTTGCAGCTGACTTTTCCGACGCAGCACTGCCGTGCAGGAGAAATTCCCGAAGCACAGCCCTGTGCGGCTGAAGAAATCGATGCAGCGCCTGCCATCAGCCAGAGAAAACACCGCACACTGACTCCAACGCTAGCCCCGCTGTCTGGCTAAAATAATCGACACATCAGGGGTCAGCGGCTATGGAAATCCATGCAGCGCCCATAGCACCTGAGTTTTCTCACGCACAGCACCTGTGCAGCACGTTTTTCCAACCTAACACCCGCAGACCAGAATCACCTAGGAAATCATTGCATCACTTCCCCCTAGAGTCCGAATTCGATGCATCACTTCTCCTGGTTGCAGCAGAACTGTCGCATTGCCTCCGCAAGGACACAGGAACTGAGGCATCGCTGTGTTTTTTGATGCTTCCATCCTCAGCGGCTGTTTTGCCTTGTGGATTTTGACGTATTTGAGGCACTTTGTGTAAAAACCACGCATCCGTAGTTTTCTATGGACAGAATTGCTTGAAACCTTTTTAAAGTCATATTTGGAGTTGTGTCTGTTGGATTTTTGTCGTTTTGATCTTGGTTCGTTTAGATAAAGATACTTTATTTTTCTAAGCTGGTGTGGTGTCCATTTGTAGTGTTTTCACTGTGTTACTGTATGTGTTATGTACAATGCTTTGCACATTGCATCTGAGATAAGCCTTTCTGCTCGTACCAAGCTACCAAGGGGTGAGCAGGGGTTATCTAGGTTTCTAACTCCCTTATCCTGAGTAGAAGGAAGGGTCCCTACTTGGACAAGGTGCATACCACTTCCAACTAGAGACCTACATTTCTAACAGTCACAAATCTTAATATAAAAATATCATATGCTGGTAGTTTACTTGAGTCCATTAATGTACCTGAAACTTGAAGATGGCGGGCCCTATTCACAAAGGTAAACTTAGATGAAAGTCTAACTTTTCGACTTTTGGTATTCGCAAAGGGCATTTACTACTCGTAGTGCTTGTATTGCAGGGAATGAGGGATTACTTTACATCTCAAAAGTGCACTGAATAATCATGCATTACATTATTTACCGCATAGTATACAGGAAGCAAAACATTTTTGTTTTGATTTTTTCACTACCACAGGCTTTAAAAAAATTATTTAGTCAGGACTCAAAAGGAAAGCCAGATCTATTAGCTTTGCCAATGCTTGTTTTTTTCTATACTTTTCGGGGATTTCTGTTATTGGGGCAATCCTCTTCTAAACACATACTTAATCGTCTTCTAAAAACATACTTTCTGAACTTTTGATGTGCCAGGTTGATCTTGTTCCTCGCTCTTTTAATCGTCTTCTAAAAACATACTTTCTGAACTTTTGATGTGCCAGATTGATCTTGTTCCTCGCTCTTTGTTACCAGGAATAGTGGTCTCATACCTTCACTACTACTCAACAGAATCAAAGATGTTTTACTTGTTCTGTTCTGCCTTTCTGTGTAAACCTCAGCCCAGGTATAGATCATCATATCTGATGCTGGCCCTTTTTATACATTTTTTTTTTTTTACATTTATTGAGCGCACGGCTACCTCCAACGGAGGTGTCCCGGCGCTAAGGCTGCAGAATAGCTCATAGTCACAGGACAAAGGGCTAAGTGTGGTCGAACAACCAGGTCTTCAAAGCTTTCCTGAAAGCGAATTCTGGTTCAGTTTTGCGGATGTGTAAGGGCATGGTATTCCAGAGCTTTGCGGTTCCAACCGCAAAAGCTCTGCCGCCTATCCTAGCCCTACGAAAGCGGGGAATAGTGAGCAGATTCAAGTGGTTGGATCTCAGGACCCGGTCATGTTGGTAACTTTGCAATCTGAGTCTCAGATATGTCGGGCCCCGACCTATGGTGGCTCTGTATGCCATGGTGAGTGCCTTCAATTCCATTCTTCTGCTGGCGGGCAGCCAGTGAAGATTCCGCAGGTGGGGAGAGATGGAATGACGGAAAGGCACCTTGCAGATCAATCTAGCCACAGCATTCTGAACCATTTGTAATCTGCGGATCCAATATGCTGGGAGATCTAAGTAGAGGCTGTTTGAGTAGTCCAGGAACGATGTTACCAAGGCGTGAACTACAGTCCTCCTACAATCCAGCGGGAGAAAGTGGAGGAGTTTCCTCAGGGTGCGCCCGATTTACAGCTCTGCAGTTTCTTAAGGGACACATCCAATGGAAGAGGGTAAAACTCCGACCAAGTATCAATGCAATCCGAAATGGGAATAAACTCCATGGGAGACAAGTTAGACCGGAAGGTGGAATAGATGGATTAGATTTTATCCTAAAAGAATTCAGAAAGGCCACTACAAAGGGTAGCGGAAGGAGACACAGAACTATCCCGAGCAGTCGGGTTGATGATGCATTGAGTAATTTTGAATAATGCTTTGGCTGAATTCTCAGCCGACTTAATTTTGTGTGAAAAGTAGTCTCGCATATCATTACGCTTGAGTCTGTGCAACTTTTTTAGGGCATTTCTGTAGGTACACTTGGCTGCGGGGTCGTATGAGTGTCTCCAAGAGGTTTCCAGTTTCTTACAGAGACTTTTCTCTGCCCAAAGTTCCATCGAAAACCACGGGCGGAAGGTTTTTCCTGGAAGATGTTATAGATCTGGGAGGTGCCACCTTATCTAAGACGTTAGTAATCCAGCTATTGAAGATGGATATATCTTCGTTGGGGTTCCCTGTCAACTGGATGGGGGAATTATGGAGCAGAGGAGTCATAGAATCGGTAGTGAACTTCCTCCAATCTCTCCTTATCTCTGGAAAATGCTCAGGGCTAATGATGCGGTGAATGACCAGGAAGCTAAACGGAATGAGTAGATGATTCGACTAGGTCAGAGGTAGAGGGGCCTCAACCAATAGGTAGGGGTCATTCGAAAAGATAAGGTCCAGCATGTGGCCGGCGTCATGAGTAGGGGCGGTGACTCTTTGAGTCAAGTTAAGCCCGACAAGAGTTTCTGCCAGCTGGAGAGCTTTAGTGCAATTTTCATTGTCCATATGGACGTTAAAATCGCCTAGAATAGTGACGCTGGCATATTTTAATGAGAGATCAGCAGCTTTGTCACAAAACTCTGCTAAATGGCAGCCTGGCGTATTGGGGGGGGGTCTGTACACCAATATAGACCGGCGACCAATAGGGAAGATGAAACCCTAACACAGAAAGACATAGCCTCTATGATTTCTATATGTTCAACCCTACTACAGGAGATTTCCCAGCCCTCCCTCAGAATGATAGCCACTCCACCACCAGTCTTGTTGCCTCCCCTATTAGCACAAGTCATGTGGAAGCCAGCTGGTATTGCCAGCATCAGGTCAGGGTTGGAGGTCTCCTTGAGCCATATTTCAGTAAGAAACATTAGGTCCCATGAGTTGGATTCCAGGGAGAGCCAAATATCCTCTGCATGTTTAGGGAGGGATCTGCAATTAATAAGACACGCCCTGATATAGGTGCCCCCATCTCGGGTCTGCTGTGTAGGGGGCGCTGGACTTGATAAGCAATCGATAGGCTTTCCATAGCTAGCTCCTAAATTAAAAAGACAGGAGTTGCAACCAGCTCCAAAATGGGCTAAATCGGGTCTATTTGTAGTTTATTAACACATGCTTTATTACTCAGCTTAAGCAGTTGCACTCTAGAACAAGATATACGACTCCAGGGGGAAAAACGAGCAGCGTGGCCGGCGCTGGCAACGGTCCGAACGCGGATAGGCGCAGACGGGCTTGCCTTTGGTGCGCCTTCGGCCACGAGCAGCGCGCCCGCTGCGGCCCCGCTTTTACATTCCTCCATGACCGAGAAGCTAGAGCGCTGCCCAGCAAATGCGCCGCTTCCAGTAAATCGGTGACTTCCTGCCGTGCAGGGACACTGACTCTGAGTATGGCGAATTTCCCTCCCTCCCGATGCAGTAACTAGTAAAGGTGAGTCAGCAAGACACAATGCGGCGGTTTTAAATCAGAGTAAAGAGACAAATTCAAATTCGAGACAGTAAAAACTTTCACAGTGTTTTAAAACAAAGCTAAAAACTAAAGTGCATGATTGCAAAAACTGCAGCCTTTGTAAATTGTGTGCTAATTTTCTCTAGGTTTTGGACAATCTTACATATTTTTGTAATTTTAGATGATTTTCGATCTGTTAAATATCCGAGTTTACATTTTCTAGTACGTAAGAAGTTCCAGGACTGTGAAAAGAATGAGGTTTAACGCACACTTAAATAATATCATTTTTTAACTTACTCTTCTATCCTTAACCAGGGAAAGTTTCAGGATGATCTGTAACCCTCTTTGTATTCTTTTGCTTTGTTTAATTGAACTAGTGTGATCTCATGCAGCATCTGATAATTTTTTGGTATAATAAGTATTCCAATAGTGAAGGTTCTGTGTTATGTCTCTCAATGCTTTTCAATAGGTGACACTATTATCTTCACGCCATCTCTATTAAATTCCAGGGCGGGGATTATTTTCCAAAAGAGGAAAAAACACTAAACAATATAAACAAAAAGTGCCTTAATTTAGTAAAGAAAGAGAACACAGTACTTACCTTTGGCTTGGTGGCTGATGGAAATGCATTCAAGAGTATGCTCCCCTGGACGGACACTTGAGATGGGGGCTTGATGTGGGTTGATGATTGGAGCTTCCCATGTAGTCCTGTACTTTTTCTTCTGCTTAATTGCAGGATAGATAGGCGTTTGTGCCATGACACAGATTGTGCTGCCATGGCCTTCTATTTCTGCTTTGCACAGGGATAGCAGGAGAATGTACAGCTTCAAAAATGCAGCAGACAGAAAGCCCATACTGCAACCACAGGCAGCTCCTTAATTGGTGGGCTCCCCTTGCCTTCTATTTTCCTGAGCTATGTAGCTTGTACCATGATAGAAATCACATTGGATGCAAGAGATTGTAGTCCTTTCCATGGACTTCATCTTCACTCGGTCACGCTCATCCTTTACCAGCCACAGCGGGACAGTCACAGGAGAGGGGTATGACTGACAGGACGTTTAGGGTCCAGTGTAGGCTCCACTCCACTATGTAGCTGCCTAAGATTATGTGCAACTGATCTGCATTCTTCAAAATACTTTTTTCTTAAGTGGTCTTCCTTACCTCTGCCTAGACTAACAGAAAATTAAGAAGGGGAAAAGTGATCCACAACAGGTAAAGGGCCGAAGAGTAGGCACAGATGCCAGGACAGGAGCAGTGTCTCGCAGTAATGGAGGACGCAGGCATACTTTTACCATATGCATTTTTCCCCTGGGCTATGCAGACCCTAATGATGACATACAACTGCTGTGCACATTGAAGCTTGAAGTCCTTTCAGATGAGTTAGTCATTCCAAATTCTCCCTCGCACCTACTCAGCACCAGCTGGGCATTTACAGGGCAGTAGAATGTTAACAAAGGGACAGCAGCGGCTCCTCCGTAATGGCGGAGGAGAGTCAACCCACTGCGCCAGAAGATTAAAAATAAAATGATAATAAAACAATTTTGTTATCATTTTATTTGAGCCGATCCGAGTCTGGGGCGGGGCGGGGCGGGGCCAAGCAGTCCTCGATTGACATTGGCAAAGACTGGGAGGAGGAGTGGTGGTGGGCGCTGTAAGTGCACGTCAGTTTTGCCCGCCGTCTTAGCAAGGCCAAACCGACATGTTCACTTATATTTCTCCAACCCAGCTGTGTTGCACAACCGGGTGGAGATTAGGCACAGGCTTTCAGTCCCTTAGTGAGCGCCTAACCAGGCTGCTCAGACCAATCCTGGCGCTGCTCTCATGCTGGGCAATAGCATGAGAGCAGCGTCTGGATTAGTTGGGGAGTCTGGGAGCCTGTGGTGGGCTATGGACTTCCAGGAGCAGAGGAGCACCAAGGCGGCCTGCAGCAGCAGTAGGTAAGTCTTTCTTTTTTTATTATTATTTACCCCCCCCACGCTGCCCCACCGCTTTGTATTGGCAGCAGCCTCTACTGCAAAAGGAGTGTACAAGCATCAGTCATGGGCAGCAATACAGGAGTAGGCTGTGCTTTTATGCTGGTCTCCTGAGCTTTGTAGTTCTCTTGAAAGATATGTGGCACTAGAAATATACATGTTTGAGAGGAAAGTGAGCAACAGGGAGGTTGTTCAAAAGTAGGCATGGAAGGTAGGACAAGACCAGCATGTGGCAGGAGCAAAAGAAATGCACAGCATTTCTTTCTGTAAGGTTGCAACCTGCATTTGCCCATCACGGCCCTCATTAAACAAGGTTGAGGTGCCCTCAGGTACTCAAATTGCCAACATCAGAAGAATAAGAACCTAAGTATGTCATGCTAGGATTAACACTTGTGACCTGCAGTTCCCAGCAGTTGTGAGCAGTGAACCTGACCAACCACATTATACTCCAGGGGCCCGATTCACAAAGGTAAACTGAGATGAAAGTCTAACTTTACGACTTTCAGTATTCACAAAGGGCATTTGCGACTAGTAAAGTTAGACTTTTGTCTCAGTTTTAGTCTCAGTTAAACTTAAGACCAAAACTTAAGTTTAACTGAGACAAAAGTCTAACTTTTCTACTCGTAAATGCCCTCTGTGAATACGGAAAGTCGTAAAGTTAAACTTTTGTCTCAATTTACATTTGTGAATCGGGCCCAAGGTCCCCCTTAAAGTACGTTCCCGGCAATGGGGCCCACAAGAGAAGATCTGTCAGTGATTGCATCCTGTGGAGAGGTCCTGTTTCCTGTGATTGCATCCTGTAGAGGCGGCCCTACAGGACCCTCTGCACTCCATTCTAAAGAATCTCCCTCGGTGTAGGGATGTTCAATGTCGACCACTTATGACTAGAGGTGGATATTCAGCCTTGAACCCCTTGGACATTTATGCACATGTGCATGTTTTATAGAGGGACCAGGCAGAGGGACATAAAAGAGTCCCTCATTTGCATGGAAGCATGCCCACTCACTGAAAGAGGAACCAGTCTATGTTACAGAAGAGGTCTTTTTGTGCCTTCTTTCATAAAAAACTGTGAACTTTTCAGAGCAAACTGCCAACAGTGGGTGTTTTGTGGAAGGTAAGCGGCCACAGTAGTATAACTTCAGGAGAGCCGACAAAGTCCCTTCTGTTTGCATACATGACAACGCCACTTACGGGATCTTCCTTTCCAAGTAGCAGAATCAGGAAATGGCGACAGTAGCACAACACATGCCATCGCAGCCCCAAAGAGAGGCATGCTATAAGACTCACTCCAGCAAGGGACAACTTTACTTTTTGGAGTTCTTAAAATAGGGTGAACCAAGCAACAAGTGCTGCATCAGAACCTTCTGCAAAGCACTGGAAAAATAAAGCCAGTAGACTGCAAATAAAACGGAAGAGGGATGGCCATTATACACAAAGGGCCTGATTCACAAAGGTAAACTTATACATTTGTATAAGTTTACTATTTTTTAGGTATCCTCAAACTATAAAAAGATATTTTTTTTATGGAGGCGTTTTCTTGCCCAAAAAGAGTATTAGTTATTCTGCCTATCCAAAATTTCATATGTTCTAGATTGGTAAACAAAAAGCATATAGCATTAAAATAATAAAAGAAAGAACACGATGTAAACAGAGCCAAAGATTGACAGTGGTACATAACAGGATTTTGCGCTATCATGCCAATCTACAGCTTTCCATTATTTAGAATGGATTAAAACCGACAGAAACAAGTGGAAAAAAAACTTTTTGCAGGGTCAATGGACAAGTAGTGATAGAACTAGAAGTAGCAGCAGGTGCAGTGGCACTGGGGCCCAGGGTCTGACAGGTCTTCTGGACCTCAAGCATTGCTCTATTTTCCTGCCAAAGTGTGGGTAGAGGCCAGTGCTGGACTGGTCATTCTACCACCCAGGCATCTCTCAGGTGGACTTCAGGCTTGGGGGCTCCTTTAAGAACAAGAGAGGATGTCATGACCCTGCCATGAAAGACCCAACAGGCCAGTTCTAGATGTGGGGCAGGTTTAAACATTTTTGCTTGGGTTTGTTTTAGCTTCCTGCCCAACCGTGGCAGGGGGTCCATCTCTTGGAGGAGTGCCCAGTGCAGCTTTGCCACGCCATTGCTTCTGAGGTTAGGACTTGCTAGCTGCGGTTAATTTATCAGTACTGAAATTAAATGCACAGCAATGCGAGAATCAGAGTTTTTCTGACACAATATGCTTATCATGTGAGAAGCTGGCAAAACAAAGGTAAAATGGAGCTACTAGGTAATAACATAATCATCGGGTAACACGCTGCCACACTGAACTTTTTGCCTAACTCTTTGAGCATTTGGCAAAGTGGAACATTCATATTTTCAGCCTGACCCCTGCTACGCCGTGCTGCTAACCGCAGGAGAAATCCCCACCCAGTTTATTTCAATGTAATCCATCATGTGTGAAAAAGAATGTGATTTTCACACAGTACAGAATTATTTACTGCCTCGCCCTATGCCTGCGTTCTCCTTTTCTCTCGTTTTCGAATCTGTTTTATCAATATGCTAATGATAGGAAGAAAACATACACATAAAATATTGAAGGCTTCAGGGATGTGTAGAAGCGCATACATTTGGCCGCTATGCATGAAATTTCACTCTGTGGTTGCCCGCGTGATGGCATCCATCGAGGGTCAGTGGCTTTGAATCAGCCCGATTCAATGGGGTCACTCTGGCAGCTTTGACCAAACTGAAAAGGTTCAGAGAGGGGGACACAATGGCCGGAGTCACTCTTTAAGTGTCCTGCTTTCTGTATCATGAAGTCGCTTCCAAAGCTCCCTGCCGAGATGTCACTGTTTGACAAGTTTTGTTTTAAGACAACTTAATTAGCTGAAAGGAAAGCAATGTCTGAGCATGTTTGTGTGCGAAAAACAAAAAGGCAAGTCCTTTCAGAAAGTGCATGCTTTATCTTGTCGGAAAGCTCCGGTTCTGAAATGAAACAACATTCCTTTCATCCGGGATCGGTCCCTTGACAACACAATTTTTCTCCGGATCAGGCATATGAGAGATGCATTCTGGGACTCGATTGCAGAATATTTCCAGATTAGGTAAATTTTACTGGTGCAATTTTGTAGCACCATTTGCACGCCCGACAAGTTGAAAAAAAATGACATATGTACTCAGCAGTCAACACGTAGTACGGTTTGGAGGTTGGTTGATGGTGCAAATGTCAGTCTAGAACTGCGCAAACACCAGCGCAATTTACGTATGCAAGCCTTGTTCAAGTGACCTGGGTTGTGCTTGTACTCATGAGTAGGGAATACAACCATTAAATCCAGAGTGGCCAACCGAGAGCTAGACAAAAACATCAACTCACGAGTAAGGGACTGACAAAGCCCACTATATGTATATTGGAAACAACAGACCTTGCAACAGACAGGGAAAGCTGCCTGGAGCCGAGACCTAAAAAAGGACTGTACACAATGCATATACGAGATGAAGAATTAGGAGGAAAAGTTATCTTTTATGCACTGAAGCGCAAGCAATCCATAGGAGGTGGACTTACACATTAAACAGCAAATAGCATGAGTTGAGAGGGAAATACTCATCTGGACATAGTTTAAGCCACTATATCTATTTCAAGAAATGGGTGACAATAGGCCAGCAGGCAGCTGTGTTATCAAACCAGACCTAAAAAGATGAACCAGTCATCTCTATAAATTAAGACAATCAGCAATGTCCTTTTCAGCTGTATTTGGGTAAAGTGGACTAGATGGTAGCTAATATGAGACTTCGAAAGGATGACAGATGGACATTGTCGCTCCTTCCAAACATAAAGCCTTCTGTACGGTAACAATAGAAACAAAGTAATATTCTGCAGTTTCAATGGACAAACTACAAAGGAGACAACAGAGATATGAAAACAATCTATTTTTGCAAGCTCTGTGAAAAGTCAACATTTGTACACAAAAGGTGAAGAAAATGTGTATTAAATTAGCAGAACTAAGCTAAGTGGAAAGTTCTGTAAAATATGTTGCACCCTGTCTCCATGTCAGACAAACAAAATAACACTTAATCAATGAGTAATGCATGTAGAGCATTGTCAGAAGAAACATGCGTGCCTAACTGCATCAATAACATATGATATTCGCTACCCAGTTCAATGGTACTCACCTGATTGAACTCAGAAGAAGGGAAGTTTGTGTTAGCAGTGCAGAGACTCAAGAATATGGTCTTCAAGTTACGTTCAGACTTTTCCATAGGAGGCGTTGTATCAGCCCATCATCTTACCAGAACTGAAACTAATGACGTGCATGTAACATCTTCTTGGGAAGTAACAGGGTCCATAAAGCGTAAATAACTCAGTTTATTGCTGCTCTTCAGTTACAGCCATCCAAACCCTGGCAGGCCATGCACTTCCTAATGGTTCTGGAGCCTCCAGCCTCTCCACGGAACTCTGTCAACACATAACTACATAATCAAAACACAACATATCTTTTTTTCTACAAATTGAGAAGAAAATGAATCTAACTATACAAGAACTTGTGAGGCATATTAACCACTTAACTGCGGCGGCAATTCCGCCGCGGTGCGGCGGTTTAGCGGAGTGGGCGGGGCCGCGTCGGCCAACGGACGTGCGCAGCACTACGGAGGTAGTGCTCGCGACGGCCGTTGGCCGACAGAAGCAGCGAAGGGGTTAATTAAAACAACTTGTCTAAATGAAATTAGACTAACTAGAAAAACACTTGTAAGAAAAAGCTACATTAATACAAATCAACATGTTAATTAGGCCTGGGCGGTGAACTCCGCTCCGTTCATGGAGTTTGCAGAGTTTTCTGCACTCTGCGCTCCGCGGAGCACGCGAAGTTCTGAAAAACATCTCTACGCAAAGCAGAGCGGAGTTTTTTCCTCGCCTCGTGCTCGCCAATGTTAAGTTGGCGAGTGCGATTGGGGAAAATCCAATGCTAGATCACCTCCCAGCGAGATGTCTCAACGCGGGCGGTCGTGGATGGTTGTGACCGCTCACGTTGAGAAACCATCCATTTGCGCTGAAGAAGTTGCCGCTCGAGGAGAAAATCTACTCAAGTGGCAGAAAGAAGCAGGGCACTCTTGTGCTGTGCATGGTGCCATTCGCACTGATTTTCCAGCGTGGGACAAACACCCGGTGCTAACAAGCAGCTCGAATGGCGCGACGTAACGCACTCCGCCACTTGCGGAACTCCACGTAGCACAGCTGAGTTTTTTGGTCACTTCACAGAGAACTCCGCCCAGGCCTAATGTTAATCTCAATATTGATATTAACAAATCAATCTACAAATATACTCTTTTATTCTATAAGATCTTCTCTTTATATGTTCTCCAAAACACTCCTTAGCGACTTAAGCTTCCCCTTCACTTTTTACTGTCACATTAGTGTTTACATTTTTTTTCCAACCAGATGCAATGCTCCAAGTCATTACATTTCTTTACTTTCCTCATGTTCCACTTCCTACCATCTTCCAACCACGCCGTGTTACCCGTCACTTGACATTTATTTTAGGACATGACCACTTGGAAGAACACCTTATTCCATTTGAACCCAAATACACTCTTACAAAATCACCGTTTCTGAACACACGCTGCTTGTTACTCAAATTGTCATTATGTCTCTCAACCTATTTTTACGATATGTTGCCACTCTTTCTTTCAATTTTTTTCTGCCCAACTCTAAATGGCACAACCTATCCATCCACGCAGGAGTAACCTCCATACACGCTACTCTGCCTTTAAGCATAAAGAATGGAGTTTCTCCTGTGCCAGAATGTAGAATATTTCTATAGCTCCACAGCATGTTCTTGACTTCCCTCGTACAATTGAGTTCATCTCCATTCCCAGCCGCACACACTCTTTCAAAACCCAATTGAAACGCTCATCCATCCCATTTTAGGATAATAGGCTGCAGTTCTGTGATGTTTTATAGCCTCTTTTTCCAAGAACTGCTGAAACTCCTATACCACAAATTGTGGACAATTGTCAGATGCAAATATGTTCAGGTCACCCTTCTCTTCTATAGATTTCTTCACAAAAAACTGCTATGTTTTATGCTTTGATCTCTTTTACCAAGGCTACTTCTGGCCACTTGGAAAGGTAGTCCACCAACAAACACCACAGCATACCTTTCTTACAAACCTTTACAGTTGAACGGACCACATATATCTATTCCCTCCCTTTGCCGCGCTTACTTGGGAAACTCTGTTGACTCAATGACAGTCTCATTAACTATATGGTATTTATCACTGAATGTACAAGCGATGCAGTGTCATACATACCTTTCAATTTCTTTGTACATACCTGGCCATCAGAAATCTACGCAAGCTCTCCTCTTCATGGGCGACATTCCTCCATGTCCATCGTCCAACAAGTCCAGTAATCTGGGACACACCACATTGCGCGCCAACAATCTTCCACACCTCCTGAGAATTCCTTCTAAAACAGATAACTCAGACCATACCACTTTATAATCACACAATTCCATCCTTTCCAGATTAGTTTGCCCTGTATTCTGACATATGCATGGCATAAGTAGTTGCAAAGTCTTATCCATTGCCAACGCTTGTCTCCATTCCCCATTAGAAAAGTTACCCTTACATGTTTCCTCTACATCAGCCACCACCCATTCATCATCATCTGTACATCGTTCATCAAATATAGGTAGATGGGACAAACAGACTGAATTTATATTTTGGTACCTGTCACATACTTAATGTTAACATTATACTCCTGCAACCGATACAAACATTTGGAAATCCTAGCAGTTGCTCTTCCTGCTCCTTCGGTGGAAGACAGTTAAGTTAGAGGTTTGTGGTCAGTGCGAATCTCAAATACAGTGCCCCATACATAGGTCTTAAAATGTTGCACTCCCCACCGACACGCCAATACCTATTTATCTATTGTGGAGTATGTGCTTACACCTACCCTCAGCATCCGTGACACAAACGCAACTATCTTCTCTTGATAGCTCTTCCATTGCATCAGCACCGCTCCAAGACCATACGCACTCGCATCCACAGCACTTATGGTTTTGCCGTGGGGATCAAAAGCTTTCAAGACAACAGCTTTAGCAATGGATTGTTTGATGGTTTCAAATGCTGACTGAAACTCGCTCAACCACTCATACTTCACCCCTTTTTTCATTAATAGACGCAAAACATGCACCTTGTCAGAGAAATGCTCCACACATTTGGAGTAGTATTCAGCTAGTCCAAAAAAAGAATAGAGTTGCTCCTTATCTGTAGGGGAAGGTGCTTTATCGAAAGCCTCCACCAATTTCATCTTGAGTTTTATACCATCCCATGACAATGTGTGTCCCAGACACTCCACTTAACTTACTCCAAACTTGCACTTCTCAATGCTGACGGTCAATCCTGCACGTTCTAACCTTACCAACACTACATTCAGAACCTCATCAGAACCCTACACCAAAATGTTGTCTTGGAAAAACCATACATTAGCAAGACCCTTCAACACACTTTGCCTCACTTGCTGGAAAACTGCTGATGCAGATGCTAAACCAAACAGCATACACACAAGTTGGAAAGCTCCTTCAGGTATTATGAAAGATGTTAGATGTTTCTATATAGATTGCATGCGCACTTGATGGTACACACTTGACAGATCCAGAGAAGTGAAACACTTGGTGTCTCTTATGTTCATGAGCATTTCATTAATGTGCGGAAGGGAGAGGCATTCAAACCAGATACACTCATTAAGGTCTCTCAAATCCACACACATCCATGATTTCCCATTAGACTTTTTCACCAACACTATTGGACTAAGCCATTCGGATGACTCAAAGGTTCAATGACTCTCACCACGCCAACAATGTTTTCCCCTTTTCAACAACATCACCTTGCCTTCCGCTGACCTGTTATTATACTCCAGCTTACCATTAAAATATCCTTTTATGGGCAACTTAGCCCTACAATAACACTCTGGCACTACATCTCTAGGAATCAACATGCAATGCTTCAGTTTTCCCCAGATGGTTTTATCCATAAAGGTATATGGCGAGCAAGAATCAACCAAACATGGAAACCTCACTACCATTAATCTTTATCACACATTTCAGAGGACGAAACATTTCTTTTATTTCACCAACAACGCATTCTGGTTCATTAGCTACAGCCGTACCCACAACCAAGACCTCCACTCTTTCATCATCTTTGAGATCTTCATCATCATTATACTCATTTAACATATCTCTTACATCATTGACATGTTGTTTGTTTCCACCACGTCCTTCAGACTTGCATACTTTGGAAAAGTTGCCTACTTTCTTGCATTTAAAATATTTAGCGTTACTAGCAGGACAAGAATCGGACTCTGCTATATGTTTTGTACTCCCACACCAGTACCGTGCACATTTTTCATTTACAAACTGTGCTTTTGCAAAAACATTTTGGACTGGATCCTTTTTGTGTTTTCTGCATTACATGTAAATTTTCGGAATCACACTTTTCTCACCGTTGACCCTCACTAAACACCTTTACATACCTAGATGCGTTTTCCATGCGACTTGCTATGCAAATAGTTTTACCAAGGAAAGGGTCTTTCTACTCCAATAGTTTCTCTTGTATTCTCACATTATTTGTTCTATTAATTAATTGGTCTCTTATAATCTATTCATGTATATCATTAAATTTACACATCACTGCCAAGATTCTGAAACAGAAACATGGCCAGTAGCGGTCGGTGGTGGGAGTGCCGCCGGGCGCTGACGTGGGGCGGGGGAGGGGCAGGGTGGGGGGTAGTAAACTACGGATTACGGGCGATTACAGGTAAGTACACATTTAAATAAATAAAACGAATTTCGTTTCTCACGCTGCATCGCCAAATGTGATGCAGCGCGAGAAACGAAATTTGTTTTATTTATTTATATGTGTACTTACCTGTAATCGCCCGTAATCTGTAATTTACTACCCCCCACCCTGCCCCTCCCCCGCCCCACGTCAGCGCCCGGCGGCACTCCCACCACCGACCGCTACTGAACATGGCTTTCATATATTCATCATCATTGGGGCCGATTCCGATCTCGGTCAGAGGCGCACCCAATACCATTCGGTCGGGAAAAAAGCCATGCGAATGCCTGTTTCCCGACCGATACGTACAGCATACCGAACGAGTAAGTACGATGCGCACAACAGCACAGAATCCGGCCGAGTCGTACTCACCCAATCCAGGTCCTGTTCTCCGACCGAGGCGAATCCGGAAACGCAGAATCGAGTCGCACGGAAGGGAAAATGCAGCCCCGTCCGGCCGAACAAGTACGATGCGCTTTCCGTACGCGCCGAACCCGTCGCTACGCACGGCACGTCAAAGCATCCGGGAGAGGCGCACATAAGCTCCGATTCGCGCCACAACACGATCCACGCTACGAGGCGAACACGCCAGCGACGAGGACGACGCGAAGCAACGAGAAAGACGAACGACACGAACCAACCATGAATCCCTTCGTCCCGATCCTACCAATATTCTACATTTACTACCGGAACAGGCACGGATGCGTACAGCGCAAAAGGTAAGTCAGACACCAATCACAAAACACATACAACACGTACACGACACATCACACACACACAGAGGGATGCAGAATTTACTTGCAACAGCAGCACCATAGGGGCGGGATGCCCATCACCAATGCCACATATGCACACAGGGGCCTGAATGCGCACCACCACCACCACCCCTACCCAGGGGGGGCCGGATGCCTACCACAACTACCACCCTTACCCAGGGGGGGCTGGATGCCTACCACAACCACCACCCTTACCCAGGGGGGGCTGGATGCCTACCACTACTACCACCCTTAGCCAGGGGGGTGCCAGATGCCCACCACCACTACCACCCTTACCCAGGGGGCTGGATGCCTACCACTACTACCACCCTTAGCCAGGGGGTGCCAGATGCCTACCACCACTACCACCCTTACCCAGGGGGGCTGGATGCCTACCACTACTACCACCCTTAGCCAGGGGGTGCCAGATGCCCACCACCACTACCACCCTTACCCAGGGGGTCTGGATGCCTGCCACTACTACCACCCTTAGCCATGGGGGTGCCAGATGCCTACCACTACTACCACCCTTAGCCAGGGGGGCTGGATGCCTACCACAACTACCACCCTTAGCCATGGGGGTGCCAGATGCCCACCACTACTACCACCTTTACCCAGGGGGGGCTGGATGCCTACCACTACTACCACCCTTGGCCAGGGGGGCTGGATGCCTACCACTACTACCACCCTTAGCCAGGGGAGTGCCAGATACCTACCACCACTACCACCCTTACCCAGGGGGGGCTGGATGCCTACCACTACTACCACCCTTAGCCATGGGGGTGCCAGATGCCTACCACTACTACCACCCTTAGCCAGGGGGGCTGGATGCCTACCACCACTACCACCCTTAGCCAGGGGGGTGCCAGATGCCTACCACTACTACCACCCTTAGCCAGGGGGGCTGGATGCCTACCACAACTACCACCCTTAGCCATGGGGGTGCCAGATGCCCACCACTACTACCACCTTTACCCAGGGGGGGCTGGATGCCTACCACTACTACCACCCTTAGCCAGGGGGGCTGGATGCCTACCACTACTACCACCCTTAGCCAGGGGGTGCCAGATGCCTACCACCACTACCACCCTTACCCAGGGGGGCTGGATGCCTACCACTACTACCACCTCTACCCATGGGGGGCTGGATGCCTACCACCAACACCACCCCCACTCATAGGATGGACAATGCATGACACAACCAGCACACCACAACCTAGGGAATGCAAGAAAAAGACATCTCCCCAACACCATGACAAGCGTGAGTAGACTGTGTCAAATGGCTACAACACTGAACATGACTTTGAACATACAATGTGACCCCCTATCACATGTGCCACACATATATGTGTGTGGCCCCCACAATGCAAGCAGGCCATGACCATTGTGGCAATGGGGTCCAAACCCCCATCATCACAGTGACCAAAATGTAAGTGTGGGGTCCATAGCTGAAGCACATTTTGAACATTGTGGCAATGGGGTCCAAACCCCCATCATCACAGTGACCAAAATGTAAGTGTGGGGTCCATAGCTGAAGCACATTTTGAACAGTGTGGCAAAGGGGTCCAAACACCCATCATCACAGTGACCAAAAGGTAAGTGTGGGGTCCATAGCTGAAGCACATTTTGAACAGTGTGGCAATGGGGTCCAAACCCCCACCATCACAGTGACCAAAAGGTAAGTGTGGGGTCCATAGCTGAAGCACATTTTGAACAGTGTGGCAATGGGGTCCAAACCCCCATCATCACAGTGACCAAAAGGTAAGTGTGGGGTCCATATCTGAAGCACATTTTGAACATTGTGGCAATGGGGTCCAAACCCCCATCATCACAGTGACCAAAATGTAAGTGTTGACAAAGAAAAAGCTGCAACTGCCAAACTGCATGGATGATTCCTGGTCACAGAACATAAAACACATCAGTGGCAAAGTAGTGCATGTGTCCCATTGCAACATAGATTGGGGGAGGCAAATACTGCAGTGCAAATAAGACATACCTTTGGCCATGTGCAGACAAACAACACCCATGGGGGCTGACACTGTCAACATTCATCAATGACACAATGACAGAAGTGACCATCAGAATGCAGACCCACATATTTGCACCAATGGGCACACAAATGCAGATACCCTGTGGAGACTGTAGATGTGAGGTGAACAGATACCATACCATGGCAGCAATGGGACACACAAACCATGATCATTGTGCTGACCGATGACCTAGGAGTCCCAGGGACAGCAGGGGAAACCCACCAAACTACATACAGCCAATGGCACACCCAAGATATGCCAATGCAGTGGTGCAGATGCACAAACACAAACAGGCAGACCCACACTGCACATCATACACAACAGGTGAGGGGGGTGCCAGTGTCCCCAGGCAACCACACAACACATGAGGAGGCCTGAATACCAATCATACAGATGTGCATACAGTGCCACACAAAGGTAACTCATGGATCCAAATCCCCTATGTGGGCAAGCAGGCATTGTCAGATGAGAGGGAGCACAAATCACACATGTCACACAGGCACGTAGGAACAGCAACTGACACAGCAAGACACAGACACACCACAGCACTACCCCCAGGGCCCCCACAATGTGTTGACCCTGGGCTGCATTACAATCCCACTGTGATGACAAAGCTAAATGTCGTTCACACTGTGAACCACAGTCATGTGTCCTGAGCAACAAACTACCATCACACCTACACAAGCACAAATCAATCAGCACGGCCAGTAAGCCAAAGCCAACATGGAGGCAGGGGTCTAGCCGGGCAACAACTCTCATCTGCACACACTCAACACCACACACCTCGACCTCCAACAATGTGAAGCAGTGAAGCACACATGCACTGGTGACATTGCACATGCACCCATGACTATTCCAGGGTGGTGGGTGGGAACCAAGGTGCAGAAACACATCACACATGGCCACTCAACAAGACTCCTGAATGTCTGACACACTGCACACTACGCTGTACATGGACATGACGGCAATACCACACCAACCAATGGGATCCCAGCCACAGTCACACACCAATGAAGAAGCCAAGGTCACCCACAAAGAACACACATAGACAACAACCAACATTGCAGCCCAGACCCTGAGGAGTGCCAGCAGTCACACACACAACGTGTCACAATCACTGAAAGATAACACAAACTGGAAATCACATGACAGGTGCAAACAACAAGTGCCAAGGGGAAACCTGACTGTGACCCATCTGCGTCTGCACACAAACTCAGCCCTGACAGCAAACACACCTATGGGTGACACCCTGATGACCAGTAATGTGCCATGCACCCACATCACAGAGAACCCAGGGAGAAGACTTTGGGGGAACATAGGTCAACTCAGCAAGCATCACAAACAGGTACAACACTAGGGATCACAGCATGCACAGCTAAACGGAAGTGAACACACAGACATGCTCATACAACACACACCTTGGGCGCAGGCAATGTCACAGGAGTACACACTGCCATGAGGGGACTCCACTCCTGTGTGAGGAAAGCTGTGCCATATGTTGCCTCAGAAGGGCCCCATCATGTCAGCTGAGCACTTGGTCACACAATCAACAATTAGCACCAAATGAAGGCTCCTGTCACATCAGCCTGGTCATGGAAGTGCCAACGAAATCATCAGCACAGATCCAACACACTTGTATAGCAATGTTGCACTGACAACACAGATGAGTCCTTCCCCATTGATGCCCAAACCTACATGTCCAGTGGAGATGGCCACACGGTCAGGGAAGTAGACAAATTGAACAATGGCAGGCACAACAGATGTGCAGGGGTGGAAGCCACAGATGTGAAATTGCTAATGTAAGTAGGAAATCCCATTGCCAAATACTGAACACATGACACCCTCAGATGCTGCTATGGATGACATGGATACACCACAGGATAGGACACAGTCCCCCTGGACCACATGGGTTCCTGCACAGTAACACTTCATTATCATGAGACCAAATATCACCATCACTGCAGCAAGGGAATGGTTAGCATCATCAACAACATGTACATCAGAAGCATAAGCACTAGAGAACAGAAAGTTGCTTTATTCAGCATATGTGTGTTTAAAAGTGAAAGTCCAGAAAAAACACAAAGGCCAATGGCCAGTCCATTGTCAAAGTCCAAACAGGGTGACAGTGGCAGATGTCACCCTACGCATGCCTGCACTGCACAAAACCAGGGACAATCCACTAGGAGGGGCAACCGGGGGCAGGCCAGGCACCGCAGGGACAGGATCAGGGCTCACCAGGAGGAGGCAGGGAAGGGGTGGTGGGTGCTGGAGAGCCACTGACAACTGCAGTGGAGGTGTCTGACATGGTGTGTGCCGGCACAACTGGGGGGCATGACTCAGATGTTGTGGGTGCCGGCACGACTGCAGTGGACCCTGCAGATGGAGTGGACAGGTCCGCCACTGCAGTGCCCAAGTCAGACAGGGTGGTAGTGGACTCCACTGCAGTGCCTACCACCAGGGGAGGAGAATGGGGAACAGGCAAGGTGGGCTGGACAGAGGGGAGGACACCCTCACCACATCAGTGGCACAGACAAGCGCAGCGGGGGTGTGGTGCCGGGAGAGCAAGTGGCAGGGGGAGAAGGCCGGATCCTCTTGGGGATGGTATATCTGTGGGTGGGGGAACCTGGGGCAGAGTGTGGTGGGGGCACCTGTGGAGTGGGGGCCTGAGGGATGGAGGAAGGAGACCTGGTGCCTGAGCTGCAGGGCGGCGGCGGGGTCTTGCTCTTACGACTCCGGGGGACTTGCGGGTGGGGGCCTCAGTCTGTCTGCACCTGGGGGAGGGTGTCCGGGGGCGAGGGGCACTCTGCTCCGTGTGGGTGGGCTTCCTCTTCCCCCTGAATGCTGTATCAGCTGGATCGGAGGGGAAGAGGCCGAGGTCACTGAGGAAGAGCCGCTGAGTCTTTGGGGTTGCAGGTGAGGCAAGGGAGGGTGCTTTGGAGGGAGAGGCAACTGAGGACTGCGCAGTGCTCGTGGATGCGTGTGTGTGTTCCAGGGCCCCATCCCCTGTGAGTCTGGTTTCAGTCCCCTGACTGTGCGTGCGTGTGCGTTTTGTTTGTGGCGTGTGTGTCTGTGTGCTGGACGTGTGTGTGCTGGTGTGTGCCTGTGCCGGTGTGTGTGTGCTTGGGACGGGTAAGGTGCTGGGGAGTGTGGATGGAGCAGAGGCAGGAGGGGTGAGGGACTGTCTGAGGAGGGACACTGCTGCCGTCAGGGAGGAGTCCATGGACCTATTGCCCCTCTGTAGGTCAGACATGCCCGATGAGATGCCCTCCATGAACGACACCAGCTGAGTCAACAGAGCGGTGTGCGCATGGAGGACACTCAGCATGGCTGTCTGCCCTACATGGAGCTGGCTAAGGAGGTACACAGACTCCTCACTCAGGGCAGCAGGGGACACAGGGGCAGGGGGTGCGGTGCCTGGCCCAAAGGAGACACGCTCCCGAACATGGGAGCCTCCACGGACCTGGGGAATGGGAGCCGATGGGAGGGCGGTGGTGGTGCTGGTGGTGGCGGGGACAGCAACACTAGCTGGGGTGTGGTGGCTGCTGACACCCGCCTCCATAAGGGAGGCATCCTCTGAGCCGCTGTGGTCCTCAGCTGAGGTGGATGCTGCTGAGGACTCCTCGGTGTGGCTCCCCTCGCCCTCCGTGCCACTGGGTCCCTCCGACCACTCCTCGGCTGCTGACCCAGTCTGGCTCTCCGGCTCCTCCTGGTCCGTGGAGCTGTCCCCTTCCGTGGCCGTGGATGTATCTGCAAACAATGGGGAAACAGACAGACATCAGTCACCTGCACCAAACGCACACACCACTGTGAGCACAGCACATTACAGAGCAAGCCCTGGCATCATTAGTTGAACATTGCTAAAAGTGCCCTAACTGAACAGGAGAAGCCAATTGTCAGTCTGATGCCAACCATGGCACTCACATCCCACATGGCCTTGCACCCATCTGTCTGGTGTCTGTTGGATAGCAACACCCCAGTGTGGACACATGCACCACCTACACAGTAGTTGGACAGTGCAGAGGACACGGTGTAGCATGTGGACATGCACACATCACAACTCTTGCCACTGAGTCAGTACAGGTTTCCGGATGAAAGGGATGCCCAGAGTCAAATAGGAAATGCATGTGATGCATACCAGCGACAGACACCATGATGCACCCATGTCCTGAGAGCCATCGCCACAATGGTGTGCATGTAGCACATGTCACTCCCCTGCAGGACCACCAATAAGTTGACACATGCCATGGCAGAGGCATGACTGCTAAGTCATACATCACTGTCTCAGTGATGTATGACTTGGCAGCCAGACAACAACACTCTGCACTGTGTCACAATAGTAGGTCATGGGAAATGCAAGTCCTGGAGCTGCACAAGTGCACATGAACATCCCCCACACAACACATCATCTTAACCCTCATCTGTCCAGGTCTCACCGATTGGACATATGGGAGACCTGTGACACTACCCTCTGAACCTGAGCCCCTCACAATCTGCTGTGAATGGGAAACAGCTGCCTGAACTTCACATCCGCATACCCCAGTCTGCACGGGCAGCTGATCAAACACCTATGTGACACACAAGTATCGTCTCCTATGGTCACATCTCCAGTGGCATGCTGAGCCCCTACCGAGAAACACCCCAGCAGTCCTGGCAACAAATCCACAGCACACTGACACAGAGGCAGACACCTGAGGGGTCAAATCACTGCGCACAATGTGTCAGCTGATATACGGGAGTGGGAGTACAGGTGTATTGGATGGGCTGGAGTAGGCATGACTGTCCTGCCCCACATGAATGAGGGATGAGCCCTGGACAGTGGATAGCTGGCTATGTATGTGTGACACACGTAATCTGCACACTCCTGGGGCCCAAACATTGTTCCCACCCGCTGCATGGGTGTGTGCCAGATACCCCAGGCACATGTGGTGGCTCAGCTCAGCAAGTGGACCGCATATCAAAGCAATACGCAGATTACATGTCCGAACACAGGCGTTGTGTGAACAATGGACCCACCCATGATGCCCACAACAGAGTTAGGGAAACAGATGCTGTCCCCCACCTTGAGTGAAGCAAACTGCAAGGACACAGTCCCAAGTGACACAATTCCCTGAATGTAAGGGCCACACCTGGGTATCAGATGAGGAGTGGGCAGTGCACAATAGAGGGACATGGCTCCTGGACAACATGACTGCTGTACTGTGGCAGTTTAACCAGGCCAGAGGAGGGCACATAGCATGTAATACAGAGTTCACAGTGCAGTCTTTGACTCACCCCCTCCTTGCTGCTGTCTGGCCTTCAGCTGCCCATCCAGGTCTGGAAACACCACCGCCAGGATCTGGAGCATGTGGGGGTCAGGGTCCGTGTTCCGCCCCTCCTGCGAGGAGGCGACAGCTTCAGCTGGACCCGTGCAATCCTCCGGGTCCAGCCCCGAAGGTCCTGCCACCTCTTCTGGCAGTTGCGGATCCGGCGCTTGTAGACCCCCACGGACCGGACAGCCCGGACGATGTCCTTCCAGATCTCCTGCTTCCGATGGGCATTAACCTGTGAGGATGACAAAGTGAAAAGGCCATTACTACACATGCAACATATCCGTGCATGACACAGTTGTATATACATGTCTCAATCACAGGGGCACATGATGTACACAGGCAGTGCAACGCTGCCCATGGACAGTTTGCCAGAAGTCACTACATGGTATCATTGCATGGGAAGTAAAACCTTGTTCAAATGCACTGTCACTGCACCATACCTGTCCAGTGCATGTCACTACACACTATGGGGGGTGACAACTACTCAGTGAGCCTGCTAGCCAGTGGCGTGCAGACTTTCAGCCTTGCTAGTCAGACAAAATGCACATTCAGAAAGGCAGTGCACAGAACACTCACCTGCTCCCCTGGTGTCCCATACAGCTTGCTGTACTGTGGAAGTAGGCTGTCCAGCAGGGCCTGGTTCTCCTCAAGGCTGAAGGCTGGGGCTCTCTCCACAGTACGTGCCATTGCAGGGTCCAGAGGGGGCAGAGACAGCAGCAGTGCAGTGGCAGATGTCGTCCTGGAGCATGTAGTGCAGGCAAGTGAGCTCTCAGGGGAACAGCCAGCAATATATATGTGCTGGAGAGGCAGATACTGTCCCATGTGTCCAAAGTGATAGGTCCAAGTCGTTTGCATCTTCTGAATCTGGCCAATCCATGGAATAGCCACACCAATACACGCCCACAGCATCCTTCAAATCTTCAACTTCATGACATACATGATTTTGCAACATTGTTGTGGGTGACCAACTGAATTTCCAGCAACCGACTCGTTCGAATTTCGAAAACGCGTCCGTTGCCAGGCTAGGCCATTGTCAATGGGTGCGCACCGATCGGTCCATTGCTGTTCAACGCGTACAGGGGTACAACGCGTACCCGCACACATTGAATGCAATGGGCTGGCCGGGGGCACCGATCGGTCCATTGCTGTTCAACGCGTACAGGGGTACAACGCGTACCCGCACACATTGAATGCAATGGGCCGGCCGGGGGCACCGATCGGTCCATTGCGGTACAACGCGTACAGGGGTACAACGCGTACCCGCACACATTGAATGCAATGGGCCGGCCGGGGGCACCGATCGGTCCATTGCTGTTCAACACGTACAGGGGTACAACGCGTACCCGCACACATTGAATGCAATGGGCCGGCCGGGGGCACCGATCGGTCCATTGCGGTACAACGCGTACAGGGGTACAACGCGTACCCGCACACATTGAATGCAATGGGCCGGCCGGGGGCACCGATCGGTCCATTGCGGTACAACGCGTACAGGGGTACAACGCGTACCCGCACACATTGATTGCAATGGGCCGGCCGGGGGCACCGATCGGTCCATTGCAGTACAACGCATACAGGGGTACAACGCGTACCCGCACACATTGAATGCAATGGGCCGGCCGGGTGCACCGATCGGTCCATTGCTGTTCAACGCATCCCTGTACAAGTGACTGGCATATGTCACCATGCCTGTCTCAGATGAACATATGCCAGCCACAGATAGCTCCCAGGGAGTGAGGGGCACACCTACAATACGACAGCCTGTCCAAACTGTATCATAAGGCATGTAAGGCTGCATTTCCTATTGTGTGTATGTTGGTGTACATGTTGTCCTGTGGGTGTCACCTGGGGGCAGCCACCCCCAGGCTGTGCACGTGTTCATGGGGACAGGATCCTGGGTGTTACGTGTACATGACCACTGTGATGTGCAACTGTTCATATCTGTGCATGTGCCATGGTCACATTTCACGGTGGTGTATGTGTATGTCATGTCACATACCCCGTGAGTCCCATGTGGGACGGTATGTTTGAGCCAGGGTGTCCCAGTGGCACAATAGTGATGGTCCTCCACAGTCTGGGTGCATTTAGTGTTTACAATGTCTCTGATTTCATGTGCACAATGGGAGACAGTCTCCACATCCACGTTGTGTGTGCATGGACTTTGATGTTGTGCGTGTGTGTGTCACAGACGTCCATGTCTGTCCTGCAGTGGCAAGTGGGACCACTACCTGTGGGGGTCATGGTTGTTTTGCTGTGGTGTATACATGATACTCCATGTAATGCCAGTGTCCATGTGGCAATACAGGGTCCCTGGGAATGTACCTGTCGTTGAGCTGTGATGCCTGGGGCACATATGTCCTCACATGTCACTGTGGGGGGTGATTGTGACACGGCAGCAGGAGATGGGAACTGTGACACGGCCTCATGATATCCAATGGGCCAACCTGGGACTTATTGATGCCACTTGTTGAACCGTGATGACAGATGTTGGCCATGTATGTACCATACATGTCCTTACGGAACTGCACACTTCATGTAGTTGTGCCTCATAATGATGTATGTTGTGATATTGAGTGTGTTCAATGCCGCATATGTGGGGTGACTGACAATCTTGCTTTCTTCTCCTCTGTACTGCAGGGCTCCTGCTGTCCATAGACCATTCCCAGACCTGGCAACGATGGTGGAACGGGACAGCATCCGACGGTACCGCTTCACCAGGCAGCTGATTGAGGATTTGGCAGTGCAGTTGGCCCCACATTTGCAGCCTGGCCGGCCGTATCCTACAGCGCTGACCCCCAAGGTGAAGGTGATGGCAGCCCTACACTTCTTTGCCACCGGTACCTTCCAACATACTGTGGCGACTGCTGGTGGGATGTCACAGACCATGTTGAGCCGTGTGCTCCGCGATGTTTTGGAGGCAATGTTGCTGTTCCTGAACCGGTACATCTATTTCCCTAGACTGCAACGACTCACTGACGTGAAGAGTGACTTCTATGCCCTGGGGAGGATGCCGCATGTCATTGGCTCCATTGATGGGACACATGTGGCTTTGGTACCACCACAGGCCCAGGAGCAGGCCTACCGTAACCGCAAGCACTACCACTCGGTCAATGCACTGGTGGTGTGTCTTGCAGATATGACCATCACACACGTGTGTGCCCGTTTCCCTGGTTCAGCACACGATGCCTTTGTGATGAGGAGTAGTCGCATCCCCAGGATGATGGCACAGATGCAGAACCAGCGTGCCTGGCTTGTCGGTGTGTACTGACTTTGTGCCATTGTGTGTGATCTGATCTGTAGTATTCCGCCCACTTTTCCAAGTCAGCTAATGTGCACTTGTCTGTCCGTAGGCGACTCGGGATACCCCAACATGCCGTGGTTGCTGACACCCCTCAGGAACCCTGTGACACCAGCCCAGATGCGCTACAATGAGGCACATGGTCGGACCAGGAGAGTGATTGAGCGGACATTTGGTCTCCTGAAGAGCCGCTTCCGCTGCCTGGACAAGACAGGAGGGTCCCTCCCATATGCCCCAGCGAAGGTGTGCAAGATTATCATCGTCTGCTGCATGCTCCACAACCTGGCAGTGCGGAAGGAGTTGCCTCTCATCCAGGATGACAATGACCAACATCCGCCACCTGTGGAGGATCCTGGCCTGGACCACGATGCCAGTGATGATGATGATGATGAGGGTGATGTCCGCACACAGCTCATCACCAACTTCTTTAGCTGAATGTGAGTATCCTGAGGTGTCATGTCAATGATGTGAGTTGGCATGATATGTGTAGGTGGTGCTCTGGTGCTGTTGGAGTGTGTCCATGGACTACTTGACTGGATGTGTGTAGCGATGTGTGCTTACAGGTGGTCTGTACTCCCCAACAGTGTTGACATGCTAACTTGGTTCTGGGTGGGTATCTTGTAACATGTATTGTGCATGAGTTTTGCTGTTCTGTCCTGTTCTCCATTGCTTTTGACTGTGTGTCATTTCTGTACTTCACAGGGTACTTTCAGATTCGTGTGGTCAACTGTGTCCACCGACGACGTGATTGTACTTCCAGGGTGGTAGCTGTTGTGTCCCTACAAGTGATGTGCGCCACACCCATGGACTTCCTTCCTTCTACAGTTGTTGACTGTGTGCCCGCTGCCAGGTGGGATTACCTTGCATCTGTAGTGGTTACGACATGTTGCAACTGTGTAATAAACCTGTGCTTCACTTTGTGATGTGCGTTGTCTGTGGTCACACATTTGACTGCCATTTGCTTACTGCACCTGTGGGCTACTTGACTACAACTGGGAATAGGTGTGGTGTCTGTGCATTGTACCGTCTTCCCTGGCAACATCAGTGTAGGCAATGAGTCAGATGGCCTAGGTGTGTATGTGTTGTGTAGCCCTTGTGGTGTGTCTCCCTCATATGTGTCACGTTGCCTTTACTCACATGCCTGTGTTGTACTTGCTGTTGCAGTTTGCATACACAGTGTAATTTTGCAGTTCATCATCCCCATGACAGCACCCACGTTGGAATCACAACAGAGGCAAGTATGGTGTATTAGTGTGTTTATTGTGATACATTTGTGTGAATAGTGCATAGGATGGTTAGTGCTGTACATATATATTGCAATCAGAAGTTCCTAGGTGAATTGAAAGTCCTGGTAGACAAAATCCCCAGTATCGGGGCCACAGTTGTCTGAGACATTGGTCCAACTTGTACTCCCCATGTCATGTGTGGGAGTTGTGTTGCCGTCAACAGGGTGAACAGTTTGTGCACAAAGGTGAACATCCAGAACAGGTTCAGGCTTCCTGGGGGTTGCACTTGGCCATCGGCCTCTCACTTGCCCCTCTTCTTTGGGGGGGGGCCCTCAAGTACAGGCTGCTGCGGTGCAGGGGACTCTCCGCCAGAGTCATCCTCCCTCCCTTTGGCAGTTGCAGTTTGTTCAGCACCAGATGTTGTTGGCACACAGGGAGGTGTGGACTGGTTGCTGTTCATCTGGCGGAGGCATTGTAATATGTCCCTGTGCACCGCCGTCATCTCTTGCAGTGCGTCCCACTTGGACTCCACGCGGGACATGTGTGAGTCCAAGCGGGCATGATGGGCAGCCTGCTGCTGTTTCATGTCTCTGAGGAGCCCCACTACCTGACTGAGATCTCCGGTGCTGGACTGGTACGCATCGGCTATGCGTACCAGTTGTGGGTCATCATGCACACCAGCAACCTCTGCAAGCAGCGACCTCTGTCTCCCACCCCTCCCACCACCCCTGCCGACATGTGCAGTGCATGCAGTGGCACGCACAGATGACCCTGGTCCCCCTTGGGGGTTGGTGGTGGTGGTGGTGTCCATGGCCCCACGTTGGTCCAGGGTCCCTGTGCTGGTGGTGCTCCTTGTTCTGTCCATGTCGGCAGGGATGGTATTTGTGGTGACAGTCGTTGGAGGGGTGGGTGCAGGGGGTGCAGCTGGTGGTCCTGCTGGTGCTGCAGCTGGTGGTCCTGCTGGTGCTGCATGTTGACTTGCACCGGATGTGCCATGTTGGTCTTCTTCGTCCGAGGAGGGCAGAGGCTGTACGACACCAGTGAGCTCCGTATCCTCTTGAGCCTGGGACTGGGACTCCTCAGCATCTGCTGCTGTGTCCCCATCATCACCTGTTTTTGGGAGACACACACAATGTATGTTATGTTTCTGCAGGCATCAATGGTTGACATACCTGACAGTTGTGACTGTGCCTCTGGGTGCGGGCCTGTACATTGCATTGTCCTAAGTTGTCACAGTCAGGGGTTGATATTGGTGTAGCACATTGTCCTGCATTATTTGGGCATTTCTATGTATTTGTTGGGGTGTGAACATGGTCTGCATTGGTTGTATTTGGTTGACAGCCGGCCCTCCTTCCCACCCAGCCAGTCAGTTATCCCACCATGGACTGTGCTTGCATTGCATGGAGTGAAAGTTGTCTTTCAGGATGTCAGTCAGTGGTGTCCTGCTGTTGGTTGTTGCACAGTTGCCAGCAGGGCCTTGTGCTCCCCACAGCAGTAGCCAGTGTCAGCCATCTTGTCAGTTGTTTTCCACTCCCTGTGATGTGAGCATGGTTCAGGGTGGTGTTGATGGGCCAGTTGTGAGGCTGAGCAATATCTGTGCCTACTACTCCCATCATGCCATTGCCTCCACCCCCTTCCCAGCATGCCCATGCTTCCTTCCTTTGACTCTGCTTCCCTGTGGGGTGGGCTGCCTGTGCTGACAGGATGGCTGGGAGTGTTGTCTTGGCAGTTGTTTGGCTAAAAGTCCCAAGAGTATCCCTGTGCTTCACACAACATAACCCAGGGTGGTGGTTCTTTGTGGGATCTTGAGTTAGGATGTGAGGCATTGCATTCTCCCAGGTGGGTTATGTGGAGTATGTGTTGAGGGGGTGTGTGAGGGGAGGTGCTTGTGACTATGGTCAGTGCTGCAAGTCCTCCTTCCCACCCAGCCAGATATCCCACCATGGAACGTGCTTGCATTGCAGAGAGTGCAAGTTGGCTTTCAGGATGTCAGGCAGTGGTGTTGTGCTGTTTGTTGGTGCACAGTTCCCAGCAGGGCCTTGTGCTCCCCACAGCAGTAGCCAGTGTCAGCCATCTTGTCAGTCCTTATCCACTCCCTGTGATGTGAGCATGGTTCAGGGTGGTGTTGATGGGACAGTTGTGAGGCTGAGCAATATCTGTGCCTACTACTCCCATCATGCTATTGCCTCCACCCCCTTCCCAGCATGCCCATGCTTCCTTCCTTTTGACTCTGCTTCCCTGTGGGGTGGGCTGCCTGTGCTGACAGGATGGCTGGGAGTGTTGTCCTGGCAGTTGTTTGGCTAAAAGTCCAAAGAGTGTCCCTGTGCTTCACACAACATTACCCAGGGTGGAGGTTCTTTGTGGGATCTTGAGTTAGGATGTGAGGCATTGCATTCTCCCAGGTGGGTTATGTGGAGTATGTGTTGAGGGGGTGTGTGAGGGGAGGTGCTTGTGACTATGGTCAGTGCTGCGAGTCCTCCTTCCCACCCAGCCAGATATCCCACCATGGATCGTGCTTCCATTGCAGGGAGTGGAAGTTGTCTCTCAGGATGTCAGTCAGTGGTTTCCTGCTGTTGTTTGTTGCACAGTTGCCAGCAGGGCCTTGTGCTCCCCACAGCAGTAGCCAGTGTCAGCCATCTTGTGAGTCCTTTTCCACTCCCTGTGATGTGCGCATGGTTCATGGTGGTGTTGATGGGACAGTTGTGGGGGTGAGCAATATCTGTGACTACGACTCCCATGATGCTATTGGCTACACTGACTTTCCCAGCATACACAGAATTCCTTCCTTTCAGTGGTCTTCACTGTGTGTTGGTGTTGTAGTGGTGGCTACATGTCTGGATGTGTTTGTTAGTTCTATTTGTGCCACTGCCTAGCTGTAGTTGTAGTTGTGTTTGTACATGTGATGACACAGTTAAATGTAACTTTGAGATGGCATGTGTTGTGTTTATCTGACTGACATACACATTTTGGGATGATTCTGTTCTGGTTGCTGTGTAATTGCTAAGAGTGCATGGTTTGACTCTCCCCTTGACAGTGATGTGTGTGTGTATTGTGGCAGAATATTGTGTACATTTGTTGTGTACTCACCAGGCTCTGGGATGTTCTCTAGTCCATAGACGCTCACTGGCGGAAGGATGGCCCGCACCTTCTCCTCCCAGGGCCTGAGGTATACTGGCTTGGCAGGAGGGCCACTGCCGGTGTATTGGCTCAGGAGGTAGTCCTCTTGAGCAGCTCCCATACCCTCCTGCGCACGTCATACCACCTGTTCTGGATGTCAGTCTTTGTGCGCAGAGATGGTGATTGTGCGTTCACCCTGTTGATGATCCTCTCCCACATCTTGGTTTTCTGGGAGATGGGTGTCTGTTGGACCAGTGTGCCAAACAGCTGTGGCTCTACCCCGAGGATCTCGTCTACCAGGACTTCCAATTCACAATCTAGGAACTTGTGATTCTTCTTGGGGGGCATGGTGATGGGTGGTGATGGTGAGTGATGTGTGTGTTGGTGTGCAAGTGAGGGTGTGTGAGTGTGTGTTTTGCTGGGTGTATGTGAGGTAGCTATTTGTTGGTGTGCTGATGGTGTGTGGCTTGTGTGAGGGATGAGCTGTGGGTGTGTGGTTGCTGTCTGTTGAGTGCTGGCAGTAGAATAGCATTTGCAAAGGATCATGGTTGGGATTTGTGTCCTTTATATGGGTGGAGTTGTGGGTGTGTCTTTGTTCTCTGTCCCCACCCCCCAGTATTTATTGGCTTTGTAATTGCTTGTTTGACCTTTTTTTGTGTATTTTTCCTTAGTACTTTCTGTGCATGTTGGAAACGTTCTTGTGACCAAGTCGGACCCTGCATTTGTCTCGTACGGTCTTCTCCGTTTCGTTCACGCTGTGTTTGTGCAGTTTTCTATGCTGCGTACGCGTCGGTCGCGGTGTTTTGTGTTACTTCGGCTCGGTTTTGTATGCGTGTTGGTCGTACGGCTTGTCCTCCGTACGACTCGGTCGTGGTTTTCGCGCCTTGCATCGTACTTAGCGGTTTGGAGTTCGCGTGTACGTTTCGGTTGGATTTGTTCCGGGTGCGTGTCGGTCGGTTCGATACGCGTGTTTTTCCGGCCGGATTGCTGTTTTCCGTGCGGCTCGGTCGTTCGGCTTGGGTTCAGTACGTGTCGGTCGGATTTTGCACACCTTGCATTGTACTTGGCGTGTCGGGCGCCACAGGTACGTGTCGGTCGGAATTCATTCCGGCTCCGAGTCGGTCGGTGCTTTTTCCGGCCCGAATCGGAATCGACCCCATTATCTCCATCACCATCTTCATTCACTGGAATATGTAAAGTTTCGAACACCTTCGTTTCCTGAACCCCTATATTATATTTCAATATGGCCAGCTTATGCTTGGCAACAAACAAATCTCCACCCACTGCCTTCAAGTAAGTTTCACATGACTTTCTCTAATCCTCCAAGGCCATAATGGAAAGTCCGGGACTCTGCAAAAACTTGGGAGGTGTTGAAATTGACTGTACATTAATGACTGAACACTTTAGAAATATCAAATTAGAATAAATAAAGAAGTCAGCATTAATAAAAAATGTGCCACTCAATTAAAAAGATCTTAGTGAGTTTTTATGCACAATTTGCTTCCACTGTTACAATAATCTCTGTCCTCTTTCTATACTCATACAAGCTTCACAGGACAGAAAGACATCCTGTTTCCAAATCCAATGGGTGGAGTCACTCGGAGAAAGAACTTTGTCTTGTGAGCCTCAAAGCCAAGCCAGCAAACCTGCACATTCCCGCTATTTGCCGCTACGCACTGGCGCCACGAGTTGGCTGCATGTTAGGTATGCGTTGCCAGCTGTTAATTACTCAAGTATGCCACCTCCACAGTCGCACGCGACCACTGTCATGCACGAGGTGAGACACTCAAGATAATAATAATAATAATAATAATAATAATAATAATAATAAGACATTTATAAAGCGCCTGGCTACACCAACTGGTGTGTCCATGCGCTACAGAAACAGCTACGTGCGAAGTCAGACGGGGCGGCGAGGATTATGTCTAGTAAAGCCAGGTTTTCAGGCCTCTACGGAGGACATTTTCTGATTTTTCTGCGCGCAGTGAGGGTGGAAGTGTGTTCCAATTTTTGGCTGCCAAATAGCCAAATGAGCGCGCACCCATCCTCGCCCTTTTGATTTTTGAGACTTTAAGCAGGTGAGCTCCTGTCGATCTCAGCTGCCGAGTGGGATTGTAGGGAGTCAGAAGATCATGCAGGTAGCTGGGTCCTTTCCCCTGTAGACTCTGATGACAAAAACACAAGGCTTTGAAAAGAATTCCCTTACTAACCGGCAGCCAGTGAAGAATGTCAAGGGCTTTCGTCGCTGAAGCTCGCTTAGGTAGATTGAGAACAAGGCGTGCTGCTGCATTCTGAATGCGTTGCAGCCGTTGCAAGCTTCCTTTAGATGCTCCCAAATAGAGGACATTACCATAGTCCAGCTGCGAGGTCACAAGAGTGTGAACTAGGGTTTTCCTCGCTGAGGCGGGAAGAATGTCCAAGGTTTTCCTTAGCATTTTAAGGATACCAAAGCATCTCCCCCCTGCAACCTTCCTTGAGTGGGTCTCGAAGGAGAGTTTTGGATCGAGCCACACTCCTAGATTTTTCACTTCTGTTTTTGGAGTGGGCACGGGCCCCAGCCTCTGGGGCCACCAGGCTGAGCCCCAAATGAAAAAGGATGGCCCCAAAAGGATGGCAAGTATGGTTAGCGCTGTCTACAATATGGGATGCGACACGAGGGACAGAAATATCTCCTCACCCATACTGTTTTTTTGTAATCACTCAAGAAGAAAACCATGGCGCCACTCAAACGTAACACTAAAGCGCGGGCCGCATTACACCTTCATACAAAGGGAAAACTCAGGCTCATGCTGCAATCCATTGTGTGACCCGCGAACCACTTGGTATTCCTTCTGCTTCTTTTTCACCAATCTGGAGGTCCTAAATGCCTCACTAAAATCCCAAATCCAAGCACAGACCCTCAGACACTTCTATACCTGCCTGTTGCTATATTTATCTCTGTGACTGTTGCCTTCATATAAAGGAAAAATACAGGCAACTCTCAGTGGTTGGATATCATCAGACTTGCTTGGTGGACAGGTATCCCATCCTCGTCTCCAATCGTGGGAAGTAACAAGGTCCATAAAGCATAAATAAATGTGTTTATTGCTGCTCTGCAGCCATCCAACTATTGGCAGGCAGTCAACTTCCTAAAGGTTCTGGAACCTCCAGCTTCTCCATGCAATTCTGCTAGCACATAATTACATAAACAAAACACAACAGGTCTCTCTAACAAATGCTTCATCTAGTCTCACGTTCTGTTTGTTTGCATTGTTCCAATGTTCCTGCGATAGTATTTCTACCTGAAAGGACTCAAAATTATGCAACATAGCGTAATGACATCATCTTGTGTAACAAGCTTAAACACAGTCGGCACATTATTCCTGTGTGCTGTGCTACTAGTATTGCAATGTGAGACCTGTTGGATACACATCTATAGGCAGAGAGCATTTTAAACCTTACAGTCAATTTTACCAGCGGACATACTTGCCAATTGCACAAAAGGACAGATCCGGCAATATAGCTCAAGAGATAATATTGTTACTGCAATAATCTGTGGATGGCCTGACATTAATAGGCTTGAATCTATAGGCTTGAATCTTTCTCGTGGGCAACTCAGCTTTTCAACCTTGTCATCTTGAGAAAAGAGACCCAGTGAGTTGAATAACATTAATGCATATGTGGTAACAAAACACAACTCATGCATTATATAGAAATTTCAGTTTGTATGCACGTCTTAATGCACGCATTGCATTTGACAAAAGTATGTTAAGTTTTCACACAAGCTGGGCAGGGCTTAAATAGGCATTTTGCATTAAACCAATCTGGTAACTCTAGACATTTAGCATCAAAGTAGACATGCTTCTGTTGCTGTGGACATACTTGCCCTGAGTGCGGGCATGTTTGTCATTTCTGTCAACACATTAGCCATCACTGGAACACACAGGGCCTGATTCACCAACTGCACTTTTTATTAAGTTTTGTAGTACTATTATAGTACTACAAAACGTACTACAAAGTGCTATCCACAAACTACACTTTTGTAGTAACTTACACTTTTGAGTACATTTACTGCTCTTCAGTATTCACAAACTATACTTTTGAAGTAACTTATCCTTTTGAAGTACCTTACACATTTGTAGTAAGTCCCTACCTCCATTATTTTCGATGGGAGTGTGTTTCAGTACCAGTATTTGGCCATGTGTAGTGCAGGACTTACAACAAAAGTAAGTTAGTAAAAAAGTGGAAGTTACAAAAAAAGTGCACTTTGTAAATACCGAAAAGTAGTTAAGTTACTCTAAAGTATAAACCTACTCAAAAGTGTAGATTACATTTTTGAGAATCAGGCCCGTAGTTGCTATCAGCGGACATAATCTTTCCCTAATTTTTCAGTTGTGACTCCACAATGAGGATCTGGCACCTCATTGTGGGTCTGATTCACAAAGGTAACTTAGACTTTTGAGCAATTTACACTTTTGAGTAAGTTTACTACTTTTTGCCTATTAACAAAATTTGAGTGTAAGTTGGTACAAAAAAAAACAGTAGTAAGCCCAGCAACCACTGGTACTGCAATACCCTTCCATACAAAATAATGGAGGTAGGGAATTAAAATAAATTCCAATATACAATAACATATATAAAAATAGTACATATTTATAAAATAATTTAATATATTTTGAATGTAAAACTTAATTTAACAATATATTTTTTATGAAAATATAACTACTTTTCATGAACTCAATATATCACTTTTAATAATTATTAATACAAAAGAAAAAAAATGTCTTTAGTTGGAAATTAATTTTTAAACTTAAACTTCAGAAAAATAATTTTAATTTCATTTAATGTATTTTCCATTGATTAATTACTTATTTCAAAATTAGGTAAATAGTGGTGTAGCATTTCTAATTCTATTCTACATTCAAAATGAATATATAAAATTAATTTACACTAATATTTAATATGAGATGTATTTAATATTTATTTATGAGCTAAATAAACCTTTTAAATGTTACCCATACTTTAGCAGAGGGAGACTCACAAGAAAAAAATAGTTTAGTGTAAGTGAGGAATGGAAGAACACAAGGATGTGCTCCAGAATAGGGACAAACAAAAGATGGGAAAGGCAAGCTATGGCTAATAAGAAGCAAGCAAATGGGAGTAACAATAAAGTGAAACAATTGTAAGCAATGGGACGGCTGTAAGCCCACTGTAAGTTCTCAACAGGTTTTTTGCAACCAGATAGCTTCCGCTGTCTGGTGGGCTTGACCTAAAAATTGTTCTCTGAATGCCAACAAGGTCAGAAGTGGAAGGATAAAAGTCATCCAGTTGGAACCGTCTGAGAAGTGAGGGCCAGATATACTAACATTAGGAATTGCAATTTCCAAAATGTGATTCTTACCAAGTCACTATTTGGAAATCGCGATTCCTAATGTATTAAAGTGTTAAGTGTAGTTTAGCGATTGCTTGTGGGTCGCAAAGCCACCTACCTCATGAATATTAATAAGGTAGGTCACAACTTGAGACCCTCTAGGAATCGCAGCCGTCACAGGGATGGTGGCCTGCTGGGGTCAGCAGACCACCATGTCTGTGATTGCTTTTTAATAAGGCAGACTTTTTAAAAAATTGCAGTCCATTTCCATTAAAGGAATCGGGACCACATTTAAGAATAAAAGTTAATTTGTTTTGTTTTGTTTCTTTAAAAAGAGGCAGTGGACCTCTGTCTCCTCTTAAACAAACATTTTTTTTACATTCACATGAGAGAAGAAGTTAATAGGGCACCCCTCCCCAATTGCGAATGGAATACCATTACTTGTTTGTAGTTGGGAAATTATTAATATTTTGCGATCGGAATTCAGTCGCTAAAATGTTAATACATACCATGGTGATATGGTATTTCCTGGAGGCCCTAAACACGCCCCTTTCAAATACTAAATCAGATTTGAGTCGGAAACACAAATTGCAATTTGGTAACAAGTTACCAAACCGCAATTTGGTGTTTTTGCGTTTAAAAAAGCATTTGTTTTGCGGTGCAAACAGCCTGATTCTGTGAATCAGGCCATTTCCAACCTCAAAAATGCTTTTTACATCTGGCCCTAAATGCTTTATAAAAGACAAATACATGAATAGGTAGGTAAGCCATTGACTAAAAAGGAGACATCTGAGACAGACAATAAAGCCATCCAATCATGAGTAATGGGCTGACCTAAACCTCTCTTTATGTATATTGGAAGCAAAAGGCCAACAGATAGCTAAGGCTGAAAAACCTAAGAAAGGACAGATTCATTAGGACAGAAAGAAATATGATAGAAATTAAAAAAGAACACAATTGAAAGTGTCAAATGACCGACAACAAATAGGTCATTCCAAACAAATATCAAAATTTAGAATTTAAGCATACAATTCATTACGTTATTGCACATATTGTTATAAAGTTCCACCCCCCCTTCTGCAGATAGAGATGTTTTCATTAAATGATAAAACATCAAACTTTCAACCCAGTCTTCTACTTTAAGTTCAGTTGCGATTAACAACATTTCTAAAAATGTATAATCAGGCTAGAAGCCACATGCATTGTTGACAGTTGCAACTTTAGAATACTCTTTAAGGAAACTTATTTTCTTCATCTCCAACTTGCAGCAAAGTGTGCAGCAGAGGATGATACCTATCTAGTCTGGATACTCATTCATCTGAGCTTCATTTGTGGACTAAAATATACAGAGGAGCATGATACCCATCAGTATATTGTCAAAGGCATGATGCGCTGTTTTAATACACTTGCAAATCAATTTTCTTCCCTTCCATGGCCTACAATGCATTACCTGAGCTGAATAATAGTAGCAGAGCCTTTACATGCCACACATGAGAATTCCAACTCCAGGATCCGTGGCGCTCAATTTAGAGGTGGACTGTAACTGGACACATGAAAGGAATTGAGAGTTGTTGCCTTTTCCATTCACCCCTGAGTTCCTTCACCTCAATTAGAGGTAAGGAACCGCTTTGTGACCTATGATGGAGCCACAGCTGGTTCTGCAGTCAGGAACATCTTTGCAGAATGTCAACCTCTACCATTCTCCTCAGACGTGTGAACCTCCACCAACCACCAGCTCCCTGGTGTCAGAAGCTCATTCCTATTTAGAGTAGGTCTAGGAAAGCTTTTTCTCTAGGAACCACAAGGCACAATAAAACATAGTGGTCCTTGGCAGGAAAACACTCTCAGCGTGTTAAAGACATTGGTCATTTGTTTTTCAAAAACAAACGTCCACTTTGCAGGTTTGTCTTTAAATAACAAAAATAATTTAAGCTAGTCTGTCATACCACCATGGCATGGCAGTCCAAAAGGCCTTGAGCATTTTCCACTTAAAGTGCTCATGCTGTATGTGTAGAAGTACTATTTTTTTAGGTCGAGGTTCAGCGTGCATGCGCTGTCTGCAAGACCTGCAGTAATCACTCTACAGAGTGTAATTTCACATGCTGCTTGCCATTGGTCAACTTCTACATTGCTTTTATTTCCTGCCTCCTTATTGGCCGGTGCTCCCGATACATCACGTCCGCTTTTAGGCCAGGAGCACCGGCCAACTACAGTTTTCCTACACTGTAGGTCTATATGTTTTGCTTTAGGGACTACTTATTTTTTTTATTTACTATGGCGTCCGCTTCACTTGCAGGCACGCACATACATTTTGGGGTGCCATGCTTTGGAGCAGGGGCTCTCCGCGGCCCATGAGAGAAAGGGAAAATCATTCAGCTGCACTTTATTTTTATTTTCTTTTGCAGGGCATGGCTTGCTTTTTTTTAATAACTTACAACTATTCAGCGCGGCGCCCTTTGCACGAGCGCCGTGCTTTCATCTTCAAAGCTCCATCTCCCCAAAGTGTGCCCTGCCTCCCACCACCAAAAACAGGTTGACTATTTAACTCTCCTTTCACCCCGCTACCAGGTTAAGGAGTTCATCATCGGCCGGGCTCAGCCTCTCCCGGGACCACCTCTACAGAACAAGAGCCACGGTGATCAGCTGCTGAGCCAGCCTCAGACCTGCCCACCTCCCCTCCTTCCCTGCAGCAGCTAATCAGCTGCCCATCAACTCCGGACTCCGTGCAGTAAGTATTGGATTGACTCCATGCTGTTTCTTTTTTTTTTGCTCACTAATGGCTGAATTAATGTTACTATTCACTAAAGGATTGCACGTTTTGCTTCCCCCTTCCGCTTCATCATAAGCCCTCCCCCCTATCCTCTAAGCACAAACGCACCGTTTCCCTACATTAGAAGGCTCTACCTCCCCGCAAAAATCAGTCTACAGGAAAGGGGATGACTGTGCTTACGTGTACAGATGGAGGACTAGCCTAATGTCTAAACCCTCTCATGTTACCGGAGTGTGGGAGCTGATGCACCTCTGTGCTGGGGCCCGTAACCTACTGAGGGGCCGATTCCGATTCGGGCCGGAAATCTCTCCGACCGAGCCGGACCCGGAGAGATTTCCGACCGAATCGGACCCGTGCAGCCCGACCGAACGAGTACGATGCGTACGCATGCTATCAGACTCGATTCGGTCGGACTCCCATTGAAGTCAATGGGAGCCGGTCGTACAACGCGTACGCGGGCTCCCATTGACTCAATGGGTGCGAGGCGAACAAGGGCGCCCCCTACAGCGCGTACGCGGCGAAGCGACTCGCGCCGTACACGCACAGGTAGGGGGGACCCATGGGTCCCCCCCTGTGTGTGACTCGCGTGGCTACGCGTACAGGGGGGTCCGACACGGACCCCCGAAGTACGGCTCCGACTGCTTCTTCGAGCCGGACGGCGCGAGTCGGTCGGACTGCTCGCGGCGCGCATCGTACTTACCCGGTCGGGGAACGTCTCCATTGCGCGGTGCGAGGCGAGTCGGTCGGTGCTGTTGGGACGGGCGTAAGTGTCGGTCGGCGAATTCGCACGCGCTCGCATCGTACTCGCTCGCCCGGACGCAGGTACGAATCGGTCGGGAAAGAGGGCTCCGAATCGGATCCGGTTAAGCCGAATCCGATTCGGTGCCCTACCGGCCGAGATCGGAATCGGCCCCTTAATGTCCGCTTGTTACTGATTTTAAGCCCCACTTTGACTTTCTACCGCATGTGGAATGTTATCCTTCACTGTCATATTGTAACCAATTGTTCACTTCATCAATAAGAAGCTTTTTTATTTGTAAAAAACGCCAAAGGTTTACTGTGCAAGCACCTCATGCACGTCCTTAGGGGTCCAGGCTGTCGCTGCTCACCTTTGTGAACTCAGTGGTAAATCCATACGTCGTAGTGTCTCACCTTTGGCACAGCTGCTCACCTAGCCTTTGACACTCAAGCGAACAAAGGAAATAACTTGCTTATTCAGTTGCAGTGTCAGTGCTCTGCTTCAGACGAAAGGTTGCTAGCAAAGGCCTCACAAGTGTACTATTTATTTAATGAGGAAGCTGGAGGGAAGAACTATAAGGGTATGGGGAGGTGACTGGGCAGGCACATCCATGTGCTTTGTGGCAAGTTTATACTTTTACTTGTATTACTTTATCCGTGTTATAGCCCTCACGAGGGGCTCGAGCTCGTAAGCCAGTGGGCCAATGATTTGTATTATTGACTGGCACCATGTAAATCACATAATTTGCAATCACTCTACACACCAGTCCACGGACCACACTATTTCCGGCAGTCTGTGTTCAGTGCCTCTTAAGTAACAACTTCCATTCACACTGGCTGGGATAATATCTCTTTCAGTCAGCCCAGGTTCAGCACGCCATGCACATGACACCAGAGGGCACAGATTGCACGAGTACACCAGCTTAATTCTACTGACAAGCCACAGTTGGTCCTTTCAATTGGATACAGAAAAGAGTACACACTCCCTGCATTCACACTGCATTAACTACATTTTATATTCACAATGTGACGAAAACAGCAGACAACGCAAACAACGAGGACTTTGCAACATAATGTTTGCTCACGATATTAATGAGGGCACACAAAGGGCTCGTTTCCCTTTTCAAACCATCCTGCTGCATGACAATTCACTTCCTTTTGTTTCTTGGGGATGCCCTGACTGGAATAAGTTGGAGTTAAACACACCGCAGCTGGAGCATCAAAGCCAGTCTCCACAACCAGCAGCCCATCAAAGGAAGCAAAGCAATCCACTGCAGTGCTACTTTACACGTTGCAAAGAGATGATAAATGAATTTCTGGCAGGAATACACATTTCACTTCGGGCGCAAAGCTCCCTAAATACAAGTGTCAGTTGAGTGAATAAAATAAATCTTAACTAGACTTTCAATTCATGGCACCTACACACGTGTACCTCTGATCGCATTACTGGGCCCTGACATGCATTATCCCCAACCCTTTACAGCAACTCCTTCCCTATTTTTTAATTCCTTTTTTCATTTGTGTCATTTATTTTCTACCTTCCCTCCCTCGTAACCTATTTCCAATTTTCTGGTTCTCCCGCACTGCGAGGTCATACAATGGCAAGAGCGCTTTGCAAATATAATCACTCCACTGCAAACAAAAAAAAAAAGTAAAAAACATTGTCATTTACAACAGCAGTGGCTCTAACTTTCACAAATGCGAGACCGATTGCATTGCAAATGCTTGTTTTAACTATCCCCACCTGCATGGTGGGGATATTTAATTTGGTAGATGAGTCACTGGTGGCACTGGTAGAAATAGGCCTCCATAACCCTAGCGGCTAGGCAGCTAGCCAGCCAGACTCTGAATGAGTCCGATAGACTGTGGCATAGGTGTTTCCTAAATTAGAGGAAAAACTTGCATATACTGTTTTCATTTATTTTCCAGGGAAGTTAGTAACACCTTTATCAGGTAACAAGCCACTCTATATCTTATTACTGGTGAAATTATTATTTCATAGGATTTTTTAAATTTTACATGGCTCGAATAACTATTGTCTTTATACCCAATCTGCATAATACTTTTCTTACTTCTATTTCTAAATGATTAAAAATATGTTTTTATTTTTTCAATTACTAATAAATACTGAATAAATTGTTAGTTTTTTTAAGGTTCACCCTTAGATAGATCTCTTAACAGTAATTCTCCACTGTGACTACTGACTGTTCCAGCCCTATAAAAATGGCATGGTTTATGTTTTGAATTTCTCCTTTTAGAAGCATTTCGGGAAAAACTTGCTCAGTAGCAACTGGTGATCTTTCAATTAGCTACCCCAAATTTCAGTGTGGCAAGATAGGCTGCCTTCCTCAAGGTAAATGTGGCATTGGCCTCCCTTTATTAGAAAGTTGAAAAAAAAAATGTCAAATTGTGAATTCATTGTACAATTTACAAATAATTTGGCAGAAAGCAAATGTTTTACAGGCACTTCTAAAGGGGCAGTCATGAAATATTTAAATACCTTCATGCTGTACAAAGCATGCCCATGTTGTTTATTAAAGACACCAAGAATACCATATTTACATTTCAGGTTTGCAAATTCTCTCATCTTTTTACCTAAAGACCTACACCTCTGCAAGCAGCGTTTTAGGAGGATAAACTGTTTAAGAAAGATTATTTATTTCAGGAAGCCTTTTCCTTACCTTCTGGTATTCTTTATGTCGCCTCCTCTAATCCATAGTTTCCGAAGAAGAGGTGGAGTTGGACTATATGATCATTCCGAATCCAAGATGGCAGCCTCAGTGAATTCATATGGCTGTTTTCAAATCCAACATGGATCCTGATCTTCCTGTGATGTCACTTCCTGTTTTCTGGACTCTTCTTTGTCCTGTGCTCTTCCAGGAAGAAGCTGAGCTGGAGTATACCATCATTTTCAATCCCAGATGATGGGTGAAGTTGATTCCGATGGCTGCTTTCCAATTTCAAATGGCTCCTGCACTTCCTGTAATGTCATGTCTTTAGTTTGAAAAGCTGCTGAATTCAGAGGAACGCATGCCACAATGCAACCAACAGTATTTTGCATTGCGTTATTCACTTTCGTACGTTCGTTTTTTTGTTCCATTGTATTTTCCTTGTGATTTCCTTGAATTCAAGAATCTATAGAAATCTCTCAAGTAAGCTTTATCCTTATTGATCCTTCAACTTAGTCTTGGGTAGTTGTGTCCTGATATTCATCTTCAATCTTTTTCTTCATCTCCCTCTGTAGGTTTTTACCCTTTGGGACTTTTCCATGTTTGCGATCTATTTGAGGGCACCTACTTACCAATCATTATTTGCTCTGTATACTTGGTATTGTGCCTACAGAAAGGAGTCGTACTAATGTCAGGAAGCACCAAAATCAAAATAGAAGCCTCAGTCCAATCCAAAACCTGACAGTCCAATCCTTTCCAGGAGTGTTGGGTAATGTTGTTTCACTAACAAAAACAAAATGAAATTGTGTTACAACAGTGGTGGATTTTAGGGCACAGTTACATCAACAAATGGAAAAAAGTCTCAGGGCCTGATTCACAAAGGTAAACCTACACTTTTGTGTAAGTTTACGGTTGTTTGCTATTTACAAATGGATTTACGAGTAGTATCTTTACGAAGTGCGGAGCACCCATAATGCCTTGCAAAGGATTTTATATATAGCCCCCCCAAGCAACATTAGAAAAAAAAGAAGTCTCCTGGGTCATTGAATCCATGACCTCCACAGCTAGGAGTGCAGCGCCCTCTAGGGGCTGGTTGTATGGCTGCATTCTGTATGGCCTAAAGATGTAAAAAAGGACGCAAGGCCTCTTGTGATTGGTTTTATGATTGCATTTTTTGGGATGAAAAATGTTGAAAGAAAGACTTAGAGACATATTTGTTTTAATTGTTTTTAAATTATAGATGTCTCTGACTATTTACTTCACAGTTTTCACACAAATATTTTATAATAAAAACTATGTAAAAAGATAGAGTCACATACATGTTTTTTAATAAAAGTTTATAAACTTTTTTAGTAATCAATAGTAATAAACATCTTTTTTTGTCCTCATATAACATCAATAAAGGTATTCAGAGCTTGAATTTAACAGATTAAACAGGCAATTCCACCGTCATTGTCCCCTACCATAGGGAGAAATTCGTAATTGCACTCTTATTCAGGCTCCACTACCAACTTGCTAAGTCTTTGTTCGAAGTGAATCCTTCACTCTTACGACTTAGCTATTGATATTTTAAATCATAGGACCAATTTCTTTCTCAACCTCTTTAGACTTGTGCTTCCAACTCATTTCTCTTCCCATTTATCCCAGATTTCCCAAAATCTAACCTTTTTACTTTTCTTCAGTGAACTCTTATTTTCTAGAGACCTTATTCTCCAAATTGATGATACCCAATCTAATCTGGTTGGGGGTACGGGCAATACCCATTTAATACAAATCTCCCTCCTTGCCAACAATAATAGTATAAACAAAAGGGATTTTTGGTTACTGGATAATTTACTCCTCTCTTCTATCCCAAAAATAATCATTTGGAGGCTTACCTTGATATCCTGACTTATCACCTCTTTAATCATCTTACCCACTTACAGCCAGAAAAGATCGATCAGAGGGCACCGCCAAAACATATGGACATCATCCGCCCTTTCTTCTCCACATTTCGGGCACCTCTCTGGTTCTTGAGTCCCAAATTTAGACAGCTTCCGTGGTGTCCAATACGCTCTGTGCACTCTGAAGAGATGGTTTTTCTTGAGAGATGCAGATTTCACAGTGGACCAAAATGTAGTCATCGATACTTGCCATATGTCTTGTAAATTCGGGGTGACGAGGTCCCTCTTCCAGATCTCCTCCAGCTTGCAATTTCCTTTTTCTGGGGAGATATTAGTTGATGTTCCTTTTCAAAGTCCCCTTTATCCTCTCCCGTTTTCTTTAAACTTTTCGCCCAACTCAGCAGTTGATAGAACTTAAATTTAGCGAGATGCCCATCTGTGGCTCTCTCTAGTACCTCCCAGGGTACTAACCTGTCTTCTTGCAAAAGTTGACCCCATTTATTTATTCCAGCTTGTTTTAATGGGATTACCATTTTGTCCAGAAGACTTGGAGGGGTCCCTGGGGATTCCCATATTGGGGCAGAAGCACAGTAGTAGGGTATCGCCAGTAGACGTCTGATTTCTCAACATTCTAAACCAACCTTCATTGCATTCCGCCCTAACACTTATGTCACAGCTCTACGGAGTCCATCAAGAGCCAAAAGAGTTCCGTCATTGCTAACTCTTGCCACATGTAAGGAACTCCGTTGGGGGCAACCCCAAACTCCAGCGCCATCTCCTCCATTTTTAGCAACATTTACTTTCTGTAGCAGTCTCCTATTGTCAATATACCAGTCTCATTGCAACTACGTAAAGTGTTGGTGTGTGGGGTCGCTGGAGTGGGCGCCCATACTCGCATTAGCCCGTGTATTGGGATGGTCAGGGAATAACCCAGCTTAGACTTAGTTTTATGCATGCACCAATATCCGAATTTGATTGCTATTTTCATTAGTCTATCCAATGTTTTGACTTGCGTCTTAATAGTAAAGTGAGGAGGCCCCTGCCTTGACTGGTGCTACCCATTGGAGGGGTTTCTTTGAGATTTTATCCATTTAGCCACCGAAAGAGCCACTGGAGTTGAGCAGCTACTTAAACAGAATTCATAATCAGGCCCCCTTAGTCCTTCTTCGGTAATGGTTCATTCAAAACAGCAATATTGACTCTTTGTCGCTCCAACCCCATGGGAAGCCTCGTAATACCGATTCCAGGTCTTTGAACCAACAGAGGCTAATCCATATTGGCAAATTAATGAAGTAATATAGAAATCTGGGTAGAATGATCATTTTTGACAACACTAACCGACCCATCACACACATCGGCAACGCCTTCCTGAAATGTGCATTACCCTTCAGAGATCTTAGGCTGTTCCCAGCCATTATATCCACCTCTGCATGGTACACTCTGAACCCAAGTTTCTAAAGGTATGACTATTCCATGTTATATGCCAATCTTTCAATCTATCTGGTTTTGATTTAGCAATATGTGTATAGATAGAATACACTGGACAATGCCATAGTGATTTTAACAAACTGCTGTGTTCTTTTGCAAATGCTTCTATTTATGTGTGTTTCTCAGATTGCACATTTAATTTTCTGTTGATAAATGAAGTTTTCAAATAAAATATGGAGAGAATGATGACACAGATGTAATAACATTCCTTAATGGTCTGTCAGTCATTGACTCTCGTGAGGTATAATACCCACCCTCAACAGAGGCTGGATTGGTCCATTTTGTTGCTAAACAGAGCTGGCTAGAGGAGCAGACAGAATAGAGGGAGGGTCCAGCGAAATGAGTAAATCATCAGATACAAACACAGATAAATTCAGAGTTATTTAGACCCGTGAAGAAACTTCAAAATAGGTGCCAATACGATTAGTGCGTTTTTACACTATTCCACATTTTAGCCTGAGCGCATATTGCTAGTGGTATCAGAGAGTGCAGACCGGGTACATGGGCTAATAACGTACACAAAGCGGGCGGGCATAGGGTGTTTCCATAACACGTTATCCCAATCAGTAAATCATGTGCAAAAATAACCTTCAAATTTTGTACCTAAGGGCATATTAGCAAGCCCCTATCATCACCACAACGTCACTTTTTGTGACGTTGTGGTGGCGATAGGGTCAGCGCCCTATTACCAAGGCAGCGTTAAACCACATAACCATAGCTGCCAAGGTTTCAGATTGCTATGTGTGACATTTTCATAATTTCAGTGTAATTATGAGTGACATTTCAACGACTATGAGTGACACTTTCTCGCTAGCAAAATCAAGCAATGAAGACGAGGGAATCATGTAAATATTGGAAAGTACACCCATTTGAGTATAGCTGCTAATGTTTCAGATTGATTATGTGTGACATTTTCATAGATTCAGTGGATTTAAGAGAGTCAGGCAACGACTAAATATGTAACACATAGAGTGGCACTTTCTTGCGACCAAATCATGGAATGGAGTCAATGGAAATAGACAAATACCAGAAATTAACCTCATTTGAGCAACAAGGATGTCGAACCCTGCAGCAGGTGCTTTTAAAGCTAATATTTAATTTCTAACCAATCAGCCCCCTTCACCCCAGGCTCTGCAGTACCACAATGCGCCCCTGAGTCAGGGCGTGATCCCCTAAGGCATGCCTCCACCCCCCCTAAGCAGCAAGAGCACAGTGCAAAGACGGACCCTCTCAAGCATAGTGCGCCGGGCCACAGAATGAGCCCCAGGGCAGAGTGAGACAGAGCCCCCAACCAAAGAGCCATTGCAGGCGAAAGGTGACACAAGGGGTCAACCTTGTGATGTCATCAGGTGTGATTGACGTACTCCTGGCATTCTGGTGAATATACATCCATGACAGTATAGTGTTTCAGTCAAAGATACTGCATCACAATACTCGAATTTGTGTTTTTATCCGTATTTACCTTTATTTCTTCAAAAGTCTCCTGAAGCTCGATAAATAGAAAATAAACCCAAGGAAGGACAGAGACTGCGCGTCCTGAAACTGGAGAGATGAGAGACGCTCACAGCTGGGAGAGAGGAGATAAGAGTTCACGCACGGATTCATACACCTGCACGAGCCGCGGCTCCGCGCCTGCAGACGGGTGACGCCATGCTGCTGAGTGATGCGGCCCGCGTCGAACACCGGTAAAATATGAGCAGCACCGCACACTGAGTGAGTTAATTCATGCGCCGAGACGCGGACAGGACAGTGACTCCGTGTGCCCCCGGCGCGCGGCAATCCAATCTCCAGTCGAGTCCCCGCTTATGTCCTACCAATCCAACCTCACTTCCCTCCACAACCAGGACGTGAGGTCACATCCCTCCCCCTCCCCGGTGGCGCCAGTAGCCAGTAGGCAACCACTGCTGAGAGGGCAGGCCCCGCCCACCGCGGGTTACGGTGTCTGAATGGGCACAGGACTGCCACTCGGCTGGGTGACGTCAGGGCTGTGGTGAGTGACTCAGCCGCGCCCGCACCGCGGGCGGGAATTTCAGCAATACATTTCAACATACATTGTAGCAGCAGCAGTGAGTGCATAAGATCATCATTAACTCTAGCACTGGGTGTCACAGGTCGGCGCGGCACGCGCTAACAGTCTGGCGTAGCCAGTTACTTACTTCAGTGCGGCTGGTACAGCAGAGACAGTGCCATTAAAATGCGTGACAAAGCATTTCAGTGCGGTGATGCGGAACACCACACTGAAATGCGTTAGAGTCACTTCTGTTGCATGATACTTGGCAGGCCTGCATAACGTGGCTAAAAGCCACGTTAAGTGGCTTAACGCTGCCTTGGTAATAGGGCCCCTTTCACGCTAAAATTAGCGTGAAAGGGGCATGCAGTGGGTGTTGCAGTGGGCGTTCCACCGCAACACCTATTCACTTCGACGCTGCCACCTATTATCAAGAGAGGCGATAAGAGGTGGCAGCGCCGAAATTAAGACCAGGAAAATCCTGGTCTTAAGGTGGCGAAACGAGGAGAAATGCTTCATTACTCCTCGTTTGCACACATGGAAAAAGCAAAATGCCAAGGTTCGTTTATGTACAGGAAGGTGTCCCTTCCTGTACATAAACCTGTTTTTAAAAATGCCATTTTGTAACTTACATGTGTGCTGCAGGAAGCAGCACACATGTAAGTTACAAAATGGCATTTTAGGTTTGTTTATGTACAGGAAGGGACACCTTCCTGTACATAAACAAACCTCCCTGCTCGCAGACACCCTTGCACTCTGGTGCAAGGGTGCCTGCGTTGGCGTTAAGTCGTGAGACTTAGCGCCATCGCAGGGGGAAACGCCAGGCTGCACCATATCCTTGGTAATATGGTGCAGTCTAGCGTTTCCGAAGTGGCGATGAGAGGCATTAAGCAAAGGACGCTAACGCCTCTCACTGCCACTTCCTAGATAATATGCCCCTTAGTGTTTTTCGCCCAAAATTACTGATCAGGCTTAATGACACCATCTTCGTTCTGCAATGTGTAAAACAACTGTCCAGGGCTCGGATGCATCCACAAATACCGCTTTCTGACTCCCCTACAGAGTTTTAAATCGAGAAAGACTGGGTCATCTTTGAAATGGTCAGCTGTGCATACTTGGACGGCTGTTATTTCTTTTGTACCATGGAAACGACTGTCCCACTGGATTGCCAAGCAATGAAAGGCAACTGTGGTTTTCCTTATAAAATATAAACACCACGCAGAAATTCTTCCAGTGATTCCAGTCATTTATTAAATCAAACAGTCCAGCAGATTTCTGACACATCTGTTCTACTGGCAGCCGCACTTCACTGTGAGGTTTTTCATTGCTCCAGTCTTGTCACATGACAATGTTGCAAGAAGGCCATTTTGTTGTCATGAGGAAAAGGCTGGCAAGAGTGCATGCCCAGGATACTCCTAAAATGGTTCCACAAAGTCTGCTTAGTACCATGAAGGCTGACTGGCAGCCAACACAGCAGCACATTTATTGAAATTGAAAGTGTGGCAGGATGCAAAAAGATATTTTCAAGGGTGATTGCTGTGCATTGCTTTTCTGAAATGGACTGCACACGTTTTGCCATGTGGTTCCAATGTCAGTACAGAAGACATTTTGTCCACAAAATGGCATCTGAGTTTTAGCTTCAAAGACTGTTGCTTTCTGTTTTTGCTTTTAATTATTGTGGAATTAAAGTGTCGGATAGAGGAAGTGACTGCAAGCCACCTGTCAAAATGACCAACGATGTGATGCAGGGACACATTAGAAGGGTTCTGGTGACAAAGTGTTTCATGTGGAAAAGTACAGCAATACAATAAAGAAACTCAGATAAAATGAGCAATTAAGCTTGAAATCTAGCAGCACTAACATTGGTACCGTCAATCACAAACATTTTTAGTGGAGGTTTAGTAACAGCCTATCAATGATGGGCGTATGCAGCTTAGAAACGTCCCATTCTGGGGGCTGTCCTCGTATGGCGCATGCTAGTAGCTTATAGCCAGGGGCGTAGCTTGGTCAGTAAGAAGGGGGGGGCCTTGAACTTCAGATTTTCCAACAATATGGCATATAATGTTAAAGTAAATTATACAACAAGCAGGGTGCAAGAAAGGGTCTAAAGTGGCAGGGGAAAAGGGAGACGAATGCGGATTGGTGGGCAGTAACATCATTTGGGGCTAGTCAGGGGTTGCAGATGGGATCTCCAGCTTGCTCCCTGCTATTCCTGGCACTTCATTTGCGACCCCTTGCCTCAGAAGAGGCAAACATTTTGCCCCCTCTGCGGCCAGGGGGCACAACGAAAGTGCCAGGAGTAGCAGGGAGCAAGCTAGAGGTCGCAACTGCGACTCCTGACTACCCTCAAATGATGTCCATGTTGGTAGGGATACTAAGTGGGAGAAAACACAATATTTTGTAAAATAACCTACATTTTTGAAGACTTTCAAAACAGAGAGTTAGAGAGTATGTGTGTGCATTTTTGTCTGCTTGTGTGTAAAGATTCCTGGTGAAAACCGACAGACACCGCACCATACCCGACTGAAAGCACCTGTACCCAACTATTTACCAGAATAAACATTTATTAGGGGGGTAAATAACACCCCAAACACCCCCTGAAGCTATGCCCCCGTTAATAGAAGGGCATCCCTTCTACACAGTAACTGCCTTTAAACGTATTTCGGAATACCGGAGTCACTGAATAATGTAAGCCCTGCTGCCACGAAAAGACTCTCACAGGCAAGCTGCGAGAGAGTAAAAATGTACATAAAAAATACAGGTGTCTATTCATCAAAGCATTTTGAGTATGTAAAGTAGAACTCCAGTAGCACTGCTTTACAAAGACACAAATGCTGTTTTAAAACATGTGTATGTAGATCTCCGCCTACGTCTGTCCTATCTCTAATGTTTGAGATCTCTGTGCCAGGTGCAGTGAACTCAAGACACAGAGATAAATGTTTTTGTAGTAAATGTGGGAGAGGCAAAGCAAGTGGTAGGAAAACAAGGAATATCTTTTACAAAATGGTACAAAGAAGACACTTTCCACTTATACCCTGATGAAACACCCTTGTCACACATAGGTTTTTCAGCAAGGTATAAGTCATTCCTTCATCGATGTGAATTGTCTTGAACTATAAGGACTACATACATCATTCACCCATTCTTGAAATTTTCATTCAGATCACAACACCCTCATGTAAGTGACATATAGTACATGCAGGAGTACATCCACACACCTTAATATACAAATACTATTTGCGGCCAGGAACCACTAGGATGACATTTTGAACTCCAGACATGTTTAATTTTCTGCTATGTAGGTGGAGAACTTCATGGAAGAGGTGGAGAGATAGATAGTGGATGTTGGACCTGGCCCTTTTTGCAGAGTTATCCCCAAACTTTCTGCCTTGTTCCTCCTATTTTTTATAACCTGTTTTTGTTGACTTTAGGACTCTGGACACTTTACCACTGCTAACCAGAGCTAAAGTGCATATGCTCTCTGTTTAAATTGTATTGGTGATTGGTTTATCTATGATTTGCATATTTGATTTACTAGTAAGTCCCTAGTAAAGTGCACCAGTTGTGCCCTGGGGCTGTAAATCAAATGCTACTAGTGGGCCTGCAGCACTGATTGTGCCACCCAAATGAGCAGCCCTGCAGCCATGTCTCAGACCTGCCACTGCAGTGTCTGTGTGTGCAGTTTTAAACTGCTATTTCGAACTGGCAAGTGCAACCACTTGCCAGTACCAAACCTTCCCTTTTACTACACGTACGTCACCCCTGAGGTAGGCCCAAGGCAGCCCCATGGGCAGAGTGCAGTGCATTTAAAAGGTAGGATATGTGCTGGTGTGTTTTACATGTCCTAATAGTGAAATACTGCTAATTTAGTTTCTCACTATTGCAAGGACTATCTCTCCCATAGGGTAACATGGGGATTGCCTTGAAATATCATTTAAGTGTAATTTCCCATTGAGAGCAGATAGAGATTTAGAGTTTGGAGTCTCTGAACTCACAATTTAAAAACACATCTTTTGGTGAAGTTGGTTTTTAAATTGCGTGTTTGAAAGCACCACTTTTAGATAGTGGGTATTTTTCTGCTTAACCATTCTGTGCCTCTGCCTGTCTGTAGAATACACGTCTAGGTTGGCTGACAGTTGGGCTCTTTCCATTCACTCTAGACAGTCACACAAAGGGAGCCAAAATGTGCCTTGCATATCCTGATGGGCCATCACCAGGCTGATGGTCCTTCCTGAGCTAGAGTGGTGGGAGGAGTTGTCACTGACACCTGAATAGGGCTGTGCCTGTCCTCACACAAAGCCGTCTCCACCCCCTGCAGTGTGTCTCGAGTCAGGTCAGGGCATGGTCTTGTGCACTGCAAATACTTTCCTTTGAAGTTTGCCTACTTCAAAGGCAGAAAGGCATATAAGTATTGGACCTCTGCTACCCCAAAATCAGAACACTTCTGGCCTGAGGATATTCTGTCAGGAAGAAGAGCTGGATGCTGTAGCAGGGACTGCCACTCTGCCTGTTGCTTTGTTGTGCTGGCCTGCTGCTTGCTGCTTCTGTCCTGGGAGTCAAAGGACAGGACTTTGTTTTCTACATCCTGCTTTCAAGATTCTCCAAGGGCTCGTGCATTCTTGCCTCCTGTTAAGAAGTCTCAGGGCCATCAAAGACTTCACCTATCAGTGCCTGAGCGCTTCTTCTGGGAATACTGAGCTGCCAAGAGATGCCAGATTCAGTTGCTTGGTCCTTGGAAGTGTAACCTGGTGATCTTAAAGAGAACATCCATGCATTGACTCCCAGGGCCTGTTTTCTCAACGTATCATTGGAAAAGATCGACGCATCTCTGCTGCCTGCACCGAAGCGTGGTTTCTGCTGGAAGCATCAACCACGGCTTTCACTGCAGGCCAGAGAAAAATCTCTGCAGCAAGAGTCCTGAGTGGTTTTATGTTGTAACTACGACTTCCCCAACCACAACTTCCCTAACAACGAGGTCGCAACCAAGACCTCGTCTAAACCACGATTTTTTTTACCACGCATTCCTTTACCACGATTTTTCGTGGTAAAGGAATGCATGTTAATAAAAATGCTTTTCTACTAGTAACCCGAACCCCCATCCCTTAATAACTAATTCCCCCACCCTAAAAAAAAACCCACGTTCACCCACACACACTAAACCAATTCCCCCCCACTCTAAAAATAAACACGATTACACTGGTGACATGAAAAACCAAAGCAGATGCAGGAAACACATATATAGAAAACAATAGTGCTTCAACAAAAGTTCCACTTGTATCATCCTGGACAATGAAATTCAGTGAGTTTATGCAAGTAGTGTGCCTTTCAAGTGTAGGAATGTGACCGCTGTGGCAGTGGACTGCAAGAGATACAATTGCCTATGTCAGTTACAGGTGCCATGGTATGCATTGTCATGACAGCAGGCCATTCCATCGCGATGATTTGGATGAGGCAATGCTCCTCTATGATGCAAATACAGTCCATGTCAGCTATTGACACACACAAGGGTGTACTAGACATAACCTCTAGACATAGTGAAGTACCAGGGTAAGCATGTGCCACACGGTCATGCAGCAGCTGGTGATGGTACATTTGGTGGCGTCAGCTGTGCTGGTTAGTCAGGCCAATCGGGAGGTCGGGCTCTGTGATCCCCCTTACATAAAAGACCTGCTTGTCATCGAACGTCAGTGCCACCATTGCATATTACACCCATATTCACTGATAAGATCACACAAACTGCACAGTGAGGTGCCACTTTAGTGTCACATCCAGTTCCTTAACGTGTGAGGCGTGAAGAAATGACCACCTGGTATTCCCGTTCAGTCTTCTTACAATTCCTTGGGTATGAATCAAAGCCAAGCCCTTGCATAGATCATTGCACCGTCTATTAAAGCGGAAGGGTTGTAGCAACTTCCTCAAGACACTCCAAAGGAAAACACAGTGCCCTTTGTGGCCGTCATGATGTAATCGGTGTGACTGCTGTTGGTGCTCTCATACCCTTATAAACTAATTCCCCCACCTTTGAAATAAATAAGAACACCCATACCCACCAAAAATTAAACCCCTACCCCTATAATCTAACCATAAACCCCCACCCCCTGAAAATTAACCCCTCTTACCTGTTCCTCCGACGCGCCTCAGAACTCCGCCCTGCCCGAACACTAGACCGTCTCTGCCTTAACCACGCACATGCGTGGTTAAGGCTGAGTCGTTGTTCGGGCAAGTCGTTGTTCGGCTTGCGTGACTCCGGAACTCGTTGTTCCGGAGTCGTTGTTCAGGATGTTTCCCGTCCTGAGCACTGTGTCACCGATGTCCGGGGCACCCGCTCCGACTCTCAAGCAGCACTTTCTTGTGGCTGAAGAATCAAAGCAGTGCCTGCTTCACAGCAGCAAAATCGACACAGCACCTTCATCACCGCTGCCGCATTGTCACAGCATGTCTGGATTTTTTACACATTGTCCCTTGACCCCCGACTCATCATCGACATCGCACCGCAGTAAGGAACCAAAGCTGTGTGTCCAGAAGCCAACCCATCACCTACCCTGCATGAAGGAACCGACACATCACCTCAGCAGTCAGTAAGAAACCGACGCATCACCCCTCTGCCTAGCAGTAATGAACTGATGCATCACTTCCCCTGCCAGTATGGAACAGACGCATCACCTCTCCTGTGTAATAAGGAACCAACACATTGCTTTGCTTTTCCAGTGCCTCATCTCACCTCCCCTACACCTTGCACCTTCTTTGGTTTTTGACGCATTAAAGATACTTTGTGCTTAAACGAATGCATCCATTAATTTCTATGGGCTAAACTTTCTTAATCTTTGAAAAGTGATATTTTAACTTGTGTATGTTGGATTTTTGTTGTTTTGGTCTTGTTTCATTTAGATAAATATTGGCTAGTTTTCCAAACTGGTATGGACTCCTTTTGTAGTGTTTTCCCTGTGTTACTGTGTGTATATACAAATGCTTTACACATTGCCTCTGGGATAAGCTTGACTGCTCGTGCCAAGCTACCAAGGGGGAGAGCAGGGGTTATCTTAACTGTATGACTCCCTTACTCTGACTACAGTGAGGGTCCCTACTTGGACAAGGTGCAAACCACGGCCAACTAGAGACCCCATTTCCAACAGTGGAGGTGGAGGTTTCTGTAGCTATGACAAACAGGAACTTGCATTCTGAACGTAGGCCATACCTGACCCATCCAAGGACTGCCACACAATCTCCTCTACCATGCAGCTCCTTTTATTTTTGAAACTGTCAAAATGGCTGAGAATAGAAGGCCAACAGTTTCTCACAGGAAACAGTGGAGAAAATTGGGGAGAGGGCCCTCCAAAAATATCATCACAGGGACCAAACTATCTGAATATTCCAAGATGCATGGAAATCTGGCAGGTCAATGCCGTGTGCTGCAGTATCATTGGTCTTCACACCCTTAGAACCAGGGATGTCACACGCAGTGGTAGGGCGTCCATTACTGTGCATGCCTGAAGGCACAGGATATGCTGAGAGTATCTACCCTTCCTAATGGTTATTAGAAGACACAAATTCTTCTCAAGGGAACAATCAGCAATGGAAACTGTGGATGTATACATTGCTCCTTTATGAGAATTGTCCACCAAGTGTGAGTTTGGTAACTTTGCTGACCATCTAATTAGAGATCAACTTGTCACCAGGTGCTACAACAAAAAAATCAAGGAGAGATTATTCATCTATAAGGTCTCTTGAGGAGCCCATAGATGTATACAAAATTCTAGAAATTCATTCAAAGAGCTCATTAAAGATGCTGATAAAACTGTCCTGGTGGTCAAAAGAAACAGAGCTGGTCCTAGAAAACCCTCGGATAAGAGAAAGGACTAAAGTGGAAACAGTGTATGCTATTGTTGTGGTTCTAAATTTACAATGGAGGGCCTATCATACGAAGATGAGGAGGTGTTGTCCATTTTGGCCGCACACTCGCTCTTAGGAGACATCACCCTGACACAGGCAATCTCCCAACTGGGCGATTGGGACACATTAATTGAGATGAAAAGGTCCCAGGTGAAGACACTACTCCATGGGGTCATTATGATGGATTACCTGCGTGGAAACACAGTCCCAAGAGGACTAATAGTCATGAATGAGCTCCAGGATACTCCTGGATGAAAAGGAACTTAAGAAAAAATAGGACAAATAGTAGTAGTGGTTTTCCAGACTGCACCTTTTTGTAATGTGCCACAATCGTAAGATGATCTAAGTAATATCACATTGGTGCTATCTTGGTATATATGCACCCTAGAACCATGGATGCATGAAACACATTAGTACAAAGTACCTCTGTGTACACATGAGAAACCAAAATACCAGAGCACTCACAATAACTGTCAAAAAGAACAATTTCGCACAGTTAATCACTTTACAATTCGAGACAAGAGCCACATGGTTGTCGAGCGTAGCCTATATTAGAACCAGGAAAAAACAGCCAACACGTGTTTCGTCACGCAGTTACTTCTTCAAGGCTAGATAAACAGTTGAGTAATTAATATTTGAAGGTCATGATGCTTCATTGAAGCTACACAGTTAAGTTACTGAGGTATAGTCGATTTGTTGTTTTGAGTATTGTAACTGCAGCAAGTAGTCCAAAATGTTCTTCTCATTCTATTAAGTAGGTGTCCTTCAGTACAGGTATTGTCCACCGAGGTTGATCCTGTAGCTTAGTATCTGTTGTGTATGATGTCCATCACACCCGACTAGTTCAGGCAGAGAGAGCCATTATAAGTCCCCTGCATCTGTTTGGCGTGTAGCCGCGTAGTAAGTAGTCTCGGCGTCCCGGAAATGATAGTCCCGATTGACAAATCGACTATACCTCAGTAACTTAACCGTGTAGCTTGAACGAAGCATCTTGACCTTCAAATATTACTTCATATCCTATGATTACTCAACTGTTTATCTAGCCTTGAAGAAGTCACTGCGTGATGAAACACGTGTCAACTGTTTTTTCCTGGTTTCAATACAGGTTATGCTCGTCAACCAATTGGCTCTTGTCTTGAATGAAAGATTTCCTAGTAATCATGACGGAAAGTTTCAATTCTATTAAGGACGTGGAGGCGAGGATTATGCTCAACTTTCTTTATTTCCATACTCCAGCAGGTTCAACTTTAACACAAAAAAACTTCAAATCCCATGATCCCTTCAGTTCAGGGGTCATCTGTAGTCCACCAATCAGCTGATCCTATTGGCTACAAGGGCGTGTTGTTGCCAAGACCATTCCTCTTTCTTGACTACGATCCTGGACATTGAGGTCTATTACTCTGTCTTGGAACCGTCAGAGCCTAGGAAAAATGAAATGTAAACTAATGAATCAATTCTCCACAACTGCGTGACAACTCTCGGTCACAACAAGCACTAGATACCACAGCAATTAGATAAAGCACCAAGGAACAGATGAGGCATGGCCCCCCCCAGCAGAAATCAGCTCAAAGATACATACTTATACCTTACGTTGAAGAAAGAAAAGAGCCTTGGCCAACTTGTCTCCGTACAAACTCGGGAGGGGTTAGGTCTCATGAAGCCTCGGGAGGGAATAATCCTCACCTGCGCGTCCTTAATAGAATTGAAACTTTCCGTCATGATTACTAGGAAATGTTTCATTCTATGTCAGGACCGGAGGCGAGGATTATGCTCGTTCAAAGCTTGTCAACCACCTATGACGCCATATTCACGACTGGTTTAAAGTAGAATCTTTTAAACATAGAGTCCGAAGACCAGTCTGTGGCGTTTAGGATGTCTTCCAGTCTGGCGCCCAGTGAAAAAGCTTTTGAGGCCATAGCACCTCTCACTGAATGTGCGCCGAATTGCGAGGTGTTTATCCCCGCTTCTTGCATCACCCATCTGATCCAATGGGCTATGGTTGGTGGCGAAACCGCTTTGAAAGGCTTCCGTAAGGAAATTAACAATTGACGCTCTCCCGGGGGGCGAGTCTCTTCCATCATGTTTTCGTATTCCTTAAGACATTGAACTACACACAACTTTGGGTATTTATCGAACGCTGGGTAGGACACCAGCCCCGAGTCAGATTTTGTCCTGCGCGTAATGTGAAAAGTGACCCCTTCGGGGGTAAAAACTCTTCTGGTAATGTCCAGTGCCCTGACATCGGACACTCAACGGCACGATATCAAGCATAACAGCATAGCCAGCTTGGCCGTAAGCTCTTTGCGCGATAGATACCTATTGGGTTGCCAAGACTGAAAAAGGCGTAACACCTTATTAACATCCCATAGCGAAGAATACTGAGGTTCCGGGAGGAGTGAAAGACGGATCCCCCGCAATAATTTGCAGATCAGAGGGTGTTCACCAACGGGGGCTCCCGAAACCGGGAGGTGGCCTGCAGAGATTGCCGATCTGTAGGAGTTGATCGTCCGATATGCCAGCCCTTGCGACGCCAGGGAGGCCAAAAAATTCATATTGGCTACCACTTCGCACCCCATGGGATCCTGGTTATTCCGAAGACACCAACCGACCCATCTGGTCCATGCTGACTTATAGCGCTTGTTGGTGCTATCGGCCCAAGCCACTCCCAGTAGTGCCTGAGCTTCTGCCGATAGGCCTGAGATTTGCCAGCGACTCCCGAAATCCGCCAAGCCACTAAGGGCATCCATCCCTGTTGGATTAGAGGGTGTGGACCGCCCTGAGGATCTCTCAGGAGAAAAGGATCTTGGGGTAGAAGGATTGGAGAATCCCAAGAAAGTTCCAGTAGAACTGGAAACCACACTTGAGACCTCCAATACGGGGTGATCAAAACCACCCTCGCCCGTGGCCTGCGAACATGCGTCGTGAGCCTCATGATCATGGCAAATGGGGGGAAAGCATACCCGCTCTCCTTGGACCAGTCCTGAAGGAAAGTGTCCGTTGCCGACGCCAGAGGGTCTGGCTTCCAACTGAAAAACCGCAGAAGTTGGTGATCCAGTCTGGACGCAAACAGGTCCACTGAAAACGGGCCCCACGTATCGTGAAGCTTCTGGAACAACGGCGGATGTAGTTGCCAAAGGCTCATGTCCTCCCAACTCCTGGAGCACCAATCTGTTATCACGTTGGAGGCTCCCGGAAGGTATTCCGCTGTCACTGAGATGTTGTGGGAGAGACAGAACGTCCAGAAGTCCTTGGCCAGGTCTGCCAAGGCCTTGGATTTCGTCCCTCCGAGATGGTTGATGTATCGGACCGCCGAAACATTGTCCATCTTTAGGAGCACCATGCAAGTCGCCTTCTCCTTCATCCAAAATTGAATCGCGAAAGACCCCGCCATCAGCTCTAGGCAATTGATGTGGAGTTGACTCTCGTCGGCTGACCACTTTCCTCCGGTAAAGGAGTCCCCGCACCGGGCACCCCAGCCTGACTTGCTGGCATCGGACTCGATAACCAAATCCGGTTCGCAACCGAAGATGGCTCTGCCGTTCCAGGCATCCATATGGTCCAGCCACCACCTCATTTCCATGCGAACTTCTTCCGTCAGGGGAACCTGATCGGAGTATTGTAGACCCCTGCGGAGGTGGGAGGCTTTCAGGCATTGTAATGCCCTATAATGGAGCGGCCCCGGAAAAATCGCCTGACTCGAGGAGGCCAGGAGTCCCACCAATCGTGCGATCTGTCGCAATGAGGTTGAGGAACGGGCCAAGACCCTTCTCAACTCCCTGCGGATCTTTGTCATTTTCCGAGCAGGAAGACTCAAAGTGTGGGACACGGAGTCCACCACGAAACCTAGGAAGGTCATTTGTTTGGAGGGTGTCAGGACAGACTTCTTGGAATTGAGTATGAAACCCAGACTCTGGAGGAGATCTACCGTCACCTGCAATTGCTGGCAGAGGCGTTGGGGACATTGATCCAACAGGAGAATGTCGTCCAGATAAATGATGAGGCGAAAGCCTTTTGCTCGTAACGTTTCCACCACCGGCTTGAGTACCTTGGTGAAACACCAGGGTGCTGAGGACAACCCGAAAGGGAGCGAGGCGAACTCGAACACCTGGTCTCTCCACAGAAACTGCAGGAAAGGTCGATGCGGTGGAAAAATGGGGACCACTAAGTACGCATCTTTTAAGTCCAGTCTGACCATCCAATCGTCTGGCTGAAGGAGATCCCGGAGCAAGTGTATGCCCTCCATTTTGAAGTGGCGATAAATCAGCCATTGATTGAACTCTTTTAAGTTTATGACCGGACGCTGTCCCCCATCCGTCTTGACGACCAGGAAGACGTTGCTGAGGAAACCCCTGGGATGAAGATGAGAGGGTACCACTGCTCCTTTTTGCAGCAGATCCGCCACCTCTTGATCTATGAGGTCTGCTTGATCCTATGCAAAAACCAGCGGCCGAGGGTGACTCTCCTGCACAGGAGAACCGAAGAACTCTAGGTGGAAACCCTGAATGGTTTGAAGCACCCACGCATCTGAGGTAATGGCCCTCCAATTGTGTACGAAAACCGCCAACCTGCCCCCTACCGTGTGATGCGGGAGAGGAAAAAGGCTCACCCGAGTTAGGCCCGGATTGGCCTCTGGGCACTCCTCTGCCGCCGCGGCCCCTGTATCCATGTCGGGACTGGAAAAATTCCTGGCTGCCCGGGTCCTGGGACTTCTTGCCGGTGCCTCGTTGAGGGCCTTGTGTGTAGAAACGGCCGGTCGAACGCCCTCTACCGCGACCGGCCCCGACAAAAACTCTGGGGTGGAAGACCTTTTTTATAGAGGATTGTGCCTTGTCTAACGAAGTGAACGTTGAAACAAACTTGGTGAGCTCCTTTATGATCGGGTCACCGAAAAGACCACCCTGCGCCACGGCACCAGCCTCCGACGAGGAGAGGTCTCCCAACTTGGGGTCAACTTTTAAGAGAAAGGAGCGCCTCCTTTCCGTAGAAAGGGCGCAATTAGCATTGCCTAGGAAGACAAGTGCTCTCTGGGCCCAGTTCGAAACCCTTTCTGGGGAAAGTGGAGTCCCTGCTAACTTAGCCTCTTCCGCCAACTCCAGGACTTTAGTGAGGGGACCTGCGATATCCAAGAGCTTGTCCTGACATGACTTCCAGGACCTATCGATCCCTTTCTTTGGATCGCGGATGTACTTTTGGAGGAAGGTTGCCATCCTAGGGTCAACCTCCGGGGTCATCGCCACTTTACCCGTTAGGGCAGGGCGCAGGCACTCTGCCCTGTGGCAAGCCCGAACCTCTTTATCGAGGGGCTTACACAAGCGTCCGGCTACGAACGCCGCAACCTTAGGTGAGGGGGTCCACTCGGAAGAACGGGGATGGACCAGGTCCTCAGGGACCAACATGTCCGACTCGACATCTTTGGCTGTGTCCGGACCAGGGGACTCTACTGGTCGCCAAGGTCTAGATGGGCCTGCCTCGTCCGCGGACTCGTCCACGGACTCCTCCTCCTCCTCCTCCTCCTCCTCCTCCTCCTCCTCCTGTATGAAAGAGGGCTCTAGGACCTCAGGGAAAGAACTTTGGGGGCCCCCGTCTGGTCTGGCCAGAAATGCTTTTTTAAGGCGCTCAAACACGCCAAGATCCATGCCTGATGCGCTTTTGCACTTCTGGGGGTGCTGAGTTTGACATTCGTAGGCAAATTGCATAATGTGCCGTTCAAAAGGACCCATGGCATCTGAGACTGCCTGGTGGATGGAGGCATCCACGGCGTCGCAGAACTCATCATCTAAGGGGAGTACCTGAATGGATTCCTCCTCAGTGTACTCCTCCAGGCTCATTGTACTGTACACCCAGGGAACTGGGAAAGAACCCCCAAATGCTCTAAGCGCTAGTGATGGAGCACCCTTAGGGGGGAACAAGGTTTTGGCGTGCACTAGGACACTGCTTTGGGCACCTCAACGTGTGCTATCTTTGGGGCCTATCTGGCCTGAAGAGGCGACTCACCCTGCTATCTAAAAGGGTATTGATCTGCTCTGGGCCCGCCCCTTTGCAGCGCTCCCCGCCGCGAGCACAGAACTGCCAGGAAAAGTAGACAAAAAATCGCCTTACGTCGTTCGTTACTGACCCGCTGCTTGCGGGCGTCAGGGGGAGACCGGCACAGTACAGACCTGTGAGAGCAGGCGTCAGGGCTTCCAGAAGCTGTGAGGTGGCGCGGAGTCGGTGAGGGCGTTATGCGTGTCTCGATGGTTCCGTCCCCTCAGAAGCCTGATGTGAACCAACGAGACAGGCACGCGCCCCCTAGCCGCCTCAGATGTGCACCGCGCTGTCACCTCAAACGGGGCCGCAAGTGGAGTGAAGAGCTCCCGCGGCCCCGAACAGACACAGAGAACGAGAACAAAGAAAAGCAACAAGCGGCAGCTACGCAGGCCGAACCGACACAAATATAGACTTGTCACAACCTGGACAATAAAATCGAAAAAACAAGCGCGTTCGCGCACAACGTGTAGCAAAAACACTATCTCAGTAATACAAACACGATATTACGAATCCTGTATTATCAAAAAGCAATAAAACCAAATATAGAACCCCCACGCCCTGACGAGCGAGAGGAACACTTATCTCTGCTGGAGAGCAGGAAAAGAAAGAGGAAGGGTCTTGGCAACCACACGCCTTTGTAGTCCATAGGATCTGCTGATTGGTGGACTACAGATGACCCCTGAACTGAAGGGATCATGGGATTTGAAGTTTTTTTGTGTTAAAGTTGAACCTGCTGGAGTATGGAAATAAAGAAAGTTGAGCATAATCCTCGCCTCCGGTCCTGACATAGATTTGTAAAGTGATTAACTGTGTGATTATGAAATAATGTGAATATGCGAAATTGTTCTTTTCTGACAGTTATTGTGAGTGCTCTGGTATTTTGGTTTTTCACATGAAAAGGAATTTAGAAGAGATTGGGCACTTGTTGCCTGGAAGTGCACTTGAGACTAACCCTGGGCGGAGTTCGCGTAGTCGCGCTATGTGGAATTCCGCGAAGTCGCAAAAAAATATGCGAGCTTCGGGGAATTCCGTGAGCACGCGGAGTTGCTTGTTGCACCCGTTTGCGATGCATTTTTCCTGTTCGGGAACGCATATTGCGTGTTCGGGGACGCTTTTTGCGTGCTCGGGGGGAAATATCGCGCAAACTTCACAACGCGGTCGCCAATGGGCGCGGCCATCTTGTTTTTCACTTTTTGCTATGGTTCTGGGCCTGTTTTCCATCCTCCCTATATCTTTTCAATCCTTTGTTTCTAGAAACTTTTTTTTGATCTTTCTTATTTATCTATCCCTCTCTATTCCTGATTGTATATTTTGTGTTTTTTCCTACTTTTTGTGTGTTTTTAGTGCGTTTTTCACTCTTTATCAATTACTTGCTTTTTTCATTTCTTTTACTTACTTTCTTACTTCCTACCTTTTCTTTTCCGCCCCCGCCTACCCAGAACCATGGCAAAGAGCAAGGGCCAGGGGAAGAGGAGGGCTCGGAGTGAGAGCCGCGACCCCACAAGGGTGCAGCCACGGGCCCTATTCGCGGGGGTGGCCGCACTGGGTTTTTTTATCCAGCGCCACCTCCCCTTAACCCTGACAGCAGGCCAGGGTCCGGGTATGGGCTCCAGGAGGGTCACCGGCGGTGGGCAAGGGTGCGCCGGGCAGTGTTTCGCTGCTCTGGGGTCCGGCGCACCCATAACCAATTGACACACGGGTGGTCCGATATCCTGGCCCGGGAGCAGGACCTGCTGGACCTGCTAGGTGTTGAGGTCCCGGGGCTTGGTGAGTAGTTATTTATATTACTATTTTGTGTTCTTCTGTTCTGTGTTATTGCGAATATTATTTTTTTCGCAAATAGCTAACATGCTGCTGCTGCTGCTTGCTTTCATGCAGGTAACCTATGTTTAAAAATCTTATATTATGTGATTGTTACTTCCAGACAGGTGCTCGGCGCTACTAACTAATCGTACTTGTTTGCAACTTTGCACTCACTTGGGCTGGTTATGTAAGAGAGGTTAGAGAATTTAAGTTAGGTAGGTAATCCCGATAGGAAAGTCTCAAGTCCTTTCCTTTGTTCTGTCAGGCAGTCCTGTCTCCTGTCACTAAGATAGTGGTAGTAGTTAGTTAGTTAGTATTATTTGGTAATTTAGCGGCCTGCGTGACGTGTCCTCTCACATGACTTCAGTCCTAGTAGAACCTTTTGTAGTTCTTATAGTGAGTGAATATAGCAACCAACCAATTTTGTGTATGCAATATGCATGCGTCCAGGCATCTATGCATTAAGAAGAATAAATGCAGACTTAGTAATTGGCCCGTCAAAGGGGGTTGTTGGAGTTGAGAATGAGAGATGATTGGGAATGAGATCGGAACTTAGAGAAGCAAATATAATTTTTTGCAATTCATTCCAAAGTCTGGAATAGGCGGGCTAGGTATGTTTAGGATTTAGGAATCGGAATTGAACTGTGGAATAATAATGATCGGCTGGTACTCGACTGCAATACATACTAGTCGACTACTACTAGTCGAATAAGTCGATCTGATTGATTTAGGATAGGTCAATGTTATTGCAATTGCCGTTTTCTGTCTAAAAATATTTTTAGAGCAATTATATTTATTTATTTAACACAAATCATTTTTTGTCTCTTTACATGATCAGCATCCAGGGGCAAGAAGAAGACTGGGCAGCTGGCAGTGCGGCGGGTGCGGGAGCTTGAGGGGCCTCCCAGGAGCAGCAGGAAGTGGCCTCAGGCGCAGATGGCTCTGCTGCTGGCCCCAGTAAGTCCTCCTGGTGTTGTTATATATTAATATTTCCCTAACTGTTACCACTCTATTATTTCCATTTCCTAATTTTAATTTTTCCAAAATCCTCTTCAATCTATCTGTTTCTAAACTCTTGTTTTTGCTCCATTACCTACTACTAAGTACTAGTACTACTACTAACATTGTTTCTTCTAGTGTCTGTTTTTTTTTTTTACATCAAATCAAGCTGCATCTGACTAGCCTCTGCTGACTCTGTATTAGTCTGTCTGTAGCTTGCTTTCTTCTGGGTTTCACTCAGCTTTCCCTCTCCCCTTATATGTGGATTGCCTAGTAGTGGTACTGTAAGACTCAGAGAACCCATTGGTCCTTGGCTACTACTAATACTAGCACTAGTACTAGTAAGGACTCCTTACTACTACTAGTAGCACTAATGTGCTGTGCAGATTGCATGCCCAAGTAAGGTATTATCCGCAGGTTTATGAATTGTGAGATGAGAAGGCTTTAGTTTCTTTTACTGTCTCATCAATGATCATGCTCAATCAGTAATGGTGGTCACTCACGTTGGACAGGACACCCCAAAGTGGTGTATTTTACTTTTTCTAATCCAGACCTAGTACTTTTTTTAGTAGCAGCAATTGAATGGTGAACACTGAACAACCTTTACCGTGCACCATGGTTGGAAGGAAGTATGAGGAGTAGGAGGACGGCACCATTATTTTCCAACTAAGAGAGACCTCATGTCCGCCCAGTTGGCCACTCTTTCTTCTTTTCAAAAAATGAGATGCACCAATAGCTCTAGTCACTGGGTCCAGTCCTTTGAGTTGTCCTCTTCTTGAGAGGCTTTTCAAAAATTGCCACCAACAAAATGCCCAACCGGATATTATTTAGTTATTTTTGATAGGACATACTGTCTACTGTACTCTAGTATCAGAATTGTAGATAGTGATGTGTGTGGTGTATATGTATTATTAATTATGTATTTTCAATCTTGCTAATGAAAAAAATAAATATGGGAGGCGTATATGGCATCTAAAAAAATGTGATATTTCTTTTTCCAGGCGTACCGACCACCAGTGCCGGGGCCAGCAGTGAGGGCCATGCCACTCCAGAGGGAGCGGATGCGGCAGCCACAGGGGGTGAGCCAGCAGCAGTGGCGGGCGGTGGTAAGTCATATTCCTTACTTTTTGAGAATGATGATACACTCGCTGCAAGGGTGTACACTCAGTACTAGTACACTGTACTTCTGCTGAGGCTAAGTAGTGAACACTGAACAGTTGAAGAAGACACCCTTTACTTAAACATTAGCATTAGCGGCGGGGGTTGAGTAACTAATGGCATATTCTATCTTCAACTCAACAAAGACAGTTTTATGACGAAGACAAACAGTCAGACAACATATATGACTGGCAGAGAAGGATGCGTGGGTGAAGGAAGGGGCCCCGGGATGCATATAGGTGGCGGATGAAGATGATAGGAATAGGATGCATGGGTAGTTGAAGGATGGGTGAAAGGTGAAAGAGAAAGCAGAAAGGATGCCTGTCTGGGTGGGTGAAACTGTATGAGTGAAAGGAATCCTCCGGGGGGTTTGAGGGGTCAACCTCCAAGGCAAGCAAGGACGCATGGCATGGGTGGTGGTTGGTTATATCTATGACAAATGTATGTTGTCGGTGAAAGCCGGTTTATGATAGCCATGTTTGGATGGATGGATGCCTGGATGGTATCATAGAGTAGGTGAAAACAGAGTCAGACTGGATGAAGAGAATGTAAAATAAAATTAAACCGTGCCAGAGTACCAAAGCCAAGGGTGAAGATTAAGAATAAAATAATAATAATGCTAGAACAGCAATGCAAACAAGCCCTTGGAAGAACATGGACTGTTTTTTTGCAAGGTTTTTGATTCAAAGGTTTGAGGTTGCACTTGTATTTCAGAATGGAATACTCCCTTGACTCACAGTAGTTTGCAAGCACAACATATATATTGTGCATGGCTATTATTTACCCTACCCATAATCGCCTTCTTCCGACTCCGAGGCCCACGTCTGCTCCAGTCCCCTCCCTGTGTCAGCCATGGGTGGCCTATCGGCTGCATGGTGACTAGTACTTACAAATCACTCAGTATGTCATCATCATCACATGAGTGACATGATATTGTGCCGCCGTTTCTCATCATCCATAAGCATGTCATCATTAACCATCATCATGCGCCTTATTGCAGTAGTCAGGGTAAAAGTGAAATTGTCTGAGCATTTGCCATTGAGATTTAACAGAGTATGGCCGTAATGGAAATATATAATTGTGTAGTCCAGCTGCCCCACATGCAGACAGTAGTAAAGCAACATGAGTCTGCGACACGAGTATGTCTGTCTAGGGCACAAGCTGACTGAGCTGGCATGCCTACAAGATTAATTGTGCTAAACAAGAGAGAAAAATAATACTTCTACTAGTCTACTACTACATAGTGCCTGAAAGTATAATCATCACATCCAAATCTTAGGGGCAGAGGAAGTGAAGTGAGGAGGAGAGGATACCACAACTGCTAGTGCTGCTACTGTACCACTATAATTACATTTTCATGTGTGTAATTTAATTTTGTGTTACTGTTTTGCTAAGAGTATTGGTTACAATTGTCTTTTTTTCCTTTCTTGATATAGCTACTGCTTCCCAACCCACTAGGCAGGAGTTGGCGGCCAGGGCCAGACAAAGGAAGCTTGAGGCCATCAGCTAACCCGATACCTCGAAGAAAACAGCATCCTGGATCCATCCCAATCAGGGTTCCGCAGCAACCACAGCACTGAGACTGCCCTCATCGCCGCCACCGACGACATCAGGATCCTTCTGGACAATGGTGAGACCGCAGCCCTCATCCTGCTGGACCTCTCCGCCGCCTTCGACACTGTCTGCCACCGCACTCTACGCGCACGCCTCCACGACGCAGGGATCCGAGACAAGGCCCTGGAATGGACCACCTCCTTCCTCGACGGCAGAACCCAGAGAGTCCGCCTCCCACCTTTCCGATCCGAAGCCTCCGAGATCATCTGCGGCGTACCCCAGGGATCGTCCCTCAGCCCAACACTGTTCAACATCTACATGGCCCCACTCGCACGCATCGCCAGACAACACGACCTCAACATTATCTCCTACGCCGACGACACTCAACTGATCCTCTCCCTCACCAAGGACCCCTCGCCGCCAAAGCCAAACTCCATGAAGGAATGAAGGCCGTCGCCGATTGGATGAAGATCAGCCGACTAAAGCTGAACACGGACAAAACGGAGGTCCTCATCCTCGGCTCCAACCCCTCAGCCTGGGACGACTCCTGGTGGCCAACGACGCTGGGAGCAGCCCCGACACCCACCGACCACGCACGCAACCTGGGAGTCATCCTCGACTCAACGCTCTCCATGTCCAAGCAAGTCAACGCAGTCTCCTCCTCCTGCTTCAACACCCTCCGCATGCTTCGCAAGATCTACAGGTGGATCCCGACAGACACAAGAAGAACAGTCACCCAGGCCCTCGTCAGTAGCAGACTGGACTATGGGAACGCCCTCTACGCGGGAGCCCCGGCCAAGCTCATCAAGCGACTGCAACGCATACAAAACGCCTCCGCACGACTGATCCTCGACGTACCATGCCACAGCCACATCACCCCCCACTTGAGGAACCTGCACTGGCTCCCCGTCGACAGGAGGATCACCTTCAAACTCCTCATCCACGCACACAAGGCACTCCACAAAACTGGCCCAGCCTACCTCAACAGACGACTCTTCTTCTACGTCCCCAACCGCCAGCTCCGCTCCGCCGACCTCTCCCTCGCCACCGTCCCCCGCATTCGAAGAACAACCACCGGCGGCAGATCCTTCTCACACCTCGCCGCCAAGACCTGGAACACCCTTCCACTAAGCCTACGACAGACCCAAGACCTGCTGACCTTCAGGAGGCTACTCAAGACCTGGCTGTTCGACCAGTAGCAGCATCCCCCCTTTCCTCTCCCCAGCACCTTGAGACCCTCACGGGTAAGTAGTGCGCTCTACAAATTCTGTGATTGATTGATTGATTGATTGATCAGAGATGAATATCGCCGGCTGGTTGCCCTGGCGGAGGAGGAGGAGTTTGAAGGTGAGGAGGAGGCGGCAGCTGCCGCTTCTTCCTCCAATGCACCGGGGCCCAGCCAGCACCCCCGTGCCTCCGGTGGTACGCACCGTGTTCTGGCAGCCACCGCCTCCCATCATCAACATCATCATCATCTACTGCTGCCCACCCCTGTTGTTCCTGCAGGAACTTTCGGCACTGCGTGCTCCTCAGGGTGGCGCGCCTGGAGGCCAAGCTGAAGGAGGTCCTCCGGGAGCGAACTAGCCGGCACCCCCGCCGCTAGACGTCACCGCTCAGTCTTTCACTCTTGCCCCTTTTTAGGTCTCGCCTAGCGTTGCAGCGCGCATGCCCTGCTCGCTCTGCAAGACAGATTGTGGATAAGGAGATTTGAGAAGGGGACTTGAAGCCCCGTCCCTCATTTTCATTGGCCGGCGTCATCGTTTATGGAAAACTCTGGCCTTTGATTGAGACTGAGCCTTTTTGGTTGCCGCCCTTTCTCCTTTTCGTCTGGCCCCTCCGGACTGGATCGCTTGCTTCACGGCTGTCGTGAAGGTATTTCGTAGTGACGATCATGTTTCCTTTTATTACTTGATGCTTGTGTTTACTTTGTTTACTCGGGGCAGGCACGGAGCTCAGAGGCGCAGGGGGTCACGGGGAGGACAGGGGGATCCCGGCAGACTCTGGGTGCTTTTCCGCTGAGGCAGCAGCGTGTTCATTTTTGCATTGCGCTTTCACTTAAAGTGAAAGCGCGATGCAAAAATAAACATGCTGCTGTTTGCGTAATGGTGACAGCTTGTTTAAAAAGCGGCCAGAGGGAAGGAGGTAAGAAGCATCTGTTGGCACCATCTGTGTACACTTAGGTGTGCGGGCTTGAATCACTGCATGGTCCCTCCAGCCATTCAATCAACTCAGGAAGTTAGAAAGTGTATCGAATGGAGCTGGGCAGAACCAATGTCTGTATAGAGCTTTGAGGTCTCGTAAATGAAAGGGCTAAATGGGAGCGCCCCACGTCGAGCGCAGAAACAGACCATGCGCCATTTTCTTTCTGCTAATATATGCCTCAGGACGCCGGTTGAGTTCGCTCCATTAAGGGGGGGCCTTCAATACGTATCGATTTTGGCATCAGTATCAGTGGAGTGAAAGGGAAGTGGTATAACTTGCACTTACCGTGTGCCGTGGCTGCATGTCAGCTGAATTTAAACTCGCTGTCAGAACTTCATTTTCTAATAACACGCATTTCTGATAAACAGTGAGGAGAGATTATTGAGATACAGCGGGTTTGTTTGCTAAGGAGTTCGCATTTCCTGGGTCCTGCTACAACACAGCCCTCCAAACTAAATATGGCTAAATCGGGAAATCTGGCCATTTCGCAGTATAGAGCGCTCAGGCAGTCAGCATTCAATGCTATGCAGGGCTTTAAAGGGAATGAAAAAACTAGCGGGTCTCCAAAAGTGGCGTGGCCGATGTAATTAAGGGAGTGGCTTAAAAACAGGTAAGCTAAAAATAGATGCTTTGCATAGTGTGCCACTCGACTGGTATTTTGTACTTCTGTCATCGCATCCAGATATCTAATACAACAAGTAACATTACAACTACAACTAGCCAGGACTATTGGCTTTGTCAATGGTTGTTAGTTGCATAAGACAGATTTGCAACAACTATGGCTTCGTTGTATAGAATATTGAAAATGCTTCAGGTCTAAAATGATGAGACTATGAAAGACTTACAACGAGTCTCTTTGAAGTTACATCACAGGCAGTGAAGGGTGGTACTGCTGCAGAGTTAAGATTTTTTTTTTCACCCCGAGGGTGAATGCAAAAATGGAGAGCCCAATAGGGACCCATCTCAGCACCTGCACTTTAGAACTGCTGGTGCTGAGCACATGCATGACCCGGCCCACTTAAAGCCCTAATGCTATGTTATGTTACGATGTTTACTTCGTTTACTCCGGGCAGACACGGAGCTCAGAGGCGCAGGGGGTCACGCGGAGGACAGGGGGATCCCGGCAGACTTTGGGTGCTTTTCCGCCGAGGCAGCAGCGTGTTCATTTTTGCATCGCGCTTTCACTTAAAGTGAAAGCGCGATGCAAAAATAAACACGCTGCTGTTTGCGTAATGGCGACAGCTTGTTTAAAAAGCGGCCAGAGGGAAGGAGGTAAGAAGCATCTGTTGGCACCATCTGTGTACACTTAGGTGTGCGGGCTTGAATCACTGCATGGTCCCTCCAGCCATTCAATCAACTCAGGAAGTTAGAAAGAGTATCGAATGGAGCTGGGCGGAACCAATGTCTGTAAAGAGCTTTGAGGTCTCGTAAATGAAAGGGCTAAATGGGAGTGCCTGACGACGAGCACAGAAACAGACCATGCGCCATTTTCTTTCTGCCAATATATGCCTCAGGACGCCGGTTGAGTTCGCTCCATTAAGGGGGGGTGCCTTCAATACGTATCGATTTTGGCATCAGTATCAGTGGAGTGAAAGGGAAGTGGTATAACTTGCACTTACCGCGTGCCGTGGCTGCATGTCAGCTGAATTTAAACTCGCTGTCAGAACTTCATTTTCTAATAACATGCATTTCTGATAAACAGTGAGGAGAGATTATTGAGATACAGCGGGTTTGTTTGCTAAGGAGTTCGCATTTCCTGGGTCCTGCTACAACACAGCCCTCCAAACTAAATATGGCTAAATCAGGAAATTTGGCCATTTCGCAGTATAGAGCGTTCAGGCAGTCAGCATTCAATGCTATGCAGGGCTTTAAGGGGAATGAAAAAACTAGCGGTAAGTCACACCTTTATCTACAGTGATAGTATCTCACACCTATCTAAACTAATCATGATCACACACCTATATCTGCAGTAATACTGATCTCACACCTCTATATGCAGTAATAGTGATCTCACACCTATATCTGCAGTGATAATGATCTCACACCTATCCAGAAGTAATGGTAACATCACACCTATAGCTGCAGTGACAGTAATCTCACACCTATAACTGCAATAATAGTGATCTCACACCTGTATCTGCAGTGATTGTAATCTCACACCTATCTAAACAAATAATTATCACACACCTATATCTGCAGGAATACTGATATCACACCTATATATGCAGTAATAGTAATATCACACTTATATCTGCAGTGATAGTGATCTCACACCTGTAACTGCAATCAAAATAACAATACATGGGTATATGTAATATCCACTCAGAGTCCTTATTCCAAAATGAGTGGGTATTAACATTTTTAATGCATTAGATTAATGTGATTAAAAAAAGCATTAATAAAAGCCAGTACCATTTACAATACAAAACTCACACTAGTACAAATGCAATGCAATTAATTTAGCAATTACAACAAACTGAGCTATTGCCATTTTGCATTACACCATTTGATTAATGCTTCACAAAGGGAAAAAAATAAACAATGACATTTTCAATGCCAATAGCTCAAAATAATGTCAGTGCGAGACCTATTGCATTGTAAATGCTTGTTTAATCTTTTTTGGATGGTTGGGATGTTGGGAATAGTTGGGGAACCTTGGGGTTTACTTTTTCTTCAACTTTGATGGACATTTATTTATTACTGGACATTGGTTGGGGTTAGGGAGAGGGGTGGGTGAGGTGTTGTGGGTTTTTCTTCTAGTTTATATTTGCTAGGGTAATAAATGTATAGTTTTCTAATACATATGATGCAAATCTTTTCTGGGGCGTTACTCTTTACGTCACCTTGTTTGTTTCCTCCTTTTGCTGCAGGGCCGCAGCCAGTTTTTGAAATCTGCCAATAGTGTAACACACCGACAGATAGATGCAGTACAGTACCCTCACTTGTCCTACTACTGTCAGTCTCTCCTCCTAGTCTACGCATTCTGCAACTAAAACTCCTTTGTAGTATGTAATGTACTGGGAAGGATGTGGGTGTGTGAATTAATTAATTTCCATAGTAGTATATACATTATTGACTCCCCCACACTTCTTCTCTTACCTGTGATTGATGTTTAGGCGAAGCAATGGCTGCATGGTGATGGTTTGGTTTCCTAAGGTGCCATGGTGGGTGGTGGTAGCAGTAGTAGACAGTTGCATTTGCAAAAAAAGAAAATGAGACAGTCAGTCACCTGAGGGAGACTAGGGAACGAGTAGTAGAAGTACAGTAAGTAGTAAGTACAGAAGAAGAAGACTGCTAAAGAAGAAGAAAGTGATGATGAATGATATTGATAAGCAATGCCAAAGTAAAATAAAGCATAATGGTGGCAGGGATAGCCTAGTACAAGTTACAACAAACTGAAGTAGTTGACTCGACCTTGAAGTGGACAAGTGTAACCTTTAGTGCTGGAAGGATGATAAATCGATGCAGGCAATTAATTATTAATGGGTTACTAATTATGTTCCTTTGGAAAAAAAAGAGAATAGCGAATACTGAGCAATGCATGGGTGGGCACTGGGCAATCTAATCTGTTGCCAGTGTGGCCGATATATATATATATATATATATATATATATATATATATATATATATATATATATATATATATACATATATATATACTTAGAGCAGAAGAAGAAGATCCTCGCCCTGCCTTGAGTTAGTGTTGCTTTCACCACATCAGTCCCAGCAAGTGTGTGATCAATTATTGGTGTAAATTTAATTTAGTCACACCGCAATACAAATCACACAGCCCAGGGGAAGAGTGTTAGGGTTTGATGAATGGTTGGGAAGGGGTATTTGATGGAAAGGTTTGACAAAGACAAACACTACACATGGACAACACACAATCTTGGCAGACGACCATCATAAATCTGTTAAGGGAGAAAAAGGAAATGCATGCATGATGATGACTTGATGGTTAATAAGTAGTACTAGACTAGTAGTACAGGGCAGCAGTATATTATTATTATTATGCAATTGCCTTGCCTGTCTGCCCTCAGAGAGACCCAAATTACATACATTTTATGTTCTGTTGTACCGGGCTTCCTGTTAAAGCTAGCAGAGAAAATAAAAAAATAACTGTAGGGATCAATTATAAGCAAAGTGCAAATATATATATTTTTTATTATTAAGAGTTTTATATAGCGCGAACTAGACCCGAGACATCGGGTATCAGAGCGCTTTACATGAGCATCAGTTTCATTACAGAAGGACACATTCATTTTTGTTAGGCACGGGGAGATTAAGTGATTTGCCCAGAATCACAGGTTGTTGAGCGTGGTTGCCGAGACTCGAACTCGGTTCCCCAGCTTCGAGGTCAACCGCTCTAGCCGTAAGGCTACATCCTCTCCTAACAACACACAGTCGTAATGATTGAAGAGAAAAAATGAATCAAAATAATTAAAAGATGATGAATGATACTAAGTTACTGTATGTTATCATGGTCAAATTGGGGAGTTGCATCTCGGCATTCCTCTTGGTCCTCCCTTCCATGGACGCTCCGTCCGTCAATCTTGGGTGCCACTGCCTGCCTGGCGGATGCGGATTGGTAAGGTAAGTGTGAGTTGTTTTTCCCAGTATAGCACAGGGTAAAGGCTGGCCTGTAAGGGTAGATGGAAAAACAAAAGGGATATTGAAAAATCAAGGAGAAAAAAAATGCATAAATTACGGAGGAGTGCAGCAAGAACACTTTCAGAGGCAGCATGGCTAAATCATGTCTACTACTCTGTTTCCGGCATTAACCTACAACAGCAGCAGGACAGAGCATGCCCACGGCACCCACCCAACCTCCACTTAGCTTAGATTTTGAGCCAGACAGAGCACACATATACAGCAACATAGCATTTTACAAATTAAGTAACTAAATCAATGCACCGCTGTCAGTCATACCACTACTATGGGAGACAAGATGGCCAACGAGATGGAGCTCCTTGCTGAGGCTCCGGGGCTTGGGATCATTTTTTAGTGAATATCCCTGTTTTGCCCCCCCCATCCACCCTTTACTCCTGTTTCTTTCCGGAGAGGGAGGCTTGGGTGCACAGCGGATGCCGTTTCGAAGCCCATGCGCTCGGAGTTTGCCCGGAATCCGCCTCGCTGGTGCGGTCCGGATCGGAGGGTGAGAATCGGAGTGAGCTGCCGGCAGGAGTGCGGGGGGAAGCTTGTCCGTGCTCTTCGAGGGACGGCGGATCAAGATATCGGCAAGGGAGTTCATGGTGCTTGCTGGTGGACATGCGAGCGTCCATTTCCCCCAATTGGCATTGCAGCGTTTCCAAGTGAGTCGCCGCTCGCTCCCTCCGCTTTACCGGCGTGGGAGAGGACTGACCACTGCGCGATCTACACCAGCTGCCTCCCGGTCTCCTTGAGTGTACGCAGTCCAGAGGCTGCACGTACTTTGTTGTTTTCATCAGCTGCCCCCCGGTCTGCCTGAGGGTTCGAAAGCTTGAGGCTGAGCGCGTTTCAAGACCGCATTCGCTGCATTTTAGTGAGTCCTGTGGGCAGAGCTCGCTGTGCCGGTTGTTCCGCTCCGGCAATCTGGTAACCGGCGGAGCCTTTCCGACTCTTTTCCTGTCTGAGGGGCCATGGAGAGACTCCCCACTTCAAGATGGCGCTTATTTGCGAGTTTTTGATACTCCCTCCTCCAGGATTGCTGCTTATTGCGGGCTGCGCTGTGTTCCCCCACTAAGATCCCATCTCTCACACGGGCCTGGACTTTTAGTGTACAATAGGAAGTCCAAAAAGAAGAGGCAAGACCAGCCTTGCAACTGTTTTTCAGGAGTGAACCTGATCATGGAAAGTAAAGTAGGACTACTCATGGTGCCTTTACCCTTTGCAGAAAAGTTAGACAGGACTTCCTCACAATCACAATCATAAAACAGCCTTTCACGACCTGAACTCGGGTTTGAGATCTTGCTGGCGACTAATTTAACCCCCAGTAACCTTGGCACTTACTTTCTAAGCGGAACCCTTGGAGCCCGACTCTAAAATGGTGCCCACCAATGTATTTTCACCGGTATGGGAAGATGTCCCATCTGACAAGGGGGTCCGATGGGCTTAGCTGAGGAAACAATCCTAAGATCTAGAGACAACACCACCTACAGAGTCTTGGAGATCAACAGACTCGATTTGCCTGACCTTAAGATGGCTGCCAAGCTACACTTCCCTTCCTATCCTACCACCCTCGCCAGCTCTACCAGCCCGTCTCTGGACTCTAGACTTTTGGTCCCTTCCTGATTCTCATCTTTATCCGGCGGAGTCCGAAATGTATGACCGATTCCCGGTGGAGCTGCCCCGACAGCTATATGGGAGACAGGCTCTGGCACACTGCTATGGCCGTCACCTACCCAGCCGGACCTCAGACTTATGTCTCGTATCTTTCCCCGCTGCTGACTCCCTCCCGTGGACTCCCTGCTCTCCCTCGCCTTTTTCTTTTTTCCCCCTCTCTTTTCTGTGGATCTTGTTTTTCATGGTCGCTAATAACTCCTGTATTGAATTTGTAACCTCTCTGTAATTAATGTGATCATTTTTGTAATTTGGAACACAATGTTTCCTTATGTTAAGCGCTAGACCTAGTTTTTTGGCCGATGCCCGGCGGAGCTACCTGATAGCTATGGGGGAGATGGGACCCTTGGCCGTCACCTACCCAGCCGGACTTTGGGCAGACTTTCCTTCATCTCACCTTCGCATTCTCCCTCCCTCCCACCCCTTACCCTACCCCCTTTCCCCCTCTATGCTCAATTTTTTTCGTCCCCTATGCTTTTAAATGTTTTTCTGTTGAGACCTAGCTATTTGGCCGATGCCCGGTGGAGCTACCTGATAGCTATAGAGGAGATGGGCTGTGGACTTCCCCCTCGGCCGTCACCTACCCAGCTGGACTTTGGGCAGACTCTCCCTCGTCTCTCCACCCTATTTCCCTCCTACCCCCTCTCCCTTCTAAGCTCCATTTATCTCGTCTTTACGCTCTTGAAATGTTTTTCTAGTAACTGATGTAACTTGTAACTGATGTAATTTTGTAACTTTGTGGAACCCTATGTAAAGCGCTCTGATACCTCCGGGTCTAGCCAGCGCTATATAAAACTCAAATAAATAAATAAATAAAAAATACTACACTCGCCTCCACCACTACACAGACATGTAGGTCTGCTGTGGTTGTTGTTGACTTGTTTACCTTTTAGGCCACTTCATGAAACACCCCAAGTTATTCCATCAATCATCTCTGATCCTACTGACTGACTGCGATGAGTATTGTATGGTCATCATCATCCTGGTGTCCAACTCTGTAGGGTACCGAGTGAGTCCAGAATAGATTCCATATTCAAAAATGCAATGGATCGGCCTGCAGTAGAAGTACAATTTTGTTATTAAACAACAAGAAGGGAAACATTGACTTGAGTCACTTTTTTGTGTGTAGATTAAATAATACTAGTACACTTCATGCACAACAACCACAACACAAACACCAATCACTCAGAGTCAGCATCCAATGCATGCCATCCATCATTACCTGATGTTCTTAAGGGGCAGTCCACTCTCGGCTCGGAAAGGAGGATAGCTATAGTCATGTTCTTTGGAGGGACTCAACGAGGCAGGCACACATTTCTTGTACTATTCTCCATCCAATGTCTGGCTTGAGGGAAATGGATTTAGGGCGAGTCAGGATGGTCCAGGACTCGGAGGAATGGACTTACTTCTTTAATAAATGCACACAGTTGCAACTCCAATACGGCAATAAAAAGAGTAAGACGGTGGTGATGGATTTGTTGTGATTCGAACCAGAAAGACAGAGACACACACAAATAATAAAAGTAAATAAGGAAGAAAGTAACAAGTTGAAAGCCTAGTTGTCAGGGAAGTAGAGCTCGTCCTCAAACTCTGGTGGTTCACCAAGTAGTGGGTCATCTAACACACTACTTCCATGACCTAAGTCGCCGTCATCATCTTCCTGCTATGCTACTTTAGGTATGGTGTAATCTGGTGGTATAAAGTGCTGATTCATTTTGATCATGGTTAACCTCTCCATGTTTTGGGGTGAGAGACTGGTCCTTTTCACTGTTACAATGCCACCAGCAGCACTGAAAACACGCTCAGAGGAGACACTTGCGATAGGGAAAGCCAGATAGTTTATCGCCAGCATGCTGAGCACTGGCCATTGGCGCCTTTTCCCATACGAATACAGCAATGGGTTTTGATCAATGTAGACCTCTGTTGGGTCATCCATATAGGCCTGGACCTTCCGCTCAATGCTCAGGGGTGCTCCGCTTTGCTCGGCTTCTTTTGCCTTAGCTTCAGCACTGGATCTAACAAGCCCTTGCTGTAGAAACCATTCCTGTGCCGATTTTGGTGTGGCTGATGCTCCTGTTCTTGTTGTTGTTGGTGGTTTTGGCTGCTGTGAGCCAACTGCACTGCCCTCAGGCTCTGAAGTTGAACTTGACGCCGGCTGCCCTGCAGTTCTTGTTGTGGCCTGAAGTAGCGGCCCTCTAATTGCCGGACGTTCTTTTTCTAATTGACTGGCTTCCGCAGCTATCCAAGTTTTGTACTTGGCAACATCCACTTCTGAAAAAGGAATCAATGTGCTAGTGTTCAGTACTGCTTTGTACCGTGGATCCAGAATTGTGGCAGAAATGTAATGGTTGGATGACACAATTTCTCTTTGCACCCTTGTATTTTCATATAATCGAAGGCTTAAGCTCTCCACCAACTCATATGCTTCTTTTTGTTCCTCCACACCTGCGTACATTGCAGACACCCCCTTCAGCTGTTCCTGTAGCATGTGCAACAATGGGATAGCTTGGCCCATAGTACAGTCCTCCTTGCTGACTTCACGTGTGAAGAGCTCGAAAGGAAGTAGCATTTCTGTCAGGCATTTAACAGGCCCCATTGGTCCATCTCAACTGTCATGCCTTTCACAGTAGCATCCCCTCTTTGCATGACATATTCATTGATTGGTCTGTACTGTTCAAACAGACGTTCAAGCATGTAATAAGTTGAGTTCCAACGTGTTGGCACCTCCTGGATGAGTGCTTTAACTGGCACTCTATGCTCATGTTGAATGATCCTCAGCTGCTTGGGGACTTTAAAAGAATGGCTGAAATGTGTGCAGATTCTTCTGCAGGTGGTCAGTAAGTTGCTGACTCGGTATTCTTTTTTCAGAAAGGCTTGAACAATAATGTTAATGCAGTGCGCCAAACACAGGACCCTGAAATAGCCACTATTGGACATGGCCCTAACTATATTACTGCCATTGTCCATGGCAACAAAACCAATGTTAAGCCCTCTTGGGTGCAGCCATTCAAAGACCTTGCCGTTAAACTCTTCCAAAATGTTTGCAGCAGTATGAGATTTCTCCATGGTGAACATGGCTACAGTTGCATGTTTCCGAGTGGCATTAAAAATCTCAGCAGTGTCAACACCTGCAGATATCTTTTCTCTAACCCCCACAAAAGAGATCCAGTGTGCAGTGATGCACATGTAAACAGTGGCTTGGCAACTGGTCCACATGTCTGTTGTCAGGTGGATAGTGTGAACAGCACTCTGCTGCAAAGCTTGTCCAAGCAATTCCAGCACGTCGTGATGTAGTGCTGGAACAGCAACTCTGCCAAAATAGGACCGGCTGGGAACCTTCCATTTTGGGCAGATGGCTGTCACAAATTCAAGCAAACCCACCCCTTCCACAAAAGAAAAAGGGAGGAGGTCCAGCGCTAAGATTTTAGCCAGCTTCGCATTGTACAAACATGCCGTTGGGTGTTTGCGTTCGTACTGCCCCTCCGACCTAAACATGCTGAGAATGGTAGGCTGGATTTTTTTCTTTTCTGTTGCCACTGATGCAGGTGACTTCTTGGCGCCAGATGTTATTAGGCTCAACGACGCTGCACGTTTTTTCGTTGCGGTACTCTTTTGCCTTAGTGTCTCAGCCTGACTCTCACTCTTGTGCCACTGAGATGTTGCTGAGGCTGATGAGGATGTGGGCGGTACCACTGCACTGCTGGGGACAGGGCTACTTTGTGTTCCAGAGAAAATGTCTCCCTCTTGTTCACCTTCCACAGCGATCGTATCTTCTACTTCTTCATCACCACCAACAGCAATGGGTGCAGTTTTTTGGCCTTTAAGGTGCGCCTCCCACTGGATCAAGTGGTGTTTTTTCAGATGGGTTGTTTGGCCTCCGGTACCATAGTTTGTACCAAGCTTACCCTGACTAACACCTTGTCCACAAATGGAGCATATAGCAACGTTCTCCTCCTTACTGCTAACCGAAAAGGAGTCCCAAACTGGGGAGGTGAACTTTCTGGTGCTGCTGGAGGTGCCACTTGCAATGCCGGATGAACTGGAAGGTGGGCGTGATGGAGTTTGACTCTCTGCAGATGCAGTGCCTACTTCTACTGAGGTGGTTGTGCTGGATGTAGGTCGCTGCCGGGCCTTTGCAAATGCAAATATGGAAGCTGCAGGTGGTGTTGGTGTTATCTGTGTTGGTGGTATCCATGCCACATCCCTCACAGCAATGTGGGATGGGGTAATAATGTCAGTCTCCACTGGGCAGGACTAAGGTTCATGATGACTGGCTCATCATCATCCTCCTCTTCTACATCTACCTCCATAACTCTAAGGCTTTCTGGAACCTTCCTTTTCCCTAGCCTTCTCTCGTGGCGTGTCTCACTCTCAGACTGAGGTGGTGGCATCCAATTGGCATTTAGATCATCAGAAGTGGGGCTTGCAGAAGAACTTGATGGACTAACCCTCCTTTTCCTTGCTGGGGATCTGGAAGACAATGGATCTTCTGAAAGAGTGGCTTGCTCTTCTTCCTCTGCAGGAAGCTCTATCTCCTGATTCGGGAGGAACAACTACTATTGTGGGCGGTGGTTGCGGCTGTTGTTGCGGCTGTTGTTGTCCACTTATCTGAGTTTCCAATTCCTGCGTTGATTGGGTACCACTTTGCGATAACGATAAGTCAATTTCAACATCACTGCATGTCGGCGTTGTCGTGATTAGACTGGCTGCCTCTGCGACAGACATGGGCTTGGGCCTAGGTTTAAGGGATGGGTCCACTGATGCGGGGGTGCTGCTCCCAGCTTGCTCCCCTGACACCGCTGCTGCAGGTGCAGTTTTTTGTTTCCCCAAAAACATCTTGGCGGCACACCAGTCTTGGTCAGTGGCAGTTCCTTCTTCTCACTGGCAACTTTCTTGGTACTGGAGGACCTGGTACCTTTCTTTGGGGCCATCTTCTTCAGATGTCAGCAGCACGCAGTGGCACAAGTTGAAGAGATGTCTGTCTGTGGTCACACGTCACGTGAAGTCGTGCGCAGCAGGACTTCTGTTTGGCAGTACAACGGGTGATGATGACACCTCCTCCTCCGTCTTTTTTGTGCACCTAAAAGCAAAGAAGCCAGAAGAACATCAGTGAAACGTTGCATTTGCTGTTGTGGTTCAATTCCTACTAGTACAAACAAACAAATATAATAATATATAACTTAGGGGCCGATTCCGATCTCGGTCGGAGGCGCACCCAATACCATTCGGTCGGGAAAAAAGCCATGCGAAAGCCTGTTTCCCGACCGATCCGTACAGCACACCGAACGAGCAAGTACGATGCGCACAACAGCAAAAAATCCGGCCGAGCCGTACTCACCCAAACCAGGTCCTGTTCTCCGACCGAGGCGAATCCGGAAACGCCGAATCGAGTCGCACGGAAGGAAAAATGCAGCCCCGTCCGGCCGGACAAGTACGATGCGCTTTCCGTACGCGCCGAACCCGTCGCTATGCACGGCACGTCAAAGCATCCGGGAGAGGCGCACATAAGCTCCGATTCGCGCCACAACACGATCCACGGCTACGAGGCGAACACGCCAGCGACGAGGACGAGGCGAAGCGACGAGGACGACGCGAAGCAACGAGAAGGACGAACGACACGAACCAACCATGAATCCCTTCGTCCCGATCATACCAATATTCTACATTTACTACCGGAACAGGCACGGACGCGTACGGCGCAGAAGGTAAGCCAGACACCAACCACAAAACACATACAACACGTACACGACACATCACACACACACACAGGGATGCAGAATATACTTACACCAGCAACAGCAGCACCATAGGGGCGGGATGCCCATCACCAATGCCACATATGCACACAGGGGCCTGAATGCGCACCACCACCCCTACCCAGGGGTGGCATGATGCCTACCACCACTACCACCCTCACCCAGGGGTGGCATGATGCCTACCACCACAACCACCCTCACCCAGGGGGCAGGATGCCTACCACTACTACCACCCTCACCCAGGGGGCAGGATGCCCACCACTACTACCACCCTCACCCAGGGGGCAGGATGCCTACCACTACTACCACCCTTAGCCAGGGGGCAGGATGCTTACCACTACTACCACCCTCACCCAGGGGGGGCAAGATGCCTACCACTACTACCACCCTCACCCAGGGGGGCAGGATGCCCACCACTACTATCACCCTCACCCAGGGCGGGCAGGATGCCCACCACTACTACCACCCTCACCCAGGGGGCAGGATGCCTACCACTACTACCACCCTCACCCAGGGGGGCAGGATGCCTACCACTACTACCACCCTTACACAGGGGGCAGGATGCCTACCACTACTACCACCATCACCCAGGGGGGCAGGATGCCTACCACTACTACCACCCTCACCCAGGGGGCAGGATGCCCACCACTACTACCACCCTCACCCAGGGGGGCAGGATGCCTACCACTACTACCACCCTCACCCAGGGGGCAGGATGCCCACCACTACTACCACCCTCACCCAGGGGGCAGGATGCCTACCACTACTACCACCCTCACCCAGGGGGCAGGATGCCTACCACTACTACCACCCTTACACAGGGGGGCAGGATGCCTACCACTACTACCACCATCACCCAGGGGGCAGGATGCCTACCACTACTACCACCCTTACCCAGGGGGGCAGGATGCCTACCACTACTACCACCCTCACCCAGGGGGGCAGGATGCCTACCACTACTACCACCCTTAGCCAGGGGGGCAGGATGCCTACCACTACTACCACCCTCACCCAGGGGGGCTGGATGCCTACCACCACCCTTAGCCAGGGGGCAGGATGCCTACCACTACTACCACCCTTAGCCAGGGGGGCAGGATGCCTACCACTACTACCACCCTCACCCACGGGGGGCTGGATGCCTACCACCACCCTTAGCCAGGGGGCAGGATGCCTACCACTACTACCACCCTCACCCAGGGGGCAGGATGCCTACCACTACTACCACCCTTAGCCAGGGGGCAGGATGCCTACCACTACTACCACCCTCACCCAGGGGGGCTGGATGCCTCACCACCACCCTTAGCCAGGGGGCAGGATGCCTACCACTACTACCACCCTTAGCCAGGGGGCAGGATGCCTACCACTACTACCACCCTCACCCAGGGGGGGCAGGAGGCCTACCACTACTACCACCCTCACCCAGGGGTGGCATGATGCCTACCACTACTACCACCCTTAGCCAGGGGGGCAGGATGCCTACCACTACTACCACCCTCACCCAGGGGGCTGGATGCCTACCACCACCCTTAGCCAGGGGGCAGGATGCCTACCACTACTACCACCCTTAGCCAGGGGGCAGGATGCCTACCACTACTACCACCCTCACCCAGGGGGGCTGGATGCCTACCACCACCCTTAGCCAGGGGGCAGGATGCCTACCACTACTACCACCCTTAGCCAGGGGGGCAGGATGCCTACCACTACTACCACCCTCACCCAGGGGGCAGGATGCCTACCACTACTACCACCCTCACCCGGGGGGCAGGATGCCTACCACTACTACCACCCTTACACAGGGGGCAGGATGCCTACCACTACTACCACCATCACCCAGGGGGCAGGATGCCTACCACTACTACCACCCTTAGCCAGGGGGGCAGGATGCCTACCACTACTACCACCCTCACCCAGGGGGCTGGATGCCTACCACCACCCTTAGCCAGGGGGCAGGATGCCTACCACTACTACCACCCTTAGCCAGGGGGCAGGATGCCTACCACTACTACCACCCTCACCCAGGGGGCTGGATGCCTACCACCACCCTTAGCCAGGGGGCAGGATGCCTACCACTACTACCACCCCCACTCATAGGATGGACAATGCATGACACAACCAGCACACCACAACCTAGGGAATGCAAGAAGAAGACATCCCCCAACACCATGACAAGCGTGTGTAGACTGTGTCAAATGCCTACAACACCGAACATGACTTTGAACATACAATGTGACCCCCTAGCACATGTGCCACACATATATGTGTGTGGCACCCACAATGCAAGCAGGCCATGACCATTGTGGCAATGGGGTCCAAACCCCCATCATCACAGTGACCAAAATGTAAGTGTGGGGTCCATAGCAGAAGCACATTTTGAACATTGTGGCAATGGGGTCCAAACCCCCATCATCACAGTGACAAAAATGTAAGTGTGGGGTCCATAGCTGAAGCACATTTTGAACATTGTGGCAATGGGGTCCAAACCCCCATCATCACAGTGACCAAAATGTAAGTGTGGGGTCCATAGCAGAAGCACATTTTGAACATTGTGGCAATGGGGTCCAAACCCCCATCATCACAGTGACCAAAAGGTAAGTGTGGGGTCCATAGCAGAAGCACATTTTGAACATTTTGGCAATGGGGTCCAAACCCCCATCACCACAGTGACCAAAATGTAAGTGTGGGGTCCATAGCTGAAGCACATTTTGAACATTGTGGCAATGGGGTCCAAACCCCCATCATCACAGTGACCAAAAGGTAAGTGTGGGGTCCATAGCAGAAGCACATTTTGAACATTGTGGCAATGGGGTCCAAACTCCCATCACCACAGTGACCAAAATGTAAGTGTGGGGTCCATAGCTGAAGCACATTTTGAACATTGTGGCAATGGGGTCCAAACCCCCATCATCACAATGACCAAAATGTAAGTGTGGGGCCCATAGCAGAAGCACATTTTGAACATTGTGGCAATGGGGTCCAAACCCCCATCATCACAGTGACCAAAAGGTAAGTGTGGGGTCCATAGCAGAAGCACATTTTGAACATTGTGGCAATGGGGTCCAAACCCCCATCATCACAGTGACCAAAAGGCAAGTGTGGGGTCCATAGCTGCAGCACATCTTGAACATTGTGGCAATGGGGTCCAAACCCCCATCATCACAGTGACCAAAAGGCAAGTGTTGACAAAGTAAGAGGTGCAACTGCCAAACTGCATGGATGATTCCTGGTCACAGAACAACAAACACATCAGTGGCAAAGTAGTGTATGTGTCCCATTGCAACATAAATTGGGGGAGCCAAATCCTGCAGTGCAAATAAGACATAACTTTGGCCATGTGCAGACAAACAACACCCATGGGGGCTGACACCGTCAACAATCATCAATGACACAATGACAGAAGTGACCATCCGAATGCAGACCCACATATTTGCACCAATGGGCACACACATGCAGATACCCTGTGGAGACTGCAGATGTGAGGCGAACAGATACCATACCATGGCAGCAATGGGACACACAATCAACAATTAGCAACAAATGAGGGCTCCCGTCCCATCAGCCTGGTCATGGAAGTGCCAACGGAATCATCAGCACAGATCCAACACACTTGTATAGCAATGTTGCACTGACAACACAGATGAGTCCTTCCCCATTGATGCCCAAACCTGCATGTTCACTGGAGATGGCCACACGGTCAGGAAGTAGACGAATAGAACAATGGCAGGCACAACAGATGTGCAGGGGTGGAAGCCACAGATGTGAAGTTGCCAATCTAAGTAGGAAATCTCATTGCCAAATACTGAACACATGACACCCTCAGATGCTGCTATGGATGACATGGATACACCACAGGATAGGACACATAACCCCTGGACCACATGGGTTCCTGCACAGTAACACTTCATTATCATGAGACCAAATATCACCATCACTGCAGCAAGGGCATGGTTAGCATCATCAACATCATGTACATCAGAAGCAAAAGCACTAGAGAACAGAAAGTTGCTTTATTCAGCATATGTGGCATTAAAAGTAGAAGTCCGGTAGAACATAAACAAAGGCCAATGGCCAGTCCATCAACAAAGTCACAAGTGGGTGACAGTGGCAGATGCCACCCTACACATGCCTGCACAAAACCAGGGACAATCCACTAGGAGGGGCAACCGGGGGGTAGGCCAGGCACCGCAGGGACAGGATCAGGGCTCACCAGGAGGAAGCAGGGAAGGGGTGGTGGGTGCTGGAGAGCCACTGACAACTGCAGTGGAGGTGTCTGACATGGTGTGTGCCGGCACAACTGGGGGCATGGCTCAGATGTTGTGGGTGCCGGCACGACTGCAGTGGACCCTGCAGATGGAGTGGACAGGTCCGCCACTGCAGTGCCCAAGTCAGACAGGGTGGTAGTGGACTCCACTGCAGTGCCTACCACCAGGGGAGGAGAATGGGGAACAGGCAAGGTGGGCTGGACAGAGGGGAGGACACCCTCACCACATCAGTGGCACAGACAAGCGCAGCGGGGGTGTGGTGCCGGGAGAGCAAGTGGCAGGGGAGAAGGCCGGAGCCTCTTGGGGATGGTATATCTGTGGGTGGGGGAACCTGGGGCAGGGTGTGGCGGGGGCACCTGTGGAGTGGGGGCCTGAGGGATGGAGGAAGGTGACCTGGTGCTTGAGCTGCAGGGCGGCGGCGGGGTCTTGCTCTTACCACTCCCGGGGGACTTGCGGGTGGGGGCCTCAGTCTGTCTGCGCCTGGGGGAGGGTGTCCGGGGGCGAGGGGCACTCTGCTCCGTGTGGGGGGCTTCCTCTTCCCCCTGGATGCTGGGGCAGCTGGATCGGAGGGGAAGAGGCCGAGGTCACTGAGGAAGAGGCGCTGGGTCTTTGGGGTTGCAGGTGAGGCAAGGGAGGGTGCTTTGGAGGGAGAGGCAACTGAGGACTGCGCAGTGCCCGTGGATGCGTGTGTGTGTACCAGGGCCCCATCCCCTGTGAGTCTGGTTTCAGTCCCCTGACTGTGCGTGCGTGTGCGTTTAGTTTGTGGCGTGTGTGTCTGTGTGCTGGATGTGTGTGTGCTGGTGTGTGCCTGTGCCGGTGTGTGTGTGCTTGGGACGGGCAAGGTGCTGGGGAGTGTGGATGGAGCAGAGGCAGGAGGGGTGAGGGACTGTCTGAGGAGGGACACTGCTGCCGTCAGGGAGGAGTCCATGGACCTGTTGCCCCTCTGTAGGTCAGACATGCCCGATGAGATGCCCTCCATGAACGACACCAGCTGAGTCAACAGTGCGGTGTGCGCATGGAGGACACTCAGCATGGCTGTCTGCCCTACATGGAGCTGGCGAAGGAGGTACACAGACTCCTCACTCAGGGCAGCAGGGGACACAGGGGCAGGGGGTGCGGTGCCTGGGCCAAAGGAGACACGCTCCCGAACATGGGAGCCTCCACGGACCTGGGGAATGGGAGCCGATGGGAGGGCGGTGGTGGTGCTGGTGGTGGCGGGGACAGCAACACTAGCTGGGGTGTGGTGGCTGCTGACACCCGCCTCCACAAGGGAGTCATCCTCCGAGTTGCTCTGGTCCTCAGCTGAGGTGGATGGTGCTGAGGATTCCTCGGTGTGGCTCCCCTCGCCCTCCGTGCCACTGGGTCCCTCCGACCACTCCTCGGCTGCTGACCCAGTCTGGCTCTCTGGCTCCTCCTGGTCCGTGGAGCTGTCCCCTTCCGTGGCCGTGGATGTATCTGCAAACAATGGGGAAACAGACAGACATCAGTCACCTGCACCAAACGCACACACCACTGTGAGCACAGCACATCACAGAGCAAGCCCTGGCATCATTAGTTGTACATTGCTAAAAGTGCCCTAACTGAACAGGAGAAGCCAATTGTCAGTCTGATGCCAAGCATGGCACTCACATCCCACATGGCCTTGCACCCATCTGTCTGGTGTCTGTTGGATTGCAACACCCCAGTGTGGACACATGCACCAAGTACACAGTAGTTGGACAGTGCAGAGGACACGGTGTGGACACATCACAGCTCTTGCCACTGAGTCAGTACAGGTTTCCGGATGAAAGGGATGCCCAGAGTCAAATAGGAAATGCATGTGATGCATACCAGCGACAGACACCATGATGCACCCATGTCCTGATAGCCAGCGCCACTATGGTGTGCATGTAGCACATGTCACTCCCCTGCAGGACCACAAATAAGTTGACACATGCCATGGCAGAGGCATGACTGTTAAGTCATACATCACTGTCTCAGTGATGTATGACTTGGCAGCCAGACAACAACACTATGCACTGTGTCACAATAGTAGGTCATGGGGAATGCAAGTCCTGGAGCTGCACAAGTGCACATGTACATCCCCCACACAACACATCATCTCAACCCTCATCTGTCCAGGTCACACCTATTGGACATATGGGAGACCTGTGACACTACCCTCTGAACCTGAGCCCCTCACAATTTGCTGTGAATGGGGAACAGCTGCCTGAACATCACATTCGCATACCCCAGTCTGCACGGGCAGCTGATCAAACACCTATGTGACACACAAGTATCGTCTCCTATGGTCACATCTCCAGGGGCATGCTGAGCCCCTACCAAGAAACACCACAGCAGTCCTGGCAACTAATCCACAGCACACTGACACAGAGGCAGACACCGGAGGGGTCAAATCACTGTGCACAATGTGTCAGCTGATACACGGGAGTGGGAGTACAGAGTGCATTGCATGGCCTGGAGTAGGCATGACTGTCCTGCTCCACATGAATGAGGGATGTGCCCTGGACAGTGGATAGCTGGCTATGTATGTGTGACACACGTAATCTGCACACTCCTGGGGCACAAACATTGTTCCCACCCGCTGCATGGGCGTGTGCCACATACCCCAGGCACATGTGGTGGCTCAGCTCAGCAAGTGGACCGCATATCAAAGCAACACGCAGATCACATGTCCAAACCCAGGCGTTGTGTGAACAATGGACCCACCCATGATGCCCACAACAGAGTTAGGGAAACAGATGCTGTCCCCCACCTTTAGTGAAGCAAACTGCAAGGACACAGTCCCAAGTGACACAATTCCCTGACTGTAAGGGCCACACCTGGGTATCAGATGAGCAGTGGGCAGTGCACAATAGAGGGACATGGCTCCTGGACAACATGACTGCTGCACTGTGGCAGTTGAACCAGGCCAGAGGAGGGCACAAAGCATGTAATACAGAGTTCACAGTGCAGTCTTTGACTCACCCCCTCCTTGCTGCTGTCTGGCCTTCAGCTGCCCATCCAGGTCTGGAAAGACCACCGCCAGGATCTGGAGCATGTGGGGAGTCAGGGTCCGTGTTCCGCCCCTCCTGCGAGGAGGCGACAGCTTCAGCTGGACCCGTGCAATCCTCCGGGTCCAGCCCCGAAGGTCCTGCCACCTCTTCTGGCAGTTGCGGATCCGGCGCTTGTAGACCCCCACGGACCGGACAGCCCGGACGATGTCCTTCCAGATTTCCTGCTTCCGATGGGCATTAACCTGTCAGGATGACAAAGTGAAAAGGCCATTACCACACATGCAACATATCCGTGCATGACACAGTTGTATATACATGTCTCAATCACAGGGGCACATGAATTACACAGGCAGTGCAAAGCTGACCATGGACAGTTTGCCAGACGTCACTACATGGTATCATTGCATGGGAAGTAAAACCATGTTCAAATGCACTGTCACTGCACCATACCTGTCCAGTGCAAGTCACTACACACTATGGGGGGTGACAACTACTCAGTGAGCCTGCTAGCCAGTGGCGTGCAGACTCTCAGCCTTGCTAGTCAGACAAAATGCACATTCAGAAAGGCAGTGCACAGAACACTCACCTGCTCCCCTGGTGTCCCATACAGCTTGCTGTACTGTGGAAAGTAGGCTGTCCAGCAGGGCCTGGTTCTCTTCAAGGCTGAAGGCTGGGGCTCTCTCCACAGTACGTGCCATTGCAGGGTCCAGAGGGGCAGAGACAGCAGCAGTGCAGTGGCAGATGTCGTCTTGGAGCATGTAGTGCAGGCAAGTGGGCTCTCAGGTGAACAGCCAGCAATATATATGTGCTGGAGAGGCAGATACTGTCCCTTGTGTCCAAAGTGATAGGTCCAAGTCGTTTGCATCTTCTGAATCTGGCCAATCCATGGAATAGCAGCACCAAAACACGCCCACAGCATCCTTCAAATCTTCAACTTCATGACATACATGATTTTGCAACATTGTTGTGGGTGACCAACTGATTTTCCAGCAACCGACTCGTTCGAAATTCGAAACGCGTCCGTTGCCAGGCAAGCCCATTGTCAATGGGTGCGCACCGATCGGTCCATTGCGGTACAACGCGCACAGGGGTACAACGCGTACCGCGCACATTGAAAGCAATGGGCCGGCCGGAGGCACCGATCGGTCCATTGCAGTTCAACGCGCACAGGGGTACAACGCGTACCCGCACACATTGAAAGCAATGGGCCGGCCGGAGGCACCGATCGGTCCATTGCAGTTCAACGCGCACAGGGGTACAACGCGTACCCGCACACATTGAAAGCAATGGGCGGCCGGAGGCACCGATCGGTCCATTGCAGTTCAACGCGCACAGGGGTACAACGCGTACCCGCACACATTGAAAGCAATGGGCCGGCCGGAGGCACCGATCGGTCCATTGCAGTTCAACGCGCACAGGGGTACAACGCGTACCCGCACACATTGAAAGCAATGGGCCGGCCGGAGGCACCGATCGGTCCATTGCTGTTCAACGCGCACAGGGGTACAACGCGTACCCGCACACATTGAAAGCAATGGGCCGGCCGGAGGCACTGATCGGTCCATTGCTGTTCAACGCGCACAGGGGTACAACGCGTACCCGCACACATTGAAAGCAATGGGCCGGCCGGAGGCACCGATCGGTCCATTGCTGTTCAACGCGCACAGGGGTACAACGCGTACCGCGCACATTGAAAGCAATGGGCCGGCCGGAGGCACCGATCGGTCCATTGCAGTTCAACGCGCACAGGGGTACAACGCGTACCCGCACACATTGAAAGCAATGGGCCGGCCGGAGGCACCGATCGGTCCATTGCAGTTCAACGCGCACAGGGGTACAACGCGTACCCGCACACATTGAAAGCAATGGGCCGGCCGGAGGCACCGATCGGTCCATTGCAGTTCAACGCGCACAGGGGTACAACGCGTACCCGCACACATTGAAAGCAATGGGCCGGCCGGAGGCACCGATCGGTCCATTGCAGTTCAACGCATCACTGTACATGTGACTGGCATATGTCAGCATGCCTGTCTCAGATGGACATATGCCAGCCACAGATAGCTCCCAGGGAGTGAGGGGCACACCTACCACACGACAGCCTGTCCAAACTTTATCATAAGGCATGTAAGGCTGCATTTCCTATTGTGTGTATGTTGGTGTACATGTTGTCCTGTGGGTGTCACCTGTGGGCAGCCACCCCCAGGCTGTGCACGTGTTCATGGGGACAGGATCCTGGGTGTTACGTGTACGTGACCACTGTGATGTGCAACTGTTCATATCTGTGCATGTGCCATGGTCACATTTCACAGTGGTGTATGTGTATGTCATGTCACATACCCCGTGAGTCCCATGTGGGACGGTATGTTTGAGCCAGGGTGTCCCAGTGGCACAATAGTGATGGTCCTCCACAGTCTTTGTGCATGTGGTGTTTACAATGTCTCTGATTTCATGTGCACAATGGGAGACAGTCTCCACATCCACGTTGTGTGTGCATGGACTCTGATGTTGTGCGTGTGTGTCACAGACGTCCATGTCTGTCCTGCCGTGGCAAGTGGGGCCACTACCTGTGGGGGTCATGGTTGTTTTGCTGTGGTGTATACATGATACTCCATGTAATGCCAGTGTCCATGTGGCATTACAGGGTCCCTGGGAATGTACCTGTCGTTGAGCTGTGGTGCCTGGGGCACATCTGTCCTCACATGTCCCTGTGGGGGGTTATTGTGACACGGCAGCAGGAGATGGGAACTGTGACACGGCCTCATGATATCCAATGGGCCAACCTGGGACTAATTGATGCCACCTGTTGGACCGTGTTGACAGATGTTGGCCATGTATGTACCATACATGTCCTTCCGGTACTGCACACTTCATGTAGTTGTGCCTCATAATGATGTATGTTGGGATCTTGAGTGTGTTCAATGCCGCATATGTGGGGTGACTGACAATCTTGCTTACTTCTCCTCTGCACTGCAGGGCTCCTGCTGTCCATCGGCCATTCCCAGACCTGGCAACGATGGTGGAACGGGACAGCATCCGACGGTACCGCTTCACCAGGCAGCTGATTGAGGATTTGGCAGTGCAGTTGTCCCCACATTTGCAGCCTGGCCGGCCGTATCCTACAGCGCTGACCCCCAAGGTGAAGGTGATGGCAGCCCTACACTTCTTTGCCACTGGTACCTTCCAACATACTGTGGCGACTGCTGGTGGGATGTCACAGACCATGTTCAGCCGTGTGCTCCGCGATGTTTTGGCGGCAATGTTGCTCTTCCTGAACCGGTACATCTATTTCCCTAGACTGCGACGACTCACTGACGTGAAGAGTGACTTTTATGCCCTGGGGAGGATGCCGCATGTAATTGGCTCCATTGATGGGACACATGTGGCTTTGGTACCACCACAGGCCCAGGAGCAGGCCTACAGGAACCGCAAGCACTACCACTCGGTCAATGCACTGGTGGTGTGTCTTGCAGACATGACCATCACACACGTGTGTGCCCGTTTCCCTGGTTCAGCACACGATGCCTTTGTGATGAGGAGTAGTCGCATCCCCAGGATGATGGCACAGATGCAGAACCAGCGTGCCTGGCTTGTCGGTGTGTACTGACTTTGTGCCATTGTGTGTGATCTGATCTGTAGTATTCCGCCCACTGTTCCAAGTCAGCTAATGTGCACTTGTCTGTCCGTAGGTGACTCGGGATACCCCAACATGCCGTGGTTGCTGACACCCCTCAGGAACCCTGTGACACCTGCCCAGATGCGCTACAATGAGGCACATGGTCGGACCAGGAGAGTGATTGAGCGGACCTTTGGTCTCCTGAAGAGCCGCTTCCGCTGCCTGGACAAGACCGGAGGGTCCCTCCCATATGCCCCTGCGAAAGTGTGCAAGATTATCATCGTCTGCTGCATGCTCCACAACCTGGCAGTGCGGAAGGAGTTGCCTCTCATCCAGGATGACAATGACCAACATCCGCCACCTGTGGAGGATCCTGGCCTGGACCACGATGCCAGTGACGATGATGATGATGATGATGATGATGGTGATGGTGATGTCCGCACACAGCTCATCACCAACTTCTTTAGCTGAATGTGAGTATCCTGAGGTGTCATGTCAATGATGTGAGTTGGCATGATGTGTGGGTGGTGCTCTGGTGCTGTGGGAGTGTGTCCATGGGCCACTTGACTGGATGTGTGTTGCGATGTGTGCTAACAGGTGGGCTGTACTCCCCAACAGTGTTGACATGCTAACTTGGTTCTGGGTGGGTATCTTGTAACATGTATTGTGCATGTGTTTTGCTGTTCTGTCCTGTACTCCATTGCTTTTGACTGTGTGTCATTTCTGTCCTTCACAGGGTACTTTCAGATTCGTTTGGTCAACTGTGTCCACCGGCGACGTGATTGCACATCCAGGCTGGTAGCTGTTGTGTCCCTACAGGTGATGTGCGCCACACCCATGGACTTCCTTCCGTCTACAGTTGTTGACTGTGTGCCCGCTGCCAGGTGGGGTTACCTTGCATCTGTAGTGGTTACGGCATGTTGCAACTGTGTAATAAACCTGTGCTTCACTTTGTGATGTGCGTTGTCTGTGGTCACATATTTGACTGCCATTTGCTTACTGCACCTGTGGGCTACTTGACTACAACTGGGAATGGGTGTGGTGTCTGTGCATTGCACCGTCTTCCCTGGCAACATCAGTGTAGGCAATGAGTCAGATGGCCTAGGTGTGTATGTGTCGTGTAGCCCTGGTGGTGTGTCTCCCTCATGTGTGTCACGTTTCCTGTACTCACATGCCTGTGTTGTCCTTGCTGTTGCAGTTCGCATACACAGTGTAATTTTGCAGTTCATCATCCCCATAACAGCACCCACGTTGGAATCACGACAGAGGCAAGTATGGTGTATTAGTGTGTTTATTGTGATACATTTGTGTTAATAGTGCATAGGATGGGTTGTGCTGTACATGAATCTTGCAATCCCAAGTTCCTAGGTGAATTGAAAGTCCGGGTAGACAGGATCCCCAGTATCGGGGCCACAGTTGTCTGACACATTGGTCCAACTTGTACTCCCCATGCAATGTGTGGGAGTAGTGTTGCCGTCAACAGGGTGAACAGTCTGTGCACAAGGCGAACATCCAGAACAGGTTCAGGCTTCCTGGGAGTTGCGCTTGGCCATCGGCCTCTCACTTTTCCCTCCTCGGACGACCCCTCTTCTTGGTGGGGGGCCCTCAAGTGCAGGCTGCTGCGGTGCAGGGGACTCTCCGCCAGAGTCCTCCTCCCTCCCTGTGGCAGTTGCAGTTTGTTCGGCACCAGATGTTGTTGGCACACAGGGAGGTGTGGACTGGTTGCTGTTCATCTGGCGGAGGCATTGTAAAATGTCCCTGTGCACCGCCGTCATCTCATGCAGTGCATCCCACTTGGACTCCACGCGGGACATGTGTGAGTCCACACGGGACATGTGTGACTCCACGTGGGACATGTGGGAGTCCAAGCGGGCATGATGGGCAGCCTGCTGCTGTTTAATGTCTCTGAGGAGCCCCACTACCTGGCTGAGCTCTCCGGTGCTGGACTGGTACGCATCAGCTATGCGTACCAGTTGTGGGTCATCATGCACACCAGCAACGTCTGCAAGCAGCGACCTCTGTCTCCCACCCCTCCCACCACCCCTGCTGACATGTGCAGTGTGTGCAGTGGCACGCACAGATAACCCTGGTCCACCTTGGGGGTTGGTGGTGGTGGTGGTGTCCATGGCCCCAGGTTGGTCCAGGGTCACTGTGCTGGTGTTGCTCCTTATTCTGTCCATGTCGGCAGGGATGGTATTCGTGGTGACAGTCGTTGTAGGGGTGGGTGCAGGGGTGCAGCTGGTGGTCCTGCTGGTGCTGCAGCTGGTGGTCCTGCTGGTGCTGCATGTTGACTTGCACCGGATGTGCCAGGTTGTTCTTCATCGTCCGAGGAGGACAGAGGCTGTACGACGCCAGTGAGCTCGGCATCCTCTTGAGCCTGGGACTGGGACTCCTCAGCGTCTGCTGCTGTGTCCCCATCATCACCTGTTTTTGGGAGACACAAACAATGTATGTCATGTTTCTGCAGGCATCAATGGTTGACACACATGACAGTTGTGACTGTGCCTCTGGGTGCGGGCCTGTACATTGCATTGTCCTGAGTCGTCACAGTCAGGGGTTGATATTGGTGTGGCACATTGTCCTGCATTATTTGGGCATTTCTATGTATTTTCTGGGGTGTGAACATGGTCTGCATTGGTTGTGTTTGGTTGGCAGCCGGACCTCCTTCCCACCCACCCAGCCAGTCAGTTATCCCACCATGGAACGTGCTTGCGTTGCAGGGAGTGTAAGTTGTCTCTCAGGATGTCAGTCAGTGGTGTCCTGCTGTTTGTTGGTGCACAGTTGCCAGCAGGGCCTTGTGCTCCCCACAGCAGTAGCCAGTGTCAGCCATCTTGTGAGTCCTTCTCCACTCCCTGTGATGTGAGCATGGTTCAGGAGTGGTGTTGATGGGACAGTTGTGGGGGTGACCAATATCAGTGACTACGACTCCCATCATGCTATTGCCTCCACCCCCTTCCCAGCATGCCCATGCTTCCTTCCTTTTGACTCTGCTTCCCTGTGGGGTGGGCTGGCTGTGCTGACAGGATGGCTGGGAGTGTTGTCCTGGCAGTTGTTTGGCTAAGAGTCCCAAGAGTGTCCCTGTGCTTCACACAACATAACCCAGGGTGGTGGTTCTTTGTGGGATCTTGTGTTAGGATGGAGGGCATTGCATTCTACCAGGTGGGTACTGTGGAGTTTGTGTTGGGGGTGTGTGTGAGGGAGGTGCTTGTGACTATAGTCAGTGCTGCAAGTCCCCCTTCCCACCCAGCCAGCCAGATATCCCACCATGGAACGTGCTTGCATTGCAGGGAGTGTAAGTTGTCTCTCAGGATGTCAGTCAGTGGTGTCCTGCTGTTTGTTGGTGCACATTTGCCAGCAGGGCCTTGTGCTCCCCACAGCAGTAGCCAGTGTCAGCCATCTTGTGAGTCCTTCTCCACTCCCTGTGATGTGAGCATGGTTCAGGGTGGTGTTGATGGGACAGTTGTGGGGGTGACCAATATCAGTGACTACGACTCCCATCATGCTATTGCCTCCACCCCCCTTCCCAGCATGCCCATGCTTCCTTCCTTTTGACTCTGCTTCCCTGTGGGGTGGGCTGGCTGTGCTGACAGGATGGCTGGGAGTGTTGTCCTGGCAGTTGTTTGGCTAAGAGTCCCAAGAGTGTCCCTGTGCTTCACACAACATAACCCAGGGTGGTGGTTCTTTGTGGGATCTTGTGTTAGGATGGAGGGCATTGCATTCTACCAGGTGGGTACTGTGGAGTTTGTGTTGGGGGTGTGTGTGAGGGGAGGTGCTTGTGACTATAGTCAGTGCTGCAAGTCCCCCTTCCCACCCAGCCAGCCAGATATCCCACCATGGAACGTGCTTGCATTGCAGGGAGTGGAAGTTGTCTCTCAGGATGTCAGTCAGTGGTGTCCTGCTGTTTGTTGGTGCACATTTGCCAGCAGGGCCTTGTGCTCCCCACAGCAGTAGCCAGTGTCAGCCATCTTGTGAGTCCTTCTCCACTCCCTGTGATGTGAGCATGGTTCAGGGTGGTGTTGATGGGACAGTTGTGGGGGTGACCAATATCAGTGACTACGACTCCCATCATGCTATTGC